>JARHVA010001158.1:0-1200000 GCA_037957365.1 Torreya grandis | reverse complement strand
AGCCGATGCCAGCGGAATCACCGATGTTGGTTTCATAAGCTAGACTCTAACCTTGAGTTTCCTCTGCCTCTTCAGATATCGATGCACACACTCTGAGACTAAGCATTAGAATTCGACTATCGCTCTCTAGGCTAAAAAACTCTGTAAAAGTCACTCCAGACATTAGATTGAAGACATTGTACGAGGTCTTCAACATCAGCCACAACAGGAATAAGCATCCTAACACCCTTGGGTCTTCACCAAAAAGCTAAGTATTCTTTTGGTCTCTATTTCAAAGTTATAGAATAACTTGGTAATTAGTTTCTATTTACTATTTATAAATACTATTAACCAGACCTGACTTCTTCTATGGAAAGGCTGAAAAGCCTTCCCCATATCCTTATCCTCTTTTCACACCTACCCTCTACCTTTGCCCTTCCTTAGACCCTATTCACTTTCCTACAACCCTGCACAAACATTTAAACTTCTAGACTCCTCTGTCGACCATAGACATAACCTTGAAACCCGTCCAAGGCCCATTGCCCCTATCGACATCGGCAACCTAACTGATGTCGGCATCATTAACAATTGACCTCAGCAGGACTACCGATGTTGGTGACTATGATAGACTGACTGTAGAGAATAGGTATGTGTTATCTTTATTTCTCTTTCTTAGTTTTTCACCATTTCTTTTTATATAACACTCTTTTTCATAAATAGTGGATTGTCATGCCTTATGGAGCTTTATGCTTTTGGGACCGAGCGTATAGCTTGGCAGTCTACCATATATTTTTCTAACATTCTCCTTGTTTGAGTTTCTTTCTTATCTACAGGTGTTTCCTCCACAGCTAAAGAGGAGCTCCTACAATGCTTGGATATGGTGCACAACTTAATCTGGGTAACGTACAAACCCCTAACCCTTAACCTTAGTTTCTTCTTTCTTTTGAATTTAATTAGCAAAAACATAGAAAAACATTCTGGCACGCCTGGTGGGACCTTGGAGTTTTCCTTGGGTTCATTTTTTTTTAAAAAGCAAACTTTCATATAGGTGCATTAGGCAAAAATTCTCTTCTTGCATCCTTTTCTTTTATCTCTCTATTTCAAAAAGAAACCATTACCACAAGTTAAAAAGAACATCTTTATTTTTCTTCTTGTCACTTCTTGCCTGCATCCTAGAGTAGGGAAAATTCATACTCTTAAATTTTTCTCCACTTATTTGCATCTGAACAAAACATTTTAATTTGGGTGAAAAAAAACTATTGCATTTCATTTATGCTTGAATGCATCCTTAGCCTACTCACTTAGTAATTAAAAATGCATTATGAATAAATCATAGTGCACAAATGTTACACAACCAGATCACAAGCACATCTGATTATACATTTAAACATACTTGAGACAAGGTCCGTCTAGGATTTCATAACCTAGTAGATACCTTAGCCTTCCTAGCAATCCTACTTGGACTTCACTACCAAGGGGAGGACCCACTCTATTCTCTGGCAGAGTATAAACTATAGGCAGAGTATATATTGGCTAAGCATCCCAGCTCAGCTCTAGGTTCGTGAAGTGAAGGGAGCAAGCCCCAGCACCAGGCCACGTACTAAACCTAACACAAATTTTTTAGCACCAAAACATAACCTGAAACCAACCATAGACTTCCTCTTTAGGACCCATTCTAAAAGCCCAATTCCCAAACACGTACTTCTAAGGCATAAGCCACCATGACTCTAAAATTTATTCCTAAAAATTTAACATTTTAGAGGTTGCTTGCCATCATCTATTTTGTCATTTTTATCTAATTTTTTTGAGCTGGTAAGGTCACATTATTCTGAGGCCAAAAAACTCATAATCCTTCTTTCTTTCAAAAAAAATATCAATTTTTTGTGTTTTTGGAAATACACAAAAACTGACATCAGTTTTTCCACCAGGGTCAGCAACCCATCTTCACCAACATCGATTATCCCACTGACCTCGGCAACATTTCATAACTGACATCGGTTAGTAAATCGACGTCTGTCACTGTCAAAAAAATTTCTTTCCAAACAGCAAGCTTAAAAACTAACTTTTTTGCTATTAAACACAAATTCTGGTTTTTTGAAACTAAAACACATAGTTTTTAGAACCTAAACCCCTTTTGCCTTGGATGGTTTTGACACGTAGTCAAGCCAAATCTCTTGTTGACCACGCAAGGCAACAACCACTTCCACCTTCGCCCTTCACACCAAGTCATCTAATGGAGTATACTTCAGACACTGAGCATACTCCTATCCAACCTACCCCAAATCAACCTCCTATTATTCCCACAAGGGATCAAGACTTTGAGAGATTCCTTGACCTCAACGTCAAGGCTCTCCAACACTATCTCGCAATAAGCCAAACGTGAGATCCTTTAGGTAACCCTGTTTATTAGATGCAAACTTCCTTGGTTGAAATGGAAATAATATCAAGAGCCTCCGTTACCCAACCTATGGTCACTCAAGTCATTGCCTCGACTAGTAACCCAACCATGGCCAATGTTCAATATTTGGCCTCTCCTTCTATTTCTGGACCTACCCCTATTGGGGTTTCCATACCCCCTCAACCACAAACAATTCAACCAAGTTCTACACCTTTCCAGAACTTGATTATCTCTATCCCACCCACTCTTGCACCCATAAATACAAGAGTGACTACCTATCCTTTTAGTAGTGTCACCACCACTCAACCACCCTTGGCGGCATCTAGTCAAGTTGTGCCCTCTAGCTTCATGGCACAAGCTCCCTTGACCTCAATATCAGTCCCTATGACTAACTACCAATATGTTGCACCTACACAAATGCAACCAAGTACGTCATATGCCCCTCCCAATGCCTTCCAAGTACCCTACAACCTAGGGGGTGCCCCTCATGCCAATCCATCTACTGATCTAATTAAGATGCTGATGGATAAGATGTCCAACCTTGAGACATCCATTTTCAATTCAAAGAATGTTCTGTCATATGAACAAATCTGTAATGAAATTATCCATCCTTCGGTCCCTATTCGACCATATCCTAGCCAGTGGGAACTCCCAAAATGTACTCATTTTTAGAGTAAAGAGGACTCACAACAACATCTATGAGCATTTAGACACACTTGCTACCTTATAGCACACAATGATGCATTATTACTTCACACATTTCCCATGTCACTTTTTGGCACCACCCTTGATTGGTATAGTTCTATTACCAGTCATTCTCTCTTTACCTTCACTCAACTAGCTCAGTTATTCCTTGACCACTTTTCAATCAACATCACTAAGAAGGTCTCCATCACAGACCTATATTCTATTAAACAATTTGACGATGAATCAATAGCTGACTTTGTCGCCCATTGGAGAGGCTTGATCAACCAACTCTCCTTTTCATTACCTCAACCTGAGCTCATTGAGCTCTTGCCAAGAGCATGTGCCAAGCACATCTCATCTACTTTACGAGTCCAAACATTCTACACATTTGATGAAGCTTTCACCATGGCCCGAAAGCTTGAACTCCACGTGGTCGAAGAAGATAAGGTCAAATTGCATAGTAAAAATACCAACATAAAATCTAATGACCCTTCTTCCAAATCTTCTTCTTCTCATTCTAAGTCCAAGGGATCGGCAAACATTGTGGTACTTAGATCATCTTCTTCTACCACAACTAACTAATCTAAGCCTTCCACATCACAAAGCATTACAAGACAATTCCAACAATGATAAATACAATGTCAATATACTCCAATAGGAGAATCATACGTTTCTATGTTGGATAAACTAGTCAAGCAGGGAGTCCTCAATCTCCCTCAAATCTGACCACCACCCCAATTTGATCCCTTGTGAGCCATCCCTGCATGGTATAGGGAAAATGACTTTTGTAATTACCATCGTGTCAAAGGTCATGACACAGATAATTGCAAAACCCTCAAAAATGTTATCCAAGACACGTTAGCTAAAGGGCATCTTGTTTTAGATAACCCAAATGTGCCACCCAACCAAAACATAGAAATCTTTAGGCAACCATTCCCTAACCATCCCCCTAGTCAAAATAACATTCAGACCATGGCTGATGACCCCCAAGAGCGTAATATATGCACGGTCGACATGGTTTCTCCTTTTATTCCTACCTAACCTCTCCCACAGTCTGAAGAGGCTAGTTAACCAATCTCTCCACCGCAGGTAGAAGAGCCTTCTTCTCCTATTTGTCCTCCATCGATGGAGGATAGTCCTCCATCAACGCCCCTTTCACATGTAGGAGAGTCTACTTTCACCTCTCCCATATTGGAGGATGCTTTGATGGCACCAATGCCGGTGGCCTTGCCCTCATCCTTCTTATTACCAATGCAAGATCATAATTTTCCTGCTCCTGAACTACACGTGAAAGCCATGATCATCCCTGCACTCTATCCTCTCAAAGAGCCACATTCTCCAATCCTTTCTCTACTGAGAGAAGAACTCACCGCTTCACCCACTTTGGCTGAAGAAAATCCGGTGATGGTTTTCTCTCACCTTTGGCCTGAGATCATTGTGCCCAACATGTTTCCACTCTTGCAATCACCCAAATCCTCCAAAAGACTGACTATAAGACCTCGCGTGACGTCACCTAAACCTTTCTCTTGATTGGAAAAAAACTTAGGATTTCTCCATTCTAGGAACCTAAAACATGAGGCATTATGGGAGTGACTTAAGGATCCTTATTTTACACATCCTGCTTCACCTTATATTGTTGACCCTTCTACGACAAATTATCCCAAAGTCTTCGATAAGGATTAGGCTTCCACTTCCAAATCTTCAAAAGCTCAATCATCCACATCTGAACCTAAAACCTTACAGGGGTCCACCATGCTAAAATAGATTAAATCTCTCGGTGTTCACCTGGTATCAAACCTTACTCACCCACAAGTGAAGGTAGATTTGAACCTCACCCCACACAATAGTGGTCCTCGCACCAAACTAAAAAAGGATACTAAACCATGTTGGAGAACTCCTCCCCCACCTTCACCATTACCCTTTATTATGGGTCCACACCCTTCTACCTTAATAGGAGTGTTCTCTACTCCAACACCTAACAAAGAAAAATCACAACCATTACTCCCTTTACCCATCAAAAACACACTTCCTCTAAAAAATTTGACACCTCTCATCAAGAAAGTGTCATCTACGCGTGTGGCCACACCATCAACCAAAAAGGTGGTGCGAAAAACTCCTCCAACAACTCTTAAACAGAAGTTGTCAACCCCTACTGCAACAACAAGCACATACCCATTAGTGGGGTCCTATGCTTCATTTTTGCACCAATTGTTGCAATATTCTAGCATCATTCTCCCACCCATTAAGCCATACCAACCTCTCAGACCAAAACCATCTTGGTTCAACGACACTCAAATCTATGTGTATCACCACACACCTAGACATGACACTGAGCGTTGTTGTGCTCTTAAGGTTGTCATTCATCAACACTTGAAAAAGGACACCCTTTTCATTAAGGATCCCCTTGACCACCCTGTCAACAAACCACCAACACCATCCCATGCCTCTTAAACATCCTCACCTAAATCGGGATCTCAACGCAAGATTATGGTCCCTCTACCACCTTCTCCCCCTTTATTCGAAATCAACACGATCAATGTGGCCACCAGGTCATAAACTTTAAAGGATAAAGGAAAAGAGCATGTTTCTATCCCTTGGACATATCCATTTGTCAAGCCTTCTCAACCACCAAAACCCAAGATTTCTATCTTGGGCACATCTCAACCAACATCTTCTATGGCAATTCGTGACTCCATGGTGAAACAACTTCACCAAACCCCTGTGAAGATGTCTTTGTATGACCTAATACAAAGCTCTCCACAACATCACCAAACCTTGATCAAATCTTTACAGGTAGTAGAGATCCAACCTAAGACCCCCAACCAATGGCTACTTTAGTCAAATCATTACCTACCATTGCCTCCATAACCTTTAGTAATTTTGAGATTCCAGCCTCCAACCTAGAAGATCAAGATCCCATCCTTTCAAACTAAGCCTGTCAGGCAAATGCTTCACAGGATGCATCCTAACATCGCACTCCTTGTCAAAGAGGAGCTTCAACATCTTCTCTCCATCTCATTTATCCAACTCATTGATTATCTGCAATGGGTGTCAAACATTGTCCCTGTCACAAAAGCAACTGGGGGAATTTGACTTTGTACTGACTATCGCAACATCAACCTAGCTGGCCCAAAGGATGACTTTCCTTTGCCAAGCATCGACCAAACCATGCAACTAACAAAATCTAAAAGAGTGAGATTTCAAAATTAGAGATCTTTTCCTTAAAGAAAGCCAACACGTGACCAATATGGAAAGAAGCAAACAAGGAAAGTTTGCTCCTAATTGGCTTGGACCTTACATAATAATGCACAAGTATGGATCAGGGACTTATCATCTATCTTCTCTCGCAGGCCAGCCAAAACCTGAGCCCCTTAATGCCTTTCATTTGTGACCATTTTACTATTATTCAAGTAATCATTCACTTGATATTTAACTTGAGCTCATCCCTTAAGCAACCCTCATCATCCTCATTCATATTCCTTTTAACCCTTTTTCCCTATAAACATTAGTTAACCCTTTTTTGCATTAATGCTTTGTCCTACTAAAAAGGAAACCCTTAAACCTCTATAGTCTTGTCCATGACTAAAAGTTTAGTCAAAAATAAACAAAACATAAAATTGGGATGCCTAACAAAATATACAAAGGTCATGAACTATAAATGTAGATTGCTCCCTCGAAGGACAGTTGCATCATTCCTGTAATTAATAGACTACTCCCTTGAAGGACAAATATTCAATAAACTCAAAGCATACAAAGTAAACTATAGACCATTCCCTCGAATGATGGCTATGCCCAAATTTTGCTACAAATATCAAGAGCTTCCCGCATAAATTAGCTTCACATGACCACACATCAAAACAACATCCCCAAGTAGACTCCCCACATTGATTAGTCTACAAACTATTAAGTCATGGACTTTCCTATAGTCATTCTCAAGGTCACCTATAAAAGGGGAAAAGTTATCCCTGCTAAAAAGGGTTACGCTATCCTCACATCTCACATAATCACACCTCTTACCCCAACATACCCAAGGGATTTTGAGCTCACTTAATTTCAAGTGATTTGAGTACTTCTCTAACACTAAACTATGGTCAAACAACGTAATACATGAATGGGGATTTTGTTTGCAAAAATCCTATCTATGTTATCATTATAGTCCTTTTCAATGAAAGAGCAATGCACCTTTCACTTCTCATATTTCGTCACATGCCAGTCACATGCAACCAAACCAAATCAAAACATTTTCTAACCAAACCAAACCAAAATATTTCTAACCACAAACACAACATCATGATTTATTTCATACAAATACCAATTTGTGTTATATAAATTATCATAGGCCTATTCACACTAGTTTCTATGGAAAATAATACACATGGAAACTATCAACCAAACACAATTTATGTCAAGCATATACCATCACCCATATGGAAACTTGTTGAAGCATAAATAAAATCATTTCATTTTTAGCATACATCCATCACCAATATGGAAAACTGTTAAGAATGAAAAACCACATAACCTATGTTACAGCATACACCATCACACAATATGGAAAAGGTTGTAACACCATCATACACTCATTTAATTTTTAGCATACACCATCACCAATATAGAAAATTGCTAAGGATGAAAAACCACATAACCTATGTTATAGCATATACCATCACGCAATATGGAAAAGGCTATAACATCATCATACATTCATCATTTCAAGCATGTATCATCACACATATGGGAAATGCTAACAACACTAACTTGACCAAAACAACCTATCAACCTTTTTGCCTCTTCTTCCCTTTTAGAGAGAACTACATTGGCCTGAGGCCCTCACATGGGGTATGTAGCCAGCACTCAGTTGACATGGGGTCTTTTGAGGTTAGCTCAACCATTCATTCATTCATCTACCTGATGGACCAACCATATAACCTTTAACCATGACCTAACTAGTCAAAACCCAATCCCTAACCTACCCTATTCTTCCCTTTTGGGGAGAACTACATTGGCCTGAGGCCCTCACAGGGGCTATGTAGGTAGCACTCAGTTGACATAGGGTCTTCTGAGGTTAGCTCAGCCATTCCTTCATCCATCCACCTAATGGACCAACTATCTAAACCGGCCTAAAATCATGACCAAATAACCAGCCCTGACATTATAGAAGCTACCTTAGACTTCTCATGGGACACATTGGAGATCACATACATCTCCTTATCCACAATAAACAACACTTGAGATCACTTATATCTCAGCCCAACTCGACCAATGACCTTGGAGATTGTGACTATCTCCTCAGACCATGACCACTTTTGAGACAACTCTGCCTTGGTTTTTTTGATTGCATATATGCTACCTCACAAATAGTTAGCAAATTGTACGCACCCCACATTATGCCCCTCACATGAATTTTTGGATCATGACCAAGTTGATCCATGACATTTTCATGTTTTCCAGGAGCACTTCCT
Organism: Torreya grandis; assembly: GCA_037957365.1. NCBI lineage: Eukaryota > Viridiplantae > Streptophyta > Pinopsida > Cupressales > Taxaceae > Torreya > Torreya grandis. The sequence continues at coordinate 1,191,474 of JARHVA010001158.1, read as the reverse complement.
AGCCCAGGGTACTTGGAACACGAAGACCATTGGAGCTATAGCTTTGATCAATCTAACCCAATCAGCTACGACCAAAAAGCTAGGGACCAGTTAGTTTAATTTTAGTGCTCCTCAACCTTACTTGCAACAATTTGACCTACTTATCATGTGAAGTGGTATATGTGCAATCTCAACTATTGCAGTGTTCACACTCCAACTTCACCATACCCATCCACTGCCTATCAAATCGGCTACCAATTTTGGCTTACCTTCTCTTGATTCCCACTTTGAGTGGGAATACCTTATCCCATACTTGGGGCAACCTACACTTTATCCCATACCTGGGGCAACTTACTCCTATTTTTGTCTTGCAGTTTGTCAGAACAACCAACAAGACAAAAAGGGGCAAATGTAGACACCAATATTGTGTTGACTCCCCTTTGGTCCCCTTCTAACACTTACACACCTTATTAATTTAAAATAAACTACTTATTTTATATTAATGACATCACCCTAGACACCTCACCTTGGACACCTCGCCCTTAGACTATTTCTCACCCTATGAGTCACCCTGAGACTAGGTCATCTAAAGCATGACCTATTCTCACTCCATCCTAACCTCATAACTAACTCTCATACCTAATAAACCCATCTTTTGACCATTATCTAATGTAAAATACACTTGGTAGATGGAGAAATGGGCAAAGGGCTAAAAATAGCCCTTTTACCCATTCTCTATCCATCGATGTCAGTCAATTGTCGACCGATGCTGGTAGAATCACCAATGTCAATTTCATAAGCTAGACTCTAACCTTGAGTTGCCCCTACCTCTTTGGATATCTATGCACATGCTCTGAGACTAAACATTAGAATTTGACTATCACTCTCTAGGCTATAAAAACTCTACAGAAGTCACTCTAGACATTGGATTGAAAACATTGTACGAGGTCTTCGACATCAGCCACAATAGGAATAAGCATCCTGACACCCTTGGGTCTTCACCAAAAATCTAAGTATTCTTTTGGTCTCTATTTCAAAGTTTTAGAATAACTTGGTAATTAGTTTCTATTTACTATTTCTAAATACTATTAACCAGACCTGACTTCTTTCGTGGAAAGGCTGAAAAGCCTTCCCCATATCCTTATCCTCTTTTCACACCTACCCTCTACCTTTGCCCTTCCTCAAACCCTATTCACTTTCCTGCAAACCTGCACAAACATTTAAACTTCCAGACTCCTCTATCAACCATAGACATAACCTTGAAACTCGTCTAAGGCCCATTGCCCCTATCGACATTTACAGCCTAACCAGCGTTGGCATCATTAACAACTGACCTCGGTAGGACTACTAACATCGACGACTATGACAGACTGACTGCAAAGAATAGGTACGCATTATCTTTATTTCTCTTTCTTAGTCTTTCACCATTTCTTTTTATACAACACTCTTTTTCATAAATAGTGGATTGTCATCCCTTACGGAGCTTTACGCTTCCGAGATTGAGCGTATAGTTTAGCAGTCCACCATATCTTTTTCTAACATTCTCCTTATTTGAGTTTCTTTCTTATCTATAGGTGTTTCCTCCACAGCCAAAGAGGAGCTCCTACAACACTTGGATACAATGCGTAACTTAATCCGGGTAACGTATAAACCCCTGACCCTTAACCTTAGTTTCTTCTTTCTTCTAAATATAATTAGCAAAAACGTAGAGAAACACCATGTGCCATAGTATTTTTTCTTTGGATTCCATGCATATCCATAATGATTGGAAATTTTATTTCCTGTATAGACAAAATGATTGTTATTATGACACTTTCTCACCTGGTTCCATGATTGTTTCCTCTCATGATGATGTGGGTGTCTATATACCTCAACCTTTTCCAATACTTTGACCTTATCCACCTTTGCTTCTACCTCTTCCACCTTTTCCTTCTTTGTCTCTTGAGTAGATGAAGTGCTCATTTGTATTGTGTCTTTATCTATATCATTTAAATCTTCATCATGTTCTTCATCACCTATTTCCATCTTATCCTCATGATCTACCTGGATTGTTATTGGTGCCTTTTTCACTATGATATCTTGTAAAGTGATCTTCTTTTTCCTATACCAAAACTTCATGAACTTTTTCTAAACATTGATATTCATTGTTCTCAAAGTCTCTAACCATGGATATCCAAGAACCATATCCATATCATCCATATCCAAAGCATAAAAATCTGAATGCAAAACATATTTTTCCATAATGAGCTTTAGATCTTCAAATATTGAAATATTCTTACCATCTACTTGAACCTCTTTGATATTATTTGCTTGAACATGTAGATGCTTGGCCACATTCATGTTAATGAAGTTATAATTGCTAGAAGGGTTTATGGACACAACCACCTTCTTCTTTTGAATGCATCCATGAAATTGAAAAATTGACTCAAATTTATTTGGAGCCAAATTATTTAAACCCTTCTTTTCTTCTTCTTCTTCTTCTTCTTCTTCTTCTTCTTCTTCTTCTTCTTCTTCCTCTTTTTCTTCATCTACTTCTTCTTCTATTGCTTCTTCTACTTCTTCTTCTTGTTCTTTTGATGATTCTTCTATTTCTTCTTCTTCTTTTTCTACTTCTTCTTTTTCTACTTCTTCTTATTCTATTACTTCTTCTTTTTCTACTTCTTGTTTTATATCCCAATGATCTAGAAAGATATGTTCCATTTCTTTCCATGAAGAAAACCTTTCTGTACAGCTCAATTGATCAAACCAATCTAGTGCAGGCCTAGACAAAAAAGGAGTTAATTGTCTTTGCCTAAAAGTTTTTATAAAATGATTCTCCAAAGGGAGCCACCATTCTCTAACATCAATATCATCTTCCCCTAAAAATATTTGCAACTCCCTAATCCACAAAAAAAAATTAAGTTTCATGAAACCCTAAAATATCAAAACTAATCCATAAAATCACAAAAAATCACTCAAACTAGCTCCAAAAATTCTAAAATTTTGACTGAAATTTTATTAAATCTGCTTACATCTCCAGTAAACATTTCAAATAAAAATTCTCTATATTTCAGAAGATATAGAGAAATTATTATAAACCCTAAAATAGAAATAACTCCCTCAAAACAAATCAAACAATTCTAAAATTTTTACTATGCTTCTCTTATATTTTCTTACATCTCCAGTAAAAATTTAGAATAAAAATTCCCTATATTTCAGATGATATAGTGAAATTAGGGTTTCACTCCACACAAATTGCCCAAATCAAAGCTCTAATACCACTTGTAATGATCTTGATAATCAATATATGTAAAAATACCCTTAAGGTAGGGAAACACCATATAATACTCCTTTAGGAAGGAATAACTCCACAATGTCTCTTCGAGGGGACAACCTCCAATATCCTCGTACAATAGAAGACTCGATGCTTACTTGATATATTTACCATGATATTCATCTCCAATATATATACATCTATCTAACCCATGGATGGGTAACCTCCTAATCTAATGTAGGCCAACCATTACCCAATGTAATACTTCCATAAGTTACTCTTTTATCCTAATATAGTGTACCATATAACTAAGGGTATGTGTGCCACATGTTGACATCTCCATCAACCCATATACATCAATATATCATATCCCTAGGTACATAGCAATACTAGAATCAGAAGGTAATCAAAGAACAAGTTCTTGCTAACCAACTTGTAGAAGCTCCTATTACATCCACTCAACCCCTCAACTTTGACCTTCCAGATGATTCTATCATGATGATAGAACAAGCATCACAAGAATATAAATAGTGGACACTCTATTTTGATGGCTCCTTCACATCTTGATGGTCTATATCTAGCATATTGTTGATCATGCCATAGGGGGATTTGATCCCCAAAGCATTTCATATATAATTTTAGTGTATAAACAATATGGCTAAATATGAGGCATTGGTTATAGGGCTCCATCTTGACATATAGTGGGATATTCAAATCTTAAAGGTATATGGATATTCATAGCTAATCATAAATTAGACAACTGATCAGTATTAAACAAGAGATGATAAGCTTGTTCCTTACAAGTAATTTGTTGATAACCTTAAAACACATTTTAAATCTCTATAGTTTGAGCAAGTTCTATGAGTCAGAAACAGATATGTTGATGCCATGGAAAAAATTGGTTCCATGATTAAAATGCATGACAGTGTTAAAGAGTAGCATTCCTAATTGAAAATCTTCTTCAACTAGAACATATTCTATTAGATTCAGAGAGGATATGCACCATTTTTGATCCTAATCCCTCACCTGAGTTACCATGGTACCAAGATTTTTATAACTATTTCCATAGCCATGTATTTCCTACCAACCTTTCCAACAACCAATAGAAACTATTTCTTCATCACTTAACACATTATATCCTCCTTGGCAACATGTTTTATCATAAAGGCTAAGATGGAACACTTATTCATTATTTATCTTTGGGAGAATCTAAGCTGGCACTAAAGGAGGTTCATGAAGGAATGTGTGGGACCCATACCAATGGTGTAGTCCTAACAAAGAAACTTCTTAGAATAGGCTATTATTGGCCCAAAATGGAGATAGATGCTTGTAATTATGTAAAGAAGTGTGTTCTTTGTCAGCAACATGGAAACTTGATACATGAACCTTCCTAACCATTGCATTTAATTACAATACCATGGCCATTCTCAACATGGGGTCTTGATCTCATTGGGAAAATTAACCCAACATCTTCATATGGCCATAAGCACATTTTGACTACAACCGAGTACTTTATCGAGTTGATTGAGGCCATTCCTCTCACTTATGTTATTAGTAAACAAATATCTAAATTCATTCATTACCATATCATCTATTGATATGGCATCCTAGCCCATGTTATATCTGATAATGGTGGATCCTTTGTAAACCAATATGTCAAATCTACAAAAATTTAAAAACAAGCACAAAAAATCCACTCCATATAACCTGCAAGTCAATGGACAAGTTGAGGCTTCAAATAAAACCATTCTAGCCATCTTAAAAAAGATTGTCAATGATGCTAGACGTAATTGGCACTTGTAACTATTTCCTACCCTCTAGGATTATAAAACCAATCATCACACCCCAACTGAAGCTACTCTATACTCCCTTGTTTTTGGCATTGAAGCTATCATCCCGATCGAGATTGAGATCCCATCATTAATAATATCTCTAGAGCACATTGAAGATAATGAAGACTATAGAGCCTCATAGATGCAAGAAGTAGAACTTCTTGATGGTAAGCATTTGGCTACCCTAAAAAAAATTTAGGCCTATCAAAATAGATTGTAGAGAAGCTACAATAAATGCATTCTCCCTTGAGAATTTGATATTGGTGACTTAGTTATAAAAGTTAACCAAAAGAACATGAATGTTGAACCCAAAAAAAGGTAAGTTTAAACCTAATTAGTTAGGACCGTATATTGTCATAGTGAACTATGGATTAGGAGCACACCGACTAGCTAAACCTAATGGTGAAGAAATTTTAGAGCCCATGAACATCATACACCTTAAGAGGTTATACACATGAACAACTTTGAACCATTGTCTATAAGACCTCTAACTTGGGGGTAGCTTGTGTTATCATAATTTTATCCCACCCTTTTATCTTATCTTGAACACATTTTATACTACTTTGGTTCATTTTTCATGAATCCTGATAGTAAAGGCTTTGAACCTTTGGCACTCTGAACACATTCTTCATCCCATTCTAGATTGCTCTCTTCAAGAAGCATATTCCTTGTTTTGTCTAGGATATGTTATAATCTTGAACACTTTTTATCCCTTGACTATTTATGATCTTGATTATGTCTCATGAACATTATGAACATCTTCAGTAATAGTTCTATAAAGCAGTTTAGTTAGGACAGTCTTGTGCAGCTTCAGATAGGTGAATAGCCAAATCTTCTTAGTATAAGTATTTACTACTCTTTCTTGTTTTATCAAGAACCTCACTCTTGTTTATTTATGATCATGGGCTGTTTTATCTATCTTAGCTATTTTATTAGAACCTCTACTCTTATGACATGCATCTCCTTGACTAGATGGTCCCACCTTGTGCATATTTTATCCAAAAAACATCAAAACATGATCCACAAAAGAAAAAAAACATTATCTCATGCTTCTATACATTTATACATTCCCATTACACCATCCCACACTCTCACTATTTAATGAGTAACTGTTAAATTTGAATTCTCTTTCCATTTTGCAAGTACTGAAACACTAGTTCATTTTATCTTGTCCCACACACTTACCATTTTTCAAGGCCATTCTTTCTTGTCTCATCAGGTTCTTGTTTGTTTGTCCTATCTTCCATTTCTTCTATAACATTAATCATGCTAGTCTGATCATCATTTTTCTTCTATCCCATTCCCTGGGAGAACTACATTTGGCCTGAAGTTCATATTGGAACATGCATACATAAAACTATGTAGGTAGCACCCACTTATCTTATACATTTGGAGTTAGCTCAACCAACCCCTGATTTTTTCCTATTCTCCCCCATTTCTTTTGTCATTGTTCCTCTTTAATTATGCAATAATTTTTGTGTCATTATTCTTTGTTATGATGTGGTAGAAAGTAATACATCTACTGTACATGCATGAACATTTGTATTTAAATCACACTAACTTGGTTTTTGTTTATGTGTGTTTATTTGAGTTTCTTGGTGTTTTCTTGGTGTTTTGATTGTGCTTTCACACCTCTCATTTTATTTCTTCTTCTTTTCTCTTTTTATTACTTCTTGTCTCATCTTGGTCTTATGTTTTCTTGACTATTTTTTTTTTCTTATCTCTTTTATGTTTTGGAACATCTTAATAATTCACATAGATATTGATTGTTTATATATTGATAATATGTTATTATGTTGTTCTTGGACCATTTTGTTTATTTTATTTTTGTTGGTGTTTTATTTATCTATTTGATTTTTCTTTTCTCTTTTGTGTTCAAGAATGCTTTGATGGTCCACATGGATCTTGATTATTCATATCTTAGTCTCATGTCATTAAGATGTTCTTGCCTTTTGTTTTTAAACATTTTGTTCCACTTAAGGTCATATCTTAATTTTTAGTTAGGTTTATTTATTTTTATCTTTTTCTTTGTTTTCACTTTTTTTTTAAAATGTAAATCTCTATAACTCTGGTTTTGGTCATTATTTTACCATTATCCTTAGTTATAGACATTCACATTTGAACTAGCTCAGTGCAATTGGAATCTTATGTCATTATAAGTTATTCGTACTTATTATGCCTAATTTATTTTTCTATAAAAATCAATTTATACTCAGGTCTCAACATCTTAATGTCAACATCAGCTCTAATGAATGATTCTCAAGAACACTTTACAAAACCTAGTCTCATGATATGGAATTAGGCTTCTAAGTAACATGTATTTCAAGCTTCTTTGTCTATGATTAGACATGCATCTCCTTTCATACATTTTAATTCTAATCAATTCTTGTTCATTTTTCATTATTCCTCATTCCATTCTCTCCCAAACTTGGGTGAACTACATTGGCCTGAAGTTCATATTGGAACATGAGTCCATGGAACTATGTAGGTAGCACTAAATTTCTATTGAGGTCAACTCGACTATCTCCATTCTTATTTTCATCACTTTTTTCATTCTAAAATGCTTTGTTTTATATGAATTTTTAATCCATTACACCATCACATGTACGCTTGTGTTTGTTCATTTTAACCTATCTTTTTAGTTATATCTTTAAGCTATTTTGCTTTCCAATTGCCCATGTTAGAGCCCAACATCCAAACCATGTTTGAATCACATCAACTCTATAGGGGCAAAATAATTATTTATTCTTTATCAATGATCAATATTTACCCTACTGGGGCACAACTATTTTATCATGATCAAATCTTCTCTAGTGTAGTACTTATTATTATCTTCTCTTTGTAGACCTTGTTCTAGTGGTGATTTCCTTCCTAAAGTAGAATGCTCTCCCTTTTACTCTAATTCCAAGATCTCCACATTAAAGCCCATGATGACAATATTTAATGTGTAACTTGTCTCAGGATTGATCAATACCATAAGCATGTAACTTGTACTCTTAAATTAGGTATATTTATAGTGTGTCCCTTACATTTATGGATTGTATCTTTCCCATTCCCCCCATTTTGGGACCTATTATACCTCTAATTATATTTTTATCTGGTAATAATGTGTGTAAGCATTAACTCATCTAGATGTGATCTATTCCATGGGTTAACCTCTCACTTTCTCTCTCTTTTTGAGAGTTCATCCTTCTCTTTCTGTAGACACCAAAATCGTGTCGACTCCCCTGGTCATCCCCCATTTTATTCCTCTTCGCCTATTTAACCCTTGTCAACCACTTTTTCCACTAGCCTTGACCCTGGCAGCATGTAAAAATGAGCACAGAGCTAAAGCTAGACTCTATCCCCATTATGCATCTGCCGACGACGGTCGTTACCCGGTCGATGTCGCCGATGTCGGTCACTTATCGGCCGACGTCAGCAATCCTATCGACGTCGGTCACCTTACCATTACCCGTTATCAGTTATCATTCAGTTCCCAATCAGTTTCTCGATCGGTTATCGAACCATCCCCCGAACCATCCCTCGCCTTCATCAGCAAAACCATTCAAAATCTCTGCCAACCGATTTGGAACTCTGACATTCACAGGCTCTTGCAACCAATCAGCTCTGGCAATCAACCAACTCCAGCATTCGACCAATCTGCATTCGCTTCGATCAACTCACGGCAATGCTTCGATGACTTCAATCATGGCTTTTATCATATCTTTTGACAGGTAAGTATTTTCTATGTTTGTTTTTATTTCTTTCTGGTTATTATTTATTCGTTATTTCTATCATCCTGGATCTTCAGACTGTAGACCTGAGCCCTGAGTCCCTTCTTTACATCTCTGCCCACTATCCCAATCTATAACTCTGTCCAGACTCGACCAAAACCCCCAGACCCTATTCAGAATCGACCTTACCTTGACTAGACTCTGTCCAGACCCTATCCCGACTCTACCAGACCTTCTGCAACTCGCCCAGACTTTGTCCAGAACTTTCCCCGACTGATGCCGGTCACTACCCCAACCGACGCCGGTATCTTAACCGACGTCGGCACCTGTCTGACCGACACCGGCACTACAGAGACCGACATCGGCAACTTCACAGAATAGTTTACTTCATTATCAGGTACGTGTTTTATTTTATGTCTTCTATTTCTGTCATTTTATCTTTCATTACATCTACTTCAGTCTAATATTCTGCTTTTTTATCAGTGGGTTGATATCCTTCTAGGAAGTCTTCGTACTTCTGGGATCGGGCGTTCCCCTGACAACCTACCATATCTTTGACTAACATTTTTTCGTGCTTCAGTCTCTTTTTCTTCGCAGGTGTCATTCCTCCACAGCCAAAGAGGAGAACCTTCCAACGTCTAATTTCAGTGTGCATGACTATATCAGGTATCTTCTAGCCTTGACCATCTCTTAGTTTCTCATTTCTATCTTTTGAATGTGAAAGCAATTTAGCATAGAAACATTCTGGCACGCCCGGTGGGACACTAGGGCCTTCCTTGGGTTCTTTCTTTCTTTCATTCATATAGGTGCATTAGGTTTCTTCCTTTTTGCCTCCTTTCATCTCTTCTTAAAACGACATCATAAGCAGGACTAAAAAGAACTTTTCTTTTCTTTCTTGCACTTCTAAACTAGCTAAAACTCATATTCTTCGACTCTTTCTCCATTCATCTTCATACGAACAAACATTTCGAATTGGGAATTAAAACACTTTGCATTCATTTCTATTTGCCTGCATCTCTTAGACCACACATAGTAATTAAACCGCATATTGAATTAATCTAGATCACTTGATGTTACACGACCAAACCACTTGCACAAAACAAACATCTTAACTTACCTGAGACAAGGCCCGACTAGGATTTCATCCCCCAGCAGATACCTTACCCATCCCGGCGATCTTACTTGGATTTCATCACCAAGGGGAAAGCCAACTCTGTTCTCTGGCAGAGTCTAAACTATAGTGGAAGTATATTTTGGCTAAGCGAAACCAGCTAACCACTGGAATCGTGAAGTGAGGGGAGCTTTCTCCTTAGCACCAAGCCTATACAGAAGCTAACATAGACTTCTTGAGCACCATAACAAAACCCGAAACCATCCATAGACTACTTCTTCTAGGACCTGACTCAAAAGCCAATCTTCCTCTACACACATTCTAAGGCATAAGCCACTATAATCCTAAAAATTTACTCCTAGGGTTTTAGGATCTGCTTGTGTTCTTCATCTTTTTAGTTCTTATCTACTTGTTTGAGCTTGTGAGGACGTTCTTTCTTTCCTTGAATGGTTCTGACTCGTAGCCAAGCCAAGGCTCTAGTCGATCACGCGAGGCATCATCCTCTTCCGTCTACCCTGCCTATAACTAGCCCTATAATGGAGTTCAACTTGGAAACTGAAAGAACTCCTACTAGACCATCTCTGACCCAAACGCCTATTGTCCCAGAAGGGGACCAAGATTTTGCATGATTTTTGGACCTTAATGTCACAGCCCTCCAAAACTATCTCGCGAGAAACCCAACGCGAGACCTCTCGGGTGACGTAGCGACGACATCGACACCATTCGCCACCCAACCTTTTATGACTCAGCCTTTTACCTCAACCGTTAACCCGACCATGGCCAATACACAAAGTTTGGCCTCCTCGTCTATTTTTAGACCGACCTCCATCGGGGTTTCATTACCCCCTCAACCACACGCAATTCAAACAAGTTCTACATCATACCATAACTTGATTGTCTCGACCCCACACACTCTTGCATCCATATATGCAGGAGTGCCTACCTCCTCTTTTGCCCATGCCGCCACACAACCTCCTTTGGCGGTATCTGGTCAGCCTATGCCTTCTACCTTCATAACCCAACCACACTTATCCTCTACTTCTGCCCCTGCGACTAGTCATCTGTACATTGTGCCCTTATTGGTACAACTGACTACATCGTACGCCTCCTCTAGACTCTTTCAAGCGCCTTACAACCTAGGGGGTGCTCCGTCTGCCAATCTGTCATCAGATGTCATCAAGATGCTGATGGATAAAATGTCCAGTCTCGAAGCTTCTATCTCCAGTTCAAGTAATGTCTCTTCATATGACCAGATTTACAATGAGCCCATCCATCCTTCTGTCCGTATCCAACCATACCCCAACCATTGGGAGCTTCCTAAATTCACTTGCTTCTAGAGCAAGGAAGACCCACAACAACACTTACGGGCATTCAAACATGCCTGTTACCTTATCACCCACGATGATGCGTTACTTCTACGCACGCTTCCTATGTCTCTTTCTGGCCCTACCCTTAACTGGTATAGCTCTCTTACCAGACATTCTATCTTTTCATTCATTCAACTCGCCCTATTATTCATTGACCATTTTTCAATTAATATCACTAAACAAGTCTCGATCACAGACCTTTACTCCATAAGGCAATTTGACGACGAATCAATAGTCAATTTTGTCACCCATTGGAGAGGCTTGATTAACCAACTCTCCTTCTCCTTGTCTCAACCCAAGCTCATTGAGCTCTTTTCCCGAGCATGTGTCAGTCACATCTCGTCCACCTTGCGGGTTCAAACATTCCACACTTTCGACGAGGCCTTCACCATGGCCCGAAAGCTTGAACTCCGTGCCATTGAAGAAGATTAGGTCAAATTGCGTAACACCAACACAAGAACCAATGACCATTCTTCTTCTAGACCTTCTTCTGCCCACTCTCAATCCAAGGGGTCAGCAAACAGTGTCATCTTTAGACCATCATCTTCAACAATAACCAACTGACCATCATCTTCAACATTAGACTACATCAATAAACATTTTCAACGTCAATCCATACAGCGTCAATTCACTCCAATTGGGGAGTCATATGCCTCTGTCTTGGATAAACTCGTTAAACAAGGGGCCCTCAATCTCCCTTCAATCTGACCACATCAATTTGACCCCTCAACACCTATCCCTGCATGGTACAAGGAGAACCACTTTTGCAACTATCACCGTGTCAAAGGCCATGATACGGATCACTATCAAACTTTCAAAAACATCATCCAGGACATGCTAGACAAGGGGGTTCTTATCTTGGACAACCCGAATGCACCACTCAACCAAAACCTTGACATCTTCAAACAACCTTTTCCTAATCACCCGCCTACTCAAGACAACATCCAAACCATGATCAATGACCCTCAAGACCATGATATATACACGGTCGACACTATCTTTTCTCTTATCCCTGACCAATCTCTTTCACAGGTAGAAGACCCTTCTTCCCCTATACCTCCTCCACATGGCAAAGAAATTTCTTCTCCTACTTGTCCTCCATCAACCTCTCCCATATTGGAGGACGCTTTGACCACATCAACACCAGCTGCCTTGCCTTCATCCTTCTTATCATCCATAGATGATCATACCTTTTTGACTCCTCAACCACACATAGAAGCCATGACTACTCTGGTGCTCTTTCCTCTTAAAGAGCCCACACCTTCAATCTCTTCTCCATCGAGAGAAGAACCCTCCACATCTAAGTCCAAACCCGCGTAGGCATCCATCGTGCCCAAAGAGATTAAACCTCTTGGTGTTCGCCCCACATCTAACCTCTCCTCGCATAAAGGTGGCCCTCAACCCAAACCAAAGAAGGCTACTAAACCACACTGGAGGCCTCCTCCCCTACCTTCATCATTACATTCAATCTTGGGCCCACATCCGTCCACTTTACTCGGAGTGCTTCCCACTCCCATACTTCACAGAGGCAAGTCACCTCCATTACACTCTCAACCCATCAAACATATATCTCCTCCAAACCATCGACCAACACAATCAAAGTCACCAACCCTCACTGCAACAAAACATATAGACCCGTTAGTAGATTCGTATGCCTTTCTATTACGGCAATTATTGCAGTCCTCTCGTATCTATCTCCCACCTCTTAAACCATATCAATCTCTCAGACCAAAACCACCCTGGTTCGACAACACTCACATTTGTTTATATCATCACACGCCTGGGCACGACACCGAGCATTGTTGTGCCCTCAAGGTTTCCATTTGCCAATGTCTGGGGAATGACACCCTTCTTCTCAACCACATCATCAATAAACCTTCAATACCACCCCACTCATCAACTCTCGGATCAAGGCCATCTTGGTTCGACAACTCTAAATTCTGCCACTATCATCACACTTTCGGACATGACACTGAGCATTGTTGCGCTCTCAAAGCTGTCAATCGTCAACACCAAAAAAAGGATTCCCTTCTCACCAAGGATCCTCTTGACCACCTCTTCGACAAATTATCAACACCAACCCGTGCCTCTCAAACCTCATCGCCTAAATCAAGATCTCTACGCCAGACTATAATCCCTTTGCTGCCTTTGACCCCATTATTCGACATCAACACAATCCATCTGACCACTAAACCTCAATTGACCTTAACCAATCAATCAAACATTCTCCCTAGCCATTGGGGGAATTCAACCTTCAACCCAAACATTCAACCAACCTTTTTATCAAAACATTCAACCCGTCTCGACCAATCAACCAATTTCACATCCACTCATCAATCAACCCTTGACCAATCTGGAAAGAGCCAAATGGGGCAAGTTTGCTCCTAATTGACTTGGACCCTATCATACACCAAGGACTTATCGGACCTTGAACCCTTTTATGCGTTGCATCTGCGACCGTTCTACTGCTAGTCGAGTACTCGTCCACTTGACACTTAACTTGAGCTCGTCCCTTGAGCAATCCTCATCCTCTTAATCCTAATTCCTTTCAACCTTATTCCTCTTAACAATTCCTATAACCCTTTTATGCTGTATGGATGCTTTGTCCTCATAAAAGGGAGCCCTTGACCTTCTATAATCTTGTCCATGACTCACATTTCTATAAAAAAAAATCAAGATGTCATAATATCCATGGTCACTATATCAATATCAAAATCAAAAGGCAGACTGCTCCCTCGAAGGATAGCTATACTATCATTGCTGTAATTAATAGATTTCTCCCTCGAAGGACAACTATTCAAAAGCCCTTATATTAAACAAAAATCTAGACCACTCCCTCGAAGGATGGCTATGACTAATCTGGCAATAAATAGCACTATTTTAGAAGCTTCCGGCATTGATCAGCTTCACAACTGACCACCAAGCAAATGACATCTCTATGCAGGCTTCCCGCATTGATCAGTCTGTGAAAAAAAAAAGTCATGGACTTGACTTGTAGTTGTCTCTGGGTCTCTTCTAAAAAGGGGCAAAGTTATCTCTGCTCTTAAAATGGGTTACCCTTTTTCCTCCTCCTATCACCTACTCAAGGGACTTCGAGCTCACTTTAATGTCAAAGTGATTTGATTACCACTCTAACATAACTCTGGTCAACGACATCACGCATGAATGGGGCTCTTGATTCTAATCACCCCTATCTATACTGTCTTTTTGGTCCTTGTCAATGAAAGAGAAATATGCCTTTCACTTCTTCTGCACTTTGGTCACATTCACCTTCATCACTTGTCAATCGACTCAACTCAACTCTCTTTTCAGACCACTCCCATCACCTATTCACCTAGGTTTCTATGGACACCAATACACATGGAACCTATCGACCAGCTGCCATTTATGTTCAGCATAAACCAATACTTGCTGAAGCATAAATAGACCTCAATTCATTTTTAGCATACATCCATCATGAATATGGAATATTGCTAGGGATGAAAGACCTCTCGACCAATGTTGCAGAATACACCATTTGGAAAAGGTTGCAACATCTCTTCTCCTCATCATTTCATCATAACCAAGACCAATCTATCGACCATTTTGACCACCTGTCTACTACTCAGACCCTTTGTCTGAACTACATTGGTCTGAGGCCCTATGACTGGGGCTATGTAGGCAGCACTCAGATGACATGACTGTCTTCTGGGGTTAGCTCGACCACCCTTGTTTGTTTGTCTCTCTGATGGACAAACCTTCTTTCCTTCTTTTAACCATAACCTTACCCTTGATCATGACCAATGCTATCCCTTTGTCCCTCCCTCCCTTCTAGGGAGAACTACATTGGCATGAGGCCCTTCCATAGGGGCTATGTAGGCAGCACTCAGTTGACATGGCGTCTTCTAAGGTTAGCTCGGCCACATCCTTTCGTCCATTCCTCCCCCTTGACCAAAAACCATTAGAGATCATGCCTATCTCCTCTAACCTCGACCACTTCCAAGACAATGTTGCCTTGGTTGTTTTTGCATGTATGCTACCTCATGACTGGTTAGCAGAATTGTGCACAGACCTTTTTAGACCCTCACAAGTATAGGATCGTAAGCCGGTTGATCCACACTACTTGTGACCTTTTCATGTTTCTAGGAGCACTTCCTAAGCCTGGGATACCTAAAATGCGACGACCCATTTAGAGCTTCAGCTTCGATTGAATAACTTGATCAGCAGACGACTAAATGCTGGGGCCCAATTATTTCAATTTTAGCACTCCTCAACCCTTAACCTATGACACTTTGACCTAACCATCTTGTGCAGTGGTATGCGTGCAATCACGCCTTTTGCAGCATTCACCCTCACCCCTTTTTCATCCACTCTTTGTCAAATCAGCACCCGATTCCCGGTTCCCTTCCCTCAACTCTTGCTTTGAGGGGGAATACCTCATCCATAATCGGGGCAATCCGCTACCTGTTTTTGTCTTACAGTTCATTCAAACAACCAACAAGATGAAATCAACCTTATCCCTCACCTGGGGCAATCACTCCTATTTTTGTCTTGCAGTTCGTCTAGAACAACCAACAAGACAAAAAGGGGCAAATGTAGACACCAAAATCATGTCGACTCCCCTGGTCATCCCCCATTTTATTCTTCTTCACCTATTTAACCCTTATCGACCACTTTTTCCACTAGCCTTGACCCTGGCAGCATGTAAAAATGAGCACAGAGCTAAAGCTAAACTCTATCCCCATTATGCATCTGCCGACGATGGTCGTTACCCCGGCCGACGTCGCTAACATCGGTCACTTATCAGCTAACGTCGGCAATCCTACCGACGTCGATCACCTTACCATTACCCGTTATCAGTTATCATTCGGTTCCCAATCAGTTATCGAACTGTCCCCCGAACCGTCCCTCGCCTTCATCAGCAAAACCATTCGAAATCTCTACCAACCGATCCAGAACTCTGACATTCACAGGCTCTTGCAACCAATCAGCTCTGGCGATCAACCAACTCTAGCATTCAACCAATTTGCATTCACTTCAATCAACTCACGGCAACGCTTCGACGACTTCAATCATGGCTTTTATCATATCTTCTGATAGGTAAGTATTTTCTCTGTTTGTTTTTATTTCTTTTTAGTTATTATTTGTTTGTTATTTCTATCATCCCAGATCTTCAGACCATAGACCTGAGCCCTGAGTCCCTTCTTTACATCTCTACCCACTATCCCAATCTATAACTCTGTCCAGACTCGACCAAAACCCCCAGACCCTGTCCGGACTCGACCTTACCTTGACTAGACTCTGTCCAGACCCTATCCCGACTCTACCAGACCTTCTGTAACTCACCCAGACTCTGTCCAAAACTTGCCCCGACCGACGCTGGTCACTACCCCGATCGACGCCGATATCTTAACCGACGTCGGCACCTGTCCGACCGACACCGGCACTACAGAGACCGACATCGGCAACTTCACAGAACAGTTTACTTCATTATCAGGTACGCATTTTATTTTCTATCTTCTATTTCTGTCATTTTATCTTTCATTACATCTACTTCAGTCTAATATTCTACTTTTTTATTAGTGGGTTGATATCCTTCTAGAAAGTCTTCGTACTTCTGGGATCAGGCGTTCACCTGACAACCTACCATATCTTTGACTAACGTTTTTTCGTGCTTCAGTCTCTTTTTCTTCGTAGGTGTCATTCCTCCATAGCCAAAGAGGAGAACCTTCCAACGTCTGATTTCAGTGCGCACGACTATATCAAGTATCTTCTAGCCTTGACCATCTCTTAGTTTCTCATTTCTATCTTTTGAATGTGAAAGCAATTTAGCATAGAAACACTTTCATCTTAGTGTGTCCTCTCGAGGGGGCATCATGGGTTTGTTCCAAGTTCTTCTTGACAACTCTTTTCTTTGAAAATATTTTTTTTCACTTGAATGTTTCACTATGCCTTCTCAAATAGGGGGAAAATATCGACATCTAATTCTTAACACCATTTGTGTTGAAATTGTCAATCTTACTCTAATTGCACTCAAATGCACATTTTAGGTCAAAATCCATAAAATGTGCTAAATGGTTTGAACTTTTCATTTACAAGTGCTAATTTAGGTCAAATTATCTATAAATGGGGCAATGAAATATATGGGCCAACTAACTTTGATCAATTTATTTTGAGTCAAAATGATGATTTTGTCTTTTATGCTTTGGATCACTCTTTTCTCCTAAATTTATTGGTACATGCCACGAACCTTTGTTATTTTATGTTGGAAACATCCTAAATGGAAATATGGTTCTGGTACATCTAACATCACCTTCTAATTCTTCCTAAGTCAAATTACAACTCAGTAATATGACTTTTTGACCATTTTGATTAATTGAGGGCCAATTTTCAAATAATTACACAAATGTTGATTAAGCTTGTTTAAGGCTAATTAATCTAAATCAAGAGCTTAAGTGGATTTTTCATGAGAGTTGTTTAATATTTATTTTTGAAAATTTATTCTTATTAACTACATCATTAGGTGACCTCATTTCTTGGGAAGACATCCCTAGGCCATAAATGCCATAAATATCAAGATTATGGGTCACCCATGCCTAGTTAATGCCTCCCATGCTTCTTCAATGCCCCTTCTTCCAAGGTCATAATGAAGATAATTATGGATTTAATTCTAAATATTAGGATTATCCATGGCCACACATCTCAATCTTGAGATGGATGGTCATGGTTGATCTTGACCAATCTCAAAAATCTATAAATAGAAAGGCCATGAACATCATTTCAAAGATATCTTGGTGCAAGGTTATTATTCTCAAATATCTTCAAGGCTTGAATATTTCAAAGTTATAATGTTAAATTATTTTCAAAATGTTTTTCATTTGATTATAGATTTTTCTTTCAAGCTTCATTGATAGGTTAGTTTAGTGATTTGAAATCATAAGCCTAGGTTTTATGGAGTGTTCTTGAGGTATTGGAGGAGTTTACCACCATTGTTGACAAAGACAAGGATGCATGATCAAGGGAGAACATGTTTTTGAGCCACATGGGTATGGTGAATCCATTTGGGAAGTTAATATGGTGTGGCTTTCTTTCATTTGTTTCTTGTTATCCTTTGTAATTCCCATAGGAATAGATGGACTTGGTTAGTTAGTTCTTTATGCATGTTTCATTATTTGTGGACTAATGCTTGACTAACTTGCTTTGTAATACTCTCTACATATGTAAGTTATGATGACATCATAATTTATCATAAGGGCTTCATTAATGATGCAAACCAAAAGCTCATAAACATTACTTCACATAATTGAAATGAAATTATAACATTACACTCATTTTACATTTCAATAATAATATAAAAGATGCATATACCAGATTATTCACATTTTACTACAACCATCTTTGTCATTCATCAAAGTTTTAAACAGAGTATATAGTTCATGGTGTTTAGAATAATTAAATGCCTAGCTCAAACTACTTAATGACTTAGAGGCTCACAAGCAAGTTTGGGCATTGACAAATGAAACCTTCATGGCATCCATACTAAGCCTAAGTATAATGGCTATCAAATACATACATATAGAATAAATTCCAATTCATTAGAGCTTCACTACATAATTTTTGTATCCCATTGCATAAAATGGTTTGAGATATTTTTATATCTCTTCAAGTACATCTCTCTTAGGGTAGAATAGGCATGTTGAGTGTTGAGCTAGAGCATTGGTGATCATTCACACTAGCTCCATCACCTTACAAGCTTCATGCTAAAATCACCATGTATCACCAATCCTATAAGATGCCTTAAAGATCTAGGAACTAGTTATCCACCTACCAACTAGTGTAAGGTATGTGTTGAACCCTCTAGCTGGTACCAAAATACTAAAATGTCATCATCACAAAAAATTATTACCTCACATCGATGTGGATGTCGAGCTGGGGTGAATCCTTACTAAAATAAGAGGCCCAATAACATTTAATTTGGTATAACTTGTTAATTATTTTTTATTATCCTTTTAATATTTTCAAGATTTGATTTTATGTCCATGTGCCCTAGTTAATTGGTTCATAGGCCAAATTTCATGTTGTGATGTGGTAGGTTGATTAGAGATGAATCTATAAGAGGTTTTTATTTTCTTAGAGTAGGATACCCCAATTAGGGATGCCTCAACATGATTTTGAGCTTTAATGAATGATGCACAAGTAAATTTGAGATGTTTAGTGATTCCTAAGATTAATTTACAATGTTTGGTAGGAATTGGTCTGAAGTCTAGTCAAAATCCAGTTGTGGCTAGTTTTAGGTGTTTATAGTTTTACTATGTTTGGGAAGGTTTTACAAGCTACAATCGTAGTAACATATTTTCAAATAATTAAAAGGTCCTATATGCTTATGACTTCAATAATAATGGATAAATTGTAGGTGCCCCCTCAAGGGAGTGGTTTGCAAAGGGGTTAGAAATTGGTCCTTAAAAAGGAGGAAATGATTGGACCAAAAATATGAAATGAAGTGGAAAAGACCTATTTTCTTAGAGGTAGTTATAATTAGGGGCATATAAAGTTATCCTAGTTAGGACAGACAAATAGGATGATTTTCCCATAGGTGATTATAATCATCAACATAGGTGGGATAAGAAGGCTAATGATTTTCCCAAAGGTAGTTATAATCATCAAAAAAAGCTTAGGGTAACAAGAGAATGATTTTCCCAAAGGTGGTTATAATCATCAAAATGGAAAACAATGATTTATCCATAGGTGGTTATAATCATTGGTAAGATAAAAATATGCCCCAATTGGGTGGATAGAAATAATGGTTTCCCCAAAGGTGGTTATAAACATTATCATAATGAAAACATGCCCTAGTTGGTTAGAAGAAAGAGAATGTTTTTCCCAAAGGTGGTTATAATCATTATCATAATGAAAACATTCCCTAATTGGGGAGAATAAAGATAATGATTTTCTTGAAGGTGATTATAATCATTAACCTTCAAATAAATAAAAATGTAATGATTTTCCCAAAGGCAATTATAATAATTGGTAATGTAAGTTAGATGGTATATAATGATTCACCCAGAGGCAATTATAAGCATTATACTTCTTTAGTGGCAAACATGATGTTGAATATAATGGAAAATTTGTACAAAGGAGAAAGATGAATTTGGGAAACCTAGGAGTAGGGAGATGCTCGTCTGAACTAGTAAGGGGGAAAAATCTTTGTTTTTGTAATTACTCTATATAGGATATGATTTGTATTAGATTGAGAATTTTTCTAGTGCCAAGGAGATATATTGTAGTCACATTGTTGTGTAGAATCTTGGATATAATTTTTACTATAACAAAAAATAGTAGGCATCATGACAGAACACCATGAAGACTTGGATGGAATATGCATAAAGATTGACATGCAATCCAAAAAATTAATTGAAAATAATGCACCAATGATCAAAACCATGATGAAAATGTTGATGTATGAATATATATGGATTCAATAATAATGCACATGGAATCACTCAATGAATGCATATAAACTAAATCAAGGCACAACATGAAATTAAACATAAAGGTAAACAAATAAATAAACAAAATATTAATAATAGAAAGAATAAAAAAACTAAGAAAAACATGAAACAAACAATGGTTAATCACAATGCTAGTACAAATAAAACTACATAAACAAGATAATGAACATTACCCCTAGAAGATAGGAGATAACATAACAAATAAACAAAATGGGGGGAATAGAAGAAAAGGAAGGGGGTGGCTAAGTTGTCTCTAGATGTACTAGATAAGTGGATGCTACCTATATAGTTCCATAGATGTAGGATCCAAAAAAAACTTTAGGCAAAATGTAGTTCTCCCAGGAAATGGGATAGAATAAAATAATGAGAAAGAAAACATGATGGATGTTATATTATAATGGGCTCACAAAATGGCAAGAGCATGGGATAAAAAGACAATAAGGATGGAGAAACTAAATGACAAGTGGTTTCTTATGACTTAGTGAGGGTTCCTAAAATCCTTAAGGCAAAGAAGTGGTCAATGTTTATGGATTTTTTAACTCAATTTCAAATGTTTTTAGAATTTTTGGAGTATCTCAACTCAATTGAGAATGATGAGACACTAAACAGTCCAAGATCACAAAATGGTGAGAGCATTCAAACTTATAATTTTTCACAAAATGATGAGAGTGTGGCTAAGGGGTGAATGATCTGACCTCAACATGAATCAAGTAATACCTATATATTCATAGGATGGGACCTCAAGTCACTATAGTTATACCTTATAGCAAAGGAATATGACTAGTGTAGTAGTGAATTCAAACAAAATAGGCAATGTTGGCAAATAGAAAAGTATGACATAAGAATGGCAAGGTGGTACTTCAAGGTATGTGAAACAATTATTTCCCCTAATTTTCCCATAGTTAGTTATAATCATTAAACAAAAACATAGGTCAATTATACTAATTTGCTCATAGGCAGTTATTAGTAGAGGTTCCTGATGCAATAGAGCATGCTAAGAATAAGGATATCTAAGTTTTGTTATACTATGTAGGGTGGTATAGAGAATTCATAATTAATAAAAGTATGTCAGAGAAGAGTTATCATGTGATAGATATGAACTAAGATTATTATAGATCTTTGTTAAGGTTTGTAGAGAAATCATATTAATTTAGATAAGATTAAACAAAACATTAAACATGATAATGTAGATAAGAAATAACATAATAAATATGACAAGTAATCATAACCATAAAGTCTATATTGATCTCAATAAAGGTTCATCATCTTCTTCATACAAAAATACATATTTATAATCACTATAATTCCTAACTATTCATATTCTTCTTGTACATTGGTGCTAAAGAGAGGAGATTTTTCATCTTCTATTCCTTTACAACTCATGGAGGATAAGACAAAATACATATAGCTGATAATTTCATACATAATGCACATATATTTAAAGAAAATCCTATGGAAATTTACTTATCCATTTTCTTCTCCCAACACTTTCCTAGACATAAAATGTTGTCTCATCTCAAGACAACATTGTAGGTTCATCTCACTATGCACTGAGGGTAAAAGTTAAAAAATTAGGTGGACTAGAAAGATTCATAGTAATTGCTCAAAGAATTATTTTTATTTTTCACCTCTATGCACTACTTAGCCACCCTTTTATGTTTTTAAATAAGTAGTGGACCAACCTACCACCCTTTTAAGTTTTAATAGGTTGGCATAACTAGGTGGTTTACCTTTATGGGTTTTTAGCCATCATGGCCCCGCTTGTTTCACTAATCATTCTAAATACAAAAAAAAATCTCAATACTTTACAAAACTTTTCAAAAGTTTCACATTGTAAGTACTCAACTAGAAGGAGGTGGTGTTATTGAGGAAGAAAACGAGCTAGTAGGATCCTTGGCCCCAAACTGAGCAATTATGCACTATGAAAGTTCTTGTTAGAGCTATAATGGTGGTTTGTAAAGAGGAACTTTAAGGATCAATTCCACATCACTGTAGAATGGACCCAGGTCAGTTTTGAATGTATCCCAATCGAGCATCACTTCTTAGACCATGTAAACTAGGATGCACATTGGTTCATAACATCCAATGATTTCCTTTAAGTCTGAGTCCTTAGTGGTCCTCATTTATACCTTTATATTGTTTACCTTTAGTTAAATTTTTATGTTCAACTACTCTAATGTTTTTTCATGTCATTTTGCCTAAAGACCTACAGATGCACTATCTTAGGTTTTTCTACCAACTAAGGAGTTAGTAATGCATATTATCCTTGGCATTAAAAGATTCCTAGAGAGCAAGTTTATTTTAATTAGTTGAGGTAGTTTGGTTATACATGGATTCATTGGCCATGGTAGCTAGGGTGAATTTTGCACTAGAGTTGATAAGTGAATTATCAAGCTATTATTTTTATTCTAGTAGGTTATGTGCAAGTTGATGGGCTTGGAGGGATACAATGTCAATCATGGCTTGATACTCTGTTAGTAGAGTCATCAAAGTAGTGGCTTCAGTCTTCAAATTATGATAGTTGTGTTGTGCACCAATCCTTTGTAAGCTCTGAGATAAAGGTCTTGAGCCTATTGTAGTATGACATCACTTAGTCCCCAATTACTCAAGAGGCCAAGTCTAGGAAAGTATCTTCAATCATCTTTGCCACTTCATAAAGATGACCCCTGAGCTCCACATTTTCTTCCCTTATATTATCTCACTCTTTCTCTAGGGAGGTGGCTTTTTATGTGATGGACTCTTAAAAAGCTATAACACCTTCCGACTGCTTCTTTAAAGGTAATCAAGATACATCAAGTGAAGCTTCCTTATTGAATAAGAGCATGACCAATGTGATTACTAAGGTTGTAGGGTTAGGATGTGGCATAATATCTAGAGCGAGTGAAAAGTTAGTGTGTTGAGCAATGATCGGAGGAACATCCCAAAGCTAAACACCTCCTAGTGGTAGTTGTGGTAACTATGATCCTAAATACATTGTGGTTGGTGCTTGTTTTTATGATGTGGCCTTTGTTGTTAGATTAGCTTGATACACAACATATTTATCCATCTTCTGTTTAACTTCTTCCTCTTATTTATTATTCATGTCTTCTTCCTCCATCTTCTTTTTCTCCTCCTATTCTTCTTACTTCTTCTTTCTCTCTTTTTTTGTCCTCTTCCTCTTTCTTTATCTTTTTTTCCTCTTCTTTCTTATTTTTCTCTTATACTTATTCTATCTCTTTATTCTTTCTCTCATCTTATTCTTATTTATGCTTTTTCTCTTGTTCTTCTTTCTTCCTCTATTATTATTCTTCTCTCTTCCTCTTATCTTGGTCCTATGTAACTTGGGCATGTACTTGGGATTGTGCATGTGCTTGTGCTTGATATTATCATAGGTATTCATTGTGTTCCTCCTCCTTCTTCCTATTAGCTTCTTATACCTACTATTATGTCTAGTCTATTATCTTGTTTTTGTTTTTTACTTATTCTTTTTCATTTTTCTCTTTCTCCTCATGCACTTGTTGTGCTATGATGGTTACTTTTTGGGCCTACCTAGCCATCTTCTAGGCCTTTTATATGTCTTACTCTACATCCTTGGACTTTTTTGAGGCCTCAACTTCTTTAGCTTACTGAATTACTTATTTTTTTTGTGTTTCTTATTTCTTTCTATTCTTTTCTTCCTTCTTGAGCTAGAGTTCAGCTACATGAGTGGCTTCCTCCCTAGTAGCCCACTTTTCCTCTTCTATTGGCTACTCGTATGTAATTTCCTCAGCCTGTGGTGCCAACAGTGATGGTGGGGAATCCTATGATTTCATCTCTTAACTTGGAACCTATTGCTTCTTTCCACTGATTATGACCAATCTACATCATGGTGGTGGTGTAGAAGATTTAGGAGCACAATGTGATTCTTGCATAATAGTTGGTCATCCAAATGTGTGTTCTTCCAAGGTACTTATCATGTTATAAGCCTATGCACAAGTTATTCCTATATACTATCTAATAGGGGTGAAAATATAATGTCATGTGTGAATGTTGAAGCAATTAAGGGCTAGAAAAAGTCCATTCTGCACTAAAGTTGATCTGCCTCTTCTTGGACTGTATTGATAATTATGAAAGTTGGGCAAGTTAGGAGTTTTACCCATAGCTCGAGTAGAACCTACTTCTAGATTTGCATTGTGTGAACTACCATTTAGAAAAAGAACTCTTTCTCCTCCTCCTTCTCATAGTAGTCTCCAGCTATGTCTACCAAAATAACTTGGTAGACTTTATGTGCATCGGTATCCATCTCCATGAGGTTACAAGAGCTGAATATCTATGATACCTTTATATTATCATTCTAGGTCACCATGTTGCATGTTATTGGATTTAGGGAGGGGACATCAAATTTAGATCTAATTTATGCTTCCCCTTCTACTATTATGATCTTGATGCTAACTCTAGTTATTGTGCAGAAGGAATGTCTACACCTAGTAGTATAGATTATAAAGGGGTTACTCACCTAGCTGTGTGATATTTTTATCGAGCCACTTTGGCCTGAACCATATCCATCATGATGAAGAAGGGGAGTAGTTTGAATGGTGATCATGATAGCTCATGAATTTTGATAAAGATTTCCTTGAGAAGTAGAGTGATTATGGCATGTTATCTTAGGTACTATAGGACATCAATTGGCACTTTAGGGTGTGTGTCAATGAGGTCTAAAAACTCCTCCCACCAAGATTTGACCTTTCCCTCATATCTGAGGGCTCTACATTTTTGCATCCATATTTAATTTTTATAAACTACTATACCAGCCAATAATCCATATCTAGGTGTGCTTATCCCTCTAGTGATTCCCACTATATGAAGTAAAGAAAAAAGATCAAAAACTAATATTAGAACATCTACCTAGGAGTGATGTAGCACTTGTCAATGTGTTTTGATCAACTCCTAGATGAAGTACTAGAGCCAATTAAATTATTTTTTCTAGTGGATCATCTTGTGAGTGATATCCACAACTCCCTTAGGTACTTGCTTAGCAAACTTGGTCATCCACCAAAATATTTTGGTCATGCACTAGATGAAAATACGTATTGGTTAGTTAGGGATTTCATCAATGGAAATCCCCTAATTTTGTCATACATATAGGTCCCAAACTTTTTGCAAGATGGGAGGAATTTTGGTCTTGTAGGGTAGTAGGGAATATCCATGTGTAGGCATGCCCAAGGCTCAAGCTATGGCTTGTGTGTTGATTACCATAATATCATCTAGGCCTAAATAAACTGTGCCCTAATTTTATTCCCCAAGTAATAATTGAACTATCTCTCCCAGGTCACTAAATTTTATCATCTATAGAAAGCACTCAACATTTATGTTCTGAAATTAGTGGGGAGCTATGAGAGTGAGTGGTTGTGAAGCATCAATAAGATCAAGGTATAAGTAATTTTGCTCAACTTTGCATAGGTACTAAAATAGCTCTTGATCACTATACTTAGTTTTCCAATGCACCATATTTACACCCATGGCTTATTTTTCTGATTCAAAGAGGGGTTGGATTAGTTACATGGTATTCATAGCTACATGAGAGTAAATTTGAATGATCTATATGATCTATGCAAATGAGAATGGTTCAGATCTTGATATCTATATCTCATGAAAATATGATAAGGATGAAATGCAAACTTTTTTTTGAACTTAGATTTTATAGATTGGTACCTCTTAGCTTCCACATCCAAGCCATGCTTAGTTGTCTATTCATCTTGAATGCAATGATGGATGTGGTAAATCTACATCTGATCTAGTAATTGAAGTAATTAGTCATTAGTGCATGTGTGGAGTTATACTATTATGCTCTTTGGTGTCCATATGAAGGGCATGAGCAATTGATGTTGACTAGCCACTTATTTATTGAAGATCACATCAATCAACCCTTAGATATTACATTTATTCTAGTGGATGACTATTATCTAATGGATATATTGTTAATGGAAGATTTTGACATCTTTCCCAAACTTAATATTTTTAGTCACTCCTTTTTGAATTTTTAGTAGTACACATGGATCCTCCTACACTCATCTAGAATACACAATGCTTGGTCCTTGTGCTTCCTAACTATTGTTGTTTAGATCATCTACAAATACACAAAATAAAAAATAAACACACACACAAAACTTTTAAAAATAGAGAAATGTTAATCTACATGGTGATACTCAGCTTGCAAAATGTGATCAATAAATTATTGGTAATAGATTACAGCCATTTACCCACCCTAATAACATTATTTCCTAGAGATACCTTAAAACCATAGTTCCTTGATATGTTACATCATGTATAATATGGGACCCTTTCAATCTTATTTTCATTTTTCCTAAGAATGCTCTAAACTAGCTATCATATAGTAAAACTAGATGATATTTATGAAATTATTTATGGTATAAGTTCTTATTGTGCCATGTTTTCTATATTTACTTGTGTACTTCCTACATATACATTTCTTTACATCTAAATTCATCCATCTAATTTAGTTTTAGGAGTTGATTAGTAAGAGAGTCTCAATCTCTAAGTCATATGACCATGGTAATGCATGGCTTGGGTACTAGATATTCCATCAACATGATTGCTTCCAAACCATACACCAAATGGAATGGTGTAAATACTATAGCTCTTTTGTAATGTATGTGATATGCCCATAACATTAAAAAAATGTGATCTTCTCAAGTATCCTACTTGACATCACAAATTTTTGTAAGCATTTTCCTTGGTACCTTTTTAGAGGCTTCAAATTAACCATTAACCTACAAATGATAGGTAGTGATTTTATAATGAGAGATCATAAACTCTTTAGTCAGGGCCTTAATGGTTTTATTTAGAAAGTGCATTCATCTATCACTAACTAACTTTATAGGACATCCAAACATGATAATGATATTTTCATATAGAAACTTCATTGTATCCTTTCTACTAAACTAGGTGTGATAGAAGCTTCAAACCACTTAATAAAATAGTCTATCATAGTAATGATGTACCTTTATTTGTTACACTTGCTTGGTGGGTTAATTGGTCTAAAAAAATCAATCTCGTATTATTCAAAAGGTT
Organism: Torreya grandis; assembly: GCA_037957365.1. NCBI lineage: Eukaryota > Viridiplantae > Streptophyta > Pinopsida > Cupressales > Taxaceae > Torreya > Torreya grandis. The sequence continues at coordinate 1,163,678 of JARHVA010001158.1, read as the reverse complement.
GTTTTGATAATAGGGGATACAATGGTATCTCATCTTTTTAGAGTGATCTACCCATGCATTGGTAGCCATCACAGTCCTATGTAACTTTATGTCCATCTTGAAATAAATTTGGCCACCATAGTCCACTCTATATAATATTTATAGCGATAGCCTTACCTACGAAATGTCCTCCTACAACTCCTTAATGAGATTTATCCTAGACTTGAGGTTTATTCATGTTTGAGGATAACCCTAGATAGGACTTCATCCTTTCCCAAGTGATATATAAGTCTATTAATGATGGTATATAGTAGTGCTCTATTCATAAACTAATTTTTATCCCACTCTTGAAAGTATGTAGGGAATATTCCTTGTTTGAGTAAGTTGGCAATGGCTTCCATTTTTTTAGGAATCATAGAGACACAAAACATATTGGTGTCAAGAGAGTTTTTTTGTAATTCTTCCATCTCTTCCTCATTTGGGATACAGATGAGGTGGTCTAGTCCTACATTCTCCCTTCCTAGCTTGACATTTATGCAAAATTGAAACTCTTGGAACAACAACAACAACCATCAAAGGACTCATCCACCTAGCATTAGTTTATTCACCAGATATCATAAGGATTAATGGCTAATGAGTAATTCAAATGATATTACAAGCAAATAATGCCAAAAAATTTCAAGTGTAAACATGATAACTAGTGCTTCTCGCTCAGTGGTTATATATGTTTTCTCTATGTCAGATAGTTTTTGTCTAGAAAAGTTGATAGGATGGTCAATCGGACCATCTCTAGGCTACACAAATAGAAAACCAAATGATATGCCTTAAGCATCTACATGTACGTGGAAAGGAATGTTCCAATTTGGAAATACTAGTATGGGCACAATAACCACTCATTGTTTTAGCTCAATACAAGATACTTGAAATTTTGAGGTCTAGTTAATGTTTGCATTTTTGCATAGTAAAGTTTCTAGCAGAGATAAAATAGTTACGTAGCCTTTGAGAATTTTTTTGTAGTATATTGTATGTCTAAGAAAAGAGAACACTTTAGTGGAACTAATAGGTAGAGGTATACTTAGTATTACTATAATTTTTTCCTGATCTAATAGAATACCTTTGCTTCATATTACATGTCTGAGCAAAACTCCAAATGGTGTAAAAAATAATCATTTATTTAGATTCAAAGCAATGTACATGGCTCAACATTATTCCAACATTAAATATAGCTTGGAAAAATTATCTTTGAATAGGGATAAGACTACTCAATCATCAAGGTAAACATTTAGAAAGTCATGAAAGAAATCCTTGAATGTTGTAACCACTGCACAGGAAAACACCGCAAGTGCATTCTTAAGGCCAAAAGACATGACCTTGTATGAAAAATAACCCCATTCTATTGTGAAATTGATTTTGGATCTATCCTCTTCTATGATAAAAATATGATGATATCTATTGAATCCAATCATGAAATAATATACTTCATGTCTTGTGACAAAATCCAAAACTTTATCTATGAATGGTATTAGAAATGGATCATTTACATAGGCAACATTCAAAATGCAATAGTCTCCACATACTCAGATTTCTCCTATTTTTTTGGGCTAAACTAATATCAAGATTACCCAATCAACTTTTTCTACTAGATATATTATTCTTTTGTCCTTTATTCTATCTAATTTTGCCTTTACTTTTAGTTTCATATTTGTATTGATCTTATATGGCTGCTTCTTGACTAGTTGTACACACTCTTTCAGTTCAATGTGTATCTTTCCAAGAGATGGGTCAACTCTTCAAAATTATGATAATTTGGTAAGAAAGACATCTTGGTAATCTCTCAAGAGTTTTAGAGCTTCTAAAATTTCAATTTTCATCTAATAATCACCAATGCTAGCTAGTTTTGGAACCTCCTTGGTTCTAATGTTAGTGACATGCTTCTTGATAGGTTATTGATAAATATTACATTTTTCATCATCCATAGATTCCTATATACTCATTTTCCCTTCTTGAATGGGAATTAGAATTTTATTCAACTTATCTTCCTCAGTTAGTGCTACACTAGTGTGCTTGAGTGGTTCTACAAGTCGCTTAGGCTCAAATAAATCATTCAAATCTAGATCACCATCAAAATCTAAGTCTTCACTATCCTATGCCTCATATTATATGTGGTGACACATAAATGTTAGAGTTGGTTCTTATTTATTATCAAATTTGTACCTTTATAATGTCTCATTAAGATTAGAGGCTACATTTTTCTATGTAGTAGATTCTATTGTGGTGCTCAATTCTTTTACATACCCATGGCATAAAACATACTTGAGTTTTTGTAATGCATTATGGACCAATGGATTTTCATCTTCAAACACAAAGGTATAAATAAATTCAATCTACACTTATACCTAATGTGTGGTCTCCCTTATACATTCTTGGTGCATGTACCATGTTATTGGAAGCGGAGTGAGTGTATAGTGGAAGATGTGAACCTCGTATTTTGGTGCAACACGTTAATCATTCCATAATTTAAAACACTTGTGTACATGAATTTTTGGGCACTCACCTTCTTGAAATAATGTCCAACTAGTGCACATGAACTATGGAAACTAATACATACTAATCATGAGCTTGTAAGCATCATCCCATTCAAAACGGTCATTGTGATGGGTTTCCCACCATGATGTATCAACTCCCTCTAGAGCATAATTTAAAGAACTAACTCATAAATTTATATTTATAAAATGGACTTGAAAGTGAAAAATTAAATAATTGATGTATTTTATTACATATTACATAGGCAATTGTCATTCATGCATAAGGACCATTCACATTGGCTAAAGTTCAAGATCACCTCGAGCCTAGTTGAGGAGGGTATTTGAGTCACCACTGATAGATGAAGCTGCTTCCCATGGTAAAGTTATTTCCCTTATTGTATATATTTATTCCTTCATATGATCATCCTATTGATATAGGCAATCAAATTTTGATTGAGTGGGGCATTTTTTATGTAGAGCTTGCACAAGTTTCCTTTTCTTATTCTTAAACAAAGGTTCACTTTCCTAGTTTTAGGCTTAAAAATCAAAACATCAAGCCAAAGCTCTAATTATTAGGATTAAATTATAACATGTAAAATCTTAATATTTATCATAATATATTATCTATAATCCTCACTAACCTCTTGATTTATCTTTCAACTCTTTACCTTGTACTCATGTAACTCTGCCATTTTGACTAGCCTTCCTTGTAGCCATGTCTGACTATTAATAGGTTAGTATGGAAAAATTATTAAAAATTATGAATTTTAAATATTATATTATCCTTTTACTTGTTGAAATATACTTGTGGCTCAATTTTTAGGACTTAACTCACTTTCTAGGTCCACTTTCCTTTTTAAAACTTTCCAAACTAGGCCTCTTTTAGCCCTTTCTCAAACCCTCTAGCTATAAATCAATACTATAGGAAATATAAGATATTTAAACTTATTTAATCACTTATTTCATGTCAAATCAAATAATATTACAAAAATTTGAAATTTTCCAATGGCTGGTTCTCTCAAAAACTTCAAAACCCTAGTTGTCAGGGTTTGGGAACACTAAGTAGGTCGAGAGTGGTTTAAAATCAATATTTTGGTCTATAAATGGTTTAAATACAATATAATCAATGGAATATTTATTTATTTTCTCAATTAAACCTTTTATTTTAGTGATCAAACCCCCATAACCCTTAATATGTTTAGAATCTCACAAACTCAGTCTTTCATGTCTATGACCTATAATAGAAAATAGGGTAAGCACATGGTTTTACCAATATTTTCAACACCAAAATTATATATAACCTATAATTAGTTTATAATTCATTAATATTCATATTCAAACCCTTATTCAATATCATCTATATCCAAAACAAGCTTTAAATACAATATTCTTAGTCTATAGGGTTCTAAATTATAGATAGTACTAGTAATGAATAAGGTATAACACAACAAGAAAACAAATTCAAACTTATATAAAATATGAATTGAACAAAAATCACTCTTTATAATACCATGATAATATCACCTTCAACCATCCACAAAGTCCAATTAGGAAAATATTACACAAATACTTGAACAATCTGTATACTCAGTCACTATTTGACAGACCTACCTGTCACTACAAAGGTGATTTCTCCCAATTAACTTTAGGTTCCCTGATTATATCAATAAAATACCATTTTTTCCTTAATCATTTAATATAATCAATAACCATTCACTTATCATGTTGTATATTCAAACAAGTAAATGCTCAATTTTAGCCATATCAAATACTCAAAAATTTCCTCATCACAGTTATCTTACTCATCAAGATTCATTATTTTTACATATTCATCCATGTATCCTTTGAATAAAATACACATATATGCTCAAAACTAACTCTACCACCCTATCAATAAGCATAATTAACTCTTTAATGTTTTTCCCATGTTGAGATCTTTCAATTACATTATCTTTTCTCATGTTTTAACAATATGAACACCATATAACCATACCCCATATACTAAAGAACATTTTAAAGGATTTTACATAGTATTAGACCTTTTATACCTGTTCCTACACATTTACACCTTCAAATAATGTATGTAAATCCTTCCACAAGGCTAAAAAAATTCAAATTTTCAAAGAGTGGCAATTTTCGAGGGAAACTTCATAATTCAAATTTTATGAAACTTGTGCTAATCTAGATCACTCCTAAAACTAAATTAGGATATAATACACATAAAATACAATGAAATACAAAATTAAAACTATTTTAGGGTCTATATAGGATGCCCCTATTAGTGTAGGTTTTTATTTTTCCCTATTTATTAATTAGGGAAATTGTATTTCTTGTGCATACATGGAGTTTTCGTACATTTGTGGGATAGGCTAGCTTATGTGGAGGTGTGTGTCATAGATGTGGCATAGGTGTCATAATAATGTCATAAATAACTCCCTTGATGGGAGTTACTTCTCTATTCTTATCACCTTATCACCACCTTTCATGGAGGAGTTATAGTCTATTCTTGGAGTGCCTTGTCCACCTTTTGTGGAGGAGTTACTTTCATACTCTCCTATTTGTAGTCCTCACTTTGGCCATCTCATGTTAATCAGATTTTGGTTTTCTCCATTTTATCTTGTGCAATTTATCTTCTTGTTATTTTCAAATTTCTTTATCATCTTTGTGTTGTGCACTTGCTTCAACTCGTGCGATCACGTCTCCATTGCATTCACATTCTCCAGATTCTGGCAACAACTTCGATATGGTATCAGAGCAAGAATGGTAATCGTGTGTCTGGTTATGCTTTTGGTTCATTTTGAAATCAAGAGGAGTGGAATTCTCTTTGTTTTTTTATTTTTTAGATCTGATCTAAAATGAAAAATATATATCATTTTTGGTATCATTTTCTTGGAAATCCTTGGTCTTTGGGTGTCTTGGTTGTCTTCACTTCAGGGGTTGGTTCATCTATTTCTATTCTTGGGTGCCACTATTGTGTGGAGCAGCAGAAAATTTATTTGGAAAGCTTGATGAGATGAGAGGTCATGAGCTTGAAAACAAACTCACAAGTCTAAGTCCTAGAAACTTTGACACCCTACAAGACTTCTTCACCAAGTTTAAGGCATTTAGATTGCAATTGAAAGAATGTGGGATAGAGAAGAAAGATGATAAACTCATACTTTCTATTCTCACAAAATTAGGTCTAAGCTATTCAATCTTTGTCTCCACTTTTCATGCCACAAAAAATTCCCTTGGCACTACATGGAAAATCCCTTCTTTGGATTCATTCATTGCCGACTTGACTAGGGAGCAAGATAAGCTAATTCAAATGGGCACAGTGAAGTCTACTCAACCCCAAGATTTGATAGCTAGAAATGGTAAGGATAAGACTTCCACAAAGGAGAAGAAGAAAAAGAACAAGGACTAGGAGAAGAAGAAAGAAAACACCAATCCTGCCAAAAACAACACTAAGTCTTCATCCTCTAATGCTAAAACTAAGACGGAGAAGGTTAAGTGTGCCTATTGTAAAAAGACAGGCATGATGAACACAAATGTATGAAGAAACAAATAGATCACCTAACTCATCTTCTAGAGATGAACAACATAGGTTTTCTTGAGTCCATCAAGCAGAATTCATCTACCCAAGATTCTACCAAGGCAAAAGGCAAGGGTAAGAAAAAAGAAAAGGGCAAGGCCCTTATAGCTACAGTAGCTTCTACATCTTCATGGGTCATCGACTCGGGTGCTTCTCACCACATGGGCTCTTCACTAGTTGAGTTTTCATCTTTAGAGCCTTGTAGCATGACTTCAATTAGTTTGGCTGACGACACTACAATTTATGTTGCAGGGAGAGGGTCAACTAAAATGGAAAGAGGAACATTGAATAATGTTCTAAGTGTTCCTTCTCTTTCAACCAATCTCTTATCAATGTACCAAATCACTCACATTGGTCAGGGCATGAGAGTTGAGTTTTCACTAGATTCAGTGGCTATCAAGGAGTTGCATAGTGATACTATAGTGGTAGTGGGTAGGGCAGATCACCAAGCTAGGTTATACACCTTCTCGCATTTTGTGTTAGATTCTTCTCCAATGGCATTGTTGACTCATTCAGATGGAGTTAGCAAATTATGGCATGAGTGGTTTGGCCACCTTAACTACTGCTACCTTGAGCAGCTTTTCAAAAATGACATGGTCATTGGCTTGCCTCGTGTCCAATTCTCAAGAGGACTTTATAAAGGGTGTTCCCTTGGGAAGCATCTCGAAGCAAAATTTGACAAAGGCAAAGCTTGGAGGGCTTCACAACCTTTGGAGTTAGTCTACAGTGATGTATCAGAACCCTTTCCCAAACCATCTTTCAAAAGCACCAAGTACATCTTCACTTTCATTGATAATTTCTCTAGGTACACTTGGATATATTTTCTCAAAAAAAAAGTCTGAAGTGTTTGAAAATTTTATAGACTTTAAGGCTCTTGTTGAGAAACAGAGTGAGAAATCCATCAAGGTTCTTTGAACTGATAATGGAGGGGAGTATGTCAGCATCAGGTTTGAGCAATTTTTCACTATAGAGGGGATTGATTTACAATGCACAGTCACTTATAGTCCTTCACAGAATGGGGTTGTAAAATTCAAGAATAGGTTCTTGAAAGAGATGGGTAACTATATGATTCACTCTAAATCCTTAACACCATAGTACTGGGCTGAAGCCATTAATTATACTTGCTAAAATTCAAAATAGGGTTCCTCACAAAGCTTTGAAAGGGATAACACCCTTTAAAGCTTGGCATAAAATAAAACCTAAAGTTGAGCACCTCAGAGTTTTTACATCCCCAGCCATGGCTCGCATACAAAAAAATAAATGGAAAGGTATGGAACATCAGTCCAAGCCTTGCATCTTTATAGGATATCTAGATGGTATAAAGGGGTATCACCTTCTAGATCCAATCACTCATGAGTTGATCATCGAGAGAAGTGTCCATTTTTAGGAGAGTACTAGAGACTCAATACTTGACACTTCTTCTCCCTCATTGGATCTACTTCTTCATGATGATTCCTCATCAAATTCAAATTAGCCACATCAAGTTCTTGAGCCAGAGACATCTTCTTCTTCTTTGAGTTCAGACAGTGATGATAGTGATGCAGAGTCATCCACCTCTAGTCAGTCAGAGGATGAGGAGTTAGTACTTTACTCACCCACTTTTAGGCCACTTTGGGCCTGACAGACACTTGAGAGTGCTGACACTTGGGCAAGAGATCCCGTAGATGACAGATGTACTAGGGGGATTTTTAGAGAGATCCACATGCCTTCTTTGTTTCAATTTCGGATCCATAGACTTTTTGAGAGGCATCAGGGGTAGAGTGGGATAGTGCTATGGAGGAAGAATATTCTTCCTTAATCAAAAATCACGTTTGGGATTTGACTTCACTTCCTAAGGGAAGAAAGATGGTTCGATGTAGGTGGATATATCAGACCAAGTTTGTAGCAGATGGGTTAGTTGATAAGAACAAGGCGCGATTGGTCACCAAGGGTTTCTCATTGGTGGCAGGCATTGACTACTCAGAGACATTTGCACCAGTTGCAAAGATGATTTCTATCCAACTCACCTTGGCTATTGCCATAGCACATGGTTGGGATGTGCATCAAATGGATGTCAAGAGTGCCTTTCTTCATGGAGACCAAGAGGACGAGATCTACACGGAACAACTTCCAGGATTTGTTCAAGATTCTTCCTTAGTATGTAGACTTAGGAAATCTATCTATGGCCTCAAATAGGACCCTCGATCTTGGTATGCCAATATGGATTCCTTCCTTCTCATAACAAGTTTCACTAGGTGCCATTTTGATCCAAATGTCTACTTCTTACGGTAGGATGATTCACTCTTGATTTTGGTTCTATATGTTGATGACATTTTGATCATCGAGAGTTCTTCATCAGCTATTTTAGTGGTGAAGGCATCTCTTTAGGATATATTTGACATGATGGACTTAGGTTTGTTGCAATACTTCTTTGGCATCGATATCTAATAGTCAGATTCAGGGATTTCTCTTGCACAGCCTAAGTATGCTCTTGACATATTGGCTCAATTTCACATGGCTGATTGCAAGCCATCTCCAACTCCCTTTCTATCAGGAGTCAAGCTTGAGGTTGATTGTTCTTCACCTTTGGTTGATGCCACTCAATATCAATAACTGGTTGGTAGTCTCATCTACTTGACTCACACTAAGCCCAACATATCATATACAGTGGGACTTGTCTCCAAATTCATGCAAGAACCTCATGAGCTGCATTGGAAAGCAGCTAAGAGGATCTTGCATTACATATGGGGTTCACATAGATATGGGATTCATTACAAATTTGGCATAGAGGTTGACTTGGTTGGATATACAGATTCAGACTGGGCTGTTGATTCACAGACTTGCAAGTCCACTTCTGGTTATAGTTTCTCTCTAGGTTTTGGTCTTATCGGTTGGTCTAACAAGAAGCAAAATGCTATTGCTATATCATCCATAGAGGAAGAGTATAGGGGAGCTATTAATTCAGCTATTGAGGTTATTTGGCTTCAAGTGATACTTTTTGAGTTTGGCATTCTTATCAGGCAACCCACCATCACTTATTGTGACAACCAAAGTACCATTTAGATTTGCAAGAATTTGGTTCAGCACTAGCGGACCAAGCACATAGAGATTCACATGCATTTCATTCAATATCTTATTCATAGTTAGGTCATTGACTTGATATTTTGCCATTCCTCAGAGCAGGTTGCAGACATCTTCACCAAACCTTTCACCGAAAGCAAGTTCATTCATCTCCGAGCTCTTCTTGGGGTGCGGTCTACATCTACAGCAGCATCATCTTTAGGGGGGCCTTCTAGCCTCTTCTTTATTTTATGTCTCTCTTTTTTTTTTTTTTTTTGGGGGGGGGGGGGGGCGGGGGGGTTTCCTATGGGTTTTTTTCTTTTCTCTATCTTATGGGAGATTGCATTTGTACATGGGTACCTCATCAGGCCTAGTTGTCGGGACCCATTTTATATTTCCACACTGCCCACCTAAGCTATGCTTTATGGGGGGGTATTAGTGTAGTTTTTTTATTTTTCCCTATTTATTAATTAGGTAAATAGTATTTTTTTTGCATACATGTATTTTTCCTACATTTGTGGGATAGGCTAGCTTATGTGGAGGTGTGTGTCATAGATGTGTCATAGGTGTCATAAGAATGTCATAAGTAACTCCCTTGATGGGAGTTACTTCTCTATTATTATCACCTTGTCACCACCTTTCATAGAGGAGTTACAATCTATTCTTGGGGTGCCTTGTCCACCTTTTATGGATGAGTTACTTTCATACTCTTTTATGTATAGTCCTCACTTTGGCCATATCATGTTAATCAGATTTTGGTTTTCTCCATTTTGTCTTGTGAAATTTATCTTCTTATTATTTTCAAATTGCTTTAGCATCTATGTGGTGTGCACTTTCTTCAACTCATGTGATCACATCTCCATTGCACTCGCATTATCCAGTTTCTGGCAACAACTCTGATAGCCCCTACATCATACTACCAAGCTAAAGAAAATTTTCCATAAGAATCAACTTGGTATATATTCCTCTTTAATTGCTTTGTACCTCTTGATGGAAGATTTTTGCTACTACTTACCTCTTGTAGAGGTGAACATGTTCTTAGGACCCATAATTAGGCCTCTTCTGGTTATTTCTCTTCAATGGTGTACTTGCACATGCAATAAACCTATTAAGAAAAAAATTGTTATTAACTTCTATTACTTTTTTTGGGTGTGTAATCCATGCTTATTCTTTAAAAAATTGATCCATTACAAACTTCCTTCTATATGGAACTACTAATAAAAATGTGTCTTCTTCATTCTTCACCCATTCTCCTTGTTTTATACACTTCACCTCATACATATCAACTATTTGGTCTTTGTATTCCATTTGCTTCAATAAGTGCTTAGTTTATTATTGTATATCATCTTCACAACTACCCTTTACTTACTTTATACACAAGGACTTCATGTTATCATTCACATTCTCATTATCTTGACCTAACACTTTCATGTTATTGCCTTTATTTGGTTATCCTTCTTAGACCTATTGTACATCTTCCATCTCCTTTTCAACTCTTTCCTTTTCAAAACTTTATTTCATGCATTAGAGATTGCCTATCATACCTTCTATGAGTTCACAGCTAGAAATATTTACCAAATGCTAAGACAAACTTGAAAATAACTCTTTTACAAACTTACTTAAAGAATTTTTATTTGACATAGATTCACATTCTTCAACTTGGGTTACCTCAATATCTTTGGGTTGTTCATCCATCTTCACAACTTCATATTGTTCATACACCAACTCTTTATAACTTGAAACCAATACTTTAGAAAAGACACCAATAACTTTTTCATCATTATTCAAAGGCAATAATGTATACTTGACTCCCTTGTACTCCAAAAAATAGGTGTTCTTCACCCCATCATGACTAGTTGACCTATAAAACTACCAAGGCCTTTCTAGTAAGACATGACATACATCCATGGGGATGATATCACACATGACTTGATCCCTATAGGTACCAATCTAAAAATCTACTAAGCACTATTCATTTACAAGCACACTGTATCCTTTATGAAGCTAATAAACTTTGTAAGGTACATGATGAGATAATCTTTTGAGACCAAGTTTTCTTACCAACTCGTTGGAAACCAAATTGTATGTGCTTCCTAAATCTATAATCATTTTAGAACATTTGCCATGGGACTTACATGTTGTCTTAAAGAGTTTTTGTTGTTGTGTAGGTTCTTTATCCTTTGGTGGATTCAACAATGTCCTCCTCATCAAGAGTGACTCTCTTTCAGGTGCCACTATATGTGAATGTTATCCAACACTTTCTTCCTCTATTAGATACACCACTTGATTTATACTCTCATTTCTATAACTCCTTTCTTGTTTCTCCTCTAGACACTCCCAATACTTATGCCCTACATACTTGTTGCATTTGAAGAATTTTCCAGTAAAACTAGTAGTCCCTCTTCCTCTAGCATCTCCACCTCTATAGTATGGTATCCTACCTTTATAACCACCTCTTGGTTTTCCTTCATGTCTTTGTCCACTACTTTCACCTTCTTCATATGCATTCATGTTGTCATACTCTCCTCTTCCTCTCATTTGTTTGCCTCTTCCTCTTGATTTTTGTGTATGCCTTCTTGCCAAATTCTCATCAGATTTCAAGGCTACTTGGTATCCTTCTTCAACTATTTTCAAAGTCATTATATTGATCTCATCTTGTATGGAGAACTTGAGACCATTCAAATACCTTGCTACCTTCTCATCATCTTCTTCCAAGTGTCTTATTCTAATTGTCAATCTATGAAACTATTTGATATATTCCTTCACTAAATTCTCCTTTTGTCTAAGATTATACAAACTCATAAAAAAATGTGTATGGTAATCCTTGGGCATGAACTTTTCCTTCATCTTCATCACCATCCTATCCCATGACTAAATTATGGTTTTACCCCTTCTCCTTCACTCTTCCTAGATTCCATCTCACCACAAAGAAGAATTTCCTCTCAATCTTGTGACTAAAAATTTCACTTTCTTGGTGTCATCCACCTCCTCATACTATAAATACTTATCCATAACTACTATCCAATCCACTAATTCATCTACATTCAAATTTCACTCATACATTGGCACATTTAGCTTTGGTTTTGAATCTATCTTCATCATGGCTTTGATCAATATTTGATCCATTATATCTTATATTTATTCCTCCTATTCTACCCTAGTATCTTCCTCTTATCTATCACTAGCATCATCATCTATGACTCTTCTTCTTTGATATGTCTCCATGTCTTCCATTCTATCCTACATGTTCCTCATTTCAATGACCAAATTAGCCACATTTTGTTGCATTATTTGAGATGTTGTAGGTTTTATTTATCTTTTTTACATGTTATCCTCTTAATATTATAATATTACCATCCTTATTCTCTGATACCAATTGATGTAGAGGTTTCACAAGTTTCCTTTTCTTGTTCTTAAACAAAGGTTTAATTTCCTAGTTTTAGGCTTAAGAAACCACTCATCAAGTCAAAGTTCTGATTGTTAGGATTAAATTATAAAATATAAAATCTTAATATTGATCATAATATATTCTCTAGAACCCTCACTAACCTCTTGACTTATTTTTTAACTCTTTACCTTGTACTCATGCAACTCTACCATTTCCACTAGCCTTCTTTGTAGCCTTGTCTGAATACAAATAGGTTAGTAAAAAAATTAATAAAAATAATGACTTTTAAATATGATATTCTCCTTTTCCTTTCTTAAATAAACCTATGGTTCAATTTTAAAGACCTAACTCACTTTCTATGTCTACTTTCCTTCTTAAAACCTTCCAAACTAGGCCTCTTTTAGCCCTTTCTCAAACCCTCTAGCTATAAATCCATACTACAAGTATTGTACAGTCTTGAAACTAATTGAATCAATTAGGTCATGTCAAATAATATAATATTACAAAAATTTGAAATTTTTTAATGGTTGGTTCTCTAAAAAACTTCAAAACCCTAGGTACTAGGGTTTGGTAATAGTAAGTAGGCCGAGAGTGGTCTAGAATCAATATATTGGTCTATAAATGGTTTAAAGACAAAATATTCAATGGAATAGTTCTACATTTTCTTAATTAAACTTTTTATTTTAGTGAGAAGACCCTGATAACCCTCAATATGTTCACAATCTCACAATCTCAGTCTTTCATGTCTATGACCTATAATAGAAAATAGGGTAAACAAATTGTTTTACCAATATTTTTACCACCAACATTATTTATAAACTATGATTAGGTTCTCAAAAATTAATAGACATATTCAAACCCTTATTCAATATCATCTAGATCCAAAACAAGTTTCAAAGACAATATTCTCAATCTATAGGTACTAAATTGTCGATAGTGCTAGCAATGAATAGGGTTTAACACAAAAAAGAAACAAATTAAAAATTATATCAACTATGAATTGAGTAAAACTCACACTTTAAAATACCATGAAAATCTCAACTTCAACCATCCAAAGAGTCCAATGAGTAAAATATTACACAAATACTTAAATAATTTATATACTTAGTCACTATTTGACACACTTTCTTGTCACTACAAAGTTTATTGCTCCCAATTCACTGTGGGTTCCTTGATTACTTCAAAATAATACCATTTTTTCCTTAATCATTGATAATAATCAATAAAAATTCACTTACCATGTTGTAGATTCAAACAAGTAAATGCTTAGTTTCCACCATATCAAGATACTCAAAAATTTCATCATCACAGTCATCTTATTCATCAAGGTTCATTATTATTACATGTTCATCCCTATCTCTTTATAATGAAATATGCAACAAATATTCCCAAGATCGAATCTACCACCCTATCAAGAAGCATAACTAACTCTTTAAGGCTTTTCCCATGTTGAGATATTTTAATTACATTACCTTTTCTCATGTTTTAATAATATGAACACCATATGACCATGCCCCATATACTAAAGAACATATTAAGGGCTTTTACATAGTATTAGACCTCTTATCCATGTTATTAAACATTTAAACTTTAAAAACATGTATGGAAATACTTCTACAAGGCTAATAAAATTTAAATTTTCAAATATTGGTAGTTTTGGATGGAAACTCCATAATTCAAATTTTATGAAACTTGTGGAAATCTAGATTTCTCATAAAACTACATTAGGACCTAATACACCCTTGAAACTCCTAAAAGACAGTAAAATAAAATATTAAAACTATTTTGGGGTTCATATAGGATGCTCCTGCATCAATTTTATATATGTAGATGTGCATTCTTTAATAACAAACTAATTTACTACCAACTATGTGGCTACTAGGTTGGTCTTCCATTGTTTTGATGTCTTGAGTTGCTAAGTGAGCTATGAGTGTACTTATGATTTGGCATGCTAGTAAAATAAGTTGAATTTAGGTGCATGTATAGCTTTTGTATTCTCTTTAGTATTGACCTTCATGCAACTATTTTATTATAGAACATAGGGAGAGTCTGGTTCAACTAGAATTATGTAAGGCTTGTTTTCTATGTTGAGAGGAATGACAAAAAATTTATCACCTTGATGTGCCTCGAGCTAGTTGTGCATTGTATTGATAGTCATTTGTCCATCATACACCCATTTTTTCCTATAAGTTTAGGGTAGTGCATTGTTATAGTCTTCATGTTTATGACCTCAAAGTCACCTTGCAGAGACAAGTCTATGAATTTGATTTCAACACCCTCCAATTTGCCAATAGGCTCAACTTTTTCATAATAAGCTAAGCTCAAAGTCACTATTTTGTATCTAAGAGTTGGTCATCTACTAGCTTCTCATGTAGATATAGGAATCATATTAACTATGTTTCCAAAATTAAAGATAGAATTAAGGATCTCGTAACCAACAACCTCAATATCAATCCATGCATTAAGATCTTAAGGTTTCTTCATCTTGACATATTAGACCATTTTTTCTATCTTTTATTAACCATGCTACACACATTTCAAAATATTGTGTATTAAATTCATGATGTTCTATGATATGTCTTTGTTATGTACAGTACTCAAAAGTTTCAAAAGTTTTGTGAGTGTAATGACAACTCCATCTTATCATATAATTCATATAACTTGGCCATACATTTGTGTGCCGATTATTTTAGCATTGCCATCAGTAGTTTCTTGATGTTGAATGTTCTTTAACAATTGTGTAGCTTCATGCATAATATTTTTTCTATAACTGGATTTAGTTATTTATCCTATTTAACTTTTTTGATACCCTAATCTTGAGGCATGTCAAGTGGAGGTATCCCCTTTTTACATGTTGTTATCATGTCATAGCATTCAAAAATGCATTTTTTTAGGCTCTACACTTACCATATTTACATTTCAGATGGCTTTGTCCTTTCTCTTCTTCTCTAGAATAAGACAATCTTCTATTTTTTGTTGATTAGAGACTCTACAGTATGCAGAATATGACTATCTTTATGGATTTATTAGATAATTTCATTGGACATGATTATATTCCCCACATATATATCATTGTAGAGGAGGCCTTCGATAGTTATTGCCTCTACCACCTTAGAATCCTCCTCTATAACCACCTCAACCTCATCCTATATTAGATTGATATCCTCCTCAATATCTTCCTTGTTGTTGTGTAGAGTTCTAATGCTAGTACTATTGAATGTTATCTCCCATGTTAATTTCTATTGCACAGCTAGAGGGGTCCAATTCATTTGTTGTTTTTATATTATAGGTTATCTCCAAGGTGTTTCATAATAATATTAAGAGGATAGAGATGTCTAATGTGTTGAAGGATTCCATATAGCTAGACCATGAGGCTGATACTTATCAGAGTTGTTGGTAAAATCCAGATAACGCGAGTGTAATGGAGACGTGATCACATAAGATGAAACAAGTGCACAACACATAGATGCTAAAGCAATTTGAAAATAACACAAGAAGATAAATTGCACAAGACAAAATGGAGAAAACCAAAATCTAATTAACATGAGATGGCCAAAGTGAGGACTACAAGTAGGAGAGTATGTAACTCCTCCACAAAAGGTGGACAAGGCACCCAAAGAAATAGACTATAACTCCTCCATGAAAAGTGGTGACAAGGTGCTAAGAATAGAGAAGTAACTCCCATCAAGGGAGTTACTTATGACACAATTATGACACACACCTCCACATAAGTTAGCCTATCCCACAAATGTAGGAAAACTCCATGTATGCATAAGAAATACAATTTCCCTAATTAATAAATAGGGAAAAATAAAAATGTACACTAATACCCCCCCATAAGCACAACTTAGGTGGGTAGTGTGGAAATATAAAATGGGTCCCGGCAACTAGGCTTGATGAGGTACCCATGTACAAATATAATCTCCCATAAGATAGGGAAAAGGAGAAAACCCATAAGAAAAAACTGCCCCCCAAAAGAGAGACATAAAAGAAAAGAAGAGGCTAGAAGGGCCCCCTGAAGATGATGCTACTGCAGATGTGGACCACACCCCAAGAAGAGCTCGTAGACAAATGAACTTGCTCTCAGTGAAAGGTTTGGTGAAGATGTCTGTAACCTGCTTCGAAGATTGGCAAAATATCAAGTCAATGACATGACTATGAATAAGCTCCTGAATGAAATGCATGTGAATCTCTATGTGCTTGGTCTACTGGTGGTGAACTAGATTCCTAAAAATATAAATGGTACTCTAGTTGTCACAATAAATGATGGTGGGTTGCTTGATAGGAATACCAAACTCAAAAAGAATCCCCTGAAGCCAAATAGCCTCAGTAGCTACATTAACAGCTCCCTTGTACTTTGCCTCTGTGGATGATATAGCAATAGCATTCTGCTTCTTTCTAGACCAACTGATAAGACCAAAACTTAGAGAGAAACTGTAACCAGAAGTGGACTTGTGAGTCTGTGAATCACCAGCCCAGTTTGAATCTTTATATCTAACCAAGTCAACCTTTATGCCAAATCTGTAATGAATCTCGCATCTATGTGAACCCTGTATGTAATGCAAGATCCTCTTAGTTTCTTTCCAATGCAGCTCATGAGGTTCTTGCATGAATCTAGAAAAAATTCCCATTTTATATGATATGTCAAGCCTGGTGTGAGTCAAGTAGATGAGACTACCAACAAGTTGTTGATACTGAGTGGCATCAACCAATGGTGAATAACAATCAGCCTCAAGCTTGACTCTTGATAGAAAGGGAGTCAGAGATAGCTTGAAATTAGCCATGTGAAACCAAGCCAATAAGTCAAGAGCATACTTAGGCTGTGCAAGAGAAATCCTTGAATCTGACTGTGAGATCTTGATGCCAAGGAAGTAGTGCAACAAACCCAAGTCTGTCATGTCAAATCTAATTTGGAGAGATGCCTTCACCGCTGCAATAGCCAATGAATAACTCTCAGTGATCAAAAGGTCATCAACATATAGAACCAAAATCAAGAGCAAATCATCCTACTGCAAGAAGTAGACATTGGGGTCAGAATGGCACCTAGTGAAACTCGCTATGAGAAGGAAGGAATCCATCTTGGCATACCAAGCCCAAGGGGCCTGTTTGAGGCCATAGATAGATTTCTTAAGTCTGCATACTAAGAAAGAATCCTAAACAAATCCTAGTGGCTACTCCATGTAGATCTCTTCCTCTAGGTCTCCATGAATAAAAGCACTCTTCACATCCATCTGATGCACATCCCAACCATGTGTTATAGCAATAGCCAAGGTGAGTTAGATAGAAGTCATCTTTGCAATAGATGCAAAGGTCTCTGAGTAGTCAATGCCTACCACCTATGAGAAACCCTTAGCAACCAATCATGCCTTGTACTTATCAATTGACCCATCTACTGCAAACTTGGTCTGATATATCCACCTACATCAAACCATTTTTCTTCCCTTAGGAAGTGAAGTCAAGTCCCAAGTGTGATTTTTTATTAAGGAAGAATATTCTTCCTTCATAGCATTATCCCACTTAGGTACCCCCGATGCCTCTCGAAAAGTTTATGGATCTAAATTTGAAGCAAAGAAGGCATGTGGATCTATCTAAAAATCCCCCTAGTACATCTGTCATTTGCAGGATCTCCTACCCAAGTGCCATCACTCTCAAGTGTCTGTCTAGCCCAAAGTGGCCTGAAAGGGTGAGTCAGGTGCTAACTCCTCATCCTCTAACTGACTAGAGGTGGATGACTCTGCATCACTGTCCTTGCTATCTAAACTCAAAGAAGAAGAAGATGTCTCTGGCTAAAGAACCTATTGTGGCTAATCCAAATCTAATGAGGAATCATCATGAAGAAGTAGATCCGATTAGGGAGAAGAAGTGTCAAGTGTTGAGTCTCTAGGACTCTCCTGAAAATAGACACTTCTCTTAATAAACAACTCATGAGTGACTGGATCTAGAAGGCGATATCCCTTAATACCATCCAGATATCCTACAAAGATGCAAGGCTTGAACTAACATTCCATAGCTTTGTGTTTCTTCTTTGGAATGTGGGCCATGGCTGGGGATCCAAAAACTCTAAGGTGCTCAACATTAGGTTTCCTTTTATGCCAAGCTTCAAAGGGTGTTATCCCTTTCAAAGCTTTGTGAGGAACCCTATTTTGAATGTAGCAAGCACAATTGATGGCTTTAGCCCAGTACTGTGGTGCTAAGGATTTGGAGTAAATCATACAGCTACCCATCTCTTTCAAGAACCTATTCTTACGTTTTGAAACCCCATTATGTGAAAGACTGTAGGTGACTATGTGTTGCAAATCAATCCCCTCTGTGGTGCAAAACTGCTCAAACCTGATGCTAACGTACTCCCCTCCATTATCAGTTTGAATAACCTTGATGGATTTCTCACTCTATTTCTCAACAAGAGCCTTGAAGTCTAGAAAATTTTCAAACACTTCAGACTTTTGTTTGAGAAAATATATCCAAGTGTACCTAAAGAAATAATTAATGAAAGTGAGAATGTACTTGGCCCATGTGAAAGATGGTTTGGGAAAGGGTCCTAATACATCACTGTGGACTAAATCCAAAGGTTGTGAAGCCCTCCAAGCTTTGCCTTTGTCAAATTTTTATTTGGGATGCTTCCCAAGGGAACACCCCTCGCAAAGTCCTTTTGAGAATTGGACACGAGGCAAGCCAATGACCATGTCATGTTTGCAAAGTTGTTCAAGGTAGCGGTAGTTAAGGTGGCCAAACCACTCATGCCACAATTTGCTAACTCCATTTGAATGAATCAGCAATGTTGTTAGAGAATAATTTGATGCAAAATGTGAGAAGGTGTATAACCTGGCTTGGTGATCTGCCCTACCCACTGCCACTATAGTATCACTATACAACTCCCTGATAGCAACTAAATCTGGTGAAAACTCAACTCTCATGCCTCGACCAATGTGAGTGATTTGGTACACTGATAGGAGATTGGTTGAAAGAGAAGGAACACTTAAAACATTATTGAATGTTCCTCCTTCCATTTCAACTGACCCTCTCCCTATAATGGAAACTGAAGTGTCATCACCCAAACTAAGTGAAGTCATGCTACAAGGCTCTAAAGATGAAAAATCAACTAGTGAAGAGCCCATGTGGTGAGAAGCACCTGAGTCGATGACCCATGAAGATGAAAAAGCTGTTGTAGCTACAAGGGCCTTGCCCTTTTCTTTCTCCTTACCCTTGCCTTTTGCCTTGGTAGAATCTTGGGTAGATGAATTTTGCTTGATGGACTCAGGAACACCTATGTTGTTCTTCTCTAGAAGATGAGTTAGGTGATCTATTTGTTTCTTCATGCATTTGTGTTCATCATGCCTTGTATTTTTACAATAGGCACACTTAACCTTCTCCTTCTTAGGTTTAGCATTGGAAGAGGAAGTCTCAGTGTTGTTTTTGGTAGGATTGGTGTTTTCTTTCTTCTTCTCTTGGTCCTTGTTCTTTTTCTTCTTCTCCTGTGTTGAAGTCTTATCCTTACCATTTTCAGCTATCAAAGCTTGGGGTTGAGTAGACTTCAGTGTGCCCATTTGAATTATCTTATCTTGCTTCCTAGTCAAGTTGGCAATGAATGAATCCAAAGAAGGCATTTTCCATGTAGTGTCAAGGGCACTTTTTGTGGCATGAAAAGTGGAGACAAAGACTGAATAGCTTAGACCTAACTTTGTGAGAATAGAAAGTATGAGTTGATCATATTTATTCTCTATTCCACATTCTTTCAATTGTAATCTAAAGGTCTTAAACTTAGTGAAGAAGTCTTATAGGGTGTCGAAGTTGCTAGGACTTAGACTTATGAGTTCATTTTCGAGCTCATGACCTCTCATCTCATCAAGCTTTCCAAATAATTTTTCTAAGGTGTCTCATATGTCATTGGGAGTCTGAGAGGATTATAGATGGAAGAGAATTTTTGAAGACACAGACAAGCTCAGTAATCCATAGGCTTCATTAATATGGTTGTACCACTTGACCTTTTTAGCATCAGTGTTGGGTTCTACTTCAGTACCCATGGTGATCCTATACAATCCTTTGATTCTAAGAATGATTGACATTTTAACCTTCCATTCATGATATTGTAAGGGTTTCAGGGGTTTAAGTTGAAAATAATCCATTTTTTAGCTTAATTTAGGTGAAGCTGTGTTGATTGCAAGTTGTGAATTTATGCAGAAAGGAGAATGAAAGTGAAGATAATCAAGTTGTGAAAAGCAATCACACCCCCCTGAAATATTGATCCCCCCCAATATGCAAGTGCACACTCAAAAGACGTCAGACTCAGCTAAGAATGCGTCTTAGAGCAATCAGTGCAAGACTAAAGCAAATAGGACGTAAGACTCGGTCGAAAATGCATCCCGAGAGACCCAAATTTTGGCACTTTATAAACTAGTGAGTTTTTAAAAAATAACAAGCCTACACTATGGAGAATTGAATTATAAACACTTTTTTAAAAAATGGCACCCAAATTCGAGCTACCGTTTGCAAGATATTAAAGGTTCAATTTGCCCGTAAACTAGTGTTTTTGTAAAAAAAACACTAAAACATTTTTTAAAATGCCTATTTTGAGAGAGAAAGTGGCCTTCCAACCACTCATTGGATTTGGCATAGAATGAGGAATCCAAAGGAGGTTTGTGTGAGGGGGGATTGGCCTCCCGCCAACCCGGGCCTCACCCTTCATCTTTGTAGGTCGAAGATACAAGTTAAAAATAAAACCCCCAAAATTACCAAACTGTCTAAAAAAGTTAATATTCAGTCAAATTGACTAATTTTTGTTTTACAAGTCAATTTTTAACTGAAAATAAAAGTTAAAGACAGAATATAACAGAATGGCAAAGTGTTTAAGGGTCCACATGGGACGCCAAACAAGAAGAGGGCACCTTTTTTAGTCCAAATTTTAGCAAAAAAGACAACAAATGTGCAGACCTGCTAGATGGACTGTCTAAGGTGTGGTAGAATATTATCACAAAGAACAAGGGTGATCTGCTAGTTTCAAGATAGCAAACAAAATAGGGAGTGGCATTCCAAAAAAAATGCAGTTCTGAATTTTTTTGCAAAAAAAAACAACTTGCAATCCTGGACACTGTACGACTGAAGGTGCCTTGCTGGAAGGACTGCTACTGTTGTGCCTTGCTAAAACTGACTGCTACTGTTGTGCCTTGTTGGAACTGATGCTACTACTGCGCCTTACTGGAAAGGAAGCTGCTGAAACTGCGCAGAGTTACAGAAGCTTGGAATGACCTCAATCAACCTTGGAGAATGCTACTCCTCCCTCTGCTACTCCACACAATAATGGTGTCCAAGAAGAGAAAAAAATGAACCAACCCCTAAAGTGAAGACAACCAAGACACCCAAAGTCCAAGGATTCCCAAGAAAATGATACCAGAAATGATATATTTTTTATTTTAGATCAAATCTAGAAAATAAAAAAAAACAAAGAGAACTCCACTCCTCTTAATTTCAAAATGAACTAAAAGCATAACCATACACACGATTACTGTTCTTACTTTGATACCATATCGGAGTTGTTTCTAGAATCTAGATAACGTGAGTGCAATGGAGACATGATCACACAAGATGAAACAAGTGCACACCACATAGATGCTAAAGCAATTTGAAAATAACACAAGAAGATAAATTGCACAAGACAAAATGGAGAAAACCAAAATCTGATTAACATGAGATGGCCAAAGTGAGGACTACAAATAGGAGAGTATGTAAGTAACTCCTCCACAAAAGGTGGACAAGGCACCCCAAGAATAGACTGTAACTCCTCCATGAAAGGTGGTGACAAGGTGCTAAGAATAGAGAAGTAACTCCCATCAAGGGAGTTACTTATGACATTCTTATAACACCTATGACACATCTATGCCACACACATCCACATAAGCTAGCCTATCTCACAAATGTAGGAAAACTCTATGTATGCACAAGAAATACAATTTCCCTAATTAATAAATAGGGAAAAATAAAAACCTACACTAATAATACTGTGGTAAAGTCAAAATCCATTATGGTCCTATTTGGGTCATAGAACACTTATTAGCTTCTAGGCCTAGGTTTGTGTGATTCGCTAAGGAGATTTATTATGTTGTGATGGAAAATACATTTTTGGAGATTCCTTCTTTAAGATCCTACAAATATTTACATCTCTTTTCATCATGGTTAGTCAACTTGTATAAATTACAATACAATTTTTGTGGATTTTTGATATATTATTGTAGATGTCATTGTGTCATGGTATGCCCTACTACCCAGTAGAGTTTGCAAAATTTTATCTTGACTTTAGGATAATCATTTCAATGGTGTCCTTCTTTTCCATACTATATGTACCATAGATTCAATTTATGATTATATACCTCATGGTATTTCTCCATTCTTTTCTTGAAAGCCTGCAATATGTGTTCAATTTTAGAATTAACAACAATTGATTCTCCATAATCCTCAATCTATTCTATGTATAGTGCATCAGTTTTGGCATCTAATTTTGTCTCATATTGAGTTTGTGCATTAGTAAACCAAATCATATTTTGTATTCCTTAAACAAACCAAGTCACTTTGTCTTTATCTATCAAAGCAAATTATACATTATTCATTATATCAAAAAAATTGTGATCATAGTTGCAGACCAACACTCCATATATTTTGCATTTATCCTACAAGTTTTGTATTGCCTAACTAGTAGATTTATTAATCTTAAAATCTATAATGAGCCAATCTTGAACATATTTTTAACTTTCTTGATGAATCTATCTTTTGTATATGAATCGATTACTCTGCCAACTAGATCCCTTACTAATTCCCACTTTTATAGATTTTAATCAATGACGTCCTTAACTTGACATTTCATTTTTCAAGTTAGAAAGTAATATTTATGGTCTATGGACCTATTTTTACTTGGATTTTAACCCTTTGATGAGATGGAAAATCTCTCGTCATCCAAGTGGCACAATAGAATCACCTCTAGGCTTGTGGGTAGCCTAAGGATGAGGTGAATCTCTAGATAGGGATAGCTCCCTTGATGTACCACTTTGGATTGAAACTACACTTAACTTGGAGGGTGAAAAAGGAGAAGGATAACTAAAATAAAAATAATATAATGGAGGTGATACACCAAATAACGTGATGAGATCTAACCATATGCATATTACACTTGAAATCAAAGGACAAACTAAGCATACACTTCTCCAATCTTCATCTTCTCACATCAATGTTACATTGTGAGGTTATGGATGAATGTGAAAGGATAAGAGGACTAGAAAATATTCCTATGAGGGCACTAATGTATGGGCTAACTAATTAAATATTAGAAATTTCCTAGAACACTTCACATGCCTTGGAAGAAGAAGCTTTCCAACTGCAAATAGATGATAGAATGAAATAAAATGCTAAGGAATCCAAAGTCTTCACTTATGTAAAATCAAACACTAAAAATGAAAACACTAATAAAATTCAGAGAGGAGGTAGAAATAAGTATTATTATTGATAAAAATTATACATTTTATCAGGGCTTTGCCACACTCAAGTGGAACATTGAATGCTAAAATGGATAATTCTTATAAAACTTGAGAGAGAGAAAAGAAGAGAGAAGTCTAAGGGTTACAAGGACACTTTTAAAGATAATAAAGTTAGTTATTTGTGCATGATAAGTGGATTTGGGATGAACCATTAAATTTTAGGATCTACAAGTGTCAATCCAAGTCATAAACTTCATGAAAAGTGGCAAGAAACTCCTCATTCTGACTCAAGAAAACTACCTACATGATTATCCATATTTAAATGACTTAAAAAAATTGGGACTAGGTATTATGATTTAAATTAAGTTTAAATACATTATTAATTCCTCTTAATGCATTGGTTGTAGGCTTGGTCACCTGAAAACACCTAGAAATAAGCCATCATCATATGTAATCCAGGAAACTTCTCTTTCATGCACCCTGCACACTTGGCCTCAAAATTATCATAATTTTTTCATTAAAATCCATGGGAGGAAGTTAATTACACCTATAAATGGAATATATGGCCTTATAAGTACGAAAAACACCTTAAAAGTCCATTCACCTAAGGGTTTCACACTTCTCCCTAGCTTGTCCACCATACCAACTTTGAATGGTTGAGTTGAAGCACTTGATTTAGATAGTTGGGAGTTTATTTGGAGAATTAAATTGACATTATTGGTTATCTTAATTATATATATTCCTCCAAAATTTGGTTTCACCTTTAAACTCCTCTTTTAGCTTGCACAACACAAAAATGGTCAAAAATACCTTATTTCTACCATGTCCATATAAGTTCATACAAATAATCCTAGTGGAAAGTAGATTGAGTGATTCCTATACAAGTTTAAAAATGTTTCATGGATAAACTAGTTCATTTGGGTCCATCTCCAACCTCATTTCCATAAATTGGTCATAGGCAAGGGTTTGCAAGGGTTTTAGCTTATTTTTACTCTTAAGGTTCATTCATAAAACTCTGATGTCCAACCTATAGATAAATTCCAAAAAAATGGCCTTAAATACCCCTTATAACATGGAATCAATTTTCACCCATGCAAAGCCTCATGAAATATATGAATGCTCAAACCTAGCCTATTGAGCTTGTCTCCTTTATTCCAATAGGCCTAAAGGGTTTCTGAGCCAAAAATGGCTTATCCAAGGTTTCTTTTGCATGTTGGAAGATTTAAAACATCTATTAATACCCCATTAACATATTAAAATTCATTATAATTCTTTCCAAATATTAGAATTGAAAGTGATTCATCATTCAAAACTAGACCTAGTCATGTTCTTGTAGGTCTGAATACAAATTAAGGCCAAACTAGCCTTTGATGGCTTTTCATTACCCCCTGATAGCCCCAACACAAATAAATTCATCCCATAAACATTTTTATATGGATTTTAAAATTAACCTAAGTCTATAATTGATAATGTCTTCTCAATTGGGCATTTAGGCCTACTCATGCCTAGTAGGTTTGCTTGCAATATTAAGAGGTTTAGACCTATCTTTTTAGTTTCATCTCTCTATGAGGTTATTTATATGTTTTTTAATATATAACTCAACTTATTATAACCTTTTAAAAAGTTCCCATGTCTCCTAGATTGATACTTTGCCTTACCAAAATCTACCAGTCTTGGTATAGGGGAAAGTATCCCATATATGAGAAAAAATAGGGGCACTTCACAAACCGAGCCTGCTCTTGTCATGACTATGAACTCTACCTTCTTGGATTTATGTAGGTATGCATGTAACTAGAGTTTGAAAACAAAGATTAAATGACCTTTAGAATATAAAAATATCTTTTTTCAATGGTTTTAACCTCTTTTCTTATCCATATCACTCTTCACAACTTCTCCACCTTGACTGGTATAGACTGAACATAATCTCTGCTTAATTGAATTTCTTATTCTCTTGGTCAAAATTTGAACCCTATAGGTGTCTTGAATGGTTTAACCCTAGATGAAATGATTTAAAACCATCATAGAGTCCTAAAAGGTCATTTGACACTTGATTTAACCCATTATCAGCACATTTTATAGGCTAAGCTTCATCAAACATACTCTTTTTGATCTCTACCTACTCAATCACAGTTGACTATATTTCTTGTCCAAGAAAGAGACCTATAGGTGTTGAATGTGATCTAGGATTAGACTTCAAAGTTTAAAAACCCTTATTTAGTTCCCCTATATTTATTTATTATTAGTTTTAATGTGTTTTTTCACCTTCATGATTTCAAACATTTATACACACTCCTTTCCACTCATTGCCTATTCACTGAGACACTCTACAATTTGACCCTAACTATAAGTCATTTTGCTCCTTAAAATTTGGGTTAAGACATGGAAATTCTTCCCTTGAACCCCCAAAGGTCACTTGACATTTCTCTATCTTTTAATCATTTTGAGTGTCCTAAAATCAAACCTAAGACTCATATTAACTCACTATTTTGTATACCCGGGTTGTAGGTGTGCATTCCCTTGTATGTAGATACCTGTAGTTTTCCATGGTACTTAAAACACTCAATATTAGCCTTATATTGATGGCCTTCCTAATATTTATATACCATTAAACTCATTTAACCATCCCAATCATGGGTGAATTTTCTATTTTCTCTTAATATGTCAAAAGTCATTCAAGCCTTCAAACCTGTAGATATCATTAAAGGAATTCAGTGCATATGTTGACAAATTTGAGTCTCATAACAACCAATCTCCATTGCTTAACTTCCCTCTGCACTTTGTCAAGTCATTTTTCTATGATATATATATAATAATAGTACATTATAAATTATCAAAGGTTAATATGAGGCTATTATATGTTATCCAAAAAAGGGTGATGGTTTTATGTTTTGCACCTTTAGGGATTTGATCTCTAACACAACTATCTCATTTCTTTGGAGGTGACCTTCATTCCTTGCTTAGAAATATACCCTTAAAAACAAGTCTTCCATGATATTTTACTATGTCAAGATAATTAATAAGTTTTATCATATGTTTCAAACTCTCTATATGACTTTTAAACTCTCTGCTCAAGGCAACTGTAGATGGTGATTCTGAGTATACAAGTATATTTTAGCTTAGACAGTGGTCACAAAATGAACAATATTCATTTTCATAAGCCTTTATAGGTCTAATGTATCTCTCAAAACATTAAAATTATCATTTCACCTCTCAAAATATTGAAACCCACACTAAGGCTCTTATGACATCATCATGGTTCATGTATGTGTGCATCGGCTATATGTATGGGTAGTGAGTGTGTAGAATGGAGCAAAAAAGATGGGAAAATGGCCTCATTGGTATATAAACTCAAAATAAACATTAAATTTTATGAACCCCATCAAAAAAATCTCAAAACAATAAATAATACACCTTCTCCAATGTGAAAATCACTTGCAACCAAGAACTACATGGCAAGCCATGATGTAATGGTTGTTTGTGTGACATGTGAGCTTGGAAACCATGAAAATTAATTTGTAGGCTAAATATTAAAGGTGAATATGGAATAAATAACACTTTTAAAACATTTAATTTAACTTAACAAAACTTTTTGAATCCATGGAAAAGCACAAAGTTCCTAAAAATGGTGAAAACTACCCATTTCACTCAAAAGAGATTATTCTACAAATTTGAGGTTATTGGCTCATAAAAACACCATAAAACATGAAAAAAATAATTATTAAAATTTTATGAATAATTAAACATAATTTTGGAGAAACATCAGTAGCTATATTATATGTAATCTCCCAAACAAGAGCAAAACCTATAGGGTGCATGAAATAGCTAATAGATTTGCACAGTCAACTTCATGAGGATGGTTCATGAATCATATACCACCATTATTTTATATTATTATATTTAAATTAAGGTATATAATTTTAATTGAACTTACCTAAAGTATTTTCCTTGAAATGTCTTGAGTTGTGCATTTCAAGAAAAAACTTAAAAGTCACTTTTGCTTGCCAAGAAGAGTGAAAAGAGAGATGAATGGTTTTTGAGAAATAAATGAAAATTTAAAACAAAAAAAAACATGTAATTTAGTATGGGTAAGCTTAAGAGGAAATTAATAACCATTTATCATGTGTCACACTTCCTAGGGAAGCTTTACAAGTGCCAAACTCTTCTTTTCCTTCAATAAAATTGCCCTTTCTTCTGCATAACCTACCACCTTTCACTTTTTTCAATTATGTAAGACATATAAGGACACATGGGAAATTAAATAATATTTTTTAACCTTCACATTTCCCAAAAAACCCATACAAATCATTAAATGCACCTTTTTAACCCCTAAAATGGCCCAATATGATAAATGGACATAAAAACTAATTGAACAAAGCCAATATAAGATTAATTGACATAAATTTAACTATAATACACCCTATGAGACTAATATTACACCCCCTATATACCAATAGAATCAATTTTTTACCTATAGGTTCCCCAATTTGACTTAAAAGTCAAATTTGGTCAACAAATTGGTGACTCATAGGGGTAGTATACTTGCTATACTAACTAGACCAATAGCCTTATCAATCCATTGGGATTAGGAGTAATCTAAAGCATGAGAAAAAAAAGGAAACATTTTACCATTTAACATTTACCAAGATAATACAACTAATGACTACCTCAAACACACAAAGTAAAAGACACACACAAAACAAGCAATCAAACTAACAAGACACACACACACATGTGCTCAAAGCACTTATGTAATTTGAAAAAAATATTATATACAACTAACAAAAAATCATGCCTCCATTTCCAAGATCAAATTGAAAGTTTCTTGAATCTCCTTTTTCATGAGATAGAGGAGGATGCCAAACATGTTGCTCTTTAGATTGAACACTTAATGGACCAGATCTATTCCTTGGCACTTCAATTGGCTTGTTCTCAAGTAGATAATATTCAAATAGGTCTCCAATTTATACATATTCCTATTGACCTTGTTTACATACTTCATGTTTCTGCCCACTCTCTTTCTCATGATCAACTTTCATCTTCTTTGTAGGCATGATCTCAAAAGGAATGATCTCTTGTTCTTTGAAATATTGAGGCCAATAGAGGTTTGACTTGACCTCCAAAGTTTTATGTGGATTTTTTAATTACTCACTTATTAAATTTTGTACAATGTCATTTTTCTCATCTATGACATCTTTAATAATGTCATCTTTCTTACCATCACTTATAACTAGCTCTAAAGGCGTTGTAGACCCTTTGAGAGATTCAAACTCTTTAAAAACGTCTACAAATCTCTAACATAAGTCATCATCTTAAATTATATAAAAATAATAAAGGGTAACAACAATAGAGACTCATTAATCCTCTTCTTTAGACTTTAATAGGACCTCTTCCAATATTTCTTCCTCGACATAAAGAGTGTATGCCTCACCATCAACCAAACAAGGAGATCTAACACAAGAGCTCACCTATTCTTCATCACTTAAGACCTATTGATGGTTTTAAAATTTTACCTTAGATGCCATAATATTATATTTTTTTTAAAGGGATGCAACATCTTTAATCTCCTTAGGGATGCCAAGACTAGGCATCTTGAAATTTGGTGACCTAGCCCAATAAAGCTGCTAATAAGTTGCATTTTATTCAAGTAAGAGTTCTAAATTTTCCTCAACAAATTTCTATTTTTGATATTCCCATACCATAAGTCCATCAATTAAAATGTTGATGAGATGAGTAAAAAAGGAACTAATTGGTGGATGTAGAACATAAGGCTCAAAATCAGATTGAGAATGTAAAGTTGGGATTTCTTTTGGGAGCTCTTGAGGAAGGAGAGATAGATCTTGTGATAAAAAAAACTTGATTTTCTTCCCTCCATTTGACAAAAATTCATTCACATATGATTTATATTAATTAATCTCTTGAGGAAGGGTGTATGGGATGTGTTTAGGCATAAGATCTTCTTTTGGGTTTAAACCTTCCATCACACCTTGATTTAACAACATTATTTGACTTTAACTCCTCAATTTTCTTGGTTAGGTTCTCTTTGAAAAGTATTTCTTTAAGATCATAAGAATAATCATGAGTATGAAGAATACATGAGTATTTAAATGGAACACAATAAGCCTCATGAGGAAGGGTGGGAGGGACTTGCAAAGAATCAACTCCATTCTCCATTTCACACTCGTTTACCATGCTTCTATCTTTTTTCTTTCCCCATGAGTCCACTATTTTACTCCATCTTAGGATTTAGGATTAAAATTATTTTTTTGAGGAAGGGTGGGATATGTTTGTATATGATCAAGCTCCTTATCAACTTCAAACTCTTTGTCAATACTTTTCTCCTCTTTCTTTCCCCATGACTTCACTATCTTGTTCCAACTTAGGACATTAGGATTATTAGTCTCCTTTTGAGGTGGTGGGGATGGAATATGAGAGGTAAATGAGGTATTTAACTCAAATTATTTGGATACTTACATGGAATGAAGCAAATACATATTATCCAACTCAATTTATCTATCAATATTAGCTTCAAACATAAGATTTTTCCTCTCAACTCTCCTCTAATTGATTGGGAAAAGGATGACTTTGATATCTTTGATTTGGATCATGAGTAGGGGTCATATATGGCTGATAGGAAACTTGGGGAATAGGATACAAAGGCTGATAAATTTATTGATTTTTCCTTTCATGAACCCATAGCCTATCTTCTAAGGAAGAAACTAGGCCACTCACATAAAGCATCTCATTTATTAGCCTTTGCCAATTGGCTCTCTCAATAGGTACCCACTCTCTTTTGATGAACTCTAAATATTATCTCACCTTATTAATTACATGTTTAGTAATTTCTATACCACATCTTATTTATTTTTTAATATCTAACATGTGCCTCTCATAGCCTAAAAGTGTCTTCTTGAAAGTGGAGATGGGTTGGCTTGAGAAGGGACTAGGTTGAATAAGAGGAGCAAAACATTGAGGAGGCTAGTTATAGGACTAATATACTTCATTAATGGGTTGGAAAGGATCATATTGGGGATTATGAAAGTCAAATTAAGGATGGTAATGATCCTGACAAGATCTACCAATGAATTGTTCATATTTGTAGGGGATGACACAAGCTTTCAATATCTCACCAACTTATAAAGAACAAAATTCAACACCAAAGTCAGCCATGAAACTTCATTGAAATCAAGAACATAAATAAATACATTTATAAAAATCCTCAAAGGATAACTTGGGATTCTTGACCAGCTGATGTATATTTGTAGTCACCATTGATGCTTTGATAGATGCCTCCAAAGGCTAATTATTGAGAGACAACACCAAAAATCTCTCAACCTCTTGGATATGCAAAGATAAGAGGAATAGAAAAGAGGAATATGAGTTCATTAAGGAATATTATAACTTAATAAATCTTAGAAATTTCACAGAACACTTCACATGCCCTGCAAGAATAAGCTTTCCAATTGCAAATAGACGATAGAATGAAATAACATGCTAAAGAATTCATAGTCTTCATTTAAGAAAAATAAAAAATTCAAAATTAACACACTAATAATAGTAATGTAGGATTTAAACATCAGTATTATTATTTATAAAAAGTATAAATTTGATCAGGGATTCACCATACTCACGTGAAACATTGAATACAATGGCCAAAATGGCTAGTTCTTATAGAACTTGAGAGAGAGAGAGAGAGAGAGAGAGAGAGAGAGAGAGAGAGAGAGAGAGAGAGAGAGAGAGAGAGAGAGAGAGAGAGAGAGAGAGAGAGAAGAAGAAGAAGAAGAAGAAGAAGAGAAGTCCAAGGATCACAAGGACACTTGTAAAGATGATAAAATAAGTTATTTGTGAATTATAATGGGATTTTAGATGAACCATGCATGGTCTAGAGCTACAAGTTTCAATCCAAGTCATAAACTTCATGAAAAGTGGCAAGAAACTCCTCATTTTGGATGAGAAAAAATACTTTCATGATTAGACATATTTGAATTATTTCAAACAAATTGGGAATAGGTATAATTATTTTAATTAATTATAAGTACATTAATAATTCCTCTCCATGCATTGGTTGTATGCTTGGTCACTTGGAAACACCTAAAAATGAGCCATCATCATTTACAATCTAAGAAACCTCTCTTTTATGCACCCTACACACTTGGACTCAAAATTGGAATTATTTTTTCATTAAAATACATGTTATGAATTTAATCACACCTATAAATATCCTCCATGGCCTTATAAGTACCAAGGACACCTTAAAAATCCATTCACCTAAAGTTTTCACACTTCTCCCTAGCTTGTCCACCATGCCAAATTTGAATGGTTGAGTTGAATAACCTAAGTTGGATACTTAGGAGTTTATAGGGAGTATTAAATTTAAATTATTAGTTATATAAATTCTATATATTCCTCCAAAATTTGGTTTCACCTTCAAACTCCTCTTGTAGCTTGCATAACACAAAAAATGGTCAAAAATACCTTATTTCTACCTTGTCCATATAAGTCCATAAAACTCATCTTGGTGGGAAGTAGATTGAGTGAGTAATATACAAGGTTAAAAAGTTTTCATGGATAAACTAGTTCATTTGGGTCCATTTCCAACCTCATTTCCACAAACTTGTCATAGGTAAGGGTTTGTGAAGGTTTTAGCTTGTTTTTAATCTTAAGGTTCGTTCATAAAAGGATGATGTCCAACCTATAGACAAATACCAAAAACATGACCTTCAATACCCCTTATAAAATAATTTTAATTCCCTTTTCACCCATGCAAATCCTTATGAAATAAATGAATGCTCAAACCTAGCCTATCAAGCTTGTCTCCTTTATTTCAATAGGCCTAAAGGGTTTTTGAGCTAAAAAATGGCTTCTCCAAGGTTTATTTTGAATTTTTAAAGTTTGGATACATATTTTAAGACCACATTAACATGTTAAAATTAATTATAATTCTTTCTAAATATTATAATTGAAATTAACTCATCATTCGAAACTAGACCTAGTCATGTTTGTGTAGGTCTAAATACAACTTAAGGCCAAACTAGCCTTTGATGGATTTTCCTTGCCTTTTGATAGCCCAAAAAAACCTAATTTCATACCATAAACATTTTTATATGCATTTTAAAGTTTTAATATGTCTATAATTGACATTGACTTCTTAATTGGGCATTTAGGCATGTTCATGCCTAGTAGGTTTGCTTCTAATCTTAAGAGGTTTAGACCTCTCTCTTTATTTTAATATCTCTGTAAGGTGTTTCATATGTTTTTTTATATATAACTCAACTTCTCATTATACTTTTAAAATTTCCCATGGCTCTTGGCTTGATACTTTGTCTTACCCACCAAAATCTATAAGTCTTGGTATAACGGAAAGTGACCCCTATCTAAGACAAAATATGGGGAACTTCCCCTATTTTTATAAGAAAATTTTATATTGGAGAGGATTTATCAATTATTCATGATTTAATACAAAAAAAATAATCCTTTAAATCTAATAATATATCCTTCAAAAGATACAAAACCTAAAACAAGACTCTTCACATAACAGATTGTGCAAGGTTTTGATGGTGTATGCTTACTTTTGAGTTCTTCATTTGTTCAACACCCACTATGAGAGTTTCATTATTTCATGTTAGTAATGGTTAATATGAATGGACATTAAAAATCTCTTCAACTTATTTTGGGTTTACAACACATTGAGTTCAGAAACTAAGCCTGCTCGTATCATGAGCATTAACTCTGCCTTCTTGGATTCCTGTAGGTATGCATGTAGCTAGAGTTTGAAAACAAATATTAAATGAAATATAGAATATAAAAATATCCTTTTTCAATGTTTTTAACCTCTTTAATTATCCATATCACTCTTCACACCGTATCCACCTTGACTTGTATAGACTAAACATAATCTCTACTTGATTATATTTCCTATTCTCTTGGTCAAAATTTGAACCTTGTAGGTGTCTTGGACGGTTTAAACCTAGATATAGTGATTTAAAACCTTATTGAAGTAATAAAATGTCATTTTACACTTGATTTAACCCATTCCTATCACATTTTATAGGCTACATTAAACATACTCTCTTTGATCTCTACCTGCTCAGTCATAGCTGACTGCATTTTTTATCCTAAAAAGAGACCTATAGGTGTTGAATATGATCTAGGATTTTAGTTAAAAGTACAAATACCCTTATTTATATCCCTTGGATTCATTTGGAATTAGTTTTCACATATATATTTCACCTTTATGCTTTCAAACATTTATATGCACTCTTTTCCACTCACTACATGTTCACTGAGACACTTTGCAATTTCACCCTATTTTTAGGTCATTTTGCTCATTGAAATTTGGGTTAAGACATGGAAAGGCTTCCCTTGAACCCACAAATGTCACTTGACATTATTCTATCCTGAAATCATTTTGAGTGTTCTAAAACCAAACCTAAGACTCATATTAACTCACTATTTTGTATACCCTAGTTCTAGATGTGTATTTCCTTATATGTAGATACCTATAGGTTACCATGGTACTTGCAACACTCAATATCAACCTTCTATTGATCAAATTCCTGATATTTTTATATCATTCAAATCATTTAACCATCTTGTCATGGTTGAATGTTCTATTTTCTCTTAAGATGTCAAAAGTTATTCAAGCATAGATATCATTGAAATAATTCAACACATATGTTGACAAATTTGAGTCTCATAACAACCAATCTCCATTACTTGATTTCCCTTTTAACTTTTACAATTCATTATTATATGATATATATATATATATATATATATATATATATATATATATATATATATATATATATAATACTAGTGCATTATAAATGATCAAAGGTTATTATGACATTATTTTATGTTATCGACAAAAGGGTGATGGTTCTCTATTTTACATCTTTAGGGATTTGATCTCTAACACAATTATCTCATTTATTTGGAGGTAAACTTCATTCCTTGCTTATAAATATACCCTTACAAAAAAGTATACCATATTAATTTATTATTTCAAGATAATGAATAAGGTTCATCATATGTTTCAAAATCTCCATATGACTTCTAAATTCTTTGCTCAGGCTACTTGTAGATGGTAATTCATAGTATACATGCAAATTTTTCTTAGAAAGTGGTCATGGAATGAACCATATGCATTATCATAAGCCCCTAAAGGTATAAGGTCTCTCTTAAAACCTTATAATGATCCTTTCACCTCTCAAAAGATTGAAACCCACACTAAGGCTTTGATGACATCATCATTATTCATGTATGTGTGTATTGGCTATATGTATGGGAAATGAGTGTCTAGAATGGAGAAAAAGATGGTAAAATGGCCTCATTGGTAGATAAACTCAAAATAAAAATAAAAATTAATGATCCCCATCAAAAACATCATGAAACAAGATACAATACACCTTCTCCAACTTGAAAATCACTTGCAACTAAGAACTACATGGCAAGGCATGATGTAATGGTTGTTTTTATGACATGTGATCTTATAAACCATGATAATTACCTTGGAGACTGAATATTAAATGTGAATATGGAATTGAGAACACTATTAAAACATTTAAATCAACTTAGCACAACTTTTTAAATCCATGTAGAAGCATAAAGTTCTAGAAAATGGTGAAAACTACCCATTTCACTCAAAAGAGATCAATCTACAAATTTGAGGTTATTAGATCATCCAGACACCAAAAAACATGAAACCAAGCATGGGTACCATTATATCAATAATTAAACATCATATGGGAGCAACATCATCATCTATATTATATAGAATCTCCTAAATAAGAGCAAAACCTATAGGGTGCATTAAATAACTAGCAAATTTTCAAAACCAGCTTCATGAGCATGGTTCATGAAGCCAAAGACACCATTATTAGAAATTATTATATTTAAATAAAGGTATCTAAGTGTAATTTAACCTCCCTAAATCTTTTTCCTTGAAACGTCTTGAGTTGTTTGTATCGAGCAAAAACCTAAAAGTCACTTCTGCTTGATAAGAAGGGTAAAAAGAGAGATGAATGGTTGTGAGAAACAAATGAAACTTAAAAATCAAACCAATCATGTAATTAAGAATGGAAAATTTGAATATTCACTACTTGACCATTTCCCACATGGCACACTTTTGAATGAGGTTGTACAAGTGCCAAAACTCTTCTTCTCCTTCATGAAAATTATACTTTCTTCAACATAACCTACCACTTTTTATTTTTTTTAGTTACTTAAGACCTATAAGGACACATGGGGAATGACATCATCTTTTATAACCTTCACATTTCCTAAAAAACCCATACAAAGCATTGAATACACCTTTTTGACCATTAAAATGACCCAAAATCATAAATAGACATAAGAACTAATTCACTAAAGCCAATATAACATTAATTGACATCAATTGAACTATATTACACCCCATGAAACTCATATTACACCCCATATATACCAATAAAGTAAATTTTTTACCTATAGGTGCCCCAATTTGACTTAAAAGTGAAATTTGGTAAATAGGACCCATCATATATGGCTAAGTTTAAGAATCCTCCTTATTGATTCAACATATTGATTGGTATGAACGGAGTCTTTTGTGTAGCGTATATTGTAGGTGTCTATGTTTTGAGTGATCCTAATTTTGTACTACTCTACATACCAGAATAATTATCATGCATACTTTGCTTATCTATGATTCTTCTTATTATTTTTCAACTTAAACTAATCCTATGGCCTTTAAAACCTTCCTACTAGATTTTATGTGAATTTCAATACCCCAATAGTTCACATGCTCTAAAAATGGTCTTTCCCAATTTTTATCCTCCTACTCTTCTGGATGAAGACTTATACTAGAATATAAAATATTGGGCTATGGGGATGTGTACACTTTTGGTGAATAATTCTTTCCAGTGACTTCTTCCTCTACTATGTTTAAACATATAAGTAACCTATGACTACATTCTATTTCTCTAAGTAATTTTTATTCTTCTAATAATACCCTTTCTTGTAGTTGTACACTACTTCTATCTTATATTTTTTCTACTCTTAAACTACTCTCATCTTCCTCTTCACACATCTCATCTTCATCTTGTTATTTATCATCTCATTCTATGTACTAGCATCCATCATCACCCTCTTTATTCATCCTTCACTCATCATCTAACTTATCACATATATGCACTCATTCATCATCTAATCTAATGTTACTCTTCCTTCTACTTGTAGTTACTTGGGTATTCTTCTATTTATTCCATCTATTCTATTGTTACAATTCCTATTCTAAATCTAAAGTTTTCTTCTAACTCTTCTTTCCTCATGTCTCCATTATAGATTTAGGTTCAAGCTCTACTTACTCATATATCCATCATCAACCATCATGCGTACACATTCCCATATGTCTAAATAAAATACTCCATAGTGGCTGGAGTAAACACCATGGCCTTATCTACAACCAACATCTTCAATAGGAGAGGTAGTCGCTGAAAAAAAATTCCTTTGATTCCTTAGAAAAAATGGTCATGCATAAATTAAAATTATATATATCCTTGCACTATGAACTTAGTGATATATCCAACTATAGTAGTGGCCACCAAGTAGTCTATTTCTCAAGTCCAATCAACTTTCAGTTTCAATAACTGGTCTATATTTTCTTTGGTCTAGGTAATAGTTTCTTTCGTACTAGGATTGAAGCAATAATATTCCAATCTTGTCAACAAATTAGTCAAAAATTTAGGAATTTCACATCAAAAAAAATCATATATTTATCTGTAGATATGCTCCTAAATAATTTCACTTGTGGTAAGACTAGTTCTTTTATATTCTTCTTCTATGAAGTGCCATACTTTTTGGTCTAACCATGTTTCAATGTCTCACTATCCCAATAACCATCTTAGCATAGTTTCCTATGGAAGGAGTGTTTTCACACTCACCACACCATTGTTATTAGAGGTTCCTAATGTAATATACCATGTTAATGATGATGATAACTAAGTTTTGTTATACTGCATAGGATGGTACAAATAATTCATAATGAATAGAAGCATGCCAAGATGAGCTATCATGTGATAGATAGGAACTAAGATTAATCCAAAGCTTTCTTAATGTTTGCATAACATTTGGATTACTTTAAAAAAGATTAAACCAAACATTAAACATGATAATGAGGATAAAAAATAACATATAAAATACAATAGGTAACCATAACATAAAGTCTAATTGATCTCAATAAAGGTTCATCATCTTCTTCATACAAACATACATATTTATAGTCACTATAGTTCTTGACTATTCATAATCTTCTCATACATTGGTACTAAAGAGAGGAGACTATTCATCTTCTATCCCTTTACAACTCATGGAAGATAAGACAAAATACATATAGCCAATAATTTCATACATAATGCATGAATATTCAAAGAATATCCTATGCATCTTTACTTATCCATTTTATTCTCCCAATAATGGTTATAATTAGTATCATGATGGTGAAACAATGATTTTCCCCAAGGTTGTTATAATTAGGAACACTTGGTATAAAATAAAAAAATAAATAAAGGATACAATTGCCAAACTCTTGTCATACTACCCCAAAATATGACCTTTATCTAAAATACTTGAAACATCTACTAAAACTTGATCTGAATCTTTGTGCTAAAAGTGGTCATTAAATAAATAGAATGAAACTAAGGTCAATGGGTTGGATAGGGAGGGATAAAAACAACTTGGTTGATGGAAAATATATGGTATAATAGTATGGTAATAGAATGGTATAGTATAAATAAAAAAGTCGATATTATGGTACAATTAAAATAGACCTCATAGACAATACAACAGGACTCTCAAGTGAAGTAATGCTTGAGGTGTATAATTTTCATCGGCTCATCAAGTTCATCCCATCTAGTGTAGAAAGCATGTATACTCTAGTACCATAGTTCATAACAATGATGAAAGGGCATATCCAATTAGGTTTGAACTTGATTTTATTTTTCTTTTTAGATGTGGTAATTTTTTGGCCTTATTTAAGAACAAGATCACCAAGATGAAATTATCTATGTATAATTTGTCAATTATAATGTCCATGAAGTTATATCTAGTAGGCTTGAATATTGTTAACTGCATCTAAGTATTTCTCACTAGTAACTCTAATTGTTGTAGGTGAGCTACTCGATAGTATTCATCATCCAAAACATTCTTCAAAGAGATGCACAAAGAAGACAACTCGACCTCAATGAGAATAAATTCTTTAATGCCATAAAGAAGTGAATATGGAGTGGATCCTATTGGAGTATGGTGATTAGTATGATATTCCTAGAGGGCACATAATATTTGAAGGTGCCAATTGCATCCAACATTATTGATAAACTTTTTGAGAATGTTGATAATTGTTTTATTAGATGCTTCAACCTAGCTATTACCTTGAGGGTAATATGTTGTTTAAAAACATTGAGTAATTGATTTAGAGCTTGCATAAGTATCTCACATTTATATTTGATCAATGGATCATTTCCCTAGTTATAGGCTTATAAAACCAATCACCATGCAAAATTAATGAAACGTTGGATTGTTTAGAGAATTAAAATTATTTATATTGCTTAAAAGAGTCTCAAAATCACTATCTCTATCCTATTGTAACTATCTCCAACACTTCCCCTTCCACTTATGCAACTTTGCCTTCATAACTTGCACTCCTTGTAACCCTTTTTGATTGAAAATGCACTTGTATGAAAAAAGTACAAGTAGTTATGACCTGCCAAAGATGTTTTCTCTTTTGCCCTATTAATACACATATGTGTGTCATTTTTGGTGGCCCAATTCTTCCCCTATGTCTAATTTATCTCTTGTAGCCTATCTAATTAGGCTTCTCTTATCCCTTCCACAACTCTCTATAAATCTATTCAACAAGGTACGTACATGTCTAGAATTTTTTAATTCAGTTAGGGCACTCAAAATTACACTAGAATACATATTTTTGTGAATGTTTAAGGGTTAGTTCTCTCCCAATGATCAAAACCCTACAAGTCAAGGTTTGAGGCCACTGTACATGCCTAGAATAATAGTTTCAAATAAAATAATGTCTAGAATAGGTCTTTTTATGCCTCTTAAAACGTTTTAATTTAATGGTCATGATCCTATAACCTTCAAATCAAACACAGACAAGAAATGTCAGCTAATTAACATTGTATTCTACCATCTAAAATAGGGGTAAGTAGGGTATCATGGTATTTTCATATCCATATGAATCCAAAACCT
The DNA here is from genome assembly GCA_037957365.1 of Torreya grandis. Taxonomy (NCBI): domain Eukaryota; kingdom Viridiplantae; phylum Streptophyta; class Pinopsida; order Cupressales; family Taxaceae; genus Torreya; species Torreya grandis. The sequence continues at coordinate 1,123,475 of JARHVA010001158.1, read as the reverse complement.
ATACTAAGGTTCTCATCACCTTAAATTACTAACCTAAATCATTCTAAATCACCTTTGAATCCAAAACAAGATACCATGCAAACACAGTACACAAAATTTCTTCATTTTATGGACTCAATGTTTCAATGAGAAATATTAATGAACAACCTAGGATTAAATTTTTTTTGATCAATTGTATACTAAAAACTATTATCTCCAATTGTTCATACATGTATTCATTCCCATATGCTCCATAGAACTCGAGAAAGAAAGGATCAAATGCTCAGGCAATTATTTGATAAGACTTTATGTATGCATACCTTGTTGGTAGACTTGTCTATCTCCACAAAAGTGACTGATCCCTATTTGATTTAGATTCCCTGTATCAAATAATATAATACAATTTTATCACAAACAAAATCAATAAACATTCAACAAAACTTTTTACCACATTGATGATTCAAACACACAATATTCTTTGTTCATTCATGCAAATTCCATACACATAGACTTCTTGCACCATAAAAAATTATTTTCTCAAGAAGTTTTATTTACAATATCCATTTTATATTATCCTCAAATTTATTGTGATATTACAAACCAAAAACTAATTCAATAAAATCTTACAAAGATGCATAACTATTTCTTGGGTCTTTCCCTCTGAGACACCTTTTGATTACATTGCATTATTCATGTTTTACACAAGATGACCAATATAGGACATTGAATATAGGATAAATAACATTTAAAGAACCATATCATAGTCTATATCTAGTCAACATAAAAATATAAAAGCCTATTTGATGCCATGACTTAAACCCTTAGGGTTTAACCAAGAAACCCTATTTTGTCTGAGAGTAAAGATATTCAATTTTGAGATCATTCCTTCTTCTCTGAACCTGAGGACCATATATTCAAGATGATCTTGAAAAAACCATAAAATATCTCCTATCTATTTCCTTTTCAAATGTCCATAAATTATCTTTGTAAAAGCATGACAAATTTGCAAGACTTTGTACAGATTTGACTATGGAGACCATTTCAACATGCCTGAAAGACTAACTTTGCACCTACATAACTATTATTTATCTTAGTCATATGACATATAATTTAGTGAATAAGTTCCTCTTTCATAGGAGATTCGATTCATATATCCATTTGATCCTAAATCCTTCATGTGTGCAAGATACAACATCATCAAAGTGCCTACTTGTCTTTATCTTGCAACCTATAAATTTGACTATGTTGGAAAACACTGTTAAAATAGTTGGGAGCCCAAATTTACTCAAGCATAACTTTTATCACACTCCATCATGTTACTTGGGATTCAATGCATATAAACTAGGCACAAAAGTGAACAGAACCATTTGATCATTTTGTCCTCAGACCTTCATATGTGTAAGCATTGATCTCATGAATATGTTTACTTGGCTCTACTAAACCCGTTTACAAATTTGTCTAAGTGTTGGAACTTAGAGAATTATGTCCAAGTATCCAACTTTGCATGCCCATATATTCTATTGTGATTCATCACATAACTTCAAATTTATCACATAATAGTTAGGAACTAGTGTGATCAAAACTATGTGACCAACTCCCTCATACTCATTCATATGTGGTAATGGTGACATCAACAAAATGCCTTCTCATCTTTTCCTATCATAACCCAAAATGTTTAGATGATCAATATGAATAACCTAATGAATTACATTCATGTACACAAGCATTCCAATCATCCTTGACCTATGATATGATCCTTTACATAACCTCTAATCACTATATTTAGTCTTGAAAATCAATGACATGCTCATAATGTCCCTTTTAACATAAATGAAAATCATATTTACAAAAAATTGAAATTGAGTCCTTAAAATATAAGTTAAAGAATGTATCTAGTAAGGTAATGTCATTTCTGAGATTTTAAAAGAGCTCAAGTGATCTAGATAACATTATGAATGATAAAAAACATGCAAGTGTTAAGACTGGTCTTGGATACAAAAAAGAACCACAGAGTGCAACCCAAGAAAAGATATAGATTAATGTGAATAAGTATAGTTATCCTTTAAATAAAAATCATCAAAAAAATAATGATGGTGCTAGTAGAATGAAGACAAATTTGATTATACAACCAAATGTCATGAGGTATGCAAATTTCAATGGTTACTGCTTTACTTGTAATCTATTTGGGCATAGAGCTAGATAATGTATAAGACTTCCTAAGAATGAATCAACTTGGAACTATGATGGGGTTAATAGTAAAAATGTGTAATGAATGTTGAATGTATCAACTATCATGATGTTGGACACTTTTAAAAACATTGTCCATTCAAGGTAAGATAAGCTGAGTTTCCTTCAAGAGATATTGATTGCTATATTTATTATGAACTAGGACATATTACAAGATATTATCTAAATCTAGAAAGGTATAAATATATTTTTGTAAAAAATATGATGCGATTTAATTATGAATAGATATTTCACATTACTATATTCTATAACAAAGGACTACAAGGTAGAATAGTTTTTATCAAGATCTTAGAGTGCAAGACAGAAGATAAATTAATACATAGAAACCAAAGATGGTAAGTATGAGTCATGATGAGACTATAGGTCCAAAAAATATATTTGATATGGTAGATAATGCTTCTAAAGTTGAATATTCCCAAGATTTCTCATTATCTATCCATGTTTAAAATGAAGAGACTAAACTCAAGGAGAAGACCAAGGTGTTTGTTGAAGCTAGTTTTAAAGTATGTATGGATTGAAGTGAACATATTAATATTGTTGAACAAGTGCTTAGTAATGAGAATCCAATATGAAAATAATATTATTTAGATGAAAAGGTATGTCAAGAATCTATCTTGTCTCCATGTATTGATAATCCAATTATAGAGAAAAGGAGAATGTTGTAGCGGTTGAGGAAGTTATTTCTCTAAAGCAAAAGAAGAAGAAAAAGAACTATAAGTACCATATAAGTAAGGAGGAAGAGGAATATGAGGATTTTTATTTGTTTGAGATAATTTATTTATAGAGGGTGTCTCTATCTATGATTCTTAATATACTCCTTTCAAGTGGAGAAGTAAGTGTTGTTATGGTGTTTTTCAGTTGGAACAGTCTGCAAGGTCACATTGAAGATTCCTAGACAACAAAGGTGGATTTATGATTTTTAAAGGTAATGTTTCTACATATAAAGGTAAATTGACTTGATTATAGCATGCTTCATGTGCTTTTGTGATCTGAAGGTATTTTAAAGTCTATTTGGATTTTTTTTTCTCTCTCAAGTTTCCTAGTTTGTGCTTAAGAGCTTGCAAGTCCTAAAATGGGTTATAGAAAGTCAAGGTTACCAAAGGTGTGAAAGCTCAAATATTAGTACAAAAATATGTATTGGTTATCTCCAAGTGTATAAGAAGTTTTAGAGGTGGACTTTATCTGCAATGTGTTGTGTTGACTTTGTTTGTTTTAAGATTATAGTGTTTTGGGCTCTACTAGAAAAGTGGTATCCCTTATGAATTGAGGTTTAAGGCTTCTTAATTTGTTTAATGAGCCAAATGGGTGATTAAATCAAGATTAATAGAGTTTTAAATTTTTTGGTTCCTAAATTATTCTTGTTTATGTCAAAATGGAGGGTTAATTGGCTAGTAGGTTTGTAAAAGAAGTATGTTTTACAAGATGATCTTGTTATTGTAAAATGGTATACTTGAGGGGGAATATGAGATTGCTCCAGATATGATGTTTTAGTATTGGAATGTGTGTCTAATAAAATTTTTGGGCTCTACAATATTTAGGTAGGGCTACAAGAGGATTAGGCAAGCCTAGTAAGAAGAAGCATGATTTTGTTCAGTTTCTCCAAAAAAAATAAAGCAATGTTTCAAGGTAAGTTCTCAAGTTGTTTTAGAACATATTTCCTAATTGATGAGTGGTATGACTCTATGTTGTTGGTCATGGAAGTGTCTTGTGAGAGACGGTTTGTAAGCTTGTGTGGTGGTTCTTCATGGAGTGTGGAGATCTGATGATGCTCAAAAGGTCCAATGGCTCAAAAATATTAGGGGGAGTCCCTCTTAGATGTCTCTTGGTAAGTTTTTAATATATTTTAGTGTTTTTGTGTGTTTTATCTTCATTTGTTCCAATGAATGTTTTAAGTGTTAGTATGGAGCAATAAGGATGTTGTCAATGCAAGAAGAGGTAGGCTCAAAGTAATGGGAAGTTTGTATCATATTTCTAAGATGGTCCTTTATTATTTGATAGTATTTTTAGGTCCTTAGTATTAGTGTGTACTCACTTTTATCATTGTGTCAAAGGGGGATAAAGTGCTTGTTGGGGAGAAATTTCCTACTTGAGGAGTGTTTTGAAGAGAGAGAAGGTGAACTATATATTGCTATATTGATGGGTGTTGACATCAATGACAAAGGGGGATATTGTTGGATATTTTTTAGTGATGTCATGGTGATATCATAGAGGTGTCCTGGTGAGTGGATGAAGTGATTTGATAGCCCAAGTAACAATGATAAAGTGTGCAATGTGCTTTTTCTAGTGTGCTTTATGTTGGCTTGGTTGATCTTTAATTTTGTAGAGATGTTCAGGGATGAGTATGGTGATTGAATCATATGAAATATGTCCCTAATATGTTATCTATGCTTTGAAAACTTGTGTGCATAATTGGAATTCATCTAGTTGTCCATAGTTTTCATCTACACACTTTGGGTATAGTGGTAGAAAATTTGAGTAGGTAGTTTGATGATGTCACCATTACCACATATGAATGAGTGAAGGGGAGATGGTTATATGGTTGTGATCATAGTATTCCCTATTTATTATGCACCATATATTAATTCATTTATAAAAGTATGGTCAAACATATGAGGGTTAAAATTTGGATTCTAAGATACATTTTACTATTTTCCCATACTTAGCCAAATTTACAATATGGCTAGAAAGAGCTGAGTAAGAAGTTTGATGATAGAAGATCTCACATGTGTGGTTGTTTTAGGAGAAGGTGATCATATGGGTTTGTTTAGTTTTGGACCTAGTTTATTTACACTAATTTTCAGATCATGTGATGTAGAAAATTAAGATATATGCATGTAGAAAATTAAGATATATGTTTTCCTATACTTGGCCAATTTTACAATGTGGTAGAAAGAGCTGAGTGAGTATTTTGATGGTGTTTTATCTTACACATGTGAAGGTTTCAAGAGAAAATTATCATATGTGTTTGTTAAATTTTGATCTTATTTATTTTTCACTCAATTTTATATCATCCACTAAAGCATGATAAAAGTTATGCAGGAGCAAAGTTGGTCTCCCAAATAGATTTTGACATCGTTGGCTTTGTGATAGAAGATTTTGATAAGGCCTTTTAATGGTGTTATATCTTACATGTACAAGTGTTCTAGGAGATATTTTGTATATTTTTGGATTCTCCTATGTGAAGAGATCATCTAGTCTAAATTTGAGCTCATGTGTTGAAGTGCAGAAAAAGTTATTAAGGTCTAAAAATGTCTACTCAGGAATATTGAAAAAGTCCCCATACATAGTCATTTTTATAAGTGTTAAAGCTTGACCAAGATCAATGGTGTGCATTATTCCAAAAATTCAAGATGAAATAGAATTATGATAGGTGCTTTCTATTTAATGATTAATAAAAAGTAACTGATAAGTATATAATGATGAGCAGGAGTTTGTACAGATTGATCAATGGTAAGTGTTGATCAATAAAGTCCTAGTTGATCCATAGAGATGGATGGAGCATGTTGAGTCAAAGTTTCAAGGATGCATGAGATGTGTTAAAAGTTATATAGGTTTAATGATTAATCTTTGGTGCTTATGTGTTAAATATCGATCAAGATTGATGGAGCGTGTTTGATCTGATACTGAGATGATATGTGATGCAAGCAAATTTTTCAAGGTTTAACAGTGATCGTTGCCATTTGAATATTTGAATTTGTGAAGGAAAGACCAGTGTTTGGTTTTTTGACCATATATTTTTATAAAAAATGAATTTTCTATTGTATTAAAAATCAAAGTGGTAGAGGACTTCAAAGTGCATCTAGAAATATGGATTTAAAGATCTAGAAGTGTGCATAGATAAAGATATTGAGCTCCAAAGTTGACTATATTTTTGTTTATGTTCTACAAGTGACCTAATAAGGATATTCAAGATCTTTTAGTTGTTTTGATGTTTCATGGTAAATTAGCTATTGTGTTGTAGACTCCATGAGGATGCTCTATAAATATTTTGAAGGTGTGATCAATCTCTCTTGAGTATGAACAATGCTTAAGAAATTGACTATATGTTTGTTAATGGCATTCTTATGTATAAGGTCTCTATTTGAGTTGTTTGAACATACATAGAGGTGAGATAAAGTGACTATGATCAGTTGAGGATGTCTTAGGGGACATAAGGAGTGGACCTATGTATTTTAAAGTGGTCCTATTTTTTTTTATGTTAGAAGAAGTGCCAAAGAGCTGATTGGGTTTCTGTATGACCTAAAAGTGTCTTAGGCCTATTTTGAAAGGGGATTGTACTTAAGTGTGACCCATATGAGATGACTTAAGGGTGAAGACATGTATTGTGGTTAAAAAGGATCATTATAGACATAATAATTAATTATTTATATATATAGTGGAACCAAATGTGTATGGCTCAAGATTTTTTTGAAGTGAGAGACTATGGTGAGATTTGTGAGAGGCTTATGTGTGTGGTTTATGGAATAAAAGATAGGTAGTGTGCCTATTGGTGGAGTTAATGATAAGAATAATTGGTTGACTATGTGTATGACCTATAGGTCATGTTATTATTGTTAGGATAGTGTTCTTACATTTTACTAATTTGTGAAATGGTGCAAAGTTACAGATGTTGATAGTTTGAGTGAAGAAGGAAAGTGTTTGAGATAGATATTTTGTGCAATTATTAGATAATCAAAAAGTCCATCATCAAGTGTTGAATAAATGATCTCTAAGGTGGAATTTCTCTTTCCAAGGAGGGTCTAAAGGTCTTGATATTCCTTAGGGGAATTTCTCCTTGTGAAACAAGGTTTCACTAGAGACCTTTGATAAAAAGGACTTGATCAAGATTGTAGGTCAGAAGGACTTGATCAAAGGTTCTTGATCAGAAGAAATTAATCAGTCTCTTATTTGTGATCATATTATATGATAATATTTCATGTGTTTTTAGGCTTGAGAATGTGTTTTATTCCCCAAGAGGGTTTCCCATGTAAATATTGTGTTGTGTATGTGATCTTCCATTATGTTTATTGTTCATTGTTATGAATGATATATATGATTCATGAATTATTGTTATCATTGATTAAATATTTATAATAATTTGTAAATTGAATGTGATTTTTAGCCACCACTGATTCACCCCCCCCCCTCTCAGTGGATTTTACCTCTAACAATTGGTATCAGAATGAGGTCCTTTGGTAAAATCTTGATAGTTTGAAGGTGATCCAAGGTGAAAATGGCTAGTTAGAATGTTCAAGGTGTTTTCTCTACTAAGCAAGCACCAATGTTTAATAGATCCAATTATGATTTTTGGAGTACCAAGATGAGGACATACATTATGTCCCTAGGGTTTGATTAATGTCAATCTATTATGGATGGTTATGTTATTCCTACTATTCCTCCATCTAGTGTTGTTGATAAGAAGTTATTTGAGAATAACTCTAAGTAACAAATGTCATCACCTGTCATCTTATAAAAATTGAGTTCAACAAAGTAATTAATCACATATATACCAAGGAATATGTGATAAATTGAAGATTATTTTTGAAGGAGATTCAAAGGTTAATCTTGCTAAGTTGTAGACTCATAAAAGGCAATTTGAAAGTCTTAAGATGAATGAAGAAGATACTATGGCATCATTTCTATATAAATTTGATGAGGTTGTGAACATCATCAAATGTCTTTTATATAATCCTAAAGAGACTAGTATTGTTCAAAATGTATTAAGGTCTCTATCCCCCAAGTTTGATCCAAAAGTATTTGATATAGAAGAGATTCATGATCTTACTCAATTAAATATGGATCAATTGCATGGCACCCTTACTACCTATGAGATGAGAAAGAATGATTATATACCTCCAAATAAGGAAGCATATTTCAAGACTTAAATGAAAACAAATAAGAAGTTCCAAGGTAATAAACTAAAGAAGAATGACATTCCTGATGTAGATGAGGATGAACTAATTGCTTTGACTTCAAGAAAATGGAGAACAAGTTCAATAAAGTATAAATTTAAGCTACCTTTAAAATGCTTCAATTTTGGTGAGATAGGACATTTGCTAATAAGTGCCCTCATAAGTATAATAAGTATGTTTATGAAGAGCATGATCAATATCATGATGATGGCAAGAGATATTTAAAGTTTGATAAAATCAATAAGGGATTCAGAAAGTTTGATAACGATAAGTACTTCAAGAACAAGAAGAGTTTATACACCTATAAGATTGCATCTCATCAAATGAGAGTGAAGACAATGACTCAAAATATGATCATGAAAATTTAAGTTCTATTGAAGATGAAGCTTTGTTCATGGCTGAGGAAGGAAATTTCTCACAATAAAAGGGGTCTACTTGGAGTGATTTAGATGATGATGAAGATGAAGTGGACTATGAGACTGCATTGAATAATGCTCATGAAAAACTAAAGATAGAGAAGAAGATCAATAATAATATGAAATATAAACTCAAGTAAGTTTAAGAGCAATTTAGTGTGTTTGAGGCAAGAATGGCTAAATATTCAAAAGAGCATGAAGATATGGTCAAACATCTTAGTTATCAATTGTAAATCCTATCTACAAGCTTAAAATCCAAAGAAGATGAATGTGCAAGGTATGATTTTGAAAATGAGTCATTAAAATCCAAGTTAAATAAGGTATCTAGTAAGGTAACATCAATTTTGAGATTTAAAAAAGAGCTCAACTGATCTAAATAGCATTCTAAATGATCAAAAGCATGCAAGTGATAAGACTGGTCTTGTATGTAAAGAAGAACTAGAGACTGCAACCCAAAATATGATAAAGACTAATGTGAATAAGGACAATCAGCCTTTAAATACAAATCATTATAAAAATAATGATGGTGCTCACATAATGAAGACAAATTAGATTAGATAACCAAATTCCATAAGGTATGCAAATTTCAATGGTTACTACTTTACTTGTAATCTATTTGGGCATAGAGCTAGAGAATGTAGAAGACATGATAAAAATGAATTTGTTTAGAACCATGATGGGGTCATAAGTCAAAAGGTGTAAGTAGGGTTGAGTCTCTCAACTATCATGATGTGGGATACTTTGTAAAACATTATCCATTTAAGGTAAGACAAACTGAGTTTCCTTCAAGACATATTGAGTGCTACAGTTGTTATGAACTAGGACACGTTGTAAGATATTGTCAAAATATGGAAAGGTAGAAAGAGATTTTTTCAAAAAATATGGTGTGCTTCAATTTTGAATAGAGAGGTCACATTGTTAGATTCTAAAAGAAAAGGCCTACAAGATAGAATAAGTTTTATCAGGAAGTTAGAGTGAAAGATAGAAGACAAGTTAATACATGGAAACCAAAGGTGGTAAGTATGAGTCATGATGAGACTATAGGTCCAAGTAATCCATTTTCTATGGTGGACAATGCTTCTAAAGTTGAAGAGTCCCAAGAGGTCTCATTTTCTATTCATGTTAAGAATAAAGAGACTAAGCTTAAGGAGAAGACCAAGGTGCTAGTTAAATCTAGTTATAAGGTATGTATGGATCCAAGTGAACATCTTGATGTTATTAAACAAGTACCTAATAGTGAGGATCCAATATGTAAGGAAGATTATTCAAATGAAAAGGTATGTCATAAATCTATGTTGTCTTCATGTATTGATAATCCAATCATAGAATAAAAGGAGAATATTGTAGTAGTTGACTATGTGTATGACATATAGGTCATGTTTTTATTGTTAGGATAGTAATTTTTCAATTTTTGTATTTTTGAAGAGGTTCAAAATTGTAGATGTGGACAATTTAAGTGAATTAGGAAAGTGTTTGAGATAGAGAGTTTTTGTAGTTGTTAGATAATTAAGAGGTCCACCATCAAGTGCTCAAGACATCAACTCTAAGGTGAAAGTGTTCTTTCCAAGGAGGGTCTAAAGGACTTGATCTTCCCTAGGGGAAGTTATTCCTTATGAAATAGGGTTTCACGAAAGATCTTTGATCAAAAGGACTTGATCAAGGTTATAGGTCAAAAGGATTTTACTAAAGGCTCCTAATTAGGACTTGATAAGTATCTTATTTGTGATCATCGTATAGGAAAATAGTCCATGTGTTTGTATGATTGAGTGTGGTTTTTATTCCCCAAAGGGTTTCCTATGTAGATCTTGTGTTGTGTATGTGATCTTTCATTATGCTTATTGTTTACTACTATGAATGATCTATACGTTTCATGAATGATTATTATGATTGCTTGAATATTTAAAATAATTTATAAATTTAATGTGATTATTATACAATGCTAATTTACCCCCCTCTTAGTGGATTGTACCTATACCATTACCCTTGTACTTACCAGATCCAAACGTCAACTTTGTATCAAAGATGGATATTAGTTGATCATAATAAATATCTTAACATTCCTCATCCTTAATATTATTAGTTTCTGACTTCTTCTTAACTTTGAAAGATACTTCCTTCTTATAAGGTCTTCCTTCATTTATTCTCATCTCATAGGTAGTCAAGATTCAATGAAGCCCATCCATCTATAGCTTGTCCAAATCTTGCATTTCTTCTACTATAGATACCTTAGAATAAAAATTAGGAGTTAGTGTTATCAATACCTTTTGAACAATTAGATTATTTCACTTCTTCTCTTAATCCTCTAATGACATTGACAATTTCATCAACATTCAATAGGTAAGATGCAATTGTTTCATCTTCACTCATCTTTAGACTTTCAAATTATCTTCAATTCATTTACAACTTTGCCATCTTCACCTTGGTGTCTCCTTCATATATTGTCTTCAATTTGTCCCATATCATTTTTTATGATACATAATAAATCACCTTTACAAGATATGCCTCTGATAGGCCACAAAGAATGGCATTCATTGCCTTAGAGTTTTTTTCACTATCCTTCTCACCTGCCACATCATTTGGTGGAATAGGAGTACTATATCCATCCATAAATAATTGCCAAATATCATGACCTTGAGACATAAAATATATATTCATCATAATGTTCTAAAAGGCATAATTAGATCCATTGAATAATGGGGCCTTACTAGTAGAGAAACCACGTTGAGTTTGTTAACTAGCCATCCTTGCTTCTATGATCTCCTTTAGGATTTTATACTTGATTCAAAGGAATAATATCTTATACCAAATGTTGGAATAAAAATGACTGAGATGGGGAGTGAATCAATCTTCAAAAAAATTACTTATCAATTCCATTTAAGCAATTATGAACCTTTCAAACAATCATATAGATCGAGTAAGCATAAACAACTATCCACATAAGCATGAAGCACAAGAACACATCACATATATGGGGACCCATCAAGGGAAATAAAATCCATTGATATATGAAAATAAAATAAATTTATATAAGACAAACACCAAATTTAGTGAAGCACCAACTTCACATGGAACACCAACCCCAACTAGCTAAGCACCAACTTAGCTATGCTTTATCAAGTACCAACTTGCAAGGAGGCACCAACGCCATAAATAACTTAGAACCAACTCAGCCACCTAAATTATTTGATCACCTTAAATAAAATTTATTTCTCAAACAAATGATAATGACCACTCATTTATCTCTTCACACTCTTAACACTCTCAAACTGCCTTTTAGGCCTCCTCACTCAACTAGGTCTCTTCAAGACTGATTAGATCATATGACCTTGATTTTCATACACATAACCTATATTAAATATTCATCATATTTATTATACACTTTTATTATGGTATACAATACCTTATTCTACTCACCAATTTACTATTTTATTCACATGCACACATCACTCACTAATAGGCCTAAGACTACCTTATATTTATACAAGTCTCTCATTTATATCCTTCTTGGTCGAATAAACACCCTTACCCTATTAGGTAAACCATATAATATATCTTAGGACATATCATAAACATGTATTAAATATGATTTGAGTCACTTTAGGTTTGACCTATCTTTAGGTCTACTTAGGACACATTACACTTTACCTTCCTTGGAACACATTAAAACACCTCAAATAGTAGTAAAAGATCATATGTCATTCAAATATACAAATTCTAAGCTCATCTAGGCTCCACAAAACATTTTAGCTCTAACCACTACTTGAAGCATGTATGCAGTCAAAATTCATCATGTCTATAAATCAATCCTAGCTCAGAAAAGATATAGAATACCTACACTTCTGATTTGGAATACATTTATTCAATGGGAGCATGAAAAATATGGGGATCTACTAGACCCAATTATGGGATCACTTATCATAATACACCATGTGAGGTAGTGTTCCAAAGCCTACAGTCTAACATAATCATGAAACAACTCTAAAAAATTCCTAAGGTTTGATATTTCACTTAAGTCTAATATATAATAAAGTAAATATAATCTAGTACACACCAAAGATTGTGGTATAGAGTGTGGGTTAGAAAAAAAATAAACAACTAAACTAAAAATGTATAGAATACATAAACTCATGTCAATGTATATAGAATCTTAATGCATGAGAAGAGAAGCACAAGTGCATTATATATCCACTCTTACAAAAGAGAAATAAAGTTAGGAATACTTACCTTGAATATGAACCCATCGATCTTCAATCTCTCCATTGGCCAAGTGATTTGCAAGAGATTGTTGTGGTATGTAAGGATAACAAAGACAAATTAGATATAGGCTACACAATCTATCTATGCATCCACAAGACTTCTCCAAAAGACAAGATCCATATCTCCAAAGAAAGTATGGAACCCTAAGATTTTTTTCTCAAGTAGAATGGTTAATAAGTGGATATTTTTTCACACTTATTCTTCTTTGTTTCTCTTATTTATAAAGGGTTGGAAAGAACTTGTATATATAAGTAGATCTTTCCCTAAATCCTCATAGAAATGTTAGCTATATAGGGTCAGCCATGGCCAACCCTATATGTTTTTAGGGATAATTCACTTGGTCTAAGCTAGGTTGGTCAAAAGGCTAACAAACCCAAAAAGTGAAAAATACCCTAAACTATGCAGGGTCGACCATAGTTGACCTAGTATAATCGATAGTCTAAAAGGGAATTAAGGCAATAAAAAGAGGACAAAAAGAGGAAAATGACTAGAATGGGTAATGACTAAGAAGAATAAGCTTAGGGTAAAAAAATTTATGATATGAGTGTGTAAATGGAAAGTGGCAAAACGGACAACAATCTTATGAAGCACCAATGGTCTACCCACCCCTTTCCCAGTGCACCCCTTAAGGCATGCACTCAAAGAGATTAAGACTTGATAGATTATTACAAGATACAAAGTTTCAGTAATCAATAAAAGTTTGAAAATATTATGTGTATACATATGCCCCACTTGAAGCTCTTCACATTGTAAGTGTAACATAAGATGGTGCTTCAAGAAATAAAACAAGATAACACATAATGTTGATGCTAAGTAAAGTGTATTAATTGAAAAATAAGATAAAAGAAAATTTAAAATTTAAAAACACATACCTTTACTAACCTTAGTGCTTTAGATAAATAATTAAACTACAAGAGAAAGTGAAGGTGTATGTGAATAACACTAGGTGAACCTGTAAAAGTTAGTACAAAAAAAGCCAAAAAATAAAATTTTTGGAAGATAGGCATATGATAGTGAGAAAGAATATCCACGTCATCAAAAATCTAATGCATTTTATGATTTTGAAAATGGATGAGTAAAAACAAAGATATAGGGAAAACAAAGAATTTACAAGACAATAATTGAAGAAATTGAATTTTGAAAAGTGTTTTAAATAGGGAGAAAGAGAAGTCATTTATTGTTTTGACTTGTGAAAGAGAGAAAAAAAGCTCTGGAGACCAAACAAGCTAGGATGGTGAGGAAATAATAGGCTAACTAGAGAGAGGCTCCATAGGCAACAATGGGTGCACTACAGGTATGAAAATATGAATCTCAAACTAGTTTTTGAAATTTATATTGAATTAAGTGTATTTTTAGTAATTTAGGATTTTAAGTATTTCTAGATGTCAAAATGAGACAAATTTAGATTCTAGGGGTAGCAAATAGAAATATAGGAAATGGGTTTAAAGGAATTAGGAAGAAAGTGAGAAAAATGCACTTTTTAAGGAAAATACAAGGGATCAATAGCTAGAATGAATTGGATTAACCCAGTCGACCCAATAGGTTGAAACTAGGTAGAATCCATAATGTTGACCTAGTAGGTATGGGTCAAACCTGTACATTCTACAAGATACCAACCTAATGTAGTTTGTCAACTAATTTTAAAGGTCCATAATGATAATGTAACACTAGGAAGGGGAAAATAAGAGAGTTGACTAATATTTTGAAGCTAATCAAGGCAAAAAATAAGGAAATTTTAGTCAAACTAGTTTGACCAAAGAACCATACTAAGACCAAAAAAGTGTGTAAAAATCTGAAAGAGAGGTAGAATGGATTGAAATGACAAAAGGAGGGTAAGAAGGACTGAGTAGGCTAGAAATAGGGTAAAATGAATAAGTATGAAAGTAATTAGGCTTGTTTTTTAATGTAAAAATGTAAAAAGAACTTAGATTTGTTAGTCATGTTCCTTGGTTACCAAGGTTATTGGAGTGATTGTCAGATAAAGATAGGGCTATACTAATATCCATAGGTCTAGGGTGCATAGATTATGTGTAGGATCCCCATGAATTTAGATTTATTAGTCATATTTTAGGTGGATGAGGATGTCATATAGGTGGCCATCATAATAGAGGATGTCCATGCCATCCTTAGGCTACCCATAGTAGGAACATTGGTGACCATAGGGAGACCAAATAGCATAGAGGAGAGGAGAGCCTTAACCATGTGGGATACAAGCTTAGAGATGATTTTGGGAGGATGAAGAGTCAGTATGGATTATGTATATACACCATAAATTCTAGATATATTGAAAGCTATGATAGGACTTATGACATAATAGGTGATATGTCATAACTCAGATGGTAAGGTACCACTATTCATGGTAACCTTGAGCAGGATGATGTTGGAGGAATGCTTTCTATATGATTTAGGATCCATCATCTGGGTCCAGCTCATACATGATCTGTATGAGATGTTAGTCAAAGGGTAGAAGACCATAGGACTAATCATATTTTTGACAGCTTAGATATATGAGAGGTTTCCTATATATTGACCAGTTGGGTTACCCCATGTGGTTGATGATAGGTTACCTCATATATGAAGATGGAGGTAGGACTAGGTGGTGTAGGTCATGCCCCACATGCTATATATGTAATCATTGAGATGTATGGACATGGTATGGTATCCATATGGAGACATAATAACTACAAGGGTGAGCTAACACATAGTTGCACCAGTGATGAAGAGGATAGAGGTTATTAAACACTACACGTGGTGGAGAGAGTTACATCAAGTGGCACAAGTGCCAAAATAGATGGGCCTACTTCATCTAGTGACACTAATATTGATGACTAAGTAGTGGGCTTGACATCTGAGGGAGCCACAAGGGAGGAGAGGATTTAGACCATAAATAATAAGACTGATACTCAGACCACATCATAAGAAGCTATAGAATATTTGAGCATGATAGGGAGTAGAGTAGGAGGATAGGGAGGCAAAGGAAGAGATACTAGATGCACCGCTATTGGTTCTATATCAAGATAATCTATGACCATCAAGGACATGATAATAATAGAGGTAGTAGGAGATAGTAGAGATTAATGTCATCCCTGATGAGATAATAGAGGATCCATAGGAGGGATGAATGATAGAGGGACCACTCGGGCACAAGTTGAGACAAACATGATCCATGATAGATGGATTTGAGCTAAAGAGGTAGCCTATAGAGGAGGTACTAGTAGGATGTGTAGATAGGGATACTATGTTAGGTGGTCACGTGGATGGTGAGACCATAGTAGTCAAGACATAGACATGTAAGAAAAGAATGTTAAATTATTGATTTAAGTTTTTTAATTAAAAGTAGAGATAGATAGATATTTTTAGATATAATAGTGATATAATATCCATATGCTATGATTTTACAAATGTAGATGAGGATTCAAAGGAGAGATGGGGGTTCCTAGTGAGGCGATCACTCCATGACATCTTGGATGAGACTCTATATCCATATGACCTGAATATATTGGAGGACTCCAACATACTATATGTAATCAAAATTACATGGTGCACATGAAATAATATTGGATCAGATAAAATAGATCACACCTACACTTCCAATTGGGGCACACACTTGTTAAGTGGAAGCATGACCAATATGAGGATCTGCTAGACCCAATTAGGTGATCAGTTGTATCATATATCACAACACTTCATGCTTGGTAGGGTTCCAAATCCTATAGTCTAACACAATTGAAAAATAAACCTAAAAGAGTCCTATGGTTTCTATATTCACTTATGATAATAAACAAGAAAGTAAACTAATCTAGTGCTCACCAAAGCTTGTGGCACAAAGTAAGGGGTTAGATGCA
Source organism: Torreya grandis (assembly GCA_037957365.1). NCBI lineage: Eukaryota > Viridiplantae > Streptophyta > Pinopsida > Cupressales > Taxaceae > Torreya > Torreya grandis. Next base: position 1,106,840 of record JARHVA010001158.1, on the reverse strand, counting down.
AAGTAATCAAATACATGTATATGGAAATTAAAACAAATTAAGTATGAGTAACACCCTAATACATGGAATATGAGGAGTAGTATTATTCAAGCCAACACTTATTCTACTTCTATCTACAAAAAGAGAGGAGAACAAAGTTAGAATGTACTTACCTAAATGTGAACCCATCATGACTCAATCTCTCCCTTGACCAATGGGGCTTTACAAGAGGTTATTTTGGTTTGTAAGGATCATTTTATTATTCCAAAGTATCCAAGACCTATCCATAAGACTAAGTTTCTCTAAATAAGAAACCCAAGCTAAGACTCCTCAAGTAGAATGGTGGAAGAGCAGATTGTGAAGAAGCACAAGTGAATAATAACCCCTGATTACATTCATATTGAAATGATAAAAATGACCTTGTATATACAAGAGAATCTAACCCAAAAATCACTTAGACATATCAGCTATCCTAGGTCGACTAGGTTGACCTATCACATTATTGGATAATGCTTGAAGTTTGTGATAGGCTGGCCAGATGGAAACTAGGCTTAAAGAGATAAAGTGGCCTTAGACTATGTTAGGTTGACCAAGTTGACCTAGCTTACTAAAAAGGTAAAAAGGGTACATAATTCAAGGGAAAGAAGGTTTTAAAGAGGAAAATACTAGATGAATGTGAAAGGAAGGAGAGATAGCTTAGGTAAAGGTTTTAGGAAGTGAATGGATAAGGAATAATATGGAAATAAGGGACACCAATCCTATGAATCACCAAATTTATGCCCACCCCTTTCCCAATGCACCCCTTAAGGCATGCACTTAGAGAGATTGGTCATGATGGGTTATTACAAGATATAAAGCATCAGTAATTGATAAATGTGTGAAAATATTATGTGTATACATATTGCCCACTCGAAGTTCATCATGTGTCACTAAGGTGTAATAGGGGATGGTGCTTTGAGAAATAACATAAGGACACACACAATGCTAATGCTAAAAAATATTGTAGTATTTTAAAAAGAATAAAATAATTGAAATTAAATGATAACAAATAAAACTAACTAAAAAGTAAATAACTAAAAAGTAAATGATGCGTACCTTGACTTACCTTTATTCTAGGATGTTTGTCAACTATGTTTTAGTTTTGATTGTGGAGGGTATAGAGACTAATTTGGACAAACCCAAAAATGAAAAACTGAGAAAAAACAAACAAATACAAGAAAATATAAGATAGCTAGTGTTATGTGGATGGGACTTAGGAATTTGGCAAGTAAGGTAACAAATGCTATATTAGACCAAATGACGAAGTCAAACAAGAGTAAATCGAGTAATCAAAAATCCAAGGTTACTAAAGAAAGATAAACTCAAACAAGTAAACCTCAAGTAAGAAAAGGCAAACTCATCAAATCAAATCAAAGATACATGTCAAAAAAGATGGTAAAAAGAGGATTCAAAAAGAAAAATGGTAAAATAACATTGATGAGTGATCAGTAATAATCCACATCTCAATCATCAATGGAAAAAGGGGGTGCATAAAAGGGAAAACAACATGATTGGGTGAGCAATAAAAATCCACATCTCATGCAACAATAGAAAAAGGTTGTGAACTCAAGTGTCCATAATAGCAGAACAACAAAATCAAGATAAATGGGAAAATAAAATAAAAGTAGTTTTAGTAAATATATATAACATGATGAAATCCATAGTTTCTCAAAGAGGTTGTTTTGCATCTAAAGATAGATAAAAATGAAAAAAGTAGAGTTAGCATGTTTTTAAAAAATAAAGAAAAAGGAATTTAAAGAAGAGGGAAAATAGATTTGGAATCACAATTTGTCTATCAAGGGGGAAATGAGATGGGGTGGAGGAGATAATGAAGGGAAAACCAAGGTAGAGTAACTCTTTATCAAAGTCAAGACACTCAAATTAGGTTTGTCAAAACAAGAGGACTATCAATCTTAAGGACTCTAAAGGAATCCTCTTAGCTACATGAGTCTTAGGTCAAAAAATGGAGTATATATATCATCCTATGAAGGTTATATGCATGAAATGTAAAATGGACCTACCTCCCCATGAAATATTCCCCACTCTTTAGGACCCCTTACAGCGCTAATGGTCTACTATGAATATTAGGTACTTGCATGAGAAATTAGGTAACACTATATATTTTTTTGAAATCCCCTATTCCAATCTATTAGGCTTCTACACCCCAAAGGACTTAGGCTCTATATGAAGATGATTGTGGAGTTTGAGCTTTCATTAGAGATAGGAGATGTGATTTTAATCACATATTTTGGTGTGATAGACCTTTAATATTTGTATGTTGCCTTTTAGATATCATTGCCTTTTATTTTCAAATGATTGGCTTTTAAATTTCTTTTTTTTAAATTCCTCCATACATATTTGGAAGACCAAACATAAGTGCTAAAGATGAATTTCATTTAAAAACTTTAGGACAAGGTTGCTAAGAGAGAAAATTAAAGAGGATGGGCTCTAAGAGTCTTGTAAATCTAGGTGAAATAAAAGTGATATCTTGAATTTGACCTTGTTTTATCGAAATGTGGAGGTCAAAGAAAGGGGAAAATAAGAGGAAAATGACACATGTAACAAATTTGAATTTCTTCAAATTACAAAAAATGTGATAAAGGGAAAAAAGGAATAAAATTTTAGCAAAGGTGTGATTCCTTATCATAAGACTGTGGGAAGTGAAGCAAAACATGCTAACATAGATTGTCTATAGATTTCATCTAGAAAAAGAAGCAAAAGCTAATGTTTAAATAATAAGGATAAAAAAGAACATGAAAAGAAAGGTTAGCATGTTTTGCTTCACTTCCCACAGTCTTATGATAAAACCATAGTATGGATAAAACTCACAAAATGAAAACCTAAGGGGTGCCAATAAGCAAAAAGTGAGGGAGCCTTTGTATAAATCACCTCACAAAGAAAGACCCAAAGGATGCCAAAACAACATTAGCAAGTAGCAAAAGAATGAAAAGGAGTAAATGAGAAATAAAAATAATGGTAATTTTATGAGGGATAGGTTTTATCCATGGTATTACCAATAAAATCATAAAATAATAGACCAAGAGGATGCCAAAGTAGCATTGGCAAGCAAAAGGAGAATGAAAAGATAAGTGATGAAGACTATGGTACATCAAGAAACTAAAAGACCAAAAGGGAGTACTAAAGGTTTGAAAAGGAAGGAAACTATTGTAGAGGGAAAGACCCGTGCTTGAGTAACTTGAAAAAAGTGTTTGAAAGGTAGGGAAAAAGAATGAAAATAAGTAAATGTACCCTAAGTTAATGGCTATATCAATGATGAGCACATGGGAGAGACAAGCTTATGTCTTGAAAGGTTTTTTGAAGTTGAATTAGTTTGGTAGCATCTAATGGAGAATAAGAGTGGGCATCAGAAGATACCCCAAAGGGTAAGTAGATGTAGTGATGGGCATCTCAAGATTCCCTAGAGTCTAAAATGACATGAAGGTGGGTATCAAAAGATGCCCCAAAGGTTAAAGCAATGTGTGGATGGGCATCACAAGATGCCTCAATAGCTAAAAAGAGGAAGAAGAGATAGGAAATGATAAGAAGCAAAGAGAACCCCATATAGTGTTTAAATGGATTTAGATTCTTTAAGAATATTCTAATGAGGGACATGATGCTTGAGGATAAAACAAAAATAATTCTAAGAAATAAGAATAATAGATAGAGATGAAGAACTAATTTAGATAGACATAGAACTAAATCAAACATATAAGGAAAGCAAAAAGCTAAATTAGGAAACATAGAAGAAATAAAATAGTATAGGGTTGATCAAATTAACATAGCACAAAATACAAGGTCTAAAGATATTACTAGGTTGAATATATCACACAATGTACAGAGGTCACAAAAAGTACTAGGTTGACCTAGTATAATAGCCAAAAAATTATTTTGCCTATATCTTTAGTTCTACTCATTCGTTTTACAAACCATAAAATGTATTGGATTCAAGATGAAGTAGACAATGAAAATAAGGAATAAATAAGTGATAAAATTATGATAAAATTAATGATAAAAAAGAATTAAATAAGTGAAATAAATTATGTGAGGGTTTTATTCATGTCTGGTTCACCAAAATGTAATGAAGCTAAATCTAAAGTGGAGATAGTGCTAAATAAGAAATGAAACAAAAATGGAAACATGAAGGGAATCCAAATTGCAATGGGATAGGATTCACATTTGGTTCACCATAATTTATGCAATTTGAATTTCATGGTGCACATGAATAAATCCTAGATTAGATAAGATAGATCACACTTACACTTTCGATTGGGGCACACACTTGTTAAGAGAGAGCATGACCAATATGAGGATCCACTAGACTTGATTAAGGGATCACTTATATCATCTATCACAACACATCATGCTAGGTAGGGTTCAAAAGCTTATAGTCCTACATAATTACACAATAACCCTAAAAGTGTCATATGGTTTCTATATTCACTTATGACAATAAATAAGAAAGTAAAATAACTTAATAACAAGAAAAGTAATCTAATGTAGTGCTCACCAAATATTTTGGCACAAAGTAAGGGGTTAGATGCAAACCAATCAAATACATGTATATGGAACTTTAAATAAATAAAGTATGAGTAACACTCTAATACATGGAATATTAGGAGTAATATTATTCAAGATAACACTTATGTTACTTCTATCTACTATATAGAGGAGAACAAAGTTAGAATATACTTACTTGAATGTGAACCCATCATGACTCAATCTCTCCCTTTGTCAATGGGGCTTTGTAAGAGGTTGTTATGGTTTATAAAGATCAATTTTTTAGGCCAAAGCATCTAAGACCTATCCATAAGACTAAGATTCTCCAAATAAGAAACCTAAGCTAAGACTCCTCAAGTAGAATGGTGAAAGAGCAAATTATGAAGAAGTGTGAGCAAATAATAACCCTTGATTGCATTCATATGTAAATGACTGAAATGACCTTATATATATATATATGATTTTTTGACCCAAAAATCACTTGGACATGTTATTTGTGCTAGGTTTATCAGGTCAACTAGCACATTATTGGGCTAACACCTAAAGTTTGTGCTAGGTCAGCTAGATGGAAACTAGGCCTAAAGAGCTAAAGTGACCCTAGACTATGCTAGGTCAACCAGGTTGACCGAGCCTAATTAATAGGTAAAAAAGGTACTAAGAAAGGGAAAGAAGGATATAAATAGGAAAATACTAGAAGAATGTGAAAGGAGGGAGATATAGCTTAGGGAAAGGTTTTAGGAGTTGAATGGATAGGGAATAATATGGAAATCTAGTACAACAATCCTATGAAGCACCAAAGGTCTACCCACCCCTTTCTCGATGCATCCCTTAAGGCATGCACTCAGAGAGATTGAGTCATGATGGGTTCTTGTAAGATGTAAAGTGTTAGTAATTGATAAAAGTGTAAAATATTATGTGTATACATGTATCATCTACCCTAGCCTAGTCAAGCTAGTTTAGACTAGCTAGGAAGGTAGTGAGATAGATACAAGCATAGAGAGAGAAGATCTAGCTACTAGTAGAGATGGGTGTAGGTGAGATGTGGGCATGGAAAGCCCTGACCAAGGAGAGAGTTGTACATCTAGCCATAATGGAATAGATGATAAAGATCTAGACCAAGCTGATGGATTCATAGGTGTAGGTAGTACACCTATAAGGTTAGGTAGAGGGAATGAGATCCTAGATGGCTTCCATATAGTGTATTATTCATAGAAATAAAATTGAGGCCTCAGTCGGCAGCATAGCTAGTCTATGAGATAGATCATATGGGACCCAACCATAGAGCTAGAACATTACATATGGTTGTATATGTTGTATCAAAATTAAATTTATATATATATATATATATATATCATTTTAGAATATTGTTGTTGGTTGTGTATGTTGTCATTATGGGTTATTATGGTTATTTATTATCATTTAAGCTATGGATGCTTAGGATATATATCTTTATAACACATGTATTTTATCTTTGTTTTATATGCTATAGGAAATATATGAGATGTAATTTCTTTTCTAGCATTATGAATAACACATGCATGGTTAAAAATAAATAGGCAAAAAGGACTTGGAAAAATATAATCAATCAATAAAATGTAATACACACTATTTCAATGTAGGAAATGTGTAATAATAAAAAATGACTAAGTATAAATAACCAAAAAATGGAAAAATAAGATGGTACAAAGGGATTTGTTTTTAAACCAAAGTGAAAGATTTTTGCACCAAATTAGAACAAGTAAAATCATACTAATTCATGTTGGGAAGTATGACAAAAATGTAATAAAATAGAAGGTATAATGGTATAAAAAAATGAATTAATTTAATCAATTATACTAAATCATGCTGGGAAGTATAAGAGAAAAAATTGGCAAAAAATTGGTCTTAAATTGATCACACTAATTCAAGCTGAGAAGTATGAAATTTTTAAAAAATGGTTGTATTCTTACATGCACTCAGAAAATAAGAAGATAAAAAGGTGAAAGAGAAATTAATTAAGCATAAAACATGATAAATCAAGCTAAGGATCATGTCAATGATGTGTAACTTCATAATCAATCAAATCTTATCTCATATTTGATGCATGTAATTTTGGATTGTGACTTGGGTATTGAAAAATTTTGTGAGGAATGTCAGGTCCTATATGTGGTCTTACACCAAAACTCATAAAGATAACACCACCGATGTGGAATAAATAAGATAAATTAGGTAATCAAGGGTGTATGCAATAGGAAGGATAATATGGTAATTTGTGAGGGTGGTTACGTCCTATCCACAGTCTTACAATGCAACTCACAAATGAAATCCCAAGGGGAGTGATCAGTAGACAAAATAATATTTCTCAAGAGGAAATATGAGGGATATAGGGAATGAAAAAGGCAGTTTAAAAATAAATACTTAGGCATCTTATGAGAAGACCTTAGGAGACAAGAGGCATGCTAAGGACATGAGAAGATACGAAGTGACTAGTGGTCATCTATGTATAAAGGAAACCTATTCTCTATAGACACAAAGCTTTGTAGGTAAATAGGTGTGCTACTAATATCAAATCATGAAGGTATATTAGTAAAAGAAAAAAAATGGACCTACCTTCCCATGACGTGTTCCCTATTTTTTAGGATCCCTTATAGAGCCATCGGTCTACTATGAATATTGGGTACTTGTGTGAGAAAGTTGGTAGCACTAAGATTTTTTTTTAATTATCCTCTTCTATTCTACTAGCCTACCTCACCCCAAAGGACTATGACTCTATCATGAGGCCAAATGTGGAGTATTAGTTTTTAATAGAATAAGGAGATGTGCTTTGAATCACATCTTTTAGTGTGATTAAACTTTTAAGAATGTTTTTTACCTTTTGATATCATTGCCTTTTTTTAAAATTATTTGGCTTTTAAATTTTTATGGATTTTTAATATTCCTCCTCCATATGGATTTGGAATGACCAATCATAAGATATGTAGTGATAAACATGAATGAGATTTAGGCTAAGGCTAAAGGAAGCTAAGTACCCAAAGATAAAGATTGACTGAGACACTTAGGCTTGACAATGAACTAGCATTTGATCTCAGGTCTTAACCATTTATATGCTTAGTTTGTGGAAAAGGAAGAAGGGAAAAAGGAGAACCAAAAAGAGGGAAAACGTAAGAAGATTGTAGTGAGTAGGATTTTTTGTTAACTGATCACATGGTGAAAGGGAAATAATGACAAAAAGGAACAGGTTTTGTATAACCAAGTCGCAATGATAATTAAATATGAAAAATGGAGATAAGAAAGCAAACAATCATGAAGAGGAAATAAAATAGTTTTGATAAAAACTCAAGTAAGAGAGAAAGCAATGATAAATAAATATAATCCTATGTGAAATATAAATGATAAGATAAGCAAGATATAGTACAAGAAGTAAGATTACCATAAACGATAAAGAAACATTTGACAAAGTGTCAATGATATAATAAATAGATAAAAATAAGATTCAAGAACACATCCAACCTAAATTTAAATTCAAAATCACCATGCATGTGCTCATAAATACTGATAGATCTATCCACACAAATTATCCAAGACATCAAATAAATCTCTATAAATCTAGAGATGAACTACTGCTAATATATCATCAATATTTAATGAATACTAGGTAAATACTTATTTTTTATCTTCCTCCACAAAAAATTAGGAATGATCAAATGATCATGATGAGGAGGGAAATTAGGTAAGAGATAGTCAGGATAATGCATGGGAGTAGGCTCTGTGGGAGATGTAGGAACCACCAGTGAATAAGGATCCATAAGTGAGGGAAGGTCCACAATTGAAGCAATCATGGGTGGAGGCATAGAATATGGTGAGGGGACCATAGGAGGTGGAGTCATGGGAGAAGAATGAGGATACTTATTTCAATAATGACCTATGGTAGGATTGGTAGAAGGTCCAAGAATGGATATAAGGTGATCCTTAAGATGTTGTTAAAAGATGTAATAATGATAGGTATGATGGGTGCTGCATAGATGCCATAGATAATATACCTCACCATACTTAGGTAGATATTCAAGAATTACCTTTAGGGGAGGTATGGATTTATATGATGATGGGTATTATGGATTCAAGGTATCAATATATTGTCATAACTTGTGATAATGCATAGAAGAATGATTATTTATCCCATTGAAGCAATAGATATGCTTTTGAGTAGTTTTAGTAGAAGCACTCATGGAAGGAGGTAAAATAAGAGTAGAAGAATCTGAAGAGAACTCATCAGCCCATTTGGTGGGAAGAGGATCCATTTTAGGCAATATAAGCACACCATCACTAAGGAATGGTGATGATGAGGAAGGAATAGAAGTAGGCTCAGTGGAAGGATGAATAGAATTAGAATAGGGGTAGGCTCAAAAATAATAGGAATAGAAATAGGCTCAAATATAGGAGTGGGAAGAGGACCAACTATAGTGGGCTCTAATAAAATAGGAATGAGATATATAAAAGTTCTAACGAGATTTGAACTAACCTCAAGGTTAAAACGGCTATGAGGGTTAGGGTACCTAGTAAAGTGGTAAGGCCTAATCATAGCATGATCCATGAGCATAGTCTTATGTGGATCCTAAAAAATTAGAGGTGTCGGTACCATCTCTATCTTATGATAAAGGGGAAAATACAAAAATTAGGAACTATAAATGAAGGAAAATGATGAGATGAATAAAAATACTCAAGTAAATAAGAATAATAACAATCTCAACATCATAGGCCTATACAAGACCACCTAATAATGGATCATCTAAGGAGTAGCCATCATCATAATATGGGGTGTGAATATTAGTTATACAAGTAGGGATTACCTTATACTTTAAGAAATTATGGTGAATATAATGCCTAATCTTGATCAATACTACAGGAATCTCATCACAAGGAAGCTTGTGAGAGTGAGGTTTCAAGGAAAAAAGAAGTTACAAGATGAGATTAGACAAGATTAAAAGTTTTGATCTTTAAGTTAATCTAATAAAGTTCATCATCATCAAAATCTAAGAGGTTAGGAGGAATGTTTCCAATGAGCTCAATATTCCCACTATAACCTTGGGTTAAATTAATGGGAAAGCTGAGAAGTTATGACTCATAGAATGGAATGCCAAGTAAAGGCCCAAGAGTAAGAATCTTGAAGACACCATGATCTTGGAATTACTTAAAATTTCAAGGGTTAGTGTCATCTTGAATCCTATAAATGGATCCATTGTGAGGGAATTTAATGCATTGGTAGGCAAAAGAAGTAATGGATCTCATGTGATGAGTCTATGGCCTACCAAGTAAAATGTTATAAGAAAGGGGGAAATGAAAGATCATCACCTTCACATAGAGAGTGATAGGTGGGATGGTAATGGGAATACACATGTAACCTAGAAGAGGCACTTTCTTTCTATTGTATCCTTGGTAGGTGTTGCATTTAGACTTGAGATTGCATTTTAAATACCCAAGAGTATTAATGAAATCAAGAGAAGCAACACACATGCTAGAACCCTCATCAATCAATGCACACTTAACTTGGATATCACATATTTAGATGCTAATGAATAAGGAAGGATCATCTACATGAACCAAAATATTTTCAAGAATCATACTATAGTTTCATCAATGTTAATAGACATCTCTTCACATTATTGTAATATACTATCTTTGAAACTAGATAAAGATGCCTCCCATCCTACTAGAGGAGGACAAGGAACATTCATCTCAAATAATAATTGAATTAGATAGTTTCTATGATGGGGATAAGTCATCATAAGCTCAAGGAATGGAATATATGATGGGATATTAGTGATCTCCACAATGGGATCCCACACATTATAGCCCATAAGAAGGTTGTTAGATATAGGTGTGTAATGGTTAAGAAGGTCCTTGGAAGGAGGAGATGAAGTGCATTGAAATTTGTGTTGATAGGAATGAAAAGAAGATTTGGAACAAGTTTGTAAATCATGTTGAGATGATAAATTAGTTGGTTCAATATGATTTAGATAATTGGAAGAAGTGTTAGTAGAAGTTTGATTATCATTAGTATCAGAAGATGATGGAAGAACGGTAGAAATAGAATGGGAAGTGTTATCCAATGGGGAATCATAAATTGGATCATCAAAGGTAATAAGGTCAAATTTCCCGAACTCATTTAAATGAGTTGGAGAATAATCTTGGATAACAAGATATGTTATAGATGAAGGAGTATAGATAGTTTGGAATCAATGAAGACATCTACTCTTCACATATTAGTCATGATAACCACATTCTCTTTGTAAGTTGGTTCAACAAGACTTTAAACATTATTGGTGGAAGGGGTAAGTTTTTCTTGGGTGTCTTGAATTGGTTGGTGATTAGGAAGAGGGTATTTATATATAGTTAAATGAGCATTTACTTGATTTAAGGCTTGAGTTTTGTCATGTTTTTTATAGTCCTTAAAATAATTTTCATAAGATTGTTGATGCTTTCTAATGATATAATTGTGATAAAAATTAGGTCCAAGAATAAAATCCATAGCTAAATTATGAATTTTTCTATAGGTATTGTAATAATGACCCCAAATAGTATGAAACCAACAAAACTTATTAGGATCATACTAGGATTTCGTAAGATGAGCAGGGTCAAGTTCTCATGAAAGAGGCCTAGGTAGATGTTTAAGAAATTTAGCTAAGGATAAAGGTTTATGAAAATTAATGGTATTTGGTGAAGATAAATTAGTATTAGTATGTTATTGAGAAGGGGGAGCTACTTCCAATAAAGGGGTAGGAATAACAACTTCAACATTGTGGATGGTGTCAGAAGAATCTATAACACCATCATTGGTAATATTGAAGTTTTTGTTCTTTAGTAAGAGACAAGGACGTGAAAAATGTTGGGGTGGATCTAATTGATGCATTAGGAAATATTAAGGTTTAGCTTGGTCAATATATTCCTCCAATATATGTAGAGAGAGATTTTGGACTCAATATTGTATTTAGGAAAAAGGGCATTGGTGAAGAGATGGAAAAGATTGTCATTAGCCATGTTATGTTCACATTTGTTTGAAAAAGTCTTCCATATTTTAAAAAAGGCTTGAGAGGTTTCATTTTCATTTTATTTGTAATTTATGAAATGGGCCAAAGTGTTTTTGGGAAGATTACTAGTTTCAAACTTGCACTAAAGCATTCAATAAATTCTCTAAACTAGTAATGGAATAATCCAAGGTATCACATGTGAGAGTTTTGGAAAGGAGATTGGTAGCAAAAAAGGTGTTTAATTTGACTCAATCCTTATAAATATTTCCAAATGTCTTAAGATGAAGGGTGGGATTGGTTGATCCATTATAATAAATTTTAGGTGTAATACCTCTTATATAAATATTATAAATTTTAGTAAGAGGTTCATTTTGTAGATGTTTGATGGTTTTGTTGACCAAAAGAGGTTGAGGAATGAGATTTCCTTGAGAATATTAAAGTGGAGATGGGGGAAATTTTTGGTTATGTGTTCCCCAATCCACTGGTTGTGGATGAGGTTGAAGGTAGAGAATGTAGTTTTGCATTCTCATCATTTGATTTATGTTATGAGATTGAAAGGTATTCATTTGATTGAGAATTTGCAACAAAAGTTGATGTGTTTGATTAGAATTTATAGAAGCATTAAGGTTGGAATTAGTGTTAGTATTAGTGGCTTGGGTACCACTATTAGAGTTGATAGGAGTTTGAGAAGAATTATGAGAATGAGATGCACTAGTGGAAAAATTTGCTTGTGTAGAAAAAGATGGATTAGTGAAGGGTTGAGAGGAAGAAGCACTAAAATCATGAGTTCCTTGGGTATAAAATGAATAACTAGTTCATGGATTAAGGATAGTGGATCTTAAGAGAGGCCAACTAGATGTAGAACCTACCATGTTAGTTGAGATACTAAGCATGGAGGTGGAAGAAGTTAGAGAAGAAGAAATCATGATATGAGAAGGGGTCAAAACTGAAGGAAGAGGTTGAGAATAAAAGAAAGTGGTACCCCAAAATATATTTTAGAATTTAGGAGTAGGTGAATGAGGCTCTTGAACTTGACCACTAATCATAAGATTGTAAATGGTAGAAGGATCGTTTCCTTGGTGTTGAGGAAATTTAGAGATAAATAAGAGCATTTTAGGAGTATACTCTAACACAAGTTGGTCTTCTAATGAGAAAAGAGGATTATGTTGTGAAGAGGTATTAGGAAGGACCCCATAGTTCATTGTGTGAGTGGAAATATGAACATTACTAACATATAAGAAAGGACCCTTACTATGTCTATGGGAGACCCTATGAGGATTTATAAGGTTCATCATGTTTGTTGATTGCAACTCAGTGTCACCATCAAATAGAAAGTTTGTGATGAAGGGAAAATAAGAGAGATGAGAAAGCAAAGAACCAAGAAGTGATTGAGATAGTACAAGGTTAATTGGGTTAACCTAACATAAAAATAAGAACTATAAAACTATACAATGTTGACTAGGTTGATCCTATATAGTGCATAGAGATAGGAAAAAGACATAAAAGGGGATGAAGATAGTATAGGGTAAATTGGGTTGATCTTTTATAGTGCATAGGGACTGGAAAAAGGTATAAGGTCAACTAGGTTGACATAGCACAATAGACAGGAAAAAAGAAAAGAAAGATAACAAGGTATGAACTGAAGTAAAGTAATTTTTGTAGTTAATCTATAAAAATAAGAGTTAAAGGGGAAAAACCATCAATTAAATCAATGTTGGCCAATCCAATTGAAGTACACAATACAAAACCTTGTATTAATGTTGTTTAATGCAAGTTTTTGCACACACAATTGATCAAAGAGCAAGCAATCAATTTGAAAAGTAAAGAGCTAACTAATTGGTCAACCTAATATGTTTAATTAGATTATTAATAAATTATTTTAAGTGTGATGGGAAGTTGGCTATAAAGAAAAGAATTAGATAACAATCTAAGGATGGTTTTAGGTAGTTTGGGCAGAAAGGGACTATAGTGTAAATTATACAGGCTTGGTATTGGGGCCTACCCCCTCACTTCACACACCGTAGTGATAAGGTGTTGAGTGTTTATCCAAAATATATCGTTAACCATGCTTTATACTTGACCACAGTATTAAGTCAACTTCCCTTTGGTGATGAAATCCAAGTATGTTGGTCTTGGGTAGACAAATGTTGAATTTTTTTTTTAGTTTTTGAGATTTGGCCATGTGTGCATAAAATAGAACTAGTGAAACTAAAATTTAATTAAATACACCCTAATTAAACTATGTGAAATATTATAATCATGCAAGAAATAAGAAAATAAAGGCATGAACTAACTACTAACATATAGAGATTAATTCCAACTTGAAACAAGGTATAGTGTTGACACTATATTCACAAAATAAAGAAAAAGGTTCATAGGGTCAAACATTTACTACAAAATCAAGGTCTAAAAATTAATAGGGTTGGCTAGGCTTGACTTAGTTATTTCAAACAACACATAGAACATATAACTAGGTTGACAGGGTCGATCCAGTTGACTATATAGGGGTAGTTTTAAAGATTACAATCTATAAAAGGAAAGATAATAAAAGAAGAGACATAGAGATAGAAAGGAAACTTGGTAGATCAAAGATACAAAGGATGAAGATTGTTGATTACTAACCTTAAATAATGTTGATGAAATCTAGTAACTAGGTTGACTAGGTCAATCAAGCTATGCAGGGACCTATTGTAGAATATTGAAAATGGATAAGGTCAACTAGGGTTGACCTATTATGTTTTCTAGATTCTTAAACGTGTATAAGATTGACTAAGTCAACCTAACAGTCTAAAACGGAAGTTCAAAAGTTTATAAACTTGTACTAGGTCATTTGAGTTGATTCAGTTACCTATTCTTGAAAACCTATACACAAAGATTAGAATTGGGTCAATATAAATGATACAATATGATAGATATATGATAAAATAATTCTAAAAAAGAATGAAATAAAGTGAAATAAATATTACAAGGGTTAGTTTAATGTCAGGTTCACTAAAATGTATGCAATCATAAATTCATCATGTCTATAAATTGATCTTGGCTCAAAGAAGATAGAACATACCTACACTTTCAATTGGAAATACATTTGTTAATCAGGAGTATGACCAATATGGGGATCCACTAGACTTGATTATGGGATCACTTGTCATAATACACCATGTGAGGTAGGCTTCCAAAGCCTATTATCTAACACAATCATGTAATAACCCTAAAAGAGTCATAAGGTTTGATATTTCCGTTAATTTTAATAAATAAGAAAGTAAATCTAATATAGTACACACCAAATCTTGTAACACAAAGTGGGGGTTAGAAACAAAACAAAAAACTAAACAAAACATGCATAGAAGACATATAGTCACATCAATGTATATAAAATCCTAATGCATGAGAAGATAAGCACAACTACATTTTCTATCTACTCTTACAAAGGATAAATAAAGTTGGGAGTACTTACCTTGAAGATGAACCCATCAAGCCCCAATATCTCTCTTGCCCAAGTTGCTTCATAAGATATTTTTGTGGTATGTAAGGATAACAAAAAAAAAATAGCTCTAGGCTAAAAAACCTATCTATGCATCCACAATACTTCTCCATAAGACAAGTTCCATATCTCCAAAGAAATTATGGAACCTCAAGTTTTATAGGTAGATATTTCCATAAATCCTCCCAAAAATGTCAGTTGTATAGGGTTTTCCATGGTTGAACCTATATGTTTTTGAGGATAATTCACTAGGTCTGAGTTAGGTTAGTTGAAAGGCTAACAAACCCAAAAAATGAAAAATACCCTAAACTATATAGGGTCAACCATGGTTGACCTAATAAAATTGATAGTCCAAAATGGAATTAAGGAAAGAAAAGGAGGATAGAAAGACTAAAATTACTAGAATGGGTTAGGACTAAGAATAATAATCTTAGGGTTAATGGTTTTAGGAGATGAGTGTGTAGATGGCAAGTGGAAAAATGGACAACAATATTATGAAGAACTGATGGTTTACTCACACACCTTTCCTAGTACACCCCCTAAGGAATTAAATTATAGATATTAAGACTTGAGAGGTTATTTAAAGATAAAAAGTGTCAATAATCAATAAAATTTTGAAAATATTGTGTATACAAATCACACCATTTGTATTGTTCATAATTAGGCCTTCTCATACAAAAAAGTATATTTTGTATAATTGAAGCACAAACAAAAAATTTCAAAAGAACCATGGAAAAAATCACATATAAAGAAGATATATGACCTCAGGGTCATTACCATATGCTTTAGACTTCATAACTCAGGGTATACGGGCTCAAACTCTTCTTTACAAAATGCTCGCTTTGAATTGCCAACTAGTATCACAAAAAAGTCATGAAAAATTGAACTTATAAAACCTAAAAGAACACACTGAAGGAATTAAAATATATTAAAATTATCATAAAATTTTATCATAACAACTCAAACAAAAATATAATAATATATATTGGCAAATATTTTTCTTGCCAACCAATTTATTGTCTTAAATACACACAGTCAAACCTGAACCAATCAACCCCTTTTGGATTAAACATTTAAATCACTTTTAATAACTCAAAACCTTATAAAAACAATTTATATAACATAAATGTTACAAAAAAAAACATAATGTGTATTATAAACTTCAAATTAGGGCATACAGCCTCAAACTCATCACTGCAACTTGCTTACCTAGAACTATCAGTTTAACTTGAAGACTAGTCATGGTGATTTTGACATTCAACACTTGTATGAACACTTTTAAATAATAATTATGAATGTGTATGATCCTATGTGATTATTATAACATTATTAGATAGATAATATGGCCAAATTAAAATATTGGTCTTACAAATTAATCTCATAATATTGTACCTCATTATCTCATCTGAACTAGACAGGTCAACTTATGAGCAACATTTTCATCATATCGAATAACATAAGAAAATTATATTCAATGTTAAAATGTATTAAAATTATTTAATAACATATTCATATACTTTTATTCATCCCTATTCTATGATAACACATCCCTATTCAACTTCTCACTTATACCTAGTTTTCTCATTATTTGAGTCATTAGGCCTGTTAGAGAATGGTCAACTTGGATGACTAGTTTAAAAACATTAAGGGATATAAAATATAAATAAACCAACATGGACACAAAATAAAAGTCTCAAAAATTTTCCTCCATCCATTTAGAAGCTTTTACTTGGTTAAATCTGATTGCTATAGAATTTTTTTGAAAAACTAGCATTTTCTTATAGGGTCTACACACACACACACACCTAAAAAACCAATCACACCTATAGATTAATAGGAGATTTGAATACAACCAAAAATAACTTGAATATCCATAAAAATCCATTCTAATTAATTTATAACAATATATTTCACATTGGGTCATTGTTAGGGTATTAAAGAGTGTTAACATTATTTCTGGTATTAACGATTATTTATAAAGTATTGCCCCTAATTTCTAAAAATAATTCCTAAATATCTTATCTATTATCCTTACCCAACTCTCTTAAACATATTATATTCCCATGTATAGGTTACACATGACAATGAATACCTGAAAGTCCTTAGGTTGAGAACCCTCTATTCTATGCACTTGGGAGACCTTAAAACACTTTTTAATCCTAAACCTTCAAATTTTGAACTTAGAATTGGTCAACACACATGGTAAAAAATATCACACCATTTGAAATTCTAAAATTATCATTATTTTCTTGAAATATTAATCTCATACCTCATTTGGCCATCATCTGTCTTTGTTTGTTTAGACCTTGACCTGTAAATCATGTTACGCTTTAAAATTAAACTTTATGCCTCTTTCCATGTGCTATTCACCTCATTATAAAACTAAATAAACCTATCTCATTATAAAACACTAATTTACATCCTTCATAGGCCTTGAAAACACCTCATGACATTTCATTAGGTCAAGCAGGGTCTAGAACTAGTCTAGTTGCAGACTTGGGCTTAAGGTCTTACCCCTATAGGCTCACCTTGAAACTCTCTTGAGTGTTCCAATACCTCATATGAATTCTAAATAAAAATTATACAGCCTCTTATGACTTTAATCATACATATTACCAAGAAACCATGCTCAAACATTCTTAGTAAGACTTTTCATGATATGACTAGTGTGATGACTAGGCTTCTCAAGTACTTGAAACTTGACAACTAACCTTGTGTTTTATTATTTTTGGAAACTAGGGTCTAGTTCCTAAATAATAAAGGGTATAAAATAAATGGAAATATCAATAAAATATATTAAAATATATATTTTTATCAAAATAAATTACATCAATTTCATAGGGAGAGAAATAAACATATCTTAAAAAATAGGCTAAAACAAAGGATTTAGAGGTTCAAATCTACTATACAAGATTTGGATAGTGTCAAAAATCTAGATCTGAATTTGATTTTTTGAAAGGATATGAGTAAAAAAATAATACACCCTATTTTCTAGTGTTATATTCCTTTTCTACTTCTGTTGTCTTAAAGGTCTAAGATTTTTGGGTTTTATTCATTGTCTCAGCATGAGCCTTGTATGAAATTTTGAAGGCTGAATGCCAACAAAGATTTTTGTAGTTATAATTCAATATACAAACCTTAAGTCTATCTTCACATAATAAATAAAAAATACATCAAAATCACAAGGTGGAAAATTGGGTTAGGGAAAGTATGATCATATGATCTACAACCCTTGTCTTGATCACTGCCTACATTAACCCTCAATGCTAGGGTCTCATATCAAATGTAGTTCTCCCATAGGGAACATGTATAATCAATGTGCATGGTATATGAAAAAATTAACTTTCACCTAGGCCCTTCCTTGATCAAGCATGCAAGTATATGTGTGATGCAAAATGTTGAGCTATATTATTGACTGATTTTTATTATGTAATGTGCCAAAGTAGTAAGTACAAGATATAAAATGCCTTGTGTAGTATTTTATATAGATACTCTCTATTTTGAATTTGGGATCTTTATTTGCATTAGGCTAACATTGGAAAACTTAAGGACAAAGATAAGATATGGGTTGGGAGTCATTAAGCAAGACAAATCATCCATTAGAGCTCAAAATGACCTTGAACAAGAGCCCTGAAAATGGATACCCTAGGGTCCAGTGCTATAGTCCAATCCTAGCGCTCCTATCCTACATGATCGAGACTTAGGGGGATGGAATAAACATGGGAAATATGACCTAGCTGAGGTGAAATGAGGTTTCATAATTCTATAAATTATTATAAATAGGAAAAAAGGTGACTCAAGAATGAAACAAGACCAAGATGAGTAAAATGAAAGACATGGCTAAATGTGAACAAAACTCATATTCTCCAATTAGAGTATCCTATGAAAGGACCATCAAAAAGGCATGATATATGTGGTTTCTTGATCAATTTAGGGTGTATATATTTCCCCCCCTTTATTCTAGTGATGCAATGAAATGAAGTACTAGAGTAAAAGAAAGAAAAGAAAATGCATACCTAAGGTTACCTGCATGGAGATAAATGTGTTACAAAGGGTCCAACTCAATTCCTAGCAAGGGAAGTGGATGAAGATCTGAATGGTGCCTAGAGAAAGAAGGAATCCCTAAAATGGATGCCCTCTATATTGAATTACGAAGTGGAATCCATGTAACATGAAGAAGGAGGGTAATGCTTTCCCCCTATGTTGAATTTGGTTGGAATGAGAAATTCTAAAAGGCCCAAAACCAATGTCTACCCTTTGTCCAAAATAAAATCATATAATCTAGAATGTGTGTATAGAATTTGTATGTTGTGAAGAGAAAAATATATCATGCCCCCACTCTGAATATCTAAATTGGAATTGATAAATGCTCAGAGGCCCAAAACCAATGTCTATCCTTTATCCTTCACAAACTCATGTAGTTTGGATCTAGGTAATGGAACAACCACTATAGATGGTTGTGTATTCCAACCTAGTGACAAGCTAGGTACAAATGGGTCTAATCTAAAACTCTAGTAAATGTGCAAAAAGAGAATGGCATGTCTTTCCATTCTAATCTATATAATTTTTGATGATGAAGGATATAATCATCTGTGTCATACCTCCAAATATGGTATGTGAGTGATGCATATGTATATTCTGGTAATTTTTATTACCACATGTGATATGACCTATCATGTCATGCCTCAAGTGCAAAACTAGATATCTAAACACTACACTTTGTATTATGCCTATAATCTACTATATGGTCCTATAATTGTGTCATGTTGTATGAAGCTATATGTGTGAGACATGTAGTAATGTACATGCCTCCAAATTTGATATCTGAGTTTGAATCTATATTAAGTCACTATGAATCCATTTAATCTAAACCATTGTATCTGGATAGTCTATGTATCTATAAACTAAAATCACTGTGGATCTATAAGATCTGCACCACCATATCTAAGTAATCTATATATCTATAAGCTAAAATCATTATGGATCCATATAATCTAAACCATTGTATCTAAATAATCTATGTATCTGTAAACTAAAGGTATATCCCCTTGAATGTCTTGAGTGAAACTAAGTGACCCATATGATCTGAATCACTATTTATTTTGACTAATCTGAGCAAATATAATAATTTGAATATTGGAGGTCTAAGAACCATGGTGTATCCACTTATGAGATTGGATGTGTATGTGAGGTAGCTATAGGAATAGGAATAGTAGGAATTATGACCCCCTTTTGGGGAGAGAGATGAAATTTGTGAGAGAGGAGGTCAAGCCAAAATTGATGACTAATAGCATAATGATAAAAACAAAGTTAGTATAGTTTGAATTGATTAAGAAGTTGCTTGATTGATTAGACTAAGTTGTTGAAATTGGATTAAGTTTTGATTGATGATGATCAAGGTGTGTGCCTGAGTGCAATAGAAATATGGAGATGCACATGTCATGGTAGGCAAATGAAGTAGTAAGATTTAAAATCTGGCATGATTTCAAAGGTATCATTGTCATGATTTCATGGAAGAAATCATTTACAAAATAGAGTTACAAGGTTCAACTTATAGGTAAAAAGGTATTTTGCTTTGGATGAAAAAGATGTTTGATATAGGAAAACTAGATTGATTCTTGATTTATTTGTGCTTATAGTAGTTTGATATTTGGATCTCTGGAATGAGATATATGTTAAGGATATGATCACCTACCATGACCTAGTTTGAGTAGTTGGCATCCCAAATTGAGGTTGGTGGTGATGTTAGCCTGGTAAGTAGCTGAAGCACATGATCTTTGCCTATTTAGAAGCTTCGTTTTGATGTTTTTGAGCTATTTAAAGTATCTTCGAATGATCCTATCTAGGATTCAATGCTCTTGTCCTAGGTTCATATCTATTTTCTAGGTTTTAATGCTCTTTTCTAGCACTAGTGTCCTTTATATAGTGTTGTTGTCCATTAGGGCTAGCTTCTTGAGATTTTGATTTGTTACCTATTATTTTTTAACTTGACTATTTAGTTTGTCACGGTTGACAGATATATATGTTATTTTCTAGTGTTTTTTTAAGGTGAGGTATAGATGAGGGAGTTCTATAGAGGTCAGGTTATGGATACATTATGGTTGTTGCCATTATTTGTTGATAAGAGAGTTGTGATGGATAGAGTAGGGTTGGGTCATGTGTGTGACCTTAGCACTATGCAGTGGGATAGATATCTAATTAACACCTATGTGATAGGTAAAATGTAGACACTTGTAATTTTTAGCTTCCTACGGGGGAGATTATTATGACACTAGAAGATGTGTACCATATTTTGAATTTGTCAGTTAGTGAATGAGATGTGACATTATAGGATGTGTAGACACCGAAATCGTGTCTACTCCCTAGGTCGACACCCCCCTTGGTCCCCTTTGGTCCCTTTCCACTTCCATCCCTAACCTATCTTATGTCTTATTAATTTGAAATAATTATCTATTTTAAATTAATATTTCTCCCCTCTCTCTCTCCCCATGCCACCTCACCACCCTTGGGTTCCTCTCCTTGGATCCCTTCCTCCCATCCATTAATGACCTAAACCCCATTTATGGCTTATTCCTCATTCTCCCACACCTATTTAGACCCTCTCAACCATTTTCCCACGGCCCTTTGACCCAGCAGCGTGAAAGAATGGGCAGAAGGCTAAAATTAGCCTATATCCCCATTCTAAAGCCGCCAACATCGATCATTATTCGGCTGACGTCGGTGGTTATGCCAGCGTCGGCAGCCTTCAAGACTGCATTCCACCTCTGGAACGTAGATCCACTCTTCCTCCCTTTGCCCCTACTCTTGATCCGACTCTTAAATCCTTGAATCTTCAGTCTTCAACCATTCACCACTCTGCCAATCAATCTACCAATCTTCAAACTAGACCTCTCACTCTCCCTCACACAGCAGGCTTCTACACCAGCAACAGGTCCTCCACACAGGCTACATCAACAACAGGGACAAGGATCAGCAGCACTCCTTCTACAAGCCACAGGTATGTATATTGTCTGTGTTTTCATTATGTTTTCAGTTATTGCTTTCCAGTAATATCACCCCCAGACCAGAGTGTCAACCAAGCCAAACCCAAATTCTTATTTCTCTGTCTCCCTATTGCCTTTGTCTTCTGTCTGACCATACACTCTGTCCATTGTCCCTACAACTCTGCCCAAACCTCTTCACAAACCATTAACCAAAACCAGATTCTCTCAGACCATCCAAATAGCATGAAAACTCATCTAGACCCCTTTTCAGACTTGTCTACAGACCACAGACTACTACCCCGACCGATGTCGGCCGCAGAGACCACTGCCCTAACTGACATCGACAGACTAACCGACATCGGCAGACCTTGACAACCGACGCCGGTAGGACCACCGACATCAGCAACTGTGACTATCCTGACAGCATCATTTAGGTAAGCATTTGCTTCCATTTCTTTTTCAGTCTTTATCATTGTAGTCTTTTATCATTCTACTATTTATCAGACATCCTTTTATCCATCAGTGGGTTGACATCCCTCAAGCTTTTGCTTGGCAGCCCACCATCTCCTCATCTAATGCCTTTTCGTGTTTTAGTCTCCTTTTTCAGGTGTCATCCTCCACAACCAAAGAGGAGTTCTCACGACGTCTGGATTATGGTGCGCATGACTACATCCAGGTACATACAAGCCTTAGACCATTTCTTCTAGTTTCTTATTCTCTCTTTGAATGTGAAAGCAAAAATCATATAGAAACATTCTGGCACGCCCGGTGGGACCCTAGGATCTTCCTTGGGTTCTTTTCTTTCTATTCATATAGGGTGCATTAGGTTTCTCCCTTTTCACCTCTTTCTTCTCTTCCAAATGACATCATAAGCAAGATTAAAAAGAACTCTTCTTTCTTTTCTTGCATCATAGACTAGTCAAAAGTCATGCTCTTCACCCCTTTCTCAATTTCTATTCATACGAACTAACATTTTGACTTGGGCTTAAAACACACTGCATTTCATTTCTGCTTGCTTGCATTTCTTAGTCCACATCTAGTAATTAGACCACATCATGAATTAATCACACTTATGTTACACAACCAAATCGCTTGCACAAATCAAACATCAAACAATACTTGAGACAAGGCCCGACTGGGATTTCATCCCCCAGCAGATACCTTACCCCTCCTTGGCAATCCCACTTGGATTTCATCACCAAGGGGAAAGCCCACTCCATTCTCTAGCGGAGGATAATCTCTAGGGAAGGTATATTTTGGCTAAGCGGGCCCAGCTTATCACTGGACTCGTGAAGTGAGGGGAGCTTGCTCCTTAGCACTAGGCCACGTATCGAACCTAACCCAGACTCTTGAGCACCTAAACAAACCTGAAACCATCTATAGACTACCTCTTCTAGGACCCCTCTCAATAACCAACCTTCCCAAACATCACTTTAAGGCATAAGCCACAAGATTCTAAAAGTTGATTCTTAGGATTTAACGCTTAGTGTCTGCCTGTCTCCATCTATTTTTCTGTTCCTATCTGCTTGTTTGAGCTAGTGAGGATGTTCTTCATTTTTTCCAAAAACTCTCAAATCTTTTGGGTTTCTAGAAACCACAGTCACCGGCATCAGCTTTACCACTGATGTCGGCAACCCTTCCTCGCTAGCATCAGTTATCTAATCGACATCGGCCATCTGATATCACCAACATCAGTTTTTTAACCGACATCAGTCACTGTCATAGTCCTTTTTTTCAAAACAACAGCCTAAAACCCGACCCTTTTTCTGCCAAAAACCACATTCTGAGTTCCTAAAACCTGAACCTTTTGCCTTGAATGGTTTTGACACACAGTCGAATCGAGGCTCTTCTTGACCAAGCGAGGCATCAATCGCTTCCATCTTCCCCATCCATAACCAATCCTATAATGGAGTTCCACTCAGATACTTAAAGAACTCCAACCTGACCAACCCCGACTCAGACCCCCATTGTCCTTGAAGGGGACCAAGATTTTGAAATATTCTGGAACCTCAATGTCAAATCCCTCCAAAAATATCTCACAAGAAACCAAATGTGAGACCTTTCACTCACAGCAGCAATGACATCGATGTCATCCAGTACCCAACCCATCATGACTCAGCCTATTATCTCGACTAGTCACTCGACCATGGCCAATATGCAAAGTTTGGCCTCCTCATCTATTTTCGAACCTACCTCCATCGGGGTGTCATTACCCCCTCAACCACACACAATTCAACCAAGTTCTACACCATACCAGAACTTGGTTGTCTTGACCTCACCCACTCTTGCACCCATACACACGAGAGTGACAACTTATCCCTTTACCAGTGCTGCCACTCAACCACCTCTGGCGGTATCTAGTCAACTTGTGTCCTCTATCTTCATGACACAAGCCCCTTTGACCATGACATCTATCCCTATGACGCACTATCCATATGTTGTGCCTACACAAGCATAACCAAGTACATCATATGCCTCTTCGACCACCTTCCAGGTACCCTACAACCTAGGGGGTGCCCTACCTGCCAATCTATCAGCTGACATAATCAAAATGCTGATGGACAAAATGTCTAGTCTCAAGACCTCTATCTCTAGCTCAAGCAATGCTCTGTCATACGAGCAAATTTGCAACGAACCCATTCATCCCTCTATCCCTATCTGACCTTATCCCAACCAGTGGGACCTTCCTAAATTTACTCACTTTCAGAGTAAGGAAGACCCGCAACAACATCTCCGAGCGTTCAGACACGCTTGTTATCTCATAGTCCATGACGATGCGTTACTTCTACGCACATTCCCCATGTCACTTTTTGGCCCCGCCCTTGAGTGGTATAGCTCTCTTACCAGACATTCTATCTTTTCATTCACCCAACTCGCCCAATTATTTCTTGACCATTTTTCTATCAACATCACCAAACAAGTCTCAATCACAAACCTCTATTCCATCAGGCAATTCGACGACGAATCCATAGTTGATTTTGTCACCCATTGGAGAGGCTTGATTAACCAGCGCTCCTTCTCCTTGCCTCAACCTGAGCTCATCGAGCTCTTTTCTTGAGCATGTGCTAGGCACATCTCTTCTACCTTGTGGATTCAAACATTCCGCACTTTTGACGAAGCTTTCACCATGGCAAGAAAGCTTGAACTCTGTGCCATCGACAAAAATAAGGTCAAATTGTATAATGACAATGCACAATCTAATGACCCCTCTTCGTCCAAACCTTCTTCTCCCCATTCTCAGTCCAAGGGGTCAGCAAACACTGTCATCTTTAGACCAACATCTTCAACAATAACCAACCGACCTCAATTTTCAACATCAGACTACATCAATAAACACTTCTAATGATGATCAATACAACGTCAATACACTCCAATTAGAGAGTCATATGCCTCTGTCTTGGATAAACTCGTCAAGCAGGGGGTCCTCAATCTCCCTTCAATCTGACCACTTCAATTCGACCCCTCAACACCTATCCCTGCATGGTATAGGGAGAACAACTTCTGCAACTATCACCGTGTCAAAGGCCATGACACGAACAACTATCAAACCATCAAAAACATCATCCAAGACATGCTAGACAGGGGTGATCTCATCTTGGACAACCCAAACGCCCCACCCAACCAAAACATTGACATCTTCAAACAACCCTTTCCTAATCACCTGCCTACTCAAAACAATGTCCAGACCATGACCAATGACCCTCAAGACCATAATATACACACGGTCGACAATGTCTTTTCTCCTGTCCCCAACCAACCTCTTTCACAGGTGGAAGACCCTTCTTCCCCTATTCCTCCTCCACAGGATGAAGAATTTTCTTCTCCTATTAGTCCTCCATCGACCTCTCTCATATTGGAGGATGCTTTGATGGCACCCACACCGGCTGCCTCACCCTCATCCTTTTTGTCATCAATGGGGGATCATACATTTCCCACGCCTAGACCACACATCGAGACCATGACCATTCCTATGCTCTATCCAACTACAGAGCCACACTCTCCTATTTCTTCTCTATCAAGAGAAGAAATAGTCTCTTCTCCCATTTCGATCGAGGAAGACCCATTCACAGTTTCCTCTTGCCCTTTGCCTGAGATTGCTACATCTCACTCGCCTCCGTCTGCATCCGAACCCAAACCCATATCTAACCTCGCCTCACACAATATTAGCACTCGCCCCAAACCAACGAAGGCCATTCAACCACACCGGAGGACTCCTCCCCCACCTTCATCATTACCTTCAATTTTAGGCCCACATCTGTCTACTTTAATAGGGGTGCTTCCTACTCCCATACCTCACAGAGGCAAGTTGCCTCCATTTCTCTCTCAACCCATCAGACATATATTTCCTCCAAAACATCCAACACTTATCACCACCAAAGTGCCATCTTCACATGTGGTTACACCACCCATAAAAATGATGGTACGACCAACGCCTCTTATGCCTCTCAAACCAAAGTCATCAACCCCCACTGCAATAAAACATCTAGACCCATTAGCAGGTTCTTATGCCCTACTGTTACAACACTTGTTGTAGTCTTCTCACATCAATCTCCTGCCTCTTAAACTATATCAATCCCTCAGACCAAAACTGCCCTAGTTCGACGACACTCAGATTTGTGTATATCATCGCATGCCTGGGCATGACACTGAGCATTATTGTGCCCTCAAGGTTGTCATTCACCAATGCTTGGAGAAAGACACCTTCCTTCTTGACCACATCATCAACAAACCTTCAACCTCCTCATCGTCCCACTCATCAACTCTCAGATTAAGACCATCTTGGTTCAACAACTCTAAATTCTGTCATTATCACCACACTTTAGGACATGACACTAAGCGTTGTTGTGCTCTTAAAGCTGTCATTCGTCAACAACAGAGAAAGGATTCCCTTCTCATCAAGGATCCTCTTGACCACCCCTTCGACAAATCAACAACACCGACCCATGCTTCTCAAACTTCATCAAATAAATTGGGATCTCCACGCCAGACTATGGTCCCTTCGTCGCCTTTAACCCCCTTATTCGACATCAACATAGTCAATCTGGCCACCAAGCCTCAACCAACCTTGACCAATCTATCAAACATTCTCCCTAGCAGCTGGGGGAATTCAACCTCCATCCAAGCCTCGACCAACCTTTCAATCCAGTCTCAACCAAATATCAATCACTCTTTTAATCCTAAACCTCGACTAGGCCTCAACCAAGCATCAACCCGACCTCGACCAAACATTCAACCCGACCTCAACTAGACCGTCAACCTGACCTTGACCAAACATTTAACCTATCTTCAACCAAATGTTCAAACTGACCTCAATCAAACCTTGATCAAATATCAACCAACTTCTTCAGCATCGACCCCAAACTTCGACCAAACATCAACCAACTCCTTCAACATCAATCAACATGTGACCAATTTGGAACAAAGCAAATGGGGCAAGTTTGCTCCCAATTGACTTGGACCTTGCATCATAACACAATCATGGGTCAGTGTTTTGTCAGAACCTGAGCCCCCTTTATGCCTTACATCTTTGACTAGTCCGTTGTTAGTCAAGTAATTATTCACTTGACGTTTAACTTGAGCTCGATCCCTTGAGCACTCCCCGTCATTGTCATTCCTATTCCTTTTCAACCCTCAACCCTGCAAACATTAGTCAACCCTTTTAACAAGCATGAATGCTTCGTCCTAATAAAAGGGAAACCCTCTAAACCTCTATAGTCAAGTCCATGACCAAAAGTCTAGTAAAAAAAAAAAATCAATCAAATATATAAAAATGGGATGCATATTCCAAGGTCATAAAACTATAAATGTAGACTGCTCCCTTGAAGGACAGCTGCATCATCATTGTTGTATTTACTAGACTGCTCCCTTGAAGGACAGCTAGGCTAAAGTCACATCAAAAACATAAAAAGCAAAATATAGACCACTCCCTCGAAGGATGGCTATCCCTATATTTTGCTACATACATAGTACTATCTCTGAAGCTTCCCGCATCAATTAGCTTCACAACATGACCACAAAGCAAGACAACATCCCCTTGTAGGCTTCCCACATCGATCAGTCTGCCTTCAAAAAAAAAAACTAACTGACAAACTTTAGAGTCATGGACTTGTCTATAGTCGTTCTCAGGGTCACCTATAAAAAGGGCAAAGTTGTTCCTGCCAAAAAGGGTTCCCCCTTCCATCTCATAATCAAACCTATCACCCCTACATACTCAAGGGATTTCGAGCTCACTTAACATCAAGTGATTCGATTCCTTCTCTGACACAACCACTAGTCAACAATGCAATGCATAAACGGGTCTCTTGTTTCTAACAACCCTTATCCATGCCATCATTCTGGTCCTTATCAATGAAAGAGCAATTTGCCTTTCACTTTTTGTCACATCTTGGTCATGCATCCAACCAAATCATTATCTATCCAACCAAACCCAAATCAAAACCAACACATTTTTAGACCAACGACATGACCTAGTCTATTTCACATAGTTTTTATGGACACCAATACACATGGAAACTATCGACCAGACACAATTTATGTTAAGCATAAACCAATACTTGCTGAAGCATAAATAGACCTCAATTCATTTATAGCATACATCCATCACAAATATGGAAAATTGCTAGGGATGAAAGACCCCTCGACCAATTTTGCAGAATACACCATCACACAATATGGAAAATGTTGCAACATCATCTTCTCTTCATCATTTCGACACATGACCAAACCAATCATCGACCAATCTTCTCAACTAGTCTGAACTACATTAGTTTCAGGCCTTAAGACCGGGGCTATGTAGGCAGCACTCAGATGACACGATGTCTTCTGGGGTTAGCTCGACCACCCTCATTTGTTCATCTCCTTGATGGATAAACCATTCTTTCCTTTAACCAATCCTTTGACCATGACCTTGACCATGACCAAAATCAATCATCAACCAATCATCGACCTCTTTGACTCCTCTGTCTGAACTACATTGGTATGAGGCCCTAAGACTGGGGCTATGTAGGCAGCACTCAGATAACATGACTATCTTCTGGGGTTAGCTCGACCACCCTCATTTGTTCATCTCTTTGATAGACAAACCATTCTTTCCTTTGACCATGACCTTGACCTCAACCAAGACCATCGACCACTTTGACCCTTCCTCCCTTTAGAGAGAACTACATTGGCCTGAGGCCCTTCACACAGGGGCTATGTAGGTAGCACTTAGTGTTCTAAGGTTAGCTCGGCCACTTTCTTTTGTCCATCCCTCCACCTCGACCAATGACCATAGAGATCATGACTATCTCCTTCGACCCCGACCACTTCCAAGACGACATTGCCTTGGTTGTTTTTGCATGTATGCTACCCCACGACTGGTTAGCAAAATTATACGTAGACTATTTTTGACCTTCTCAAGTATAAGATCACAAGCCGGTTGATCCCCACTACTTATGACTTTTTCATGTTTCTGGGAGCACTTCCTGAGCCCGAGATACCTGGAACACGATGACCATTGGAGCTACAGCTTAGATTGAATAACCCAATCAGCTAAGACTAAATGCTGGGGCCCAGTTACTTCAATTTTGGCACTCCTCAACCCTTGACTTGTGACACTTTGACCTGACCATCTTGTGCAGTGGTATACGCGTAATCACAACTATTGTAGCATGCACACTCACCATTCCTCATTCACTCTATCAAATTAGCACCCAATTCCAGGTTCCCTTCCCTCGACTCCTACTTTGAGAGGGAATACCTCATCCATAATTGGGGCAACCAACCCTCCTATTTTTGTCTTGCAGTTCACTCAAACAACCAACAAGACAAAATCAACCTTATCCCATACCTAGGGCAATCAACTCCTATTTTTGTCTTGCAGTTCATCCAGAACAACCAACAAGACAAAAAGGGG
The DNA here is from genome assembly GCA_037957365.1 of Torreya grandis. NCBI lineage: Eukaryota > Viridiplantae > Streptophyta > Pinopsida > Cupressales > Taxaceae > Torreya > Torreya grandis. The sequence goes on along the minus strand of JARHVA010001158.1, from coordinate 1,076,963 downwards.
CAAATGTAGACACCGAAATCGTGTCTACTCCCTAGGTCGACTCCCCCTTGGTCCTTTTTGGTCCCTTTCCACTTCCATCCCTACGTTATTTTTGCTTTCACATTCAAAGAGAGAATAAGAAACTAAAAGAAATGGTCTAAGGCTTGTATGTACCTGGATGAAGTCGTGCACACCATAATCCAAACGTCGTGAGAACTCCTCTTTGGTTGTGGAGGATGACACCTGTTTAGAAGCAATCTACTTTTGCACAGTCACCGACGTCGGTGATATTTTTGGCATCGGTCAGGTAAGGTCACTGACGTTAGTTAGGCTATCGACATCGATAGGGGAAATGGATGAGGTCGGCTGGGGCAGTAGTCTTAGACAGAGTCTTGTCAGGTTACAGGTTGGCTTCTAGTCTGTAGAATGGACTGTGGTCTCGTCTGAGGGTCAGGGAGGTCTATTTAGAGGTCTGAGAGATTGCCTGGAGTTTTGACGGACTTGTTTTGGGTCTGAGGGACTGAGAATGTTGAATGGACATAATGTCAAATGGACAAAAGGGTAGAGGATGCCAATAGGGAGATAGGGAAATAAGGATTCTGGTCTAGCTTGGTTGACACTCTAGTTTGGGGGGTGATATTACTGGAAAGCAATAACTAAAAACATAATGAAAACATAGACAATATACATACCTGTGGCCTGCAAAAGGAGTGTTGCTGATACTTGTCCCTGTTGTTGATGTACCCTGTGTTGAGGACCTATTGCTAGTGTAGAAGCCTGCTGTGTGAGGGAGAGTGAGAGGTCTGGTTTGAAGATTAGTAGAGTGGCGGATGGTCGAAGACTGAAGATTCAAGGATTTAAGAGTTGGATCAAGAGTAAGGGAAAAGAAAGGATAACAAATGCAGAAAAACTGTTAAGGGTAATCGACGCTAGCAGAATCGCCGATGTCAGCCACAGACTGATCGACATCAGCAGCTAGAAGGCGGGTAGAAAGGCTAAAAATAGCCTTCAGTCTGCTTTCCCAACTACTGGGTCAGCGGGTCAGGGGAGGAAATGGCTGAGGGGGGTTAAATGGGCGTGCAGGAGTTGGAATGGGAGCCATAAATGGGGTTTAGGTCATTAAGGGATGGAAGGAAGGGATCCAAGGAGAGGAACCCAAGGGTGGTGAGGTGGCATGGGGAGAGAGAGAGGGAAGGAGAGAGAGAGGGGAGAAATATTAATTTAAAATAGATAAGTATTTCAAATTAATAAGACATAAGATAGGTTAGGGATGGAAGTGGAAAGGGACCAAAGGGGACCAAGGGGGGAGAAAGGACCAAGGGGTAGACACGATTTTGGTGTCTACATTTGCCCCTTTTTGTCTTGTTGGTTGTTCTATATGAATTGTAAGACAAAAATAGGATTTGATTGCCCCAGGTGTGGGATAAGGTTGATTTCATCTTGTTGGTTGTTCAAGTGAACTGCAAGACAAAAATAGGAGGGTTGGTTGCCCTGATGTGAGATGAGGTATTCCCCCTCAAAGCAGGAGTCAAGGGAAGGGAACCTAGAATCGGGTGCTGATTTGATAGAGAGTGGATGAGGATGGATATGGTTAAGGTTGAGGCAAACGCTGCAATAGTTATGATCATGTGCATACCACTTCATGGGATGGTTAGGTCAAATTGTCGTAGGCCGAGGGTCGAGGAGTGCCAAAATTGAAGTAATCGGGCCTCAGCATTTGGTCATAGCTGATCGAGTTATTCAATCAAAGCTGAAGCTCCAATGGTCATCATGTTCTAGGTATCTCAGGCTCAGGAAGTGCTCCTAGAAACACGAAAATGTCAAAAGTAGTGGGGATCAACTGGCTTGCGATCCTATACTTGTGAGGGTCAAAAATAGTCTGCGCACAAGTTTGCTAACCAATTGTGGGGTAGCATACAAGCAAAAACAACCAAGGCAATGTCATCTTGGAAGTGGTCAGGGTCGGAGGAGATAGTCATGATCTCTATGGTCATTGGTCGAGGTGGAGGGATGGACAAAAGAAAGTGGCTGAGCTAACCTCAGAACACTAAGTGCTGCCTACATAGCCCCTGTGTGAAGGGCCTCAGGCCAATGTAGTTCTCCCTAAAGGGAGGAAGGGTCAAAGTGGTCGATGGTCTTGGTAGAGGTCAAGGTCATGGTCAAAGGATTGGGCAAAGGAAAGAATGGTTTGTCTATCAAGGAGATGAACAAATGAGAGTGGTCAAGCTAACCCCAAAAGATAGTCGTGTTATCTGAGTGCTGCCTACATAGCCCCAGTCTTAGGGCCTCAGACCAATGTAGTTCAGACAGAGGGGTCAAAGAGGTCGATGATTGGCTGATGATTGATTGTGGTCATGATCAAGGTCATGGTCAAAGGATTGGTCAAAGGAAAGAAAGGTTTGTCCATTAAGGAGACAAACAAATGAGGGTGGTCGAGCTAACCCCAGAAGACATCGTGTCATCTGAGTGCTGCCTACATAGCCCCGGTCTTAGGGCCTCAAACCAATGTAGTTTAGACTAGTTGAGAAGATTGGTCGATGATTGGTTTGGTCATGTGTCGAAATGATGAAGAGAAGATGATGTTGCAGCATTTTCCATATTGTGTAATGGTGTATTCTGAATTACATTGGTTGAGGCCCTTCCAACCTAGGGCTATGTAGGCAGCACTTAGATGACACGACGTCTTCTCAGGTTAGCTCGACCACCCTCATTTGTTCATCTCCTTGATGGACAAACCATTCTCTCCTTTGACCATGACCTTGACCTTGACCAAGACCATCGACCACTTTGACCCTTCCTCCCTTTGGGGAGAACTACATTGGCCTGAGGCCCTTCACACAAGGGCTATGTAGGCAGCACTCAGTGTTCTGAGGTTAGCTCAACCACATTCTTTCATCCATCCATTCACCTCGACCAATGACCATGGAGATCATGCCTATCTCCTCTAACCCTGACCACTTCCAAAGAGATGTTGCCTTGGTTGTTTTTGCATGTATGCTACCCCACGACTGGTTAACAAAATTGTGTGCAGACTATTTTTGACCTTCACAAGTATAGGATCGCAAGCCGGTTGATCCCCACTACTTGTGACTTTTTCGTGTTTCCAGGAGCACTTCCTAAGCCCGAGATACCTGGAACATGATGACCATTAGAGCTACAGCTTAGATTGAATAACCCAATCAGCTACGACCAAATGTTGGGGCCTAGTTACTTCAATTTTGGCACTCCTCGACCCTTGACCTGCGACACTTTGACCTGACCATCTCATGCAGTGGTATACATGCAATCACAACTATTGCAGTGTGCACACTTACCATTCCTCATCCACTCTCTGTCAAATCAGCACCCGATTCTAGGTTCCCTTCCCTCGACTCCTACTTTGAGCGGGAATACCTCATCCATAATCGGGGCAACCAACCCTCTTGTTTTTGTCTTGCAGTTCACTCGAACAACCAACAAGACAAAATCAACCTTATCCCATACCTGGGGAAATCAACTCCTATTTTTGTCTTGCAGTTCATCCAGAACAACCAATAAGACAAAAAGGGGCAAATGTAGACACCGAAATCGTGTCTACTCCCTAGGTCGACTCCCCCCTTGGTCCCCTTTGGTCCCTTTCCACTTCCATCCCTAACCTATCTTATGTCTTATTAATTTGAAATAATTATCTATTTTAAATTAATATTTCTCCCCTCTCTCTCCTTCCCTCTCTCTCTCCCCATGCCACCTCACCACCCTTGGGTTCCTCTCCTTGGATCCCTTCCTCCCATCCATTAATGACCTAAACCCCATTTATGGCCTATTCCTCATTCTCCCACACCTATTTAGACCCTCTCGACCATTTTCCCATGGCCCTTTGACCCGGCGACGTGCAAGAATGTGCAAAAGGCTAAAATTAGCCTTTGTCCCCATTCTGAAGCCACCGACGTCGGTCATTATTCGGCTGAAGTCGGCAGTTATGCCAGCGTCGACAGCCTTCAAGACTGCATTCCACCTCTGAAACATAGATCCACTCTTCCTCCCTTTGCCCCTACTCTTGATCCAACTCTTGAATCCTTGAATCTTCAGTCTTCAACCATCTGCCACTCTGCCAATCAATCTGCCAATCTTCAAACCAGACCTCTCACTCTCCCTCACACAACAAGCTTCTACACCAGCAATAGGTCCTCCACACAGGCTACATCAACAACAGGGACAAGGATCAGTAGCACTCCTTCTGCAGACCATAGGTATGTATATTGTTTATGTTTTCATTATGTTTTCAGTTATTGCTTTCCAGTAATATCACCCCCCAAACCAGAGTGTCAACCAAGCCAGACCCGAATTCTTATTTCTCTGTCTCCCTATTGCCTCTATCTTCTATTTGACCATACACTCTGTCCATTGTCCCTGTAACTCTGCCCAAACCTCTGCACAGACCATTAACCAAAACCAAATTCTCTTAGACCATCCAAACAACATGAAAACCCATCCAGACCCCTTTTCAGACTTGTCTACAGACCACAAACTACTGCCCCAACCGACACCGGCCGTAGAGACCACTGCCCTAACCGACGTCGACAGACTAACCAACATCGGCAAACCTTGACAACTGACGTCGATAAGACCACTGACGTCGGTGACTGTGACCAGCCTGACAGCATCATTCAGGTAAGCATTTGCTTCCATTTCCTTTTTAGTCTTTATCATTGCAGTCTTTTATCATTCTGCTATTTATCAGACATCCTTTTATCCATCAGTGGGTTGACATCCCTTAAGCTTTTGCTTCTGGGATCAAGCTTTTGCTTGGCAGCCCACCATCTCCTCATCTAACACCTTTTCATGTTTTAGTCTCCTTTTTTTTCAGGTGTCATCCTCCACAACCAAAGAGGAGTTCTCACGATGTCTGGATTATGGTGCGCATGACTACATCTAGGTACATACAAGCCTTAGACCATTTCTTCTAGTTTCTTATTCTCTCTTTGAATGTGAAAGTGAAAATCGTATAGAAACAGGATGATATGGGTGTTGATGATATTTATCATGCATCCTTTTATTTTACTAGTGTGACCTCAAGCATACATTAAAGAGGTAATGATAGTGATGTGTTGCTAGCAATTATAATATAATTGAGTGTTCCACATCTATAGAAGTGGTTGGTTATGTTGTTGGCTTCATTTTTTACTATAGACAAAAGTGTGGTGTCAATTATAATAGGATACATAGGGTCATTCATAGTGTGGAGGTGTATGGTACTATGTTTTCATGGGGTAGGACTATGCATGCCCACCTATACATGGATATTTATAGGTTTACATAAAAGGCATTTAGTGGTGGTGTGATCATAGCTACTTTATTACACTATTGGGCTTATAAACACATTACAATTGTGCATCTAATTGAGTCATCTAGGATAGAGTGGGCACATACATAATGATTTAGGGAGTGGTAGACAAGTACATTGGCTATCTAGTCCCCTGGGATAGATCACTATAGATGATTTTTAGATAGATTAGTGGCTCATGATATCATATGAAGGCCCTATAGAGGATTTCTTGGGTGGGTTGAGGATGGAGTGTAGTTGCAGTATATAAGGGTCAATTGTTGGTTACATGATCATTGGGTTGGATTATACAAGTGCTTTCAGTATGAGTGTATGACTAGATATTTTTGGGTGCCATAAGATGTGCCCCCTATAACATGGGTATGGGTAAGGAGTACATAGGCACTAGTAAGGGTAGGAGCTCAAGTGAGGCCTATTGAGACTAAGTTAGCACCATTACCTTTGGATGCATGAGATACGACTATAGGTATTCTTGATGTAGATGATGTTGGATGTATATTGGCATATACCACATAGTGGGCTAGGCATCAGTGGGATCCATTATATCTTATTGATGGAGGGGATACTCTCGAGTGTAATCATCTTGTATTAATCCAGATGATGGGAGGTAAATGGAAATTTTATTTGAATTATGTATAAGATTGCGTTTTAGTTTGATTTTAAAGTATATATCTAATGTAGTGTTGTACTTTGTGTGCAAGTGGAGTGGGAGGTGTGCAAGATGAAGCACACATTGGGGTAAAAAGTGGAGATGATGGGTTCTAGGAGACCATCATTGAGTTAACACTTTGAGAGCTTACATGACATATACTAGATGATGATGCAAAGGAGGGTTTGATAGAGCAAGTGATAGTTACAATTGGTGTTTATGCTTATTTGTTTAATAGAGATGCTATAGCGGCAATTGCATATGTTAAAGCAATGGGAGAGAGAGATGAGCTAAGGGTTGAGTTAAATAGGCATAGGATGCCTCCACCTGATTATGGATCAATGAGTATAAGGATTATGGATGAGTACGAAAAGATTCAAAGGTAGTATATGGATTTGCATAAGGAGTATGGTCAGTTGTTGGAGTGAGATAGTCATCGTAAGAGGCATTTGAGAACTCAAAGAGGTACAGGGCCATCAAGTGTGAGGTTGGATTATGGGACTAGTATTGGAGGAGAGAGTGAAACTGAGAGTGACGGCATGATTCCCATTCATGATTTATTGTATTTGATGTGATGTATATGTTTTGAAAACTTCATTATGTATATGGATATTGTTTTTATTTTGACTCATGTGTATTATATTATGGATTTTGGAATATATTGGCATATTAATTTATGAATGATTGATTTATAATTGGTTGATCTGGTATTGATTTTGAGGTTGCATATGTTTTGGTAAAATGTTTTTTGGGATGTGATTTGATTATTCATGATATGTTGATAAGTGTGATTATAGGTTTGATTTTGAATCATATGTAAGTAAAGAACTTATGTTGGTTTTGTAATTGGTAAATTATTTTGACAAAATGAACTAGTTTAAGCTTTACAAAATGGGATATTGGTAAGATCAGGATTTGGCTAATGTGGTTTGGATTAGGGATAGTTATTTCAAACTAGGAATGTTAGTTATTAGTAGAAGGGGATGTAAGTGAGCATTTTGTGCTTAATTCCCTGAGAGTGGTTCAAGAATACAAAGGCTAGTCCTTTGGCTCCATTGTTTCCCTGTTAAGTGAAGCTATGAAATGATACTAGTATGAATGTGTGTTGGATATCTATCTGAACCTTGGTGTCCAATTGAATAAGTAACCGTACTACTCATGTGGTGTAGGAACATAAACTATATTTGATACTATCTAATATGCACTAACTATAGCTTTATGTGGAGACTTTATAAAATTTGACCTCACTGGATGTGCAACTAAAATTATGTGTTTTGGAAAAGGTTCATCTATATACAATTATAGTGGATTTATTCATGAAATAATACCCTATGGCCTCTACTAAGATTCATATGACTGAGCAATAGATCAAGATGGAGCTAAACCTTGTGATGGTGGCTCAAGTAATCTCAATCATAGTGGGTTGTTACATGAAATAGGTCCTTGAAATTTATCCATAGTGAACATCTATCTAGAGCAATACTCTATGATGTGGGTTCATTTAATCTTAATCATAACAATTTGCTATGTGATATAAGACCCTAAAAATCTAGTCATAGTGAAATCTCTCTGGATTAGTACTCTACTACGATGCCTGTGATTATGCTAGATATGTAAATGGAACTGTACTATGTACTCCTTTGACTATAGTGTTATATGTAGGTTGATCTCATTGTATTAGTTTCCAAACCTTTTGAATAGGTGGATAGGAGATTTCTTGTGAGGTTCTATCCTAGAACCCACATTACTCTCATGATGAGTGATTGATGATTCATGTAAAGGAATGTCCTAGGATGACTTAGTCATGGATGAATGAGGTCTATGGTTCCATGATGGAAGATATATCAGTGACCCCCTATGTAAATGTTATGATGCCATTATCAACACATCTATTAATGCAATCTCTGAGTCAATAACAATCATTATCTCTATGTCCATGGATATGATGATAGTTATAAAAGGGTTGGTGTGGCTATTTTTGTAAGAGAAGTGGATCTCGTCGACGAGTAGAAACAAATTTGATTAAACTCCTATAAAGTAGTGCTAATAATATAAAACATGGACTATCCCACTCTAAATCAAATTATAGTGGTGCCTTGCTATTATTCTCTATAGTGCATACTGTAGGTTGTCCTCTAGAGACTGGCTCTCTATTATTAATTGGTTTCTTTTCTGGTTGTGGTCTTATATCTTGTTTAGAATGTGGTGGGTGCTATGTGTTAGGAACTGTAGATGTAGGTACTACTATGAAATCAAGATTAATGTTCTCAACTACATCTACCTCAATCAATCCCAGTTTCTTTTCCAAGGCTAGAATAGTATATCATAAGTGCCAAAAAGATGACTCTATCTAATATAATAGACGCTCAAGGAGAGGTTGATGAATCCCCTTAATAAAGATATGTTGAATCTCTGAATATATTTTTTTATAGATCAATATTAACATGTGCATCTTGAATTATAAGATATATTCACTAACTAGATCTGAAGGGTTCTTATGCAATGTGGCAAGTTTCTCATATGTAACACAAGGGCCCATTTTTGCTATGTAATGTTTGAGAAATGCCTCCTCTAAGTCATCATATGTGTGTAAGGAGACAATAGGGAGTAGATAAATGAACCAAATTTTTGCTTCCCCCATTAATGTCTACTTGAACAATTTAATTAGAATCAAAGGACTTGCATAAGATGGCAAAGCCTTTTGAAAGGCTTGAACGTGTATGAATGGATCTCTAGTTACATCAAAGTGAGGTAATGATGGTGTCTATAAATGCTTAAACAATGAAGCTTTTATAAATGTCTTTAGAAGAGGGTTACCATGTAAATCATTGGCATCCATCCAAGACTTATAATCCTTATTTTCCAAGTTAAGGAGATGTACTTGGTTTATAATTCACCAACTACATGCATCAAAGAAATAATCTCCTAGGATGGTATGTTAGCATCATGAAGTGGTTCATTTAATCATTAAATTTGATCATTAATTTTAGCCATAGGAATGCTACATTTAGAAATTGGATCATAAAGAAGGGGTGTGCTCACTTGAACCTTGGGAGTAATGGTAATTTGTACCTTACTAGAGGTATGTGGGCTACCATTCTCTTTAGGTGAAGAGTGAGAGTTGGGTTCTACTATAGTAGGGGGTAGCCTAGGAGATTCATTGGTATCTTTATGTTTTAGTGAATCACATTACAATTGAGTAGAGGATGTGATGTTATCATTAACAGTTGCATTAGTTGAAATATAATTATGTATAAAAGTAGAAATAGCATTTGGTAGTGCATTATGTTTGAGAGGAAGAGTGAGAGAAGACTTAGAAACATGAGATGCATTTTATTCTTCACTATGTTCATAATAATCATCATTATTCAATGAATTATCATAGATGAAATATTGTTCATAGTCATTCTCATTTTAATATTCATTTGCATGTTCATTATCATACTAATTATCAATTTATTTGTCAATAGGGAGAGGGGTAAGAGAAGACTTTAATTCTTTCCTAATATGCAATAAATTTATCATGTGAATGTGCATCTATGTTATCCGTGGATGGGGTGTATGCATTATTTTCATGTTCAACATGAGAAGTAAGAGTAAGGGAGTTATCATTTAGACATTATTATGATAAACTAGAATTGAGAGAATGAGATGTATCATTTGAACTATGCATTGGTAATTTGATTTTATTGTGTTTATATTGTTTTATTTTGAACATAGAAGCAGAAAAAAAGATAGAGAGATTAGGTTCACTTGGAAATACATAACTAATTTGTTCATTTGGTGTATTGTGCCTAGGAGAATGAGTTGAAAAGTACCTTTCTCATTTATCAAAATTATTTTCTTTAGAAGAGGGAATAAAAGAGATAGGTTTGAGAGAAGAAAATGCATCTAATTTTTATTCATTATCACTTTCACATGTATCATCATATTCCTCATTACAATAATAGTAATTATCTTCATTGTAAATAAAATCATTTTCCACATTAGCTAATGTGAAATTTTGCAAAAATGTCCATTCATTGTCATAATTATGAGAAAAAATTATAAATTGATCTATGGGATGAGAGGGAAGGAGTGCGTTAGTGGCCATTTTGTTTCTTTCACCAAAGAGAATATGAAAAAGTACTATTAAGAAAATAAATGCAATAATAACTACTAACATAGAGATTTTGAAAATATTTTTGATACTCCAAACAATTTTCAAAAAATCTCTAATATTTTTCTAAAAATTGTAAGGGAGGGAGGCTTAGGGTTTGAGGACCTAGTTTCAAAATCTAGGGTTTTGGGCTAGGTATTTAGAATTTTTGAAAATCATGGCAATAATTTAAATTCTAAAAAAAAAATTGAATAGGATAAATGCACAAAATTATACAAAAATTAGAAATTTAATTTTTGCACAAAATTACTACTAATATTGAGATTTTAAAAATATTTTTGACACTCCAAATAATTTGTAAAAATTTCAAAATATTTTTCTAAAAATTGTAAAGGAGGCAGACTTAGGGTTTGAGGACCTAGTTTGAAAATCAAAGGTTTTTGGTTAGGGCTTTATAATTTTTCAAAATTATTACAATAATTTAAATTATAAAAAAATATTTGAATATAATAAATGTAAAAAAAAATATACAAAAATAAGAAATTTAAAATTAAATTTGTGCACTAAATTTGAAATAAAAACCCTATTTGTACCTTAGGTTTTAGATTTATTTAAAGTAAGTTGGGTTCACCAAATGGTTTATTATTTTTGGGAAAATAGGGTCTAGTTCCTAAAAAATGAAGGGTCTGGAATAAATTCATTCAAATATAGTAAAATACAAATGTTGATCAAAATAAATTACATCAATTGCATAGGGAGAGAAATAAATGTTTATGGAAAAATACGCTAAAATAGATGATTCAAAGGTTGAAATCTGATGTATAAGATTGGGATAGTGTCACAAATCTATATCTAACTTTCACTTTGTGAAAGGATAGGAGCATTGAAATAAGACACCCTAGTATCTGACACTATAGTCATTTTTTGTCATTATTGTCCTGAAGGTCTAAGATTTCTAAGTTTTGTTCATTGTCTCAGTGTGAGCCTATGTATGAAATTTTAGAGGTTGAATGCCAATAGAGCTAATTATAGGTCTGATTCAATATCCAAACCTTGAGTCTATATACACACATGAAATATTAAATACATCAAAATCATAAGGGTAAAATTTGGGTTAGGGGAAGTAAGATCCCATGATCTAGAACCCCTACTATCCTGATCATTGCCAAGATTAAACCTCAATGCTAGGATCCCAGATCAAATGTAGTTCTCCCTTAGGGAATGTGCATAATCAACACATATGGTAGATGCAAGAATGAACTTTCACCTAGGCCCGTCCTTGATCAAGAATGCAAGTTTATGTGTGATGTAGAATACCTAGTTATACTATTGACTAATTTTTATTATGTAATGTGCCAAAGTAGTAAGTTCTAGATATAAAATGCCTAGTGTAGTCCTTTATATATGAAACTCTTTATTTTGAATTTGGGAGCTTTATTCGCATTAAGCCAACATTGGAAAACTTAAGGACAAAGTTAAAAAAGGGTTGGGACTCGTTAAGTGAGGCAAATTGATTGTTAGAGCTCAAAATTACCTTAGATAGGAGTGCTAAAAATGGACACCCTAAGGTCCAGCACTGTAGTCCAATCCTAATGCTCTTGTCTTACTTGCTCGAGACCTTGGGGGATGTAATAAGCATGGGAAATCTAACCTAGCTAAGGTAGAATGAGGTTTTGGAAGTCTACACATGATTGGTAATAGGTAAAAATGTGACTCAAGCATGAAAAAAGACCAATATGAGTAAAACAAAAGACATGGATAAATGTGAACAAAACTCATATTCTCCAGTTGGAGTCTCCTATAAAAGGACCACAAAAAAGACATGATATGTGTGGTTTCTTGATCAATTTAGGGTTCATACACCTTGAAACACTTTTAAAAGAATCTAAACTTCTCTTGTATGATCACATAATGCCAAAATAGCTCTCATAGGATTTTTATTACTTACTTCTCTAGGATTCACTATGCACACCTTCTCATAAAGTCTAGACTAAGCTTCTCAAGACACCTTGTACTCAATAAATAGTACTCAAACATGCTTTAATTGACCTAAACCTTGACATCAACCTTATAATAATCATTAGTTTTCCTTAAAATTCTCTCTTAATAGAGAGATATTAGGTTGCCTTAAAATTTTCTCTTATCATATAGCTCATATCTCACAAACCACTCACTATGCATATTCACTAGATGTACCTTGACATCAATGACATCAACATTAACATCAAATGAAATAAACCTTGATATCAATTAAAACACTTTTATATAAGTGCATATTTGGAATTGAGGTGGAATGAATTAAGCATTTTGTTGCTTGCTTTGAAGTTGCTTATATTGTGGGCATGAGTTCATAAATGCTTGTGACATGAATGTACAATAGATTAGTTATGTTAAATGGATGAATCTTTTAGTTGACTTTGTTTGGATATGTGTGGAGTTAGCATCACACAAGATTAAAAAATAGTAGTGTTTTTATGGGTTTGATTTGGGTAAAATTTTGGGCATTACGAACCTGAACTTGTAGACTTATCAAGATCTTTGATTATGTTGATGACCTATAACTTTCACCATTATTTATGAATTCATACTTTGTTTAGGAATTAAGTTTTTGAGATATACATATTAATGTGTAATCCACATTGATAGTCTCAATATGGCTTCATTCTAACTCCAAAAATGTTGTGTATGCCTATAACCTGTAGGTTAGATTTTGATAGTTTAAAACCCTCTTTCTATCACTATAATCATAAATGAGACTTGACCATGTCACCATAGACTAACATGAATCTTAGGTCATGTTTTTTACTTTTCTAACAAATTTATTTAATCTCTTGCTCATGACCTTACATTCTTCCAACATCAAAAATCTACATGAAACATTGCTCCTTGGATTTCTAAGCATGCAAATGATTTAAAACATAAAAAATTTATTGAAGTCATATTGAATCCTCTTTCATAAACACTTAAGGAAATTATATAGGTATTTTTCACCCCTTTAAAACATAAATATTGATCTTATAACTTTATTAATAAGCTTTTGTAGATTGATCTTCAATCTTGATCAACAAGAAAGCTTCTTCATAGACCATAACTTCCATTATCATCTTGTAAGTTTCCTTGATATAAGTTTTTCATGTTTTAATATAATATCATACACTTTTTTGGGTCATGAATCCTTATCTAAATTATACAAACCTTTTGAGAACTCTCTTGGCTTACTTTACAAGAAACCTAGATTATCATGAAGGCTACCAAGAAGCTTGTAAATTTGTAGTCTGATGTTATTGTTGACTATTTTGACCACAAGTCAAAATGAGTCAACCCATTATAGTCCAAAAATTTATATAAGTATCTATTATCATGTCATAGGGTATGGTATAGTCAATTTGATGTGTTTTAATATGTTTATATCCTTGGTCATAGTCTAAGTTAGTCCTTATGTCGTTTTATGTCACTTAGGGGTCATAAATGAAGGTGGTATGGTTTCAAAATATGTAAATGTAAAAGTCTTCTAATATTCCTTAAAACATCCAATATATTATATTCCTTATAAATAATGTTAGGACTAACTAAAACTTGTAGGTTCCTAACTAAAAATTAAGAAAACAAGTAAAAAAGAGGGAGTTTTGAAGGTTGTATAACCTATGGGAGAGAGTGGAACATGGGATAAGATTATATAGTGACCCTTCAGCTTCTATTAATCCATTTACACACTTTATATTCTTTTTAAGTTCCAAAATTGGACCAAAACCATTATATCTCTCCATCATTCTGCTAGGCAAGCAAAAATGGTCAACAAGTCTTTGGATGGTATGATTAGTAGGAAGACTTCAAGGTAAAATTAAATTGGTGATGGATATTACACTTGGTTTGGTTTATTTTCATTTTTATATTTGGAGGAATTTTGGCCTATATTTTGTGAACCATTCCTAAGAAGTTGACTATCTGGTTTTACTTGCCAGTCCCCACACCCTATAGATTTTATTCCTATTTGGGTTATTCCATAAAAATAAGTTGATCAATTTGATTCCATAGGATATTTAATTCCTTATATAATTTTTCCATGTTTTTTTAATTATTTGAAATGATTTTATGGGTCAAACAGTTCAAATTATAGGAATATGTCACTAGTGGACTAGCAGTCAGATTTCATCACTTGCAGGAGGTTTATTTATCTAAAATGGTATCATGTTAATGTGATATGATATGATTCATGTTTTTATTTACATATAAATAACCTTATTTCCAAGCTATGTCTCTCAATATCATGTATTGATCAAGGACAAAGTCATATGCAACACACAATCAACTCCAAATAAGCTTATAATTGTAGTCATGGTGTCTTAAAGTGTGAAAATGTTAATGGAAGGTATATGAATAGTTTTAAAATGTTTTAAATATTATTTTATCATGATATATTAATCCAAACATTTTAATGACATATATGATGGACTATGATAGTCAACCCTCATATATGCATAGTCATCCACCATGAATGAGCACCTATAGGTGTTATAAAAAAGATCAATCATATTGAAAAGGAGTAATTATCTTATTTCAATAACTTCATGGTTTAAATTTATTTTTTAAGAATATGAGGAGGTTCAATATGAACTATAAGGTCACATCCCATGCATATAGTTCATATCTACACTCACTACCTTATGTGCAATTGTATCAACACTCTCAAGAGAATGTCATAGTGAAATGGGGTATGAAAACTTGTGTCATGTATTTAAATGTTTTAAAATATAATTTGAACACTTTGAGAGAGTATAAAACTAATTATGAAGACATATTACATGTGCACTTCCTACATTTGCATTCACTTCCTACACATTGAAATGTCCACCTATAGGTGGTAATGATAGAGACTTGGGTTTATCTCATAAAGATGTTAAAACATGATTTGAAACATTCATAAAGTTTTTGGAGTTGTATAATACTATGATATTCATGTTTGAGGTAATAGATTAGCAAACAGGTTCTTGAAAGACATCTTCAAGTTAAAAGACTGAGCTTTAAGGATAAATTCCCCAAAAGCTCCAAAATAGAGCCCTCAGTATTTTTGGTGTTAATATATGATAATGTGACAAGGATTTTATATGTACCTAAATGTTTCCATCTTTTATCCCTATCCTAGGGTAACATCTTACAAAAGGAAGTGAGTGGTTTAGCCAATAGGAGTTAATACTAGAAGGCTTAAAAGTTGCATATTTGTTCACTACATTTCTTCAACATTTTCCTACAATTTTGAAACTCAAATGACCTTTAAACCATATGGTTGTAGTTTATGAACATATATTCATGTTAGGTGGGATTATTGAGTTGATAATTCACATTTTTGGTTCAAATGTCATCAAAAATAGTTGAAATTCAAGGTATGGACTTACATTATCACTTACAAGTATGCTTGACCCTAAGACAACTTACCTACAGTTAATTGTAGACTCCTATAGTTCCATAAGGTGATATTAGACATGGAAACACAAACACATACTAGTGAAATCTACCTCTAAAGAACCAAAATGGATCATATAACATGTGACATAGGTCCCAAATAGTCAAAATGCACCTACAAGATTCTTCTTTGATTTAGGAAGGGTCAACTATAGTTGACTGTAGTTGATAATGATCTAAGGTAAGATTATCTTGGTGAGTAGCCTAACATATAGGTGATGAAAGGTGAGATAAATTACTATGGGAGGATATTTATTACTATAATAAGGTCTCTACGCATTACCTACAATACCTAATACTAAATTTACACCTACAAGCATAATGAAACATAGATTACAATCACATATAGTTAGCACCCATGTTAAGACCATCACAATGCATGCAATGAAGGAGTTGAAAAAGAGAAAAGAGAGTTGAAATTTAATAGATACTAATAAAAAATTTATCCATTATATGAATTTATAAATACAAGAGAACATAACATTGAAGGGTCTAATCTCTAAAGTATACCATAGTCATAGTCAACCTACAAACTAGACCAGTCAAGGTGAGAGTGAGAAATGAAAGGTTTGAAAAAGTTTTGATGATAAAAAAATATGATATTGAATCCATAGGTAAAATTTACACATATCAATACTCTCATATAGTGGAAATATGTCTTTAGTAAGTTTTTATCATGACAACCTATAGTCCATACTCAAAAATATATACACAGTCAATCTTCCAAGGGTTTGTTTTAGGTTTTGAGGCATTTGGAGATATCATGGGTACCAACCAATCCAAAAAGTATCCCCTCACTTGTAAAATCCTAAAATACCTTCCTTTTATATGGGATAATAGGGGAAGTGCCCTCTATTTTGTCTCAGATAAAGGGCATTCCCCAAGGATGAAAATCATGTAGGTTGGTCATGAAAAGGAAACAAAGGTAGATTGAGGGTTGGTGAAACCTTGAAAAAATACTTATTAAGATGTGATAGATGTGAAACAAAATTATTAAGGATTCACAATAGTTGGAAACATGTCACAATGTCCTAAACCCATAAGTATGTAGGTTGAGCCTATTAGGCCTTGTCTAGGCCTAGAACCCTAAAGGGGTACAAATTATTTTGTAGAACTAGAAGAAAATTACAAAGCATAGAAACACCTGAATGTGTAGTTATATGATGTGTAAAATCTATTGTTATGCATAAAAAACATAACGAATCCATTTCTTGGCTTAGTCCAACTCAGGCTTATGTAGAATGAAGAGAAGAAGCTCGAGAGGCTAACTTAAGATGATCACACCTAAAAAGAGGATTTTCATGGGATTATAAGGAGTTGGGGGATGTTTAAGGAGGTATTTAACATGTAATTTGTGGAATTGTTTCACAAATTTTATGTTAGACTTGTATGAATAATCCTTAAGGGCAAAATCACCTAAAATCCTCTAAAACTCTTACTAAGGACCTGATTGGGAAAATGAAGAAGGAGATGTATATAAATGGGATATAATGTCTTGGGATATGATTTTAAGTTTTATATGATTCTCCAAGGCTCCTCCCCATCAACCTGAGTTCTACCCTACTTATATGAACATGGTGGAAAATGGACTTCTTGACTATTTTTGGTGTTTTATAGGTTCAAGGGAGAGTAAAAAGATGGAAGTCACTTTGGGATATATTTTGGGACTTTAGTTAACCCATAATTTAAATTTCATACATCAAAAAACCTCACAAGTTCTTCTAGTAGTACCTTCATCTCATCCAGTCAAAACTAGCATAGTGAACATATAAGTGAGAAGGTGAAAACTCTAAGTGGGAATCATTTTAAAGTCTACTTGAGAGATATAAGTCCATGAGGGATATTTATAAGTGTCATAAAATCATATGTATGTAATTTTTTTAAAAAATTAATGCAACTTTGGTGTCAAGTGTGAAAGGTGAGTGAAAGGGGAGTTATTTGGACTACAGGTAGTGATAAATCATATACAAAATAATATTGATGATTAGGGACACATAAAATGAATTTTAGAGCATGTATATAAACCCTCCATATTATTTAAATCATCACATATTTCCCTAGTCTAATGTGAAGTATTCCAAGGAGGTCATATTATGAAGGCAATTTCTAAGCATGGAGATGAAGAGTCCTACACCACATTTTAGGAGTTTCGTGCATTTAAGGGACATTTGTCCTATGATTCCTTACATGGTATATTCCATATTAATTTATCCTACATGTTTACCTATTTTTCTTAGGATGACACATGTTCTAGTAACTCTTTTAATTCATTCTTCTCACTTCTCTCTCAAATTCTTTAAGTAGTAGCCATTTTGGATCTTGTAGACTAATACCACACCATGTATGGCAATGCCTTACTAGTTTTGACATTGTAATTTTCATTTGAAAAATAAATGAATGTTTTTTTTTGAGTTCATAAAACTTTTCCTAATTGTATAAAGAGATATATAGTTAATGGTTAAGACATATTCATCTATCCTTGTTTTCTCTCAATCCTTTCATACTTGATGTAAGTTATTCCTATTCTAATAGGTCATATAGAGTGTAATTGGTGTGTTAGATCCTTTAAAGTGTATAGTTATTCTTAGAGTGTGAAACCTACCCTCTAGTTTACTTGCCTTGTGTTATCTCATGCATATCACCTTTATGTTGAAACACTCATGTTAGAACCCCATAAGACTTGAATGCTAGTTTGTAGGTCTTGTTTCATTATGATAAAAGTATGATGGTATTGTAGAAATCATTCTTATATATCACCCCCTTAGATTATTTTCATTTCATTAAAACTTATATGTCTTTTACCATAATAAAATATTTAATTAGGTGATAATAATTTCAAGTTATATTCAGGGAGCTAACCCTTAAACCTAGAGGTCTACTTCTAGTATAGGTAAACACACATACCTAGAAGTATTCCCATTTGCCCAAATCTAGAAGAGGCTTGAACATCCTCATACAGGGTGAAATATTTTGTGAAACTAATTAAAACTTTAAAAATTGCATTGGTAGGTCTGTGTCCTTCATGACGAGGCTTTGGATATTGAGAAAAGTTTAGAAATTTTCTCACATGCTTGAAAATGGGTCTAGAGGTCCTTGAGAAGCATTACATTATCTTAAACCTAGAACAGTCATATTATTTATCTTTGCATAATTTTATAGGATTTTTTTACCTCATTATAACCTTGGACATTGTACTAACATGTTTAAAACTTTTTCAAGACACCATATAGACTTGTAAGGCTATTGTGCAATAACCCATTACGATCCTATAGGGGTCTACATGCTTGTAACCCTATTGGGTCATGAATGTAATACAGATATTTTAAATTTTTATATTTTATGATTATTTTTAGGATTTTAACTAAGATATAAACACCTTAAAATTATTTACAACCTCTTCTCATTTTTGTAGGCCCATATAAGTCTTCTTCAAGATCAAACCCTGTAGAAACTAGAATTGTTCATGGTTTTCATGTCTTACAACAATGTTGTTAAAAATAAAAACCAATTGATCTTCATATGATACATTTTAAGTATGTTGAAAATATCATGATATGTCCCATTATACACAAACTTTCAATTATTCAGGAATACTTTCAGACTTTTTCTTCATTGAAGACCTTACTTCCTGTATGCATCATATATATGTCTCCTCAAGATTAAAATCTCCATTGAATCTTGAGGATGGATCCCATGAGACACCACCCTTGTTTATATGACATGAAGAGTGAGAGGAGATTATTTGAATTTTTTATTACCCTTTACTCAATTGGAGAATACTTCAAACCTATTAAGACTCCATTCTTGTATTTATAGGCCTCAATAAGCCATTTCAAGCTCAAACCTTTAATGCACCTTGAGAATGTATTCCATGATATTATACCTTAATTTTAAGGTAATAACAGTAAGATAAATATTTTTAGGCTTTTTTATGGTCTCTCCATTGAGTAATTAAGAAATTGAAACATCTTAAATACCCATTCTTTCTTGGAGAACTATAGGTCTTCCTTCAAGTTTAAAATCTCCATTCTTGGAAACTTTGTAATTTAGGCTCTTGAGGATAAGTATATACATTTTAATAGTTTTTAATTAAATAAAATGATTGTTATTCTTGGTTGAGACTCACTAATTAAGAGAAACATTCCAACATGCACCAAACCTTCACTTTTCAAACTATAGACCTATACAGGGCTCTTAAGCTTGAAACACCTTGAGCATGGTTGCCAATGTCTCTCTTGGGCACAAAACGTATTGTATAGATAATATTAGAGTTATTTAGTTTGATTATTACCTTTATTTGAGATATTAACACCTCAAAATTCATTGAAAGACTCATCCTTATGTTCGCAATCATATGACTCTTCTTTCACACTTAAAACCTTACTAAAACTTGTGAATGGCTCCTATAAGCCTATACCTATGTCAAAATGGTCCTAAATGTAGGGGGAGTTATTTTTATTACCTTAATTCCATTCATAAAGAATATAAATCTCTAAAACTTATTAAAAATCCATTTTTAACTTGTGGACTTATACAGGTCTCTTCAAGCTTGAATCCCATTGAAAACCTTGATCATGGTCTTTAAGGTGTTAAAGGTAAAATAATTGAGAGGGGAGGGGGAATCAGTGATGAAATAAAATAAAATTCAATTCCAATTTTTAAAACTCTTAACCATTCAACATAAGCATTCATGAAGTATGTAAACCATTCATTGAAATGAACAAAGAAAATAATTCAAGTTCAAAGCACGTAACACATGAATTATGTGGGAAAACCTCATGGGGGAAAAACCCCACTCTCAATCATACAAAAAAATGGACTATAGTCTTATAATATATCACAAACAAGAGACTTTAGTGAAGAACCCACTCCATAAGGAGAACCAATCCTTAAGCATGGATAAGCACCTACTTACCCAAGATGTTGAGCACCCACACAAAACATCTATTATAAACACCTTGATAAATTTTATTTTCTTTAAATCTAATGGATAAAATTTTAATAACAACTCTCTTCGACCCTTCACACTTTCTCAATCCTTCACACACGAGCAATGCATACAAAACAACCTTTTGGATCAATCTACACCTATTCACTTATCCTCAACCATGAACCCTAAAAAAAATTATTACCACATCATAAACATGACCATTAGGTCACACACATATCCTTCATGTTGATTTTCTCTTCAATTCATCCACAAATCTTACCGACACTTCACTTTTATTCACTCACAACAATCTAGAAACCTTGATCATTATTTTTGTTCTTTATAGAGTCTTCATGATCACCACCTTCTTGGTCAGCCTCAAGACATTAATTAACACTTAAGTATTATATCCCATTTATAAAATATCAACACCACCAAAATATTCTAACCATATAATTGATATATCACCCTTAAGTAACAACACCTTTCAATTAGGCCTAAGTGGCCCTTTTAGGTCCCATAGAGACATATGCATCCCTTTAACACTTCACCAAGAAAAATAGAAACACAATACAACTTATAATAACATGGTTCTATGACACATGGCCCCTAAGATACCCTCAAGTGATTACATTCATCACTACACACCTCTGCATATGCAAAACCAATCAATCATTTGCCTTGTACATGAAAACATCATGAACGAACAAAAGTCAACTTCCAAGAAATGGTTTATACTAAATATGGATTGGTAAGACCTCCAAAATCCATAAAAACTATACTTATGGAGTATAAAACCCTCTCAAATAGATAAATCATCTTTAAAAATCCAAATATCATCAATATAAACTAAAACACCCTTCTTGGGTCCTTAACAAATGAAGGTCAAACCCTTAGACAACTTTGAGATGTAATAAATGCAATTATAAAAATAATCAAACTTCCTAATCAATTTTAATGGATTAAAATTTAATATCTTTACCACTTCTATTTTTACTCCATCATAAAATTCATCCATTTACTCAATATACAGATCAAACAATCATAACTAGTTTCCTTTGTAAACTTCAAATATTTGAATTTTAACAGTCACTAAAATATGTAAATTTGGCTAAGTATAAAAAAATTAAATATACCTAGGAGAGAAAATTTTCACCATAATAACATTTTATAGACATAATTTAAAGGAATGAAACTTAAAACACATACTCTAGGCATAAAACTGAACAAACCCATGTGAACACTTTCTTTTGACACCTTCACATGTGCAAATTCTAACATCATCAATCTTCTCACTCAGGAAACTCTACCAAGATGACTATGATAACCTAGACCTTAAAAATACTACCCAAATTTATTATTTTAATTCTAAAATTATACCAAGAAATTATTACATGCCATATGGACTCTGCATCAAGAACACATTATCAATAACATCCATAACAAGATCAAAACCTATAGGGTCTCATGAAAACTATGTGAGCACTAAGATACACTTTTTCATTGAGGACCATGCATACATATCATCTCATGAACACTCTTGGCCACCTTTGAGACATAATTTACAACACCTTAACAATATCCCCCTTTGTCACTGATGTCAACACTTATAAACACCAACACAAAGCTATGCACATATTCTTTCTGCCTCTACAAACACTTTCTCCCATTTTGACACAATGACAAAGTGGGATTACCTACTGATCTTGAGGACCTATAAATTATTTCAAATCCAAAAATAATAAGGGACCTCCTCTAATAGATTATATAAATTCCCCTATCACTGTTCATAGCATTTCTTACCATGACTACCTCAAACCTGCTCATTAACAACACTCTTCTTTGACCATGCATTACTATATGAATAAGAAACACATAATAATACAAAAAAATTATTTAAAACACCTTAATAAAAGTTTCAAGGACTCCCCATAAGTCACCCAATCTTACACACCCTTTGAGAACTTTCTGACCATCTCCAACCATGATGAAACTTCATAGTTATCTTCAAATTCTCTCTCACAAGACACCCATAGAATGAATAATGTAAATTCAATATCTTTATCAAACCCATTTTATGTAAAAATACAACTAATAAACATATTAAGGACACATATAACTTTGTATTTTGAATAAAATGACCAAAAACTACTCTTTTCACACTAGCCTTGCCTAGAGGCCTTGTAACCCTTCCATATTTTTTAGAGGTAATAAATTTATATGTAAAGACCTCCATGACTTCAAACTTCATATGTGATGTAAAATAATATGACCCCTCATTCATTCCAATTTTAATCACCCAACTCTTCCTCTACACTATATCTCCTTTGTAAATTGACTTGCCAATTAGCCCTTCTACTTGACAAATAGACAAGTGTAGAAGAAACCACTTACCTTCAGAATACTATGAAATTTTTTTTGAGGATTAATTATATAATTTAAAATAATTAAGTATCCTTAGACCTCAAATCCTTTGGTAAGGTCACTAACCCACATGGGCTAAGACACCAAGGCATCAATAAGAAACATGGTCAACTTACCATCTTCTAGTCAATGCCAACTCTTGAAAATTATATCACACATAGAGGTCACCAAATAACACCAATTGGTATAAATAATTATTATATACTATTTTGGGAACCCATACATCCATCAATGTGGTTTTTGGCATGTTAGCCCTTGAGCAAAGACTATCATACCTGAGAGCCATCAAAAATATTCAAATGGAATTCAATACATCTTCACGACCTATAAACACTTGTAATAAACCTTTACAAGGTAAAAACACATTTAAAAGTCATAAATCACCTTGAAAACTTGTAAATCTTCATTTTAAACTAATAAATCTCATGACTATGACTATAGACCTTGTTTAAACAACAATCACTAAGCCAAAACATCATAAAAATATCATGGGAGCCTTCTAACCTCTCCAAAACACCTTTTTCACTTATACACATCAAATAAAACTATCCTAAACCATTTTTTAGCCTCATATAACCCAAACACACCAATTTTCTGTTTGGGCTCTCACTAGGTAGTGAACACTGAACAAACTAATCAAATTGAACAAATGGTCATGAATGGTTTTTTTGACCAACTTAACACATCTAAACCCATGGAATACACTTGGACAAGTCCTTTTCAAATTAAAAATCAATATTAACTTTATTCTTCATGTTTTGACCAACTAAATCAAGTTTCAAAGATTGATTAAGAACTTGTCCTTAGGACCGATGTCCCTAAACATGTCTCTTGAAGCTTTTCATCACAAACCTCTACAGCAAGCACATAGACTTGTTACTCCCCCTCATGAATCATACAACATGACAATCCAATTATATAATCAAAACAAGTCTTGGCAACATAATATCATCAACTCTTTACCATAAAGGCATTGGTCTTAAAGACCAATCAACAATTCTACATACCCCTATTCTGATTACGACATATTGTACATCACCTAGAGCATACACACTTGATTCTACATATGAAATATGTCTCCTAATAATCATATGTAGAGACACTCACTTTTCACAGAGAGATTAAAAGTTCCAAAAATTTGGAGACTCCCATATCTCCATCCTCTCATTTGACTATAGTCCTACCTCATCATCAAATTGACTTTGAATGGGTCCTTGACTTTATTTTTCCTTTAGAATTGGAATCTTGATTGATTATTTTGTCCACTTGTGTAGATAAGACCATTTTAGAACACTTTATCTTGTACCATAATTTGTCATGACAAATAATCCTCTTTAAGTATATTTTTCATTCACCTCTTTGGATCTCCATACCTTATTTTGAGCTCTCTCACGCACTCTTGGAGATCTACCTAACTTGTCTTGACTATAAGACCTTCTCATCTTATTAGGATAGTGTCTTGCAATGTATCCTAGTTTATAACACTTAAAACACTCCTTTTATTGATGTGTACTTTGAGATATAACACTACTCCATTGATAATGGCTTTGAATAAGTCTTTTACAATCACTAGCCTTATGCCTAGATTGATCACAAGAATAACAGTAACCATTGAAGGAGTTATCATACCTTATTATATTGGGTTGGTTGATTTAACTTGAAATTCTAGAGCTCTTAAAATTATCTTTATTATTCATATTGACACTTTTATTGTCTATACTATCACTCTCCTTAACATGATTATTCTTCTAATCTATCATTACTATCTTCTCAATATTATTACCCTTTTAAACATTTTCATGGAACCCTAGACCTAATTTGTCATTTGAGACCTTTTGACTACTCAATAGGTCATCAATATCAACTATACTTTTCTCAAATTTCTTATATGTCTTTAGTTTGTTTATTTCTTAATCCAATTCTGTCTTCAACATGGTGAAATCAAACTCTTTTGTCCTTAGACTACATTTCAAGGATTCAACCTCCAAGCTAAGCTTAAAGAACTCATCTTATTTTACCTTACGGCTTGCATATATTGCCTTATCTTGTATCTTATCTTAATTTTATAGACCTTCATACTCCCTTGAGTTCAACTCCAATCTTACCTCAAACAAACTAATTTAGTTCTCATAGTATTTTATTATAGCTCTCATCTTGTGACTCTTATTTCTTTGGTGTTTTATCTCATCAAGAGAATTCACCAATTCCTTATCATAATCTACCTTAGATTATTCATCATTTGAATCATCAACTAAATATTTTTTTGCAATGAGGTCATCTCATTTAGAGTTACTTGATTCTAAGGCCATGAAAAGAGTTTCATTTCATTCATGCTCTGATAGCTCTATCTTCTTTGTTACTTCAAAATATTCATTGTTCTTATCTATAAGTTCTTCAATGGGGAAGATCACCTATGTTTTTGAATTCTTCTTGATTATTAAAAGAAAATCAATAGTTGTGTCTAACTTGTTGTCAAGAAACCTTTACTCACCTTCAAAATTATATCTATGATCTTCATCTTTTGAGTTATCACCATCAAAGAGATCATTTCCTTTAGAACATTCATAGTCAACATCATCAAGAGCCATAAACAATATATCATTTGATGCATCATCACTTTATTATGTGGATATTTCTTCTTTAGTAGATGTATTACTATCTTCTTCATGGTAAATACTCTTACTACCTTTGTATGACTCCTTGTCATTTATCTTGTTGATGAACTTTCTATACTTGTTAGGACCCTCAATTTTTTTGTGCTCATCCTCATGAGATTTCTTATGAGCTTCCTTGTATTCAAACTTGCCTCTATCTAGGTACTTAGCTATAAAATGACCAACTTTACCACATGAAAAAATATTTAAAAGAAAGTTTCCCTTCATGTTTACCTGATCCTACATTCAATTATTTTGTAATCATGGCTTTAACTTGATCTTAATTAAGATTAATGTTAGGTTGTAAAGCTAAAAGCTTCATTGATGCAAGCAGGGAAGGAGGTTGCAAAGGGTTGCAGAGTGTCACAGACACCGGCGTCGATCAGGCCAACCGACATCGACAAGATAAGGCAAGATGGAAACCGACATCGGTCAAAATTCGGCCGGTGTCGGCACCCCCAGGTAGACAGGGACCGACGTCAGTCACCTGTGTGGTTTAAACTAAGTGTTTTACGGGTAGTTAGCTAACGAACCAAGTGTTTGCATGTCAAGAGCCAATTTTAGACTGAGAGCTGTGGATCTAATTATTGTAATTAGGTGTCTAATTATTATTTACATGAGATCTATTTAAGAGACTCATTGGTTATATTGTAAACTAGTGCTAGAGAGTAAGAGAGCAAATAAGCTCCTTCAGAGAGAAGAGAGCAATGGTGTGTTCCTCCTAGTGCCACAGTACCAAGTGTGGTTGCTGGATTGGAGAATAATTAGGGTTCTTCATGTATGTATGATCTTGGTCATTAGGTGAGCATGGCCTCTATAAGAGATCTGCATGGTAAGTAAGATCATTGATTTGTAGGTGTATGTGTGTGCAAGGTCAAGGTTCACAGCTGTGCAGAACCAGTTTAATTTGTAGGTGTGTAAGATCAAATAGGATAGCAACACAACAGGGAGCAGAATCAGGTGGGGTCTACTTAGAGTACGTGTGTGTAGTTGTGGAGTGCATGGAGCACTTGTGGAGTGTGTGGAGCACTTGTGGAGTGCGTGGAGCACAGGTGTAAGGTGAACACCAACTCTATGTTTGAGTTGGGTGTTGGGACCTAGGAGAGAGAGCTTTGAGGGAAGATTTAATGTTTATGCCCTAGAGGTGTGGGAGCCCTAGAGGTGTGTAAGGAAGAAGAACTGTGGCAGCCTTCTTTGTTGTATTTCCTTCTGAAAGAGTTTTAATACAAGTTATGTATTGTCTCTCATATCATGTGTTATTTCTGAATTCTAGTTAGTTGTGTATTCTGGTTAATTTCTACATATTAAGTTGCTTGGTAATCAATTATGTGCTTTCGGTTATTTATCCCAACACGTGGTATCAGAGCTAAGGTTGCAAGGAACAGGTTTTGTGTTTGGTTATAGGTCACTCTCAGGGGTTTCTAATTGAGTGGGAGTAAAGCAATGGCAGATCAAAGTAAGCTAAGAATGGAGGAGTTGAAAAACACAGATGGTCACTTACGATCTTATGGAAAGAAAGAGCAAGGAAAAGAATATGTTGGTTGGTACCAGATCAGCATGAAGGAACTGAAGATGTAGATGTTGCAGGGGTTGTGGCACAAGATGCTCTGGGAGGTTTCTTGGATAAAGTTGAATCTTGGATAATAGATTATGTTGCCTCTTTCCATGCAGCCCCAGGGAGAGGAGCTGGAGAGCCTTGTCAAAGAATTGGCAAAGGGGAAGTGAAGCTGAAATTGTAGGCAGCTAACACATGGGTGTTGAAGGAGGTCATGCAGGTCCCAGGTTTGGAGATGTGGCTAATTTCTTCAAAAAGGTTGGGTGATGAGAGATGCACGAGAGCTCTCACAGTGGATGCACTTGAATTAGCTGGTGGTAAGAAAATAGGTACTCTTTATCTACTTGTTTATATTACTAATTCTTCTTTTGTTGCAGAGACGTGGCTTCGTAGGCTTGGTCACATGAGCAGGAAGGAGATGCACATTCTTAAGAGGAAGATATATATATTTGACAGGCTTAAAAACTGGAAAGCCTTGGTGTTTATGGAGGAAACGGCAGACAGAGACCAGTGGATGGGGTTGGATACTTCTGGGCAGGGCAGTTTGGACATGGGACTTTATTCAAAGGAGCTCGCAGGGAAAAAGTCATCACTCACAGGTGAACACAGGTACAAGCATTGGTAGGAAAACCAACATTGGCAGGATGTAAGACTGACGTCAATCAAGAGGACCGATGTTGGCAGTAGGAGGACACCGACGTTGGCAGGGTTGGTAGTCATGACAGGCGCATGGAACTGACGTCAGTTAGATCCAGACTGTGTAGTGACTGAGGTCGGTCACTGTAACAGATTTTGGGTGGACAGCAAGCTATCAAGGAGTCTCAAACACCCATATGGAAGATTGAATATGGTAAGTAAGCCTCAAATTCATTGTTCCTCTTCTTTATACTAGTTGTTGACTGCAGAGCAGGAAGGATCCAGGAAACAGTGGGTGCATGGCATGGAGAGATTGCAAAACCAAGCAAAGATTTGGTAGGGTTGCTAGCCAGAAGAAATCACAGAGACGAATGGATACCTTAGTTGAAGAATAGAGAGAATGGACACATGAGATGGAAGATCAGGGCATATGGTCTTGAGGAAGCTGCAGGACAGTGGTACAGGTTTTGATAGTGGGATGACAAAGCATGACTTTAGTCAATGTCAGGGTAACTACTATGGTTTGTCTTACTAGGTGGATGATGATTGCAACACCATTTTTTTGCTGTATGTGGATGGTATGTTTGCTAGCAGGTTTGTACATACAAGGTTTTGCTAATCTAAGGGTAAGATTAGTTCAATGGTTTGTTATTAAGAATTTGAAGCAGCGAAATTCTTTGGCATGGGGGACATGGGAGATCACAGGTTGATTTTGTCTCCAGTGGGAGCTGATGTGAATCAGGTGTTGGCGAGGTTCATTATGCAGGATGCAAAATCGGAGCACACTAAGGGCTGGACAGTTCAGTGTCTAAAATCACATGAGGTCTGGTATAGGCCTGAGTTTGCCCATGCAGTGGGTGTTGTCAGAGAGTTAGGAGCCAATTCAGAGAAGTGGGTTCTCAGGTATTTGAGAGGGACCAGCAGTAGGGATTCATGTTATTCAAGGTCAGGACTTCAATACATAGATTTGTAGGTTTAAATGTGGCAAGGTACTCGAATGATAGGAGGTACATCATAAGTTGTGTGGTGGGTTATCTTCAGGATTGATCTTGAAGAGGGATACAAGCCGAGAAACAAATTAGATAGGGTACAAGTATAGGTACAGTGCAGCTGTTTATCTCCAAGTGGGAGATTGTTAGGTTGTGGAGCTAAAAGCTTCACTGATGCAAGTAGGGAAGGAGGTTATGAAGGGTTGTAGAGTGTCACAGACACCGACGTCGGTTAGGCCAACCGACGTCGGTAGGATAAGGCAGGATGGCAACTGATGTTGATCAAAAGTTGGCCGGCGTTGGCACCCCCAGGTAGACAGGGACTGACGTCGGTCACCTGTGTGGTTCAGAATGAGTGTTTTAAGGGTAGTTAGCTAACGAACCAAGTGTATGCATGTCAAGAGCCAATTTTAGACTGAGAGCTATGGATCTAATTATTGTAATTAGGTGTCTAATTATTGTTTGCATGAGATCTATTTAAGAGACTCATTGGTTGTATTGTAAACTAGTGCTAGAAGGTAAGAGAGAAAATGAGCTCCTTCAGAGAGAAGAGAGCAATGATGTGTTCCTCCTAGTGCCACAGTACCAAGTGTGGGTGCTAGATTGGAGAATCAGCAGGGTTCTTCATGTATGTATGATCTTGGTCATCAGGTGAGCATGGCCTCTATAAGAGATCTACATGGTAAGTAAGATCATTGATTTGTAGGTGTGTGTGTGTGCAAGGTCAAGGTTTACAGGTGTGCAGAACCAGGTTGATTTGTAGGTGTACAAGATTAGGTAGGACAGCAACACAATAGGGAGCAGAATCAGGTGGGGTCTACTTGGAGTACGTGTGTGTACTTGTGGAGTGCATGGAGCACTTGTGGAGTGCATGGAGCACAGGTGTAAGGTGAACACCAACTCTGTGTTTGAGTTGGGTGTTGGGACCTAGGAGAGAGAGCTTTGAGGGAAGATTTATTGTTTATGCCCTAGAGGTGTGGGAGCCCTAGAGGTGTGTAAGGAAGAAGAACTATGGCAGCCTTCTTTATTGTATTTCCTTCTGAAAGAGTTTTAATACAAGTTGTGTATTGTCTCTCATATCATGTGTTATTTTTGAATTCTAGTTACTTGTGTATTCTAGTTAATTTCCGCATATTAAGTTGTTTGGTAATCAATTGTGTGCTTTCGGTTATTTATCCCAATAATTAAAGTATTCAAGACTTAACTTGATCTTCTTTCCTTTTATCTCCTTGATCACTTTGAAGGTTACTTCCTTCTTTTGTGGTTTCTCCCCATTGACTCTCATCTCATATTCAATAAGGATGCCATGAAATCAATCCATCTTCATCTTGGTGAGATCATGACTTTCTTCTACATTAGATACTTTTGAATCAAACTTGAGGGTGAGAGACCTTAATACTTTGTATACTATAGTAGCTTCTTCAAGATCCTCTCGAAAACCTATGATCATGTTCACCACCTCATCAACCCTTAGAATATAGGATGCCAAAGTATCTTCTTCCTTCATTTTGAGGGCCTCAAATTACCTTTGGTAAGTTTGTAATTTATCCAACTTAACCTTAAAATATTCTTCATATATGGTCTACAATTTGTCCCATATTTCCTTGGAAAATTTTAAATGGATCACCTTGGTAAACTTAGCCTTTGATAGGCCACAAATGATAGCATTCATTGCTTTAGAATTATTCTCACTCAACTTCTTGTAATTTTCACTAGTTGGAGGAGTAAGGTGTGTGGAATAACAATCCATAATAGATTTCCAAATGTCAAACCCTACATATATGATGTAGGTATTCATCCTCACACTCCAAAAAACATAGTTGGATCCATTAAATAGTGGTTCTTGATTATTAGATCAACCATCTTGCATTTTATGATTACCAATTTTACCTTTGATCACTTTCAAGTTGTTAAACTTGTAAAGAAGGTGTGGCTCTAATACCAATTATTAGAGGTATAATAACTAAGAGGGGGTGAATCAGTCAACTTAAATTAAAATTATTCAAACTCTTAACCATTCAACATAAGCATTCATGAATCATATAAACCATTCATTATAATAAATAATGAAAAAAATGCAAGATCAAAGCACGTAACACATGAATTATGTGGAAAGTACTCATGGGGGATAAAAATCACTCTCAAGCCTAGAAAAAATAGACTAAAGTCCTATAAGAGATCACAAACAAGAGACTTTAGTGAATCACCCAATCCAGAAGGAGCACCAACCCATAAGCATGGACAAGCATCCACTTTCTCTAGATGTTGATCACCAACACAACACATCTGATATCAACACCTTTAGAACTCTGATTGCCTTCCAATTTGATGGAAAAACAATGAATAACAACTCTCTTCAACCCTTCACACTTTCTCAAGCCTTCACACACAAATAATATATCCAAAATAATATTTTGAATCACTCTACACCTCTTCACTCATTCTCAACCATCAACACTACTCTTCTCTTCAATTCATCCACCAAGCTTAATCACACTTCACTTTTCTTCACTCACAACTCTTTAGAAACCTTCATCTTTATTTTTTCTCTTTATAGAGTCTTCATGATCACCACCTTCTTGGTTAGACACAATACATTCTTTAAACCTTAAGGCTTCTATCCCATTTATAAAAATATAAACAACACCTACATAAGTTGACCATAGCATTGATATATCACCCTTAAGGAGTAATGCCTTCTAATTAGGCCTAAGTGGCCCTTTTAGTTCTCATGGAGACCTATTCATCCCTTTAACCCTTCACCAAGAAAAATAGAAACATAATAACACTTCTAGCCACATGGGTCCATGCCACATGACCCTTAAGATACCCTCAAGTGATTGCATTCATCACTACACACCTTTACATATGCAAAATCCTTTAGTCATTTGTCTTGTACATGAAAACACCATGAATGAACAAAAATTCAACTTCCAAGCAATGGTTCATACTAAATATGGATTGGTCAAACTTAAAAAATCCCTATAAGTTATCCTCATGGAGTGTAAAACACACTCCAATAGATAAATAGTCATGAAACATAAAAATATCAACAATACAAACTAAAGTACCCTTCTTGGGTCCTTAACAAATGAAGGTCAAACCCTTGGTTAACTTTGATCTATAATAAATGCAATTGTATGACTAGTCAAACCTCTTAATCAATTTTTTTTAATTTCCCTTGAATATATTTACCACTTTGCCTTTTAATCCATCACCAAATTTATCCATTTTCTCAAGATACAAATCAAACAATCACAACTAGTTTTCTTTATAAAATTTAAATATTTGAATTCCAATAGTCATAAAAATATGTAGTATAAAAACAATGAAATCTTCCTAGGAGAGTAGATTTGAGCCATCATAAAATTTAATATGCATCATGTTAAGGCATGAAACTTGAGACACATGCTCTAGGAAGAAAAATTAATAGACCCATATGACGACTTTCTTTTGATGCCTTCACATGTGCAAATTCTAACATCATCAATTTGCTTACGTAGGAAACTTTGCCAAGATGACTAGGACAACCTAGACCTTCAAAAGACTACTCAAATGGATTAATTTCACTTAAAAAAGTAAACAAATAAATTATAAAAACCCATAGGGCCTCTGCATCAAGAAAACATTATCAACAACATCCTTAAAAAGATAAAAACCTCTAGGGTCTCATGTAAACTATGTGAGCACTAAGGTGCACTTTGTCATTGAGGACCATGAATATATATCATCTCATGGAAACTCTTGACCACCTTGGAGACATAATTAAAAACACCTCAACACAATTACCTAAAATCTATAAATTTATTTATGGGTTGATCTTGGTCAATCTTAACATCATTTTTATGTTTTCCTATATCTTTTCATTATATTAGAAAAAGCTAAAAACAATAAAAGATGGATCCATATGCTCCTAGGTTTTAAGAGGATTTAAGGCCACTTGTGATGTTTTTGATGGATATACATGTTTAAAATCTCCCTATTTAGGTTATCTATCTTAATATGGTGATAAATATGTCTTCGAACCTCCTCTAATAGCCATAATTTTCCATGCATCAGAAGAAGTGAAATCAAGCTTCAAATTATGCTCTTGTCGATTTACATATAGGCTAGTTTTGGCTTCTTAACAAAGATTCATAACCATATTTTAATTTATTTTCCTTTAAATACCTAAAAATGGTTATCAAATACCTCTTCCTCCCTCTATAGTATCCTTATAGGCCCATACTACTCCCTAATAAAGATGGAACATCATAGAAAATATCTTGTAGGTGCCTACGAAGGTGATTTTAGTCGGGTTTGGCCTTGTTTTGAGGTCTAAAATACATGTGTAAATCCTTGAAGGCCTACTAACATTTTATTATTATAATATATGATTTCATTAACCTTTTTATACTTAATACCATATAACTCTGCAACTCTTTAGCACTGCCTTGAAACAACCTATAAGATCCTTAAAATTTTCATGTTTTGGGGTTTTCCCTACCTGAGTTTTGTATATAGAGCATCAAAGAGACTTAATAAAACCCATAAGTGTTTGAAGGAGGTGTTTGATCCTTATTATAATGTATGAAACTCTTATAAAACCTCTAAAATTATGCCTTCAAAGGCAAAACCTATCATTTTCTTGGACTGTAACCTCATGAACACTTGTTTTCTCTTTGACGTTTGTCTAAAACCTATCATTTCCATTCATGAATTGATCTAATTTTTAATAAGGCAAGTTTTAACCAATTTTTACCTATAGGTCAAAATGGCCAACCCCCTATATTTTAAACTTGAACTATCATGAAGTCTCTAGCCTTGTTGATGGTCATCTCGCCTTGTGTGTTCTTCAAAGTGCTAATTTAACCCCAAATAGAATTGTTTAAGTTTTTTTTTGATAATATTAAGATAAAACATCATTATTGACTTTAGGATTGTGTATTCATTTATAGCATGGTCAAGTGGGTCCAAGGGTGTTAAGTGGTCTAGGAAGGTCATGTTGAGACATGTCGTGTGGTGACAAAGTCATATCATACCTCCTATAGTTTATGAAACTCTTATAAAGGTGGAAAATCAATTTTATAACATTAAATTTGACTCTCAAGGTATTTTATATTGATCTATTTGGTAACATTCAAGAGTATTTTTGGAAATAAATGATAGGTTTTCAGTGAGTGGATGTGAATGACTCTTCACCATAGGTCTGTCCATGCATCCCCCAATTGTAGGAGAATTTATCACACATTTTCTGTCAGTTTCCAAGATAAAATTGGTAGTTCTCAAGCCAAAATCAGAGGTTTCCAATAGGTTCACATCTAGGTGCTTCCAAGGCTTAACTTAACTCCCTTAGGTTAAAATGTAGGTGTTGGAGTCTCACGAGATAAAATGTGTAAAAACCCACCCTATCTCTCCATTTCTCTTCTTGGAAACCTTAGATAACCATTTAGGTTTATGCTTAGTCTATATATGAGAGAGAAAATGGTGATCTAATATTTTTGATAAAGGAAGTGGATCTCATGAAATTTCCATTCTTAGAATTAGTTTAAAAATTTATGGCCCATACTTTATGAATAGTGGTTAGGAAACTAGGTAGTCAAATTGGTCTCCAACATCTATGCAAGGTCATCTTTTGAAGGGTTTCAATGCATTTCTATTTTTATTGATGTAATAAATGTTTGCATGTGTCTTCAAGAGGTCCTTATATCCCATATAGTTCATTATCCAACCCTATTTCACATATGAGAGCTCAAGGAAGTAATAAACCTTCATGTTATCACAAGTTATAGATTATAGGGAGTGATTTATTGATGTTGCAGAGCATTCAATGTATGACTCTATTGAGATATGTTACTAGTGTTGGTATTAAGGCATTAATGTTTTCATTGATGTCAAATTCAAGTCAAATTTACTTCATGTCAAAAGTTAGAGTTGATGTCATTCTTGGTAAAGTGGTGTGTGACAAAAAAAATTGTTTCTCTATTGATAAATTTTTTGAAGGCAACCTAGTATTATTTCTGAGGTTTGATGACATGTCAAGATCATGTTCAAGATACAAGGGAAGCATATTGATTAATATCTAAGTACTAAGGAACATACAAGGTAAATAAATGGGTCAACAAGTCTTTGTATTCTATATGAGGTCTTGGTATAAATTTGTAATTTGATAAAGCTCATAAACTCTATTGAGAATGAAATTGTCTTCAAAAAATCATGTTTAAATAATGACATCATTAAGAGTTAGCTTGTTTATATCCAAACTCTAATTAGTAGGTATCTTAAGTATCTTAGTTTAGATATATAAATAAGATGCATGCATGAAGCATTATAAAGATTTATGGTGTGGGTTAGTATAGGCATAAGTAAGTTTTATAATATATTTGAACATGGGCAAGAGGTAAATAATCCTTTAGATGAGTTGAAAGGTCAATTTTGAAGCTTAGCTCCTATATGAAGAGACCAAATGAGAAGTTACAGGCTTGGTGCCTTAGTGAGAAAATCTATATGAGACTTTTTTAAGGAAGTTTGGTAGTGTGAGAGCATGTTATTATTTTTTATTACATGTGAATGAGGTTTTGAAGACAATTCAAATGGTTTCAAGACATGATCATAGCCTAAGTATATGATTGGTAGTATATACCTAATGTAAAAAGTGACCTATAATGGCTTAATGAGGGGTCAAGTTCATCTTTCAAGCTTTTATATATGTTAAAATCATTTAAATAGGTGTGAGGGATTGTTTTAATCATGTTGACCAAGTTTAAAGTCATAGCCTAGAGGAAAAATCAAGAAATCTAAGGGTAAGGTTGACTATGTGCAAAAAATGGGATGTTATAGACCTGAGCAGAAGTTTCTCATGCTCATTGGTAGGTGAAACATTTTAATGAGACATTAATCTCTTTAAGGAATTTGGGTAAGGTCCCTATCTATAATTTTTTGGAATTGTTTTTGGAGTTTAGTGGTAATCCTTTATGAATGATTGCTAAGAAGGTAAGGTAGTCAAAACCATCCTAAAACCCTAAAAAATACTTGATAGGAATGATATAATAGGTTATAGATTATAATGGTCATGTTGTAATAATTTTATATTTTTAACATATAAATAACTCTTCAAGGTTTCCTCATGTGGTTTTGGTTTATCTTGATAATGAGTAAAAGCTATGGGAAAACCCTTGTTTTCAAGAATTTTATTGGAACAAGCAGGGTTGACCATGTAAAAGAATTAAAATGGATGAATTATTGTGTTTAATACTTATATTTTATTCCCATTAAATTTTATGATCAGTTTTATGACAAAAAATGTGCTAAACTAGTCATGGAAATTAGCATATCGCTAAACTGGCCTAATGAGCAAAATAGTGAGAAAACTAGGTGAGAATAAGAATGAGATTAGGGATTGGTTATAAAATACTATGGATTTATAATAAGGAATGGGTAAATTATTAAATACATATACCTCCTATACCCTTTGTTTATAATTATTGATGATGCATATACTCAAGCAAAAAAATTGTCATCAAACTGGTTTGTCTAAAATAGGAAAGTCTATGTAGAGTGAAGTAGCGAGATTGTTATGTAAGACCAATATTGATATATGAAAATGTAATATATATTTTAAAATAATTTTTAAGGATTATAAATTTTCATGTAACCCTATTATAATATCATATACGTGTTCCTATAGGTGTTCTATAACTTGATTTTCTTGATTATGTTTTTGGTGCTACAAGCAACTTTTTGTATGTGTGTGAAAATGATGTTCCTAAGTCATTTTAAACTAATTTGGAGGACCCAATGATATTTAAGGTGTTATAAAGGTCTTATAGGATCATGTGAATTTAATTTTATTCATTTAAATTCCATGATCTAGTTTGTAAAGTTAAATGATTTTAACTGTTTGTTAATAGTGTTTGGTGTTTCTAAGTAAGCCTTTTACTTAAGTGTTTATGAGGCCTTTTGGCCTATGTGGTGAATAAAAAATAATTATGGGAAGTGTTTTAAGTCATAAATATCCTATATATATTATTTAATTTATGTTTTATGTGGTAAAGTTGTGTATATGGTTCATATTTTCAAGACAAACTTTATGAAAGTGAGATAGCCTAAAAGTCAGTAGACCCAATTTAATGGTTCAAAGTGTGAAATGAATAAAATGGTGTTGGGGACCCAAATAGAGATTAATATAGGTATATTAAATTGACATATTAATTTTTTTATCCATTTTTTTGGGCTCAAGGTGTTCAAAGGAGGTCCAAGTGAAATGTGTGCGTAGGGAAGGCTTAATTGCATTAGGTCTCTATTAGGCCTAATGATGGTTTTATCCCTTAAAGGTAATGACCGACCCATGTAATGTTTCTTAAATTTTGAAACATGTGTAGTGATATATTTCAATCATAATTAAATTATGGTGAGGTTTATATCTTACCAAGATGGCTGTGAGAAATAATCAAGTATAAAGTCAAGGCCTAATAAGCCTATTTTGACTAGTTAAAATATTAAGCTATTGACCAGAGGATATAGTGTTTTGAGAATATGTTAAAGGATTTAAGATCATAATAAATATAAGATAAAAATTCCATGATTACCTAACTATGTTTCTACAAGTGTTGATTAAGTTCATTTAATCTAATTATTCTATGGAAAGGGATAATAGAGCGAGAAGGCCTAATAAGTTGTTTGAGTGAGAAATAAATTTTAGAAGAGAAAAAAAATGAGATAATATCTAGTTGAGCAAGAAAAAAGTGTCCAATGGTGATCAAATATTCAAGTTAGATGAGTTATTGCTTTCTTTCCTAGGGGGTTGGAGCCTCCTTGTAGGTTGAAGCTTGTTAAATGCACTACTTGAGTTGGTGCTTAACTAAGTGAGGGGTTGGTACTCCGTATGGGGTTGGTGCCTCACTAAAATATTGATTCATTGATTATATATCATTGGTCCAAATTTTTTCATCAGTGGATTTTATTCCCCTAGAGGGTTTCCCACATATGTCTCATGTTCTTATATTGTTTCTTTCATAAATGCTTGTGTATGCATTAATTGATATATGTATGTGAATGGATGCTTCATAAATATTAGGTGAAATTTAAGGATTATTTTAATAAAATTGATTCACCCCCCCCCACCACACCCTTAGTAAATGTACTTCCAACATTTGGTATCAAAATGTGTCCTTTTAAAGAGGTCTTATAACCTAAAAAAGATTATAATCAAGCTAAGATAGCTAGTCAAGAACAAGGTGGTTTTTATAAAAGTAAATATCCATTATTCAATAGATCTAATTACACTTTTTGGAGTTTTATAATGAGGACATATTTAATGTCTCAAGGTCATGATGTTTGGAAATCAATCTTGAATGGGTATACTACACTCTGCATTATTCATATGGATGTAACAAGAAAGAAGGCTAGTGACAATAACTCAAAAGTAATGAATGGTATTATGTGTGGCCTATCAGAGGTAGAACTTATAAAACTAATAAACTATATATCTACCAAATAAATGTGGGATAAGTTGAAAACCATTTATGAAGGAGACTCTAAATTTAAATAGGCCAAGTTTGAAAACTCATAAAAGATAATTTGAAAGTATAAAAATGAATGAAGATGAGACCATTGCAACCTACTTATTGAGGGTTGATGAGGTGGTCAACATCATAAGAGGTATAGGAGAAGAATTAAAAGATACTATTTATGTTAAAAAAGTATTAAGGTCTCTAAATCCCAAATTTTATTCTAAGGTATGTGATGTTGAATAAATGCAAGATTTAGACAAACTAGAGATGGATGGACTTCATAGAACCCTAACAACCTATGAGAGGAGGACAAGTGAAGGAAGGCCTACAAATAAGGAAGATACATTCATGGTAGAAAATAATCCAAAATATAATAAGTCACAAGCTAAGAAAGTAAAATATAATGATTAATTTGATATTGATGATGATGATGATGATGAGTTGATAGCCATGTTTGTAAGAAAATTGAATATAGGTTCAGGTAAATAAAAGGGAAAGATGCTTTTTAAATGTTTCAATTTTGGAGAGGTTGGACAGTTTGCCAAAAAAATTCCTCATAATCATAAGACAAAGGATGATCTAGAACATGATAAAGATCATGATGATGATAAAATGTCTTATAAATCTGATAAGAGAAATAAATGTTTCAGAAGATATGATAATAAGAAAATGTTCTTCAAAAATAAAAGGAGTCTTTACACCAAAGACCATTGTAGCTCATTTGGTAAGAGTGAGAGAAGTGATCATAAAGGAAATGGTCCTAATGTCAATGAGGTTCTCTTCATGTATAAGGAAACAAACTACTTAAATCCAAAAGAATCTATATGGATTGGAGGTTTTGTTAGTGATTTAGATGAAGAAAGAGATGAGGTGGATCCTGAGGCTGATTTGATGAATACTCTAGAAGAATTGAAAATGGTAAAGAAGAATAATAAGGTGATGAGATATCTTATAAAATATTATTAATATAAAATCAACTTATTTGAAGCTAGACTAAGCAATAAATCCAAATAACAAGAAGAAATAGTCAAACAAATAGAGAATCAACTTGAAATTGTGGTTGTAGGCCTAGAGGCAAAATAAGAATAATGCATAAGGTATGTATCTGAAGTGAACTCATTAAGAGATGAATTTAAATAATCATCAAATAAGGTCTAGTCCTTTGTGAGGTTTGAAAAGAGAACCAATGATATAGATAACATTCTAATTAGTCAAAAGACCACCAATGATAAAATAGGCCTTAGCTTCATTAGAGATCAAGAAAAGGACACTAATATGATAAAAAAATGTCAAAGATCAACCAAATAATGAGGGTGATGATAGAAAAAAGGTTAAAACTATTAGGAAATATAATAACATAAGGTAAGTTAATCCTTTCAATGCTTATTGTTATTCATATAACCAATTTGGTCATAGATCAAGGCATTGAAAAAGGCCTTTTAAGAATGAATTTGCATGTAACTATGAGGAGAACCATCAACCAGGAGGTATGGGTCATTTTGTGTTTCCATCTAGAGGGATAACATATTTCAAATATCATAAGGTTGTTCACATTTCAAAGTACTACAAGCATGAATTCTTAAGACAAGACAAAAATTTTAAGGCTTATAGAATACAAAAAAGAAATAATAAGTGGAAACCTAAGGTATCTAAGGTTGATAATTAGTCTGTAAGTCCAAGTGGAATATTTTCCATGGTAAAGCAAAATCAATATGCAAAGGAGTCCAATAATTTTATCTATTAGCTTAGTTTGTTACTGAAGGATTTAAGACCAATCTATCAAGATAGAATATCACTCAAACAAATATTGAGGAGGTCAAGACAAAAAGACAAATCAATCATAATAGGATCATGAATAAAATTTAGTCCTACAAGGACATGGATATCTGATAATTTCTTGAACATATGTTGTTTTAGTTCTCTAGAGTAGAGGTGGCTCCATTAGGCTTCATGGAGTCACTCAACTAGCAAGAAAGAATTATGAAGGATTATTAGTCATAGGGTGATTTTTGTGGTCTTAGGAGACCTCTATATTCAAGTTTCAATCAAAGAAGTCTTTTATAGGTGTGATATCAAGAGATAAGTTACAAAAAGTTTGTATGATGACTTGATCAAACCAAGCCATAGTTTTGAAAATGTCTTGAATTTTCATGGAGATAAAGGGAGTCAGTCATGTCTCCAAAGTAGGTATGTGAGTCTATTCTATGCCAAAGGTTTTGAAAAAAATGATTGATGAGGTTATTTTAATGAAAATGTATTTTACCCCAAGTCTTAGGATCAAATAGCTACTAAGAAGGTGAACCTTTGTCATTAATGTCAAAGGGGGATAAAGTTTCTATTTCAAGATCAAGTATTGGAGAATGATCTACTATGATTAAGAGTGTTTAAAATATATTATAAATAGGGTAATTATTGAGGTATGTTCCTATTTTTGGTATTAAGGCACTAATGTTGTCATTGATGTCAAAGACAAGTTAAATGTCCTTCATGTCAAAAGTCAGAGTTAATGTCATACTTGGTAAAGTGGTGTGTGACAAAGAAGTTTTGTTTCTCTATTGAGTGAAAATTTGAAGGAAACTTGGTATTATTTTTTAGGTTTGATGACATGTCAAAATCATGTTCAAGAAACAAGGGAATCATGTTGATTGAGCTCTAAGTACTAAGGAACATACAAGGTAAGCACATGGGTCAACAAGTCTTTTTATTCTATACGAGGTCTTGGTATAAAGTTGTAATTTAATAGAGCTCATAATTTTTTTTGAGAATGAACTTGTATTCATAAAATCATGTTTAAATAATGACAACATTGAGAGTTAGCTTGTTTATATCCAAACTCTGAGTCCTAGGTATCTTAAGTATATTGGTCTAGCTATATGAAGAAGATGTATGCATGAAGCATTGTAACACTTTGTGTTGTTTGTTATTATAGGAATAATTAAGTGTTATAGTCTATTTGAACATGATAAAGAGGAAAAAAAGCCTTCAAATGAGCTCAAAAGTCAATTTTGAAGCTTAATTCCTGCATGAAGAGACCTAGTGAGAAGATACAGGCTTGGTGCCTTAGTGAGACAAGCTATATGAGACTTGTGTAAGGAAATTTAGTAGTGTGAAAGAATGTTATAATTTTTTATGACATGTGGATGAGGTTTTTAATACATTTCAAATGCTTTCAATACATCATCATAGCCTAAGTATGATTGTCAGTATAAGTCCTAGTGTACAAAGTGACCAATGGCCTAATGAGGAGTCAAGTTCAATTTTCAAGGTGTCACAGCTCTTGAAAACATTGAAAGAGGTGTGAGGGATTATGTTAATGCAGTTTTTCAGACCTAAGAAGAAGTTTCTCATGCTTGTTGGCATGTGAAACCTTTGCATGAGTTACTATGTTCTTCACAAAAGTTGTGGAATGTCTTTATATTTAATTTATTTTCATTAGTTTTGGAGTTAAGGGAAATCCTTTATTAATTATTTATAAGAAGTTAAGGTATTCAAAACCCTCTTAACCCCCTAACAAAAACCTGATAGGAAAGATATAATTAGTTATAGCTCATATTGGTCCTATTAACATAATTTTATGTTTGGAACATATAAAGGACTCTTCAAAGTTTCCTCAGGTGGTTTTTGTTTGTCTTGATAGTGAGTAAAATATACAAGAAAACCCTTATTTTTAGGAATTTTGATGTAGCAGGTGTATGCAATCATAAATGCATCATGTCTATAAATCAATCCTAGCTAAAAGAAGACAAATCATACCTACATTTACAATTAGGAATACATTTTTTAAGTGGGAGCATGACCAATATGGGGATCCACTAGATATGGTTAGGGGATAAATTGTCAAAATACACCATGTTAGAAAGGTTTCCAAATTCTACAGTCTAACACAATCATGGACCAATCCTAAAAGAGTCCTAGGTTTAAAGTTTCACTCTATTCTAATAAACAAGAAATTAAATCTAATCTA
Organism: Torreya grandis; assembly: GCA_037957365.1. NCBI lineage: Eukaryota > Viridiplantae > Streptophyta > Pinopsida > Cupressales > Taxaceae > Torreya > Torreya grandis. The sequence continues at coordinate 1,034,810 of JARHVA010001158.1, read as the reverse complement.
GTGCACACCAAAGCTTATGGCACAACGTGAGGGATTATTAAAGTAATCAAAACATGTATAGGATATTCTCAATTAATCCAAGTATGATTAAGACCCTAATATATGGAATATGAAGAGTAATATTATTTTAGTCAATACATGATTTAACAGTTTTGGGAATATTGGTGTATTATTCTTAATTTAGTTAAAGGGTCTAAGTAGTAAAATTAGTAAAAAAAAAGGCAATAATTAAGATATTGATTTTTATAAATTTTATTATGATTTTAACCTGTATAAAAATAGTAATAAGGGTTAGAAACCAAGACTTAGCTGGAAACTGACTGAGATAAATGAATCAAAGTCTAGAATTCACTCTACAGGACTGGGACACTCACAATTTAGGATCTAGCATTTGTTTTATGATTAGATAGGAGAGTAAAAATAGGAAATCCATGGAACTATCACTATAGTACACCTCTACCACTATTATCTAGGATACCTAATCTTTCTAAATTTTGTTCACTATGTTTGTGTGACCCTGCCTATGAAGTTTTGACTACTGGATGTTTGTAGAACTCCCTATAGATAAGATTTTGTATTTAAACCCTAGAATCCTTTATAATTTGACCAAATTTGAGAAATAAGGGGGGTTAGTGTGTGTAATATTAATTGAACATGTATCCACACCCCTTGTGTGGGCACGTTGCTTACATACCAATACTTCGAAGAGGGATCGAGCTATATGTAGTTCTCCCACTTGATGTGTTTTCTAAAATAGTGTGTATGAAGATGAAAATGATAAAAATATATGTACTTGAGGTTGTTATGGATTGGTTTAAGGATTTAAATAATCTTTTAAGTCTATTAGCTGACTTTATATAAAGAATAGGGAAGATTACCTGAGTAGTCTTACTTATATTCTTACTTGCTTAGTGATAATAGCTAACCCTCTCCAAATGATATTTGAATGGGATTTTATAGGAATATATTGGTCATGGGTTGAATTTTATTACATTAATATGATGAGGAGGATGGGGAACTAGAAGGAATTGACCATTGGGCCTAAAAATGCACTTGGATAAGAGCACCTAAATTAAATAGTAGTGGCATTGATGTTATTGTCTAAGTTGGGTATTATTATCCTTAGCCGATGGGGTTTGGGGGGATCGATTTATCATGGAAATATTAGTTTGGTTAAGATGGGATTAGGTATGAAAGGATATGGATGACTGGGAATTAGTGTAAATATGCCTATGAGGGTCATCAAAGAAAGCAGGAGGTACCTATGGGTTGGGTGTTATTAGCCACACTAAAGTTACCAATTTTTGCATTTTATATGACTAAATTCCCCCCCCCTTTATTCTAGTGATGCATTAATTTGAAATACTAAGATAAATTAAAATATAAATCATACCTAAACTTACCTACAAGGGTGAAGCCCATTAAGCTGTGTGATGTCAGGTGTGCATAGAGAGAGTACTCTGTGAAGTGTAAATCTGAATAAAAAAGCTAAGAGTAGATTAGTTTTTACTAGATATGCTATATCTAAAAAAATAACATACAAAGATGGGTAAGAGAGAGATGAAGATAAATGAATGAATACACCTCACTAGGTACATGAACGAATACAAAACATGCTGTGATGTTGAGTAATCCTAGGTAGTGTTGAATAATATTGGATGATGTTGTACCAAGAGTAATATCACAAACAGAAATGAGTGCTCAATTCTTTGAAAGTGGCTCAAGAATGTGAAGTCTATCCATTTAGATCCATTTTCACCCGCTACGTGAATCTAGGTGGTCATACGTGTGTTGATAAATATTTGGACTATCCATCCAATCCATTTGAATAGGTGGCTCAAGAATACAAAGGCTAGCTAGTCCTTTGGCTCCATCATTTCCCTATGAAGTGAAGCAATGAACTGATACTAGTATGAAATATGTGTCATATTGGATGGCTCTTTAAGCCCATGAATGTAATTTGATCTAAAAATTTTGGCATGGATAGCCAAATGTATGATGGAAACTAGGCCACTCTTGGCCACTTTGAAAGATAGAGATTAGGCTTGTATGAAAGCCACTCCAAAACTGGTACACTAGGCTTATATGAAAGCCACTTTGAAATGTGGAAGTTAGGCTTATATTAAATCCATTCCAAAATGATGTCAACCACCTATATATGGAATAAGGCATGAAAATACTAAGAATTCTTGGGAAATACTAAACTTGGAAAGAAAAGAAAACAAATGTGCCATGCACATTGCCCCCAATACCTGGTGTTTGACACATGGATTATGATCTATAAGTTACATCAAATAATATATCTAAAACTAGAAGTAAGATCCATCATGACATTCATGATTCCCATTATATTTGTATTCTCTAAGGAAAAGTGTATTGCAAACTACTAATTCTGAATGGGTCTGACTATGTACAAACTGTAGCTGAACCTACTTTTTTGCCTCCTTTTAGAAAGTCTAATTTTTTTCTAGTTGGATAAGAGCATCAAAAATAGACACTAGTGGCATCAGTGCTATAGTCCAATATTCTCACTATTTTCTTGGGCTAAATATAATGACTATTCTAACATTTTCATTGTCTTCCTGGTCTATTATGTCTAGTTTGATGTCTAGTTATTGTTTTGGGTGTTCTAGAAATTGCTTTTTTGACTATTAGGAGCTTTGATCTCTATGACAAACCCTTTGTTTGTTATGCCCTCTTCTGAGGGTATGAATTAAGACCCTACAATGGCTACCCTCAAAATAAATATCCTTATAAGTGTGTTATACATCAGATATATATGATATAGTAATGATAATTGACAAGGCATCTCAAGATATAACATGTATTTTAATGAGAGATTGTTAGATCAATAAGGGTATGCCTAGATAGATATAAAAATGTAATAGCATGTGTGATGTAATAAACTAGAACTAGAAGTCTAGTTAGTTTTTAGTTTTCAAGGAGGTATGGAGCATGATGTTCATCATGGCATCTAAGAAAGCAAGAATATTGCATGATGTGGATCATGGCATTGCAAACAATTGAAAAAGCAATCAAGCAACAAGCATAGAAGGAAATAATCAAGAAGAAAAAAAGAGTGGCCAAGGGGCCAAGAAAATAAGGTACATGGGCATATGCAACTCAAACTAAAAATCAAACATACAACGCATGTTCAAATGCCACATACACATACAATTGGAAGAAGCAAGGTTGGCAAGGAAAGCCATAATCACATAGAAGAGTACATGCAAAGGAAATTGGCAAATATCCTAAGACACACGTGATAATAGAACAAAGGAATAACATTTAACTTTTAGTTATTTACTTTTTAGTCATATACTTTTAATTATTATTTTTTATAAATAATATAACAATTTTTTAGCATCAACGTTGTGTGTTACTATGTTCTTTCTCAAAGCACCATCCCTTATTACACCTTAGTGACACATGATGATATTTGAGTGGACCATATGTATACACATAACATTTTCAAATTTATCAAATAATAATGCTTTACATCTTACAGGAATCCATTGAGACTCAATCTCTTTGAGTGCATACCTTAAAGGGTACACCAAAAAAGGGGTAGGTAGACCTTTGGTGCTTTAAAAGATTATTATCGCTTATTGAAACATTATTACTAATATGAATAGATATTAAAACCATTCCATAAGTTATTACTCCTCCTTTGTACACTCATCTAGTCTTTTTCCTCTTTCCATCCCTTTTTTCCTCACTTTGATCCCCTTTCACCAATTGATAATAATAGGTCGACTGGGTCAACCTTGTACTATTTTTGGGTTTTTTTGAGATATAATTTTTAGCCTATGATTACTATACAATGTTGACTAGGTCAACCTTGTACTATTTTTGGGTTTTTTTGACATCTTTATTAGCCTTTCGATTGACCTAGCTTAGATCTAGTGTTTTATCTCATGAAAACATACAGGGTCAACTGTGTCAACCTCGTATAACTAACATATTCAAAAGGATTTAAGGTGAGATATGGATATAAATACAAGATTATGTCATCATTATTTCTATATGAAATTAATATTTATTATTCATTGTTACTTCTTTATAATATGATCTTCTACCATTCTACTTGAGGAGTCATAGCTTAAAGTTTCTACTTGGATAATCTAGTCTTATAGATAATTCTTAGATGCTTTGGCCTTTCTTAGTTATCCTTAAAAACCATAATAACCTCTTGAAAATCCCCTTTGGCTAAGGGAGAGATCGAGTCTTGATAGGTTCACATTCGGTTAAGTATATTATGATGTTGTTCTCCTCTCTTAGTGGATAGAAGTAGCACAAGTATTTAGAGTCATATAAAATGTGAAAATTGGTAACTTGAGTATGGATAATGACACGCAACCCATAGGTCCCTCTTTCTTGCTTTCATGACCCTCATAAGCATTTTTTCACTGATTCTTATTCATTTGTATCCTTCCAAACCTAATCCCAGCTCAGCCAAACTACTCTTTCCATGAAAAATCCATCTCTCCAGGCCCCATCATCTAAGGATAATAGTGCCTAACTTTGATAACAACACCCGTACCACTATTTTCTACTTTCAGAGCTCTTATCTAAGTGCATTTTTATCCCTAATGGTTAGTTCCTTCTGGTTCCCCATCCTCCTCCTTATTGGCCTAATGTGAGCACATTCAACCCATGACTAATAGATTCCTATAAAATCCCATCCAAAGATCATTTGGAAAGGGTTGGAAATTATCACTAAGCAAGAAAGAATACAAGAAAGACTACTTAGGAAATCTTACCTATTCTCTACATATAGGTAGAGAATACACTTACAAGCTTATTCAAATCCTTACACCAATCCCAAGACACCTCAAACACATCCAATTTTATCATTTGCATCTTCATACACACTATTTCACAAAACACATCAAATGAGAGAAATACATATGGCTTGATCCCTCTTATAAGTATTGGTATGTAGGTAGCATTCCCACATAAGGGGTGTGGATACACATTTAGTGTATCTTACACACACTAAGCCCCCCTATTTTTCAAAGTTGGTAAAAGTATAAAGGAGTTTAGGGTTTGAAGACAAAATCTACTATATATGGAGTTCATGGGCATTCGATAGTTAAAACTATATAGGTAGGGCCACATAGATATAGTGAAAAAAACCCAAAAAGTTTAGGTCTTCTAAAAAATAGTGACAGAGGTGGAATATAGTGCTTGTGCCACTAGTGTTCTATTTTGGTGTTCCTATCCAATCTAAAATAAAGGCCAGATCTTGAATTGTGATAGTGTCCCAGTCTTGCACAGTGAATTGTAGACTTTGTTTCAGTTGTCTCAGTCAGTTTTTAGCTAAGTCTTATTTTCTAACCCTTATTACTATTTTTTGAAAGGCTAAAATTACAATCAAATTTATACAAATCATTAGCTTAATTAATGCATACATGTTTTACTAATTTTACTACTTAGACCCTTTAACTAAATTAGGAATAATACACCAATATTCCCAAAATTATTAAATCAATTGGTGAACCTGACTTACTTCATTTGTCCATAAAAACCCTAAAAACCCTAGGGTAAATTTATTACTATTTTTTCCTACATTTTTATAATTTTTTACTTGCATAATAGAATCAGAAATTAGCATTAAATTTTAAAATTTAGTAGTAATTTTAAAATAATTTTCTTTCAAATCCTAGTTGCCCATATAAGGTCCTTGTATTTTCCCAGTAATTTTCCAATCTTTTTTTGATTTTTTACTAGCATATTAAAATAAATAATTCACATTAAATTAAAATTTTCAATATTAATTTTTAAAAATATTTATGTTTCAAAACCTTAGTCGCATGTTTTAACTCTTATTTACTTCTTGAGGTATCACCTTACATCTAAAATCAGATTTCAAAAATGGATCTCACTTATTTTAAAATATTTCTTACATTTTTAGAAAATAATAAGGAGACCATACTTGGTCCTTTCATTTACAAGAATGATGAAGTCTACCATATTTTAATACAAAGCTTCATTCTTTGCATTTCATGCTTACTTTTCATAATATGGGATGATATTAAGAGAGTTATTATTAAACATGTTAAAATACCTCTTACCTCACCTCCTTTGGAGCCTCTATCCCATGTTGAGTTATGTTACATGGTCTATTTTAATATTCTCCAGGTCACTACCCATCACCAAAGATCCCAGATAACACCCTTTGTCCCTCTACCACCTTGGCCTATCGATTATCTTTTCTCTCCTCCTGTAACTACTACTAGTCCTATATGGATAATAGATAATGTGATTAGAGCTATTACTCTATGTGCTACCATGCCTACCCCACCTATTCAGGAGCCCTACCATGCTCTTATTCCTTCCCATCCTAGACCGAACACACCCACATAGGTAGATCCACACAAGTCATATGATATTGTTGATCAATTGAGAAACTCACCAACTACGATTTCCATGTTATAACTACTTCAAAAATCTAATGTGTTCAATGATATTCTTTATCAGGTACTCACTCAAACATATATGCCCATTTATTCAAAGCCTTCTTATTTTGCATCAATGGTCAACATGATAAAAACTATTGAATATGCTATTTCTTTTGATCATAAGGACATGCCATCTCAAACCGTCATTGATCAAAACTTACCACTGTTCATATAAGTTCAAGTTAAAACCAGTGTAGTTAAAAGAGTTCTAGTTGATAGTGGTTCTAGACTTAATATATGTAATATTAAATTCTTACAAACCATGGGTATAGATATGGCATCCATGAAAAAATCATATAAAAATATTAGAGGATTTGATGATATACCATGATAGACATTGGACACCATTACTTTATATATCATGGTAGGGCCCAAAACCCTCTTTGCATAGTTCCACATCATGCCAAGTCCTCTTTACTATAATATTTTACTTGGATGACCTTGGATACATGCCATGGGAGAAGTTCCTTCTTCTATTCATTGATGTGTTAAGTTTATCCATGAATAATACCTATACACATGCCCAACAAATAACCAACCATTCAAATATTGTCAAATTACAGAGTCATCTTTAACTATTTCACTAGATGGGACACCTCATATCATAGTTTAATTACTACCTCATTACATTTATCTTGATTAGATATATATATATATATATATATGAGGTAGGAGAGACTAGCACATCTCACACTTCTCTAGTTACAATTGTGTCCTTAGCTCTAGATATTCAGCCAGTCAAGCATCTTCAGTCATTCTAGCTACTCCATCAATTATAGTTCCTACACTTTTTACAATTATATATTAATTGATAGTAGTTCTAATACTATTAGTTGATTCTATAGATATAGTTACTCTGTTAGTTATAGATACTCTCACAACACCTTTATCTTTTACTATTATATCTAATGAGACTCCCATATCATAGCTACCCCTTGTGGTAAATTTTGAGTTACCATATGTACATGATGTTGATATAGATTCCCAAGCTACTTTAGATGATGATACAACACCCACACTCATAGATGACTATTTGTGTGGATTTAGCTTTATAATAGTTGGCCTAAGAGAGTACTGAGATGACTCTAGATCTCTCATTACACATTCTACATCACTCTTAGCATCTCACACTACACTCTCAGTAAATACTCCACATTCACATCCATAGATAGATCACTTAGCACATATAGTTCACATGGTTACCTCTATAGATATAGAGCTAGTCATTTAGATTCAGAAAAGTAGTACACAACATCAGCCATAGATTATGCTATAGATGTTACTTGATCATGGAATAATCACACTACCTAGAGTACAACATAGATTTATTAGTAGATTATCACATCAAGATGGTCACCTATTTTATCTTTTTCATAGGATTATAGGCCATGATATAAACTCATTTAAAACTTTAAAATAGAGATTATATAAACTACAAGTTTAGAGTATTATTTAGATTACATCACCATCAACATTGGCTTCACCATTTCCATCGAAGCCATCTATTACTAGAGTTAAACGTCCTAGAGGAGAATCAACATCTTCACCACCAAATCCACCTTCAATTTGACTTTGGTATAATGACACCATGTATACAGAGTTTATGGCATACAATGATACTTATGATGATGATCTTGAGGCATTTGATGATGGCCATGATCCCTTCCTCCATGTTCATCCCCAATGGGCTCTATCCTTTAACCCTTTACCCCCTCTAGCCTAATATTTTATGTCATTGTGTACATATTGTTTTATTTATATGCTTGTATATAGCTTCCTTTCATTTACCTAAAAATATTTTATCAATATTTCTTTTACATAAGCTTTTTAATATTGATTGTACATAGCTCAAAATATCAAAAATACCAAAAATAATTCAAAACACCAAAAACATATAAATATTTCAAAGTACAAAAACATGTAAAAAATTCAAAAACATCAAAAATATTTTGATTGTATGCATCATCCATGCTTTACATTTCTACTATCATGCTAGACTTACATTTTCTATTCTATGTTATTATTTGTCAATTTATCTACATTACCATACTTCACTTGATCTTGTTTGAGTGTGTGCAGTGACATCTAGATCCTTGATTACTTCAATATACTCATTGAGGGGATATCTTAGTTCTACATTCAAGATACACATTGATATACATACCCACTGGGGGCATCTTCTACATGACTACACCATCCAGGTTATGTCATTCCTATACCACACACTCTAGTTATCATGTTGATGTACATTAGTTACTAGCTTACATAGATTATTACATCAACATCTGACTAATATATAGCACTTGTGTATTTATTATCATATACCTAGTCTTATACTACATGTCTTGCATATTTTCACTTCTTTCTTTGATTAGTTAAATATGATTATATTTCTAGTATATTACATGCTTTCCTTTCTTGCTTTGCATAGCTAGATGTGATTGCATTTCTCAGTTCTATTTTTGTCTCTTGTATGTGCGACTTAGATTTATCACTAGATGGTTGTCTATTGTGTTGTTAGTTTTGATTATGTAGGGCATAGAAACTACTTTCGACAAACTCAAGAATACAAAACTAAAGAGCAAAAACAAACAAACATAAGAAAAACCAAGATATTTGGTGTTATGAGGATGGACATACTTGGTAAATTTATCAAGATGGGGTGATAAGTGATATTTTAGATAAAATAAACAAGTCAAATAAAAAGAGTAAATTAGGTAACTAGAAATCCAAGGCTACTAAAGACCAAAAAACTCAAACAAGTAAACCTTAAGTAACAAAGGCAAACTCACCAAATCAAACCAAGGATACATGTCAAAAAGGATGGTAATCAAACATCAAACATAAAATCAAAAACAAAATGGTAAAATAACATTAATGAGTGAGCAGTAACAATCCTTATCTCACTCAACAATGGAAAAAGGTACATAAAAGGGAAAATAACATTATCGAGTGAGAAGTAACAAGCCAACCTCACTCAACAATGGAAAAAGTTATGAACTCAGGTGTCCATAATAGCAAGATAGTACAAAAAATTATAAATGGTGAAAGGAAATTAAGACAAGTCTAGAAATGTAAAATCAAGGTGAAAAATAAAGTAATCCATAGTTGCTCAAACATATTGTTTCGCTCTAAAGATAGATAAAACTAACATAAAGTAGTGCTAGCATGTTTTTAAGAGGTGAAGAAGAAGGAAGTATAGAAGAAGGGAAAATAGGAAGTATAAAAGTGTCGATATAGAATTAGCTAGATGATTTAACTGATTATTTTTCAAATTTGATATGATATCTACCAAACTATCTTGTATGGATTTCATATTAGATTGTATGCCTTGCACCTCACTCTGAATGCCTTGCACACTAGTCAAGTTGGCTCACTTTATGATCTATGTCAGAGAACCCTAGTACAAAGAGTCTAGTACATCCCCCTTTTGAATCCATCTCTTCCTTGTTAGGATTTTTACCTAGAGTTTCAACACCCTTTCCTTGACCCTGAGTTTGTGGACCTGCCATAAAAGGGCTTTATGATGTCGACCCTGATTGGCACTTTTTGACCCAACTTTGACTAAGTGATTTTGGAATTATTTAGGCCTCAAATAAAAACATAAAAAGAACATACCATGTCCAAATTTTTCTAAACTTTCCAAAAATGTAAATAACTCTGAAAAATTCTTTGAATTGCGCACTATAGAGCAATTTTATGAAAAAAAACTAAAATAGAGATAACTTTTGTAAAATAGATCCAAATAATCTAAAATTTTAATGGAAGCTTAATTTAATTATTTCACACCTATAGTAAAAAAATTGAAGATAATTTCATAACCATTTTTTAGATATAGCCAAATTTTAAAAATTAGGTTTTAGCCAAATTTTAAAAATTAGGTTTTTGCCCACAAGATTCCCCAAATCACAGCTCTGATATCACTTGTAATGAAATTACTTCAAGAATAAAGTATAATAGTAGAATTAAATCTAAATATAAATAAAATATATCAAAATATATGATAATATATAAGCCACTTCGAGGGGGCAACCTCCACAAGCTTCAATAAGAGCAAAATTCACAATATGATGATAAACAATTACCCTCTACCTCTTATATATAGTCTATCTAGGCCATGGTTACTCCATAGGCCAACCTACTAACCAAAAGAATGCATAGAGAAATGTGAGACAGAATCAAAGAGGGATAATTAAGCCACAAGTTAGTTATTCCTATCCTCATACATGCGATAGGTTAGGGTTGTAGCATGCCCTTCCCTTTCAAACCAATGTTGTCCTCAATGTTGAACAACTCTAGATGTTGTTGTAAAAAATATTCACCTTCCCAAGTTGTATCTTCACTACTCAAGTTCTTCCACTTGATCATATATTCCATAATCTCTCTATTTCTTAACCTCTTAGTACAAGTTTGGAGGATCTTCTCTAGTTCCAAAATGACTCATCCTTCTTCATCTAGTTCTGGGAGTTCTGTCTGGGCTGAAACTGTCTGTCTAATGACCTTCTTCAAACATGAAACATGAAATACTAGGTGTATTTGAGATGAATGAGGTAACTCAAGCTTATAAGCCACACTTCTAATTTATTGTAGAACCTAATAAGGGTCATAATACTTAGGAGCAAGTTTGTTGTCCTATTTTTGTTGCTTCAAGGACATCTACTTATAAGGCTACAAATGAACAAATACCTAGTCACCCACCTCAAAATTTCTCTCACTATGGTGTTGATCCACTTGTTGCTTCATCTTATTTTGTGCCAAGGCCAAATTCTCTCTCAAACTAGCCAAAACCTCTTGTTGATGCTGAATGTGTTCCTCCACATTTCGAACCTTGGTTTACACCTTTAATGAAGAAGTGATCAAAGGTGGATGGTAGCCATATAGTGCTACAAATGGAGACATTTTAGAAGAGGTATGGAAAGATGTGTTATACCACCATTCTACAAGTGGTAGCCATTTAACCCAATGGTCATGTTTATCTAATACAAAATAACAGAGATACCCCTCTAAACATTTGTTAACCACTTATATTTGTCCATCAGATTGGGGGTGGTAAGATGAGCTATGAGCTATTTGAGTACCCAAATAGGAAAAAAATTTAGTCCAAAAATTACTAGTGAAAATAGGATCATGATCACTTACAATTATTTTGGGGGTTCCATGTAATTTGAGAACTGCTTTCAAAAAAATAGTTGCTACTGTACTTGCTAAAAATGGGTGTGAGAGAGCACAAAAATGGGCATATTTTGTAAGCCTATCCATAATGACCAAGATAACATTCTTACCTTTAGAACAAGGCAACCCTATGATGAAATCCATGGAAACCTCCTCCTACCTTTGACTAGGAATTGCTAATGGTTGTAATAGACCTGGGGTCTTAATTGTCTCACCTTTATTCTATTGGCATATCAAGCATTCTACCACAAACTTTTGTACATCTCCCTTGAGTCCTTCCCAAAATAATTCTTTCTTAATTCTATGATATGTTTTTAAGAACCCTGAGTGTCCCCCAATTGGAGATGCATGCAACTCCATAAGAATCTTATGCTTAAGATCAAAATTTTTGCACAAGTATAACCTACCCTTATACCATAGGACATTACCTTTCCATTAAAATTTTTTAGAGGCTAACTTACCTTTCTGGAGATTTTGAATTAGAACCTATGTATCCTTTTCTTGATCCCATTCTAATCTAGCTTCTTCCACCCAATCTGCTTGCAATATGGATATTGCACAAAGTAATACTTTTGTGGATGTATCTCATCTAGATAGTACATCTGATACTACATTATATTTACCCTTCTTATAGATGATTTCAAAATCATTACCCAACATTTTGGTTACCAACTTTTGTTGTTCGTTAGATGATAATATTTGCTCCAAAAAGTATTTGAGACTATCATGATCAGTTTTCACCTTAAAGTGTCTACCCATCAGATAGGGCCTCCATTATTTAACTGCATGAAGAATAGCCATCATTTCTTTCTCATAAATAGGTTTTTGTATATTCTTACCTTTAAATTGATGGCTCTCAAATGCAATTGGTCTTCCTTCCTGCATTAGTACCACTCCAAACCTAGATCTAGAAGCATCACATTCAACAGTGAATGTCTTTGAGAAGTCTGGAGTATCCAAAACTGGAGTGGTGCATATATCTACTTTTAGTTTCTCAAATGATTTGGTGGTGGCATCATTCCAATGGAAGGCATCCTTCTTTAGCAATGCAATGAGTGGAGTTATTATGCTGCCATAGCCTTTCACAAATCTTTGGTAGTAACCTGTTAGTCCTAGGAACCCTCTGAGGTTTTTGAGAGTTTTTGGCATGGGCCATTCCATCATAGATTTGATCTTCAGGGGATCAACTTTGACACCTTCATGGAAAACAATGTGACCTAGGTACTCTACCTCTTGTACTCCAAAATCACATTTGGATGGCTTCGCATAAGGCTAATGCTTCTCCAAAAATATCAACACCTATTTCATATGTTGCAGATGTGCTTCCCATGTCTGACTATAAATCAATATGTCATCAAAGAAAACCAACACATACTTCCTTAAAAAAGGGATAAAAATAGTGTTCATCAAGCTCTGAAAAGTAGATGGTGCATTTGTAAGACCAAAGGGCATTACCAAAAACTCATAATGGCCCTCATGCATTATAAAAGAAGTTTTATGAACATCTTTATCCTTGATTCTATTTTGATGGTACCCTAAGTGAAGGTCTAATTTTGTGAAATAATTAGCACCATGCAACTCATCAAGTAAATCATCAATTACTGGAATAGGAAACTTATCTTTGATGGTGTACTTGTTGAGTTCCTTATAATCTGGGCACATCCTCCATGTGTCATCCTTCTTTTGCACCATGACCACTGGTGATGAATATGCACTATGACTATGCCTGATGATCCCTACCTCTAGCATCTCATGGATATCTTTTGGTCTGATATTTGGTGGTTAACTCCCTAGAAGTAGTCGAATGGCATGATCATGTTCTCTTATTGGTGATAGTCCTTTTGGCATGGCCCCAAAAATAGATGGGTGGTCATCAAGAATCATCTATAGATCAGGATGTGTAGATGCTTGTATGGTTTGAACTTCTATGGAACATAATCATGCAATAATTCCCTCTGCCCCATTTTTTAGTATCTTGGTCATCTAATGTGAACTAACCAATTATGGAGATTTTGCCTGTAATCCACGTAGGTCAATTTTCCTACATTCAAAATAAAAGTGCATGAATAGTTCTTGGAAGTTCATCTCAAAGGTACCCAAGGTTGTGAGCCATTGGACTCCCAAAATGATGTTTGTGTTACCCATGGGAATAACAAACATAGGAGAATCAAGATTGTACTCACCCTTAACAAGCTTAATACTATGGCATTTTCCTAAATAATTAATTATGCTACCATCTACAATCATGACTTTAAATTATTGTGCTAGGTAGATGAAATAGTTCAATCAAGTGGCCAACTTATGGTTGATGAAGTTATGTGTGCTCCTTGAATCAATCAACACTATCACCTTCTATTTCTTGAGGAAACCCACCACCTTAAGAGTTTGTGGAGTGCTAATAATTTAAAGTGCATGACAAGAGATTGTAGGTTGGGAATTTTTAGGTACCTCCTCTATCTCTTCCTCATCATCATTGGAGGCATCATCTTCTTCTTCATCTTCATTACATCCCTCAATATAGAATAACTTGTTCTTGGCACATCTATGTCCTTTGCTCCACTTGTTGTCATAACCAAAATATAATCCTTTTTCATGCTTCTCTTCAATTTGTTGTGGGGTCAATCAGGTAGGTGGAGGAAATGTTGGTGTCGATATGCTACGATCTTTGAAGTGAGTGAATGGCTACTTCTTATTGGCTATGAATTTTTCCTTAACTCTGCATGCCATGATAATAGAATCAAAAATCTTAAGTGGATTAAACATGTGTACCTCATTTTGAATGTGGTCCTTGAGTCCACCCAAAAATAGTTCATTCATGTTCTCCTCAGATATTATCTCCACCCGTAAGGATAGGTTCTAAAAATGATGAATATAATCCTTAATGGAGCCAGTCTATAGTAGTTTTTCTAGTTGACTAAAGTAATTCTCTATCACACTATTGCCATAATGTAATTACAACTCCTCTATAAAAACTGACCAAGTGACATTGAGAGTCATCTTTTTCTTTTGAGCACACAACCATCAATACCAAATGAATTGATCAGGTTCAAGATACAAGGATGCCATGGTAACCTTTTATCCACCTGGAATCTGATGTAGATCAAAAAAATTCTCCATTTGGTTGATCTAATTGAGTGGATCCTTGACTATAGTGTGCACTCAAGTTCATAACTCAGAAGCACCTAAAAGTTTTACCTGGAGTTTTAGCACCCTTTCCTTGGCCTCGAGTTTGTGGACCTTCCATAAAATGGCTTTATGATGTCGACCATGATTGGCACTTTTTGACCCAACTTTAACCAAGAAATTTTGGAATTATTTAGGCCTCAAATCAAAACATACAAAGAACATACCATAGTTAAATTTTTATAAAATTTTAAAAAATGTAAATAACTCTAAAAAATTCTTTGAATTACTCACTATAGAGCAATTTTATGAAAAACACTAAAATAGAGATAAATTTTGTAAAATAGATCCAAATAATCTAAAATTTTAATGAAGTTTTATTTAATTATTTTTCACCTCCAATAAAAAAATTTAAGATAATTTCACAACCATTTTTCATATATATCCAAATTTAAAAAATTAGGTTTTTGCCCACAAGATTGCCCAAATCACAACTCTGATACCACTTGTAATGAAATTACTTCAAGAATAAAGTATAATAGCAGAAGGAGATCCAAATATGACCAAAATATATCCAAATATATGATAATATATAAGACACTTTGAGGGGGTAACCTCCACAAGCTTCAATAAGAGTAGAATTCACAATATGATGATAAACAATTACCCTCTACCTCCTATATATAGTCTATCTAGGCCATGGTTACTCCATAGGCCGACATACTAACCAAATAAATGCATAGAGAAATGTGATATAGCATAAAATAGGGATAAGTAATCCACAAGTCAGCTATTCCTATCCTCATACATGTGATAGGTTAGAGCCATAGCATATGAAGAGAGAGAAGCTCAAATTTTAAAGGAAGAAATTACTTAGAACTATAGACTAGTGAGAATGGAGTTGCCCCCATGGTTGTGCGTATGCTATTATAATAGGCCCAAAGTGTAGGGTAAAGATGAAGATGAAAATCCATTTATATTTTGGAAAATTTTGTTGAGAATTTTATTAATGGCCTCATCTTGGCCATTACATTACGGATGATAAGGAGTGGAATTTTTTTGATTCATCTTGAATTTATTTCAAGGTTGTTTAACATGTTTCTTTTTTAAATTATCACCATTGCCTTAAATGATGGTATGGGGAACACCAAAGTGGCAAATTATTTTATTAATAATAATTTTTTAATGGTAGGATTAGTGAAATTAACAAGAGGTGTGGCTTATACCCATTTCATAAAGTATTTAGTAGTAGTGATGATAAAAACATGCCCATCTTGGGAGTGAGGTATTTTTCCAATGAGATTGAATCCCCATGTGTAATATGGCTAAGAATACTTGATAGTTTGAATTTAGGCTATAGGTAAATAGATTATATCATTATGAAGCTAAAAATGATTACACTTTTTAGAATATTCAATTGCGTCCTTTTCAAGAGTAGGCTAAAAGTAACCCATACATAGTCATTTGTATTTTATAGCATACCTACTAAAGTGGCCACTACAAATTCCCCATATGCTTCTTTAATAAAATGATGGACCTCATCTTGCATAACACAATGGACCAAGGTACCTTCAATATTATGATAATAAATGACATTATGTCAAAATACATAAATTAAATATTGTTTATGAATACATGTCTTTTCATGAGAGTCTAAGTTATGAGGATAAGTTTGATGTTATAATAATTTATTCATGTCTTGATAGCATGAGCTTTATTTAATGGTAACATCGTCAATGTGGATAATAAGCAAATCTATTGGTTGAGTAGAGGAT
Organism: Torreya grandis; assembly: GCA_037957365.1. Classification (NCBI taxonomy): domain Eukaryota; kingdom Viridiplantae; phylum Streptophyta; class Pinopsida; order Cupressales; family Taxaceae; genus Torreya; species Torreya grandis. Next base: position 1,018,276 of record JARHVA010001158.1, on the reverse strand, counting down.
GGAGATTTTCTTATTTGTATGAGAAAAGTATGATCAAAAAGGACTTGGTGGGGATAAAAGAGAGATGTTAAAGAGGTAAGAGAATCAACAATGGAATTTTGATCTCTATGAATAGGCTCAATAGTGAAAGAGATGAAATCCTTAGAGAGAGTGTTTTTAATTTGATGATATGTGATGATCTTCTCACTTTTACATTAATAATAACCACTAACTTGGTGGAAAATAATTTGAGAATCACCTAAAGCATGAAAGTATTGAATATCTAAGTCTATAACATCTCGTATTCCAAAAATGAGATCTTTATATCAATCCATATTTTTGGTGACATCAAATGTGAATAAAAAAACTAAAGGAATGATCTTTATAAGAGGACCTTTGAGAATGCATCCTACCCTAGCTGTTTGAAGGCATTTAACACCATCAAAGTGAAGGGTCCAAGTATCCTCATGCAAGTTGATATTAATTTTAGGAAATTCCTTGATAACTAATTTTGGTTTAGTAGTACCAAAGGGAGTAGTGGATTCATTAATATTATTGGATTCAAGATTAGTGGTACATCTATAAAAATAATCTTTGAGAAAAATAGCTTGATTAAGACTTTTGATGTAAAGGATATTGTAATTTGGAAGATTATCTTGAATAGAAGAAGTAGATGGTATAGGAGTTGTGGCAAGTTGATTATCTATGACTTTCCCTTTGAATTTTTTTTGAGTAATGATGTGGAGATCAAATTCCATAAGAAGGACCATCCATTTACCAATTTTATCTCTAGGAAGAAATGCTTTGGAGAAGAAATAACGAAGGGGGTTAGAATGAACAATGACATAAGTACTTTGGTAAAGCATATATTGGCAAAGGTTTTTAGATGTGAAATAGATGGAGAGGCAATCATACTCAAATTTGGTATAACATGTCTCATAATCGATGAGGCCTTAACTAATGTAGTAAATAACATACTCTCTTCCCATATCATTGTGTTGGGAAATCATTTCCCCAAATGATATGGGTGTGGAAGAAGTATAGAGAATTAAGGGTTGATCATTAGAAGGAGGATGAAGTGTAGGTGGATGAAGAAATGACTCTTTTATATTATCAAAGGCTTTTTGACATGTCTCCATCCATTCTAAAGCAGTACCTTTCTTGAGAATTGAATTGATGGAGTAAATTGGATATGCCATTTTGAAGATGAATCGTTTAATTTCCCAAAGTTTGCCTAAATAAGTAAAAATATTGGGAATATAATGAGGAATGGGCATGTTGATGATGACACTAATTTTGGTAGGGTCAACATCAATGCCATAGAGAGAGACTAAGAATCCTAACAATTTTCCAAATGTGACTCCAAAGACACATTTGTAAGAATTAAGTCTAACTTTATATTTAAGGAGATGATCAAATATGATAGTGAGATCAAAAAGATGATTCTTATGATTTTTGGATTTAGTAATGAGATCATCCACATGGTTTTCAATAATTTTATGAATGATATCATGAAAGATGTGAGTCATTATTCATTGGTAAGTGGCTCTAGCATTTTTTAGGCTAAAATTAATTTTGACATAACAATAAGTGCCCCATTCCATGGTGAAATTTGTTTTATGTTGGTCATTGAGGGCAATATGAATCTGATTATATCCTAAATATCCATTCATAAGAGATAACATTTCATAACTAGTCATAGAATCAACAATGGCATTTATTGAAGGTAAAGGGAAGTTATCCTTGAGATAATCAAGATTAAGATTACAAAAATCAATACAAATGTGAATGACCATATTGAACTTATTCTAAATGGGAACAATGTTATATAAATCCATTTGGAACAATCCACTATTTTAATAAATTTAGCATCAAGTAATTTGATGATTTCTTTATGATATAAAGTTGAAATTTTAGGTGGAAACTTTCATCTCTTTTAACGCATAGATTTAGCATCAAAATAAGTAATGATATTATAAACCACAATTCTAGGGTCAATGCTAGGCATATCTTTGTAGGACCCAAAAAAACCTCACAATATTTATCAAAGAATAAGCTAAAATTATCATGTTTGGTAGGTGAGAGTTCATGCGAAACTATAATTAGTTGAGGACAAGATTGGGTTCCATATTCAATATGAGTAGTTTATTCAATAAGAATGGTATTACCATCTTGAAAGTGATATGGTGCATTAGGTAAGGTATAAATGAGATTTGTTTTAGGTTCAATTATAGCAATGAAGTTATTGAAGCAAGGAGTTTTAGTCTTAAAATTCCCAAGTTTATGATGTTGTCGAAGAAGTTGAGGTTTTAGGGCATAAAGTAACTCAAGGAGAACTTCATCAATAATAAAGGTAGGAAGAGGACCATTATACTCGACATCTAGTTCAAGATATAGAATTTTATTTCCATGGTGATCATACTAAAAATGTATCTGATGAACATCAATTGGCTTGGCATCTAGTGTAATTTTAGGATTAGAAGAAGTAAATGGAGTGGAAGATATTGGTGTCTTGGTGGATTCATTGATGGAATAAATATCAGAGGTAATGATTGGATCAATAAGTGGTAAAGGATATGTATAAATTCTTTGAGGTTTAAAAGGTATAATTTGCTCTACCATCAAAGGAGTATCGATAAAAAGAGAATTGGTAGGAGGCACATGATCCTCAAGATCTAAGGTATGATCCACATAAATGGTATGAACATCCCAATTAAAAAAATTAATTTAGGTTAAGGTTTTTTAATAATACTAGACATCCAAGTCTCTAAATTGAGTTTAGGACATTATATAGTTATCATCATACGTTAGAGAAATTGTACATGCTTAAGAATCAGGGGAGTTTCAAAAGGTGAAATCCTGATATTACTGAATGTATGAGGAGACATGATGAGAGGATCTTGAAATAATTTGGACACTCTAAAATCATTACAAGTGAAGGTATCTTTAGGTAAATAGGGCTCCCAAGCATTGCATGAAGGGAGAAAATCATTAATCTCATCAATAAGAATAGTATGATCCTTAGGTAATAGAGAAGGAGGAAGCTATTATGAAATATAGGGAGGTAACTTGGTAGTATTGTATTTTATAATTCATTAGGTTCATCATCATCAAAATCCAATAGATTAACTTGTAAATCAAGATTCATGTTGATGAACTTAGGTAAAAGAACACTATTGATCTTAGGAATTTCAAGAAAATAATATTGGGATTTGGGATTAGGAAGTCAAATGCTCTATGGATTGGGATAAAATTCATGTTTATATCATTTCCCATTATTTAATAATTTAATACATTAGCTATCAAAATAATTAGTGGCCCTCATTCAATAATTCTATGGATGAACAAGGAGTATGTTATAATATAGGGGTAAGTCGAGGACCATAAGCTTGGTTCGAATAGTCTTAGGTCTAATGGTTAATATAATCCAAATGCAATAAAGTGGATTTTGATTTGTCTTATAAAAACCATAAAAAGTAAGATGGGTTTGCTTAAGATGATCCTTGTTATAATTGAGTTGTTATATAAGCCATAAATATGTCACATTAATACTAGAACCTTCATCAACTATTACTTTATGGATAAGATTGGTATTAATGGATATTTTGATAAAAAGTGGTGGATCATCAGCATGAAAGAGAATTTAATCATTGATCATGTCCTTTTAAATGAATTCAATAGAGGGTTTGGAAGAAGGACACCTAGTTTCAATGGTATTTATGTTGGTAGGTTAAGATTCAATAAAAGGTGGTTCTTCATCTAAGGAGGATGGATTGTCAGTTTATCAAAACTATTGCATAAATAATTTATGATGATAGGGATAAGTAAGAATCAAATACATAAGTAAAATCTTAAAAGTCATAGAGTTGAGTTCTTCAATAAAGTTCCAATGAGACTTAGAAGAATGAGCACAAGGTTTAAAAGGTAAATTAGTTTCTGGAGGAATAGGGATCGGAAGGAGGAGATGGTTCCTCTTGGGATTTCAAAGAAAGATTAGTGGTGATATTATATTGAAGAAGTTGTTCTTCCAAATATGAATTTTTAGGATTGGTAATAGGATCTTTATGAGCTAGTTTATGATGATAACTAACCTTAACAGTATTGACATATTGATAATTATTAAAATATTGGTCATAATCAAACTCAATAGCATAAACATATTTGGTATTTGGTTGATTATTATAAGAATACTTTTAGTTATTATAGGTATAATCTTTGGAAGTTTGTCATTTTTTATAAGCAAGGGTGTATTATTGATGATGAAGATTGATCATAGCTTCATGGTTGAATAAATCACTAAGCATATAGGAAACAAAAAATTTAGTGAGCCTTATATAAGATTCATGATAATGCCCAATGTCATCATGGACCCAACAAAATAGATTGGGGTCATACGACTTATGAGGGTCATTGAGATAGATGAAAGGTTTAGAGGGCATACAAATTATTTCATTTGCTAAACCAAAAGAGGTGTATAAGAAGGTGAAGGAATATCAATTTTAAAAATTCCTAGTTTGGTTTGTAGTGTATTACTAGTGATATCATTATATATTTGGAAATATCCTTTAAGAATTCTAGGATTAGGTTCTAATTAATTCATAATAAAGTCTTGATGTTTATCTTGATCAAGAGCTTCATTAAGTGTTTGGGGAGCAAAGGTGCAGACCTTATATTGAAGAGTGGCTATTAAAGAAGTGATAAAGAGTTTGAATAAGTTATCATCAGTCATGTTATGGTTGGATTTATGGGCTAATGATTTACATCTTTTGATAAATTCATGAGATGATTCGTTAGGAGATTGATTAGCATTGATGAAATGGCTAAGACAGTTTTTGGGAAGATCATTGTGTTAAAACTCTTTAACCAAAGGATTAACCAAATATTCAAGTTACCAAATATAATGTTGGGGAAGCTGATTATACCATTCTAATATATTTCCAATGAAGGTTTTCACTAAGATTTTAGTTGTGTCAAAGGTATTAGTTTGGATCCACTCTTTGTAAAGGTTTTTAAAGGCTCTAAGAAATGAGGTAGGATCTTTAGTCTCATCATACTTGATATTTGGAGATATGTTACCAATACCAATGGAAATAATGAAGGAGGCCAAAGGCTCATTAAAATGGTTTAAATTATCTTCTTATTCATTATGGGTTGACTAATAACATTTACTAAGGCATCCTAAAGAGGTAGAGGAATTTAATTGGGATTGGCTTGAGAATGGATAGTTAGAGGTTGATTAGCCACATTAATTAAATGTTTTTGAAGTTGTATCATTTGGTTGGTGTTAGAATTTTGAATTATGTTCATTTTTTAGATAACCTAGCCTAAAATTTTATTTGTATTATAAGTTGGGTTGGTGTTGGTAGGAGTACTCCTTGAATTGGTGTAAGGGGGAGGATTACTCGAAGAAAGATTATTAGTGGGATTGTTAAGTAAATTTGTATCAATTACTCCCACATTAGTTAAAATATTTTAAATATGAGGAGTTTCTTGGTAAGTATATAAATGATTAGATGCATAAAATTCATCTTGAGGTGTTATTTGTACCATATTGCAAATCACAAATGAAGGATGAGAAGAGGTTCCCTAAGAGTGATGGTTATCTTAGGAGGAAAAGAGAGGAAGAAATGAACATCCCATATAGTATCTAAATTGATTTAAACTATTCAAGAATATTTTGATAGGATATTTTATTATAACTGAATAAAGATGAATAAAATGCAAAGAAGGAGAAATAGATAACTAGATTGATAAACAGGGAAAGCATAAAGTAGTATAGGGTTAACTAGGTCAACCTAACATAGAAAATAGGGTCTATAAAGAGTATAGGGACAATTGGGTCAATCCAACACAATAAATAGAGGCTATAAAAAGAGTAAACATGGTTTATAAATAGTACAAGATCAACTAGGTTGATCTAGTACAATGAATAAAGGCTTGAAGAATGTACAAAGTCAATTGGCTCAACCTAGTATAATAGACAGAGAAGACTAAAAAAATCCTATAATAGATTGTGAACTAAAATAAGATAATTTTTTTAAAGTAATTTAGAAAATTAATAACTAAAGGAAAATAAACATTCAATTGGATCAATGTTGGATAATCAAATTGAAGCACATAACACAAAACCTTGCACCAATGTTAGCCAATGCAAGTTTTGGCAATACAAAATATAATTGAGTAAAGAGTAAGTAATCAACATGGAAAGTAAATAAATAAGTAATTGGTCAACTTGAATGTTTATTAGATTATTAGAATATGATTTTAAATGTGATGGGAAATTTGATGTAAGGAACTAAAAGGCAATTTAAGGATGGTTTCAAGTAGTTTGGGATGAAAGGGATCTATAGTGGTAATGACACATGTTTGGTATTGGGGTCTACCCCCTCACTTCATACACCATAATGATAAGGTTATTAGGTTCTTAGCTAGAATATACCATTAACCATGCTTTATACTTGACTAGGACATCAAGTTGGGTTCCCCCTTGGTGATGAAATCCAAGTAGGTTAGCCTTGGGTAGTCAAATGTTAAAATGTTTGTTTAGATTTTATGATTTGGTCATGTGTACATAAAATATAAAATATTGAAACTAAATGATTAATTAAAAACAACCTAATTAAGCTATGTGATCTATTCTAAGCATATAAATAAGAATAAATATAAGTTTGAATTAATTACTAGTATATAAGGTTAGTTCTAATTTTGAAAAAAGGTACAATGTTGATATATTAAATAGTGTATGCATAGAATACAGAATAGGGTTAATAGGGTCGACCCTATACTAAAAAATTAATGTCTAAAAGTGAACAGGGTCAATAGAGTCAACCTAGTTATCTAAACAGTACACATAACACAAAACAAGGTTGATAGGGTCGATCCAGTTGATTGTGCAAGAGAAGTTTAAAGACTACAAAATATAAAAGGTAAGATTGTAAAGAAAGAGATAGAGAAATAGAAAGGAACCTTGGTGGATTAGATATGCAAAAAATGAAGATTTTTGTTTAATAACCTTGATATATGTTTGTAAATTCTACTAACTAGGTCAATTGGGTCGATCAAGCTCTATAAAAACCTATTACTAAGTGCCTGAAAATGTATAGGGTTGACTAGGTAGACTAAGTAGTCTAGACTAAAAGTCTAAAAATCTAAAAACATGTACTAGGTCATCTGAGTTGATCTAGTATCCTGTACTTGAAAACATGTGGAGAGAAGTTAGAGCCAAGTTGATATAGTCAATCCAGTATGGCAAATATATGATAACAATGATGATGAAAAAGAATGAAATAAATTGAAAAAAATTGCAAGGTTTATTTCATGTCAGGTTCACTAGAATATATGTAATCATAAATTCATCATGTCTATAAATCAATATTGGCTCGAAGAAGATAGAGCATACCTATACTTCTAATTGGGAATATATTTGTTAAGCAGGAACATAACCAATATGGGGTTCTACTAGACCCAATTATGGGATAAATTGTCATAATACACCATGATATGAGGGTTCCAAATCATACAGTCTAACATAATAATGCAAAAACCCTAAAATATTCCTAGGTTTAATGTTTCACTCTATTCTAATAAACAAGAAAGTAAATCTAATCTAGTGCACACCAAAGCTTGTGGCACAACATTAGGGGTTAGTAAATCAATCAAAACATGTATAGGATAATCTAAATTAATCTAAGTATGAGTAAGACCCTAATATTTGGAATATGAAGAGTAATATTATTCGAGCCAATACTTATGCTAAATCTATCTACTAAAGAGAGGATAACAAAGCTAGAATATACTTAACTAAATGTGAACCCATTGAGACTCAATCTCTCCATTGGAAAATGGGGATTCTAAGATATTTTTGTGGTTTATAAGGATAAATAAGAAAGGCCAAAGCATCTAATAATTATCTACAAGACTAGATTCTCCAAGTAGGAACCTTAATCTAAGACTTCTCAAGTAGAATGGTGGAAGAGTATATTATAAAGAAGCATGGGAAAATATTAAATCATGATTTCATATTAAAATAATGATGAAATGATATTTTATTTAAAGGTGTATATCATCCTAAATCCTTATAAATGTCACTTGTATGAGGTCGACCTTATCGACCCTATGTGTTTTCAGAAGATAAATCACTAGGTCCCGAGTTAGGTCAGCCAAAGGGCTAACAAAGATCCCAAGTGAAAATACCCAAAAATAGTATAGGGTTGACCTAGTTGACCTTGTATAGTAATCAGAGGATTAAAAATATACAAGGTTGACCTAGTTTACCTAGTACAATCAATTGGAAAAAGGGTAATAAGGTGAGGAAAAGAGTGATGAAAAGAGGAAAAAGACTAGAGGAGTGTGCAAGGGAGGAGAAATATCTTAAAGAAATGGTTTTAAGAGCTATTTGGATTGGTAATAATTTGTAAATAAGGCCAAACAATCCTATAAATCACAAAGTTATTACCACCCCTTTTTCAATGCATCCTTTAAGTCATCCACTCAAAGAGATTGAGTCTTGACGGGTTCTTACAAGATGTAAAGCGTCAATATTTTATAAAAGTTGAAAATATTATGTGTATATAGTAGGTAGGATTGTCCAAGTCAAAGAATGAAAAGGGATGAATTATGATGTGTAATACTTATAGTTTATTCCCATTAAATTTTATGAGTATTTTGTTGACCAAAAATGTGCTAAAATGATCATAGAAGTTAGTATATGCTAAATTGGCATAATGAGCAGAATAGTGAAAAAACTAAGAGAGAATGAGAATAATATTAGGGGGATTGGTTGTAGAGGAATAGGGATGGATCATAAGTGTTGATGATTCCTATACTCAAGAAAAAAGTTGTCATAAAATTGGTCTATCTAAAAGAGGAAAGTCTATGTAGAGTGAAGTAGTGAGATTGGTCTATAAGACCAATATTGATATATGACCATGAAATATATATTTTCATATATTATATAAGGATTATAAATTTTCACGAAATCCCATTTTTATGTCATATAAGTGTTCCTACAGGTTTTTTATAACTTGATTTTCTTGACTATGTTTTTGGTGCTATAGGCAACTTTTTGTATGTGTGTGAAAATGATGTTCTTGAGTCATTTTGAACTAAGGTGGAGGAAAAAATTATATTAAATTTGTTATAAAGGTTTAATATTATAATTTTAATTTAATTTTACTCATTTATATCCCATTTTAAATTTTTTAAAGTCAAATGATTTTGACTGTTTGTTGATAGTCTTTGGTGTTTCTGAGTAAGCCTTTTACAAAAGTGTTTATAAGGCCTTTTGGATTATATGGTGAAGACCAAATAATTTTGGGAAGTATTTAAGTAATAAATAGAATTTATATATAATTTAATATTTTTTTATATGGAAAATTTGTGTATATAATCCATATTATCAATACATACTTTCTGGCAGTGGAAGGCCTAAAAGTGAGTAGACCTAATTTGATGGTTCAAAGTGTGAAATAAATCAAATGGTTTTGGGGACCAAAGGATAGATTATTAGGGGTGTATTAAAGTTAAATATGAATTTTTTCATATATTCTTTTAGGATCAAGTTTTTATAAGGAGGTATAAGTGAAACGTGTGCTTAGGGAAGACCTAATTGCATTAGGTCTCTATTAGGCCTAATGATGGTTTTAGCCCTTAAGGGTAATGAACGACCTATGTAATTTCTTTTCACTTATGAAAAGTTTATATTGATATATTTAAATCATAATAAAATTATTTTGAGCTCCTTATCTAACCAATATGGGTGTGAGAAATAATCAATAATAAAGTCAAGGCCTAATAAGCCTATTTTGATTAGTTAGAATATTAAGCTATTGAGCGGTTGATATAGTGTTTTTAAAATAGGTTAGGCAATTAAAGATCATAAAAATTTTGAGATTAAAATGACATGAGTATCTAACTATGTTTATATATATTTTTATAAAGGTCATTTGACCTAATTCTTCCAAAGAAAGGGCTAATTGAGCGAGAAGGCCTAATAGGCTATTTGAGTGAGAAAGAAGTGTTAAAGGAGTAAAAAAAGGAGATAATATTCAGTTGAGAAACAAATAGGTGTCTAAGGGTGATTAGAGATTTAAGGTATCTAATTTTATACTTAGTTTCCTATGGGGTTAGATCCTCCTTGCATGTTGAAGCTTATTAAATACACTAATTGAGTTGGTGCTTAACTAAGTGAGGGGTTGGTTCTCCTTGTGGGGTTGGTGCTTCACTAAAAGGTTGATTTGATGCTTTTATAAAAGTATTCCAAAACTATAAACCATTGTGTTTTCTTATCCTATAGTATTTCCCACATATATCTCATGTTCTTATATTGTTGCTTTCATAGATGCTTGTCTATGCATTAATTGATATATGTATGTGAATGGATACTTCATGAATATTTAGTGAAATTGAAGGACTATTTTAATAAAACTTATTCACCCCCCTCTTAGTAGTTATATTTCCAAAAAAAAATATAATTGAGTAGTGATTTAATGTTAGATGATGGATTTATTGGAACCATTTAGGTATTATTTGTCTCCCAAGCACAATAGATTTATCAATGAACATTCAACTCTTTCAAGGCACTCAAGTATCTCCATGGTATTTCCACATCCATCACCTTGGCCAAAATTTTATTGTACTATGGTGGGTGCTCATGAAAGCCTATTTTAAGACCTTGGGGGGTCAGATAGAGCTTGGTATCCTCTTTGATATCACTAAGATTACTTTTTTATGCTATACATAACATCATAAGGTGATGAACAAATCCAACCAGGTACTAAAATAAGATCAAGCAAGAGAGGTCACTGTCACATTGAAAGAGCATTGAGGGAGATGGTGAATGGGGTATTATGTCAATTACAATATTAGCATGGGATCCTTCAATAGATGCAAGGTGTCAACTGTCAAGGCAAGGAGCAACTCAAGGTGAAGGTGATCATCAAGAAGGAAATTTATCATCTCTAGACAATCAAGAAGATAGTTTCAAAGAGAATTAATGAGCCACTAAGACAATTAAGTGTTAGGAGGTCTATTCTAATCCAATCTCTTAGATACCATGATGGAATGAATTAATGCACATGTTAGAGGAGTTATTGAGACATATTCCACTCTCTTTTTTCTTATTGTAACTACCTGATGTGAGTGATATGTGTCTATTAACTTGTATCTAATGTACCTCTTCTCTTCTCTCACTTCTCTATAAAATTAGCCTCTTTTATCTTGTAATGTAATTCTTGGATATTATGGTGAAGCCTTGCCCTAACAAACATTTGTCTCTACCTCTTACTAATGAATAGATGTTATTTTTATCCTTTTCATATACTTGAAAAAAGTGAATAGTGATGGTGGTTGATGAGTATTAGTGGTATCAAGTAGAGTCCCTTCATTTATCCCATTTCCTTAAATGGTTGTAGGATGGTTTATCATCTTGGTAGCTCATATGAAGTGTGTTCATGGCATTGTATTGGCTAAGTGTTAAGTCTGATTCATCAAGTGTCTTTTAGTAGACTTATTGATGACACCATTTTGGTCCTTGTTAGGATCTCACCTCCATATTGAAACACTCATTTGTAAAGGCCATTGTGAGTTATTTCATTAGTTCAACTTGTGTTCATATTCATAGTGTATGATAGGTAGGTGGAGGATTTTTATATTGGTGCATCACATTCATTAGAGTAGATTTATTTCATGTTTCTCTTTCCCTTCCCCCCTAAAAATTTATAGAGCTTAGTGATTTGAGCATAGATGATGCATAAGGATAGATAAACCTATAACCTAGAGGTTTAGTCCACCTAAAGGTCACCCATTGCCTTGGACTAATCCCATGCTACCCTAAATTTGGAAAGGTCTAAACAATCTTATCTTAGGGTGAAGTTTGGTGGTTAACATTTATGGCACACCTAGTGGGATAGACATTTCAATCAATTAAGGATTTTTTGGTATTTCTCTTTAATCACCAACCTTTTCCTCATGGAACTACACCTAGGTTACCACAAGGAAGGTGAAGGTCATGCCAAAGTATACAAGCATAGAGGGATAATGTCTAAGATGGCTGACATCCACCTAGAAATGAGTGGGAAGTGACCATTTGACCCACATATCACTTCACCAAAAAATCCATTAGGATTATTCAATGAAGTCATGATGGTGGCATAAAGATACATATTTAATGCATATAGGAAAAGATATTTTCAAAGATATTGTATACTTTTATTTTTTCTAAGAAATCGAGGTGCATATGCCATTAAGTTTGTATTAATCATGGGAGTTGACAAGAGAAGGGTATAAAATAGCAAGCAGATAACTTGATTAGGTTAAAAATTGTATACTAACTTAGACATAGAGAAACCCTAAGTAAGAATAAGAGAGATAAAGAGAAAGAACTCTATCATAGTGATAATTCAACCAATTCAAGTACCTAGAGTGAAAAGAAGCACATTAACAAGGAGTGTGTTCATAGTGAATCTAGTGTGAAGGGTTTAAAAGAGAGATTTGTAAAAAACCAATTTGAAATGAGAACCTATCACCTAAGAGACCATTAATGGCTACTGAAGCTTGGAGTTAAGAGCATAGTTATATATCATGTAATTATATAAATGCCAACCACCATTCGAGGCTTCAAAAAACCACACCTCCCTAGGTTTAATACAATCCAATTCATAATGGTGAAGAAGAGGAAGGAAACAAGCTCCATGTTGATGTAGATAGAACCCAAGAGGGTGAAAATCATAGAGTACATGATGGTTTCCAAGACTAAATCACAATTTATCGAATCTATTAGCATTTATGAGGTAGACACCAAGGTGCTAACAAATATGTCATATCAATATATGTAATATGCCTCAAAAGTTTAGGTGGGGGAAAGTTAACACTCATTTCCACATGATTACTAGCTCAAAGAATATAACCATTAGATATCAAGTCACTTCCAAGATTTGGCATATGACTAGATGGTAGACACAGGGCACAAGATGCTAAAAGGTGATGCTTGTTTGATGTCTCAATTCAAGACAAGTTGATCGATTCCAATGTAACTCAGCTCTATGAGTTACCTTCCTTTAGAAAGCTAAGAGAATTTGTCCACTTCCTTCTCTCACATATCCATGAGGAATATATATATTTATAGGATGGAGCACGAAAATCTGTTTATAGATGATAAAAATGATAATTGGGCTCCCAGATACTAGTAGAGACATCCATCTACGGATGGATGATGTTGAAGAAGTAGAGTGCATTTCAAAACTCCTAAACTAATTCAAGGGGGTTTTATGTTCCCTATTATCAAGTGTGAGGAACTTGACATGAGGGTGATAGTGCACCTCGTGAGTTCAAATTTATGTCTAAGTGGCTAATGGAGAGATGTGTCAAAGCCATACCTTTATGTTACTTATCACATGGTGCAAGGCATACAATTCAATATCACTAAGTTCATCATAGAGGAGTTGATAAAGAATGCACTAGAATACCATAGCACCAAGAGGACCTTCATGTGGGGGTCCATCCTCATCTTGACCCTGATGGAGGAAATCGAGACCCTGGATGAGAGTGAAGACAATCTCTAAGTCTTTCTAAAATACCAAGAATCCCCTATACAAAAGTATAAGGACTACACCTAACCCACCACTTTCAACCCCAAATACAAGACATATTTAATGCACTAGTGTGAAATGTATATTGAATCCTTTGGACTATAGTGGTGCATCCACTAGGGGCTCCCCAAAAGTATGTTTAGGATGGTAACTTTTTTCATAATACAACACTACTGCATCATGTGCTTAGCACTAAAGGATGGAAATAGGTCGGGATGGTTGAAGCTTCCCATCACATTCTTGGTAGATTAATTCAAGGATGTGTTGTGATAGATACTAAATGCATAATAGATGGAAATTCTAGTTAAGAAACTAGATGTAGAAAGGCAAAGCTTGAGGTGCAAGTTGTAGACACCTAAATTTGGCCACCAATAAGCTCCAATTAGGCTTTTAGCCAATTTCCACCCAAAATGCACAATTTGGCCTAAAAACACTAAAACATGCTAAATTATGTGAAACTGACATATTCAAGTACCAATTTGGCCAAGGTATCCATAAATAGGGCAATGTAATTTATGGGCTAGCTAACTTTGATCAGATCATTTTGAGTCAAAATGTCAAGTTTGCACCTAGGTGATCTGGATCAATCTTTCTTATCAAATCTCTTACACAAGACATGTGCCTTTGTTATTTATTTTTGGTAACATCCTAAATGGGAATAGGATTCCAATGTATCTAACATTAACTTTCAATTCTAATCTAGTCAAATTTTGGACCAATAACAAGGCATTCTGATCAATTTGAGTAATTTGTGCACAAAGTGCTTAATCATGCTTAAAAGATAATTAATCAAAATCAAGGCCTAATTAATAATTCCATGGAAACTTGTTGAATAATGTGTTTTGGAAATGAATATTTAATATCTACATCATCAGGTGACCTCATTTCTTGGGAAGACATCCCTAGGCCATAAATGCCACAAATATCAAGATTCATGCCCTCCATGCCTCATCAATGCCTTCCATGATGCCCTCCATGCCTCTTAATTACCCCTTCTTCTAAGGTCATGATGAGGATAATTATAAACTTAATTCTAAAAATTGAATTAAGCCTTAACCACACATCTTAATCTCAGGATAGATGGTTTAGGTTGATTCTAGACATTCTCAAAAATCTATAAAAAGAGAGGCCATGAACATCATTTCTAAGTCTTAATAATGCCAAAGTTATAATGCAAAAATGATTCCAAAATCCATTATAATTAAATGTTACTATGTCAAATTGATTCCAAGCCAATCCAAACCAAAGCCACAAGGTGCCAAGGAGAAAAGGAGATAGCTAAGCCTCCTTTGATGAAGACTTCATGAGCACAAACCGAGCAAGCCACTACAACAAGCATTTTTAAACATCCAAGGAAATTAAAAGAGGGTTTATTTTGTATTTTTAGATGTGTTTTATTCATGTTTGTTAACTAAGCTCTCCCTAGTGTCTAGGTTTGGAGATGTTATGCTAGTTAGTGTGTTTCTTTCATTTTATTTTCATTTTGAAACTAACATGATACTAATCATCCTCTCTTAAGTCAGATTCCTAGTTAACATATGGCACACATGGTGGGACCAGACGCATCCCACACATGAATAAGATCATTATGCAGCTTCAAAATCTTCATTTGGATCATTAAAACTCTTACAATTTTATTTTTTAACTTTGTTTTGCCATTTTTCTTTGTCATGGGTTTACACAATAACTGACGTCGGTTAGTAAAACCATCATTGATTAGATAGCTGTCATCAGTCACTATTGGTATAACTAATGTAAGTTAGGTAATTTTTTTTGGTTAGTAAGTGTAACCATCATTAGTTATATAACCAATGTCAGTCACTATGTTTTCTTAAAACACAAACCTAAGAACTCTTTTTTGAAGTTCATTATTTCAAACCCAAAATAGCTTCAAGGCTAAAGGGCATGCTAATGTTTTTGTTGTAGGACCAAGCTTGAAATTTGCTTAAAACATGTTTAGATCACCTTTTTCATGCTTAAAAATTAATTAAGAACATTATTTTGGTGCTTAAAGTAACATTTAAGGTGCTTAAATAAGTGTTTTTAGCATTAGTTTTCAAAGTTACAACTAAGACAAGGGGTCAAATGAACACCACCTCTTTTTTCAAATTTGGGCTTAAAAATGAACTCACCTTTCCAAGATTTTTGTATTCACTTGGTTGTTTAAATTAAATTTTTGTTTGGAAAAAATAGGGGTTTTGCGTGTATGCTCTTCCATTTGTCCCCTTTAGGGAACCCTTGGAATCAAAAGAGCCATTCCCATTGAAAGTATCCTAGTCCAAGGCTTAGAAATAAAGTCATCTAAAACACTCCCCAAAAACTCATCAAAGTTTGAGTGACCTTAAAAATGACCCTAAACTTGGCTTGTAGGGGGATTTCATGACCTCCTACGAGTTCTTTAGGGAAGCTTTGACCCAAGGTTTCACCTCTCAGCATTGATTTCATTTGGTTCCTAATTGGATTTGCACATGGGACGTGGCACTTTAGACATCATACTACATTAACCAAACAAAAGGATGTAGTGGTTACAAAAATAACTAGACCTTTTTACAACAAGCCAAGTGATACGGACCTAAAATTCATGTTTTTATTTTGCATTGTTTGGCATGAAAGTCATTGTGAAATTGATTCCCCTAGAATATTGAAAAACTCATTAGATCTTAGATAAATCCCCACTTATCATGGAAGTATTATTAGTGCAAGGTGCACCTCAAAGTCCATGTTGTATTACTATCATTTGAGATAAGGGGGGTGTAAAAACCCTACCTTTACTTTTGGATGAACACTTAAAATCCTTTCAAATGACATATATAGATGGATTCCAACAATACCAAGCAACCTTGTCAGTTTAGAGTCTAAGAGCGATTAATCAGTTGATTTTTATTCTAGATTAAAGTCTTGTTTTAATTAAAAACTTGGTGTAAACAAATGATACAAACCAAAACACATGGTCTTCATTTTTATTTGAAAAAAGAGGAATTATGCTACCTATGTGAGATCATCAATTTGCCTTGTTCAAATTTTATCAAAAGATTGGGAATCATATCATCTATTTTGGCACAATTATGCTTCCCAATTGACTCTAGACCTTTACCAAAGTTGTTTAAATCCTTCACTTATAATCTAAATTCGAAATTGCACCATTATAAATTCATAGGGTTGATGTGTTAAGTGGGTTTACCATTTCCACTAAACTTGAGGGAACTTAGGTTTAATTTCCGATTTAGGTTAAAGGCCATTTAAGATTCATAATCATTATCATCACTTTATAGACTTAAGCCATTTTTATCTAAACACTTTCACTTTGAGTCTATGCACCATAAACATTTGGAGTCAAGAAAGATAGTGTTATGCTATCAAAATTATGGGAAACTATCTTTGTCTTAGAGAGTTTTTGAAACAAACTTTTTTGTCACACTTTTTGGGTAGTGTAGTAGTATTACACTGTCCAAAACATTTCAATTATTATTTCATAAACCCTCTTGCATAGAGTTCAAATTAGTTCTTCTATTTTTAGACCAATCTAAGTGTACTTTTATGATCCTTTGTCTAGCATAGTTATACCGTTCACTTTTATCTAGCTTATTTGTTAAAAGAACCAAGTTTTATACCACTATTTGTGAGAAAATAAATTATCTCTAAAAGTGCCTTTTGTTTCATACCTTATACCTATTTTATTGATTTCATGTCCAAGAATCAAATGCCTAGTGTTAGAAGTGTTTCAAATCTATTAGATTAAAACTTTCATCTATTTTCAAAGTGTAGCTTTTGGCACCATTTGGCCAAGAGTCCTAGCACATGCCTTGTTTGAGCTTAGATTTTGACGTCGCATTTGGCCAAAAGACCTAGCAACTTTTAAATTCCTATATTAGATTGATTTGAAACACTTCAACCTTAGACTTTGGCATTTTGATTTTTGATCTATTTACTTGCTTATCTTAGTGTGAATAGTGAAACCTTAAATACTTCACGCTAGCTTTTTTCCTCACAAATATTTGTATAAACCTTTTGATCCTACTAACAAATCTAGATGAAGTTAGAACATCATCTATTTTATATATTTTCCTTTTTAGAGTTGTACAACTCTTTGACCTTTTATCATAAAGCATTGACTATGGATCCCAACATGTATTCCTACACTCATAGTGGACTCATGTACAATCTAGGGATTAGTAATGTAGTTGTACAGGAAGAAATGGTGGAATACCCCTATGTGGATAATATTTCTTATGATACGGATTCTTATCCCTCTTATAATCCTCAATTAGGTGCACAAATATAAGCTTTATTGGCTAATTATTTAGTTAATACACCAACTTATTTAGAACAATACCAAGAACAAACTGCACAATACCTAGCTACAATACCCATAGTGGATGAACCAGATCTTCAATAGTTATATTATACTAATATGGCTTCAACATATGATCCATTTTTTTTAGAGACATTTATTAGAGAACAAAGAACATTTTGGTTAGAGATATAGAGGTAGGGGCCAAGTTTCCAGTAGACTTCCCCCATGAAAATTTTCCAAGCCTAGTAAGAGTGCCCCACAAGATCATTTATGATCAACAAGCTTCGTCTAGAAATCATATGGCTCTAGTCCAAACAACATATCAAGACCCTAATATATCTAATTGAGGTAAAAAAATCATGGAAGACCATGTCAACCAAATGCAGATAGCATATCAAACCTACCTGAATCTAGCAAATAATTTCAATCAAATGAACATGATGAGAAAACCTCTTATTGACTTAGTTCCTTCAATAGGAGTGTTTATAGAGTTAACTGGATAAGAGAATCTGAGTTTTGACCCCTTCATGCAGATTGATTTGGTAGATAACTTGATGCATATGCTCATTATTGAAGAATTATCTTTGGCCTCTATGCAGAATAGTGAACCAAACATAGTGGACAATTTATAATTAGTGTCCAATCCCAATCAAAGTGGTACTAAAAGACAAACAACTAGCCAACAACATATGCATGTAGTTAATTCCATGAGTACATCATCATACTAAGGAGTAGGATTTTTTACATCCCAACCTTAACTGACTACTTCCTCAAGTGTACAACCTATGGGATTAGGTAGTCAAACAACAGCCAATGTCATACCTTAATGACAAAATGTGATGAATCCTACTACTCCTCAACAAGTAATGAGTAGTATTCCATAATATCAGGCATAATCTAGTGTACTAATTCAATAGAGGATAAATACATTTCTACCTCAATTAGGGGTAACTAATGTTCCACCTCACTAGGTAGTGATAAACATACCTCTTCAATCACAGACCAGTATACCAATTCAAAACTAAGTGATGACTAGTCAACAACATACAAATATTGGACAGTGATAGATGTTGAATCTATAACCTACTTTCATCTCACCACAAGGATTTGTGCAATAAGGAGGCTCTCATATTTTGCAAGTACCTAATAGATAGATGTTGGTTTAAAATGTGCCACAAATTTAGAGATAAGGTCTTAGTCCACAAGTTCCCACTCAAAAACAATGTTTGATTAGTTAGTAACATGTCCCTTCTTAACCATAGTAGGCATAGTATATTTATATCCCTCCATCCTAACCACAAAATCCTCCAATTCAAACCTTTATTGCCAACCCAAACTAGAATATCACACAACCAAATGTGTAGTTTCAAGTACATCATAATCCACATATATATATTCCTATTCCATTCCCCAACCAAACTAATATACCCCAATAGATATATCCATCATACCCTAGTCAAAGTGTCCCACTTGTGACCTCCCAACCATCTACCCAAACCAATATTCTCCCTCAAACCAATGTTTCTTCTAGTTTCCTATCCTAAGAATTACAACAGATGAAGGATGCAATTGTGGCCATTCAAGCAAAGAAATAGACTAAAAATTTTAAGTTGGATGATGTGTGTTCTTATCCATTCAACATAGAGTATTTATAGATACCATTTCCTTCAAGATGTGAACCACTAAAATTTGATAATTATAAAGGGAAATGTGACCCTAAGGCTTATTTGATCAAGTTCTTTGTTGCATGTCAACTAGTGGCATATAATAAAATATATTTTTTGTTGTTGTTTCCCAGGAGCTTGGTTGGACAAGCCTTGAAGTGGTTTTTCAAGTTTCCCAAAAATTTAATAACATATTTTGATGATCTTGTTGATAATTTTATACATCACTTTTCCTATAATCTTAAACATGAGATTTCATTAGTGGATTTAACACAAGAAAAGTAAAAATATGGTGAGAGTTTTGCAAGTTATCTACAGTAATGGAGAGCCCTTGTAAGTCATTTCACCCATAGTTTACTAAATAAATAATTAGCTATTGTGTTTACTAAAAATTTGCATAGTGAGATAGTTTATCATCTGGAACTACAATGTGCACATACTTTCAAAAATATCATTGATAAAGGTTTGTTGATTGAGCGGGTGCTCATTAATAAAGGATTCATCAAGATTAATTAAAATAATCAAAATCAAGGTACCAATCAGGTAAATGGCCAACATCAACATCCCATTCAAGTTCAAGCATCACAATTGGCACAGCCCAATAACCAAAAAAGATCAAAGCAATTTAACTACAATAGGAATGTTGTGGGAAATGGAGTAACTAAATCACATCATGTTAAAATAGTGAAAATGTCATTTTCACCACCTTTTTAGCTTACTCCTACCCAACAACCTCTCCAACCAATGCTGCAAGCGCAACAACCAAGACCTACACAACAAATAAATCAGCCTTTACCATTGCAAACCCCTCCTCCTAGGAGAACCATGCTTGCACGTCATGTATTTAGTAACCTAGGAGAACTTATTGATTTGATATTTCACAAAAAAAAATCCACTAATCTAATTATTTTCCCTATACCAAAGCATTATTTTCAAGGCATTCCTTATCCTGATTGGTGACATAAAAATGAATTATGTGACTATCATCGGGTCAACGGGCATAATCTATGAAGATGTGTCTAAATCAAGAATTCAATTAAGAATATGTTAGAGAATGGGGAGATAACATTTACTAATGATGATTCCAATTCCAATAAAAATCTTGGGATTTATCAAAACCCCTTTCCCTAACATAATAATCAGCAACAACAATAATGGCCAGTGCAGCAGCAAAATCAAAGGTCAAACCAATAGAATAAGTAAAATCAATATCAAAACCCACAATGATAGAATAATGGAAAAAACCAAGGTCAGAATGGTAATAACAAACAAACCTAGAATGTAGTTGCACATGACTATAATAGGGTCATAGGTCATATTGTAGGGGTTAGTGTTAATACCATCTCCATTAATCCTATACTAAGCACTAATCAGCCTAGACCATTACTAAACAACAAAATTCAACCAAATTACATGGATAACCCTTCTTGGACTTGGGAGTGCATATAGGCAAACTAGGACTTCCCCTTTTGAACCTCATATTGATAACTCATCCTTGCCACGTGACCACATTTGAGTGCACTGGTAATTGAGACTTATCATGTTTAGTCCCACACCATTCCCAACATGTATTAGCAATAATGGTCCAATATTTAATCCTGATTATGTAATCATAACTCTGAGGTTTAATATTACTATCCTTGGCTCATAACCATCTACCACTTTTCCTATCATCTAACCAACCGTTCAGCCTCAAAATAAACCATTCACTACTAACCAAGACAAGAAGTTTGATATTGTGGAACAATTACAGAAGACACCATCACAAATTTCTATTTTAGACTTGTTTATAACATCATTAATCCACAAAAACATCTTGAATGAGTTTTTAACCCAATCTACTATTGCTAGTGATATATCCCTTGATAAATTTCAATCTTTACTTAGACACCTAACTCCAGCACAACAAGTCACATTCAACCAAAGCCATATGTCTTCCCTTGGCCCACTCCATAATAACCCATTGTATATAAAAGTTTATATAAAGTGGCATAAAGTTAAATGTGTCCTTATAGATAATGGATCAGGCCTCAATATAGTGTCTCTAAAGCTCATCAATATTTTTGGGTACATGATGGTAGATATCCAACTAGAAATGATAACCATCAAAGCCTATGATAATCAAGATCAAGAATCACAAGGCACCATTAGTTTGATAATTATCATTGGGCCTTTGACCCATGATACACTTTTCCATGTGCTTGATCTTGATTTATCATACAATATGCTTATAGGCAGGCCTTGGTTATATGAGATTCATGTAGTCCCATCAACACTGCACCAATATATCAAGTTTTTCCTCTCAGGGATGGAAGTGAATACTCTAGGAGGTTTACACCCATATGAACATTGTAAACATCTTGAGGAAAATTTTAAAGCTATAATTATCATTATAGAATGAATCCAAGTTCCAAGTAGGATAAAGGAAAGGCTATACTTATTGATCCTTCATTAGATAATTGTATAGATCATAATACCTTGGATTTCCTTTCCCACATGCCACCTCCTAAAGATTATAATAATTTCACCATTTTAGATAATGAACCGAGAGAGTATGTCACCCATGATACATTTCATATTGCCAATCTTCCTCAGATTCTAAAAAACTTTGGGCAACCTAATGTCACCCCACATATGTATTGGCAACAAAAGAATAAATATAAGGGACTTATCACATTTATACCAACATCTGGCCTATAATTTGACCCTCTTGAAGGGGATGAATCATGGTTATATAATGACAACCAAGCTGATTATTATAAAAGTGCAAAGTATCTTATTCCAAATAGGATCATGGAGCATCACAATTATGAAGGAAGAGGTCTCAAACTGAATTAGCAAGGAACCATCAGCTGATTTCCATGACTAAGTATTAAAGACCTTATGGACTTGGATTTAAACTACCTGGGGGTGACCCCACATTTTATTCAAACTCTATCACTAGCAACTAGTGATGATGATGTTGATAGCAAAGCAAAGTCTGATCATAGCCTCACCTTTGATGACCTAGCTAAAACCAACCTATTTGATAACAATGCCATTTGTACCCTTTCCCTGGTCATTCACCACAACCCATTACCATTATATTATCCCCAATTGATAGATTAGGACTAATAAAAATCCATTTTTCTGATTGATTAGTTTTAGAATGATGAGGCATTCTATGAATTTTTAGGCCTTAGAGATAATGCTCCATTGGGAGATCATAAGTTATGATTCTCAATTAGATTAGATCCTATAGCCTATCTTGGAGAGCAAGTGAACACCCTTAGCCAAAAACAAATAAGTAAAACATTGAGGTCCCAAAGTGAAAACCTCTTTGAAGTGCTTTCTCACAAGGGAAAAAGTAAAGATAAAGGCTATTCTAGTGGTGAAAACCTATTTTAGGCACCATTAAATGGGGACGTTCATTATATCTTTGAATTTAGACTAGGATACCACCAAAAATGAACTTATTCCATGATATGATGCATGATATTGTTGAAGACTATGTCAATGGCATACTAGGAAAATCCAAAACTAGGGCCAACCATCTAGCAGTACTACATAAGATGTTTGAAAGATTACAAGAGTACAAAATTAGACTCAATCCAAATAAATGTGTGTTTGTAGTAACCTTGGGAAAATTACTTGGATTCATCATGTCTCTTAGAGGTATTAAAGTCAATCTAGCTAAATTCCATGCTATAACTGAGATACCATCACCAATCAATTTAAAGCAACTCTATAGTCTACAGGGTAAGATCCAATCATTATGACACTTCATCTCTTAGTTAGTATATAAATGTTATCTATTTACACACCTTTTAAAGAAGGGATTTTTATTTCATTGGGCTGATCACTACTAAATAGCTTTTCAACAACTCAAAGACTATCTTGTTAATCTGCTTGTTTTATTACCTCTTATGTCAAGAAAGCCATTTTTATTATACCTATCAACTATCAACCATGTTCTAGGGGAACTCTTGGATCAACATGATGACAATGAAAAATAGCATGCCATATAATACCTTAGTTGTGCCTTGGTCACATATGAACATAACTATGCACCTATTAAAAAAGTTTGTCTGGCCATGGTCTTTACAGCTCAAAACCTGTGCCATTACACGTTGAATAATAAGACCATGGTCATTTCAAAAGTAGATTCACTCCAATATCTACTAACTAAAATAGATGTTCAAGGTATAATGGCTAAATGGATCATGCTTCTTAGTGAGTTTGACATAGATTATGTCAATCAGAAGGTAATTAAGGGATAAGTTCTTGCAGATCAACTTATTGAAGCACCTCCCATAGACAAACAACCACTCACATTTTGATTTCCTGATGAATCCATAATGACCATCATTGACACACCCCTTGAGGAGTATCCCTAGAAGTTATATTTGATGGTTCATTTACTGCACATGCATCAGGGGCAAGCCTATTATTTATTACACCACATGGGGAACTAATCCCTAAATCATTCCAAATCAGCTTTCCTTATACAAACAACATGGTCAAGTATGAAGCAATTGTTACAGGACTTAGACAGGAAGTGCATTGGAACATATCTCATCTCAAAGTTTATGGTGATTCTTAGTTAATCATCAATTAGGTCACAGATCATTTTCAAACCAAAGATGACAAGTTACTCCCATATAAAGCCATGGTCAACACTCTTAAGCAATAAATTTCTAATGTTTAGTTTGAGAACATACCAAGGGCTAGTAATAGAACTGTAGATGCCATGGCTACTATTGGCTCTCTAATTTTACAAATAGATAAAGCTAGAAGGTATCAGTTCTTCGTTAAGATTTTGTTAACACTAACTCATGAACCTTCAATCATTGTAATGATTTGGGACATTTTTGGTCCTAATTCTATCTAGCACCTAGACCTTTATAACTACCTCCATGACCAAGTTATACCACCTAACCTATCTCAAAAACAAACCAAATCCTTCATTCATAATTCCACTCATTGTACTCTACTTGGATCCACCCTTTACCATCATAGTTTTGATGGAACTTTACTCCATTGTTTAACTTCAACAGAGTCTACACTAATAATAAGAGAAGTACATAAAGGGGTATGTGGAGCTCATTCTAATAGGGTAGTCCTATCCAAAAATATCTTATATACTAGTTATTATTGGCCCACAATGGATGTAGATGTCACTACATATGTAAAGAAGTGTGACAAATATCAATGGCATGTTAATCTGATTCATGCCCCAACCAAAACTCTGAAACCAATGTTCATACCATGGCCATTTTATAATTGAGGACTTGACCTCATTTAGAAGATCAACCCCACTTCATCTCACAACCATAAACATATCCTTACCACCACCAAGTATTTCACTAAGTGGGTTGATGTTATACCCCTAACGTGACTGGAAAGAAAATTTCCAAATTCATCTTCAATCATCTCATTTGTTGCTATAGTATCCCCTCTAACATTATATCTGATAATGGAGGATCATTCAAGAATAATCATCTACATTAGCTATGTAATGAATATAACATCACACAACATTTTTCTACCACATATTACCCTCAAGGTAATGGCCAACTTGAAGCATTGAATAAACCCATTATTAATATTCTCAAAAATATTGTCAATGATGTTAATCATGATTGGCACTTATAGATATTCCATATGCTTTGGGCATATCTTAATAATCATCGTACCTCCATAAGAGCCACTCCATACTCACTTGTTTATGGTAATAAGGCCATCCTTCCCATTAAGGTTGAATTTCCTTCACTGTACATCTCTTTCAAGCATGTCCTGGATGATCATGACTATCGACTAGCTCATCTGCAAGATCTAGAGCTACTTGATGAGAGATACATAGTTTCACTCAATAATCTTCAATTATATAAGAACTTACTCAAAGGCCACTATAATCAGCATGTTAAGTATAGAACATTTGAACTTGGTGATCTTGTTCTTAAATAAAACCAAAAGAATACCATGACTGAGAAGAAGCATAAAAGAAAATTTAAACCAAACTAGATAGGGAATTTAATCATTACTACAAATTATGGATCAGGAGTATACAAGCTTACCACACTAGATAAAGATGAACTTCTTGAGCTGATGAATATTATTTATCTCAAGTGGTACTATGCTTGAGCATTAAGGTGTATTATTTGTAAGGACCATTTCAGTTATGCCATTTTCTCACTATTATTCTTTATAAAAATATCATCCTTATCCATCCTCTTAGCCATATCTAATTTATTCTTCTAACCTATCAGCCCAATGTGTTCTAAATCCTAGCCTATTTGACCTTGGTTTTTTCCATTCATTATGCATTTTCAGCATCAAGGTATCTGATCAATTTCATTAGTTAGCTCACATACTTCAGACAAAGATCATATTTTGAAGCAGTGTGATAGAAGTTTTGGTAGTTTCATCCTTCTTTTGTTATTCCTTTCTTATCACCAATATTGTTACTAATTATAACCACCTTTGGGAAGTACCATTGATCCATGCCATTGTGTCCTAGTTATAGCCACCTATGGGCAAAGTAGGGGCAACATTTATTTATTAAGCCTTGACATACCAACTTGCCACTTCTTATGGCATACTTTGCCTTTTTACTAATTGTGCCTATTTTGTTTGAATTTATTGCTACACTAGTTGAATTCCTCCACTAAAGGGTAAAACTATAATGACTAGAGGTCCTACTCTGGGACTATGTAGGCAGCACTCACTATTTATTGAGGTCTACTCAGTCACCCTTCCCGCCATGCTCTCATCATTTTGTGAGAAACCTAAACTATGCTCTCACCATTTTATGAGCAACCTTAGTTTAAATGCTCTCATCATTTTTCAATATTGAACCATTTAGTGTCTCATCATTCTCAATTGAGTTGAAATACTCAAAAATAATTCCAAAAACATTTGAAAAATTGTCAGAAAAGAACAAAAACATTGACCACTTTTTTTCCTTAATAATTATAAAAACACTTACTAAGTTATAAGCAATTTACTTATCACTTAGTTTCCCCATCCTTTTTGGCCTTTTCTCTCATGCACTTACCATTTTTCAATACCATTCCTCTTCTTCTATAACATCTATTATGTTTGTTTTCTTCAATTATCACATTCTTCCCATTCCCTAGGAGAACTACATTTGGCCTAAATTTTTTTATTGGATATTATATCCATGGAACTATGCAGGTAGTGTCAACTTACCTAGTGCATATGGAGATAGTTAGGCCACCTCCTTCTTTTAATTATATTCCCTCATTTTGTTCATTTGTTAAGTTATCACCTATTTTTTAAGGGAAATGTTCGTAGCATTTCTATTACGTTGTTTGTTTGTTTACTTTCAACACTATTACCTTAGCTTATTTTATGTGTGTTCATTGGGTGATTCTTTTCCCATACTTACACTTAATCCATACATATTCATATGTTTACATTATCATCATGGTTTCTATCATTAGTGCATTATTTTCTATTGAGTATTATATTATGGGAGTCAATCCTTATGTATATTTGAGCTAAGTCCTCATGATGTTATATCATGATGCATACCAACATGTGCTATAATAAACCTAATCTTCAAGAATTCTATCATAAATGGTGATAGCTCTTCAACATCGACATCCTGATTCCATCCTATTCATATCCCAAATAGTGTAATTAAACATAAAATAATTTTAACTTTTATTAGTTTAGATGAGCATCTCCCTTCTAGTAGGTTGTTCCAGTTCATTATTACCCTTTGTGTTTAGTTATCATCATCCTCAACCAAGTTAATCATGTTTTCCATAATTAGGATCCAATGATTATAACTACCTATGGATAAATCATTACACACCATCCCACTTGCATTTCTCACTAATTATAACTGTCTTTGGGCAAATCATTGTGTTGTCAACACTTTAATTTTTTTTCCCACACAAGGGCATGTTATTATCTTGTTTGTCTATCCTCATAGGGGTAGCTCCATATTCTCAATGATTATAACTACCTTTGGGAAAATCATTGTGTTATCATACCACGTTGCCACTATCCGGGTATAATGTCTATAACCACCTTTAAGCAAACCATTATACACCATCCCACTTGTATTCTTAATGACTTTGAATACTTTTTCAATATCACTTTATTTTCACCCCATCATCTTTCCTTTCTTTGGTTCCCTCATTTTGCTTCTTTCTTTTCGAGGGACTGTTTGTTGACCTACTTATGCCAATTGTTCCCTCGAGGGGGCATCATACAGTTAGTTTATCATCATTATAGTTATAGGCATATAGGACATTTTCATTATTTGAGAACACATTACTATGCTTATAAATTATAATGCCTTCCCAAATAGGGTCAAATTGTAGACACCTAAATCTGGCCACCAATAACCTTCAATCAAGGTTTTGGCTAATTTCTACCCAAAATGCACAATTTTTCCTAAAAACACTAAAACATGCTAAATGATGTGAAACTGACATATTCAAGTACCAATTTTGGCCAAGGTATCCCTAAATGGGATAATGCAATTTATGTGCTAGCTAACTTTGACCAAATCATTTTGAGTCAAAATGCCAATTTTCCACATAGGTGATCTGGATTGATCTTTCTTATCAAATTTATTACAGAAGACATGTGCCTTTGTTATTTATTTTTGGTAACATCCTAAATTGTAATAGTATTCTAATGTATCTAACTTTGACTTTCAATTCTAATCCAGTCAAATTTTAGACCAATAACAAGGCATTTTGATTAATTTGAGTAATTTGTGCACAAAGTGCTTAATCATGCTTAAGAGATAATTAATATAAATCAAGGCCTAATTAATAATTACATGGAATCTTGTTGAATAATGTGTTTTGTAAACTAATATTTAATATCTACATCATCAGGTGACCTCATTTCTTGAGAAGACATCTCTCAACTATAAATGCCATAAATATCAGGATTCATGCCCTCCATGCCTCATGAATGCCTTCCATGATGCCCTCCATGCCTATTAATTTCACCTTATTCCAAGGTCATGATGAGGATAATTATAAAATTAATTCTAAAAATTAGATTAATCCTCAACCACACATCTCAATCTCAGGATGGATAGTTCAAGTTGATTCTAGACGTTCTCAAAAATCTATAAATAGAGAGGCCATGAACATCATTTCTAAGTCTTGATAATGCAAAGTTATAATGCACAAATGATTCCAAATTCAATTGCAATTAAGTGTTACCATTCCAAATTTATTCCAAACTAATCCCAGCTAAAGCCATAAGGTGCCAAGGAAAAGAGGACATATCCAAGCCTCCTTTGATGAAGACTTCATGAGTACAAGCTAAGAAATCCACTATAATAGGCATTTTGGAGCATCCAAAGAAGGTAAAAGAGGATTTATTTTACATTATTAGTTGTGTGCTTTATTCATGTTTTTTAACTAATCTCTCCTTAGTGTCTAGGCCTAGAGATGTTATGCTAGTTAGTGTTTTTCTTTCATTTTATTTTCATTTTGAAACTAACATGATACTAACCATCCCCTCTTGAGTCAAATTTTTAGTTCACATAAGCTTCCTTGTGTAGATGAAATAGATACACAAGATGAATAATATGCCTCAAATCTCATAGAAATTGATCCCATTCAAGAGGTCACCATCCTTGGCTTCATCCATAGACATTACTATGAAATGAAGCCACAGAAGAAGGATTCCAATGTTAGATCAAGTGTCGAGGAAAAGAAATACCCCTCGTCTAGATTGGGGATGAAAGAAATCTAGTGTCAATTGAAAAGAAGTATCTAAAGGGGATACTTTTAATGAAATTGAGGAATGGTAAAATCTAAAGATTTATTTTGAGGGAGAAGCATCTCCTTTGACTTCCACATTGAAGCATGTATGTTTCATGTTGAAGACTTCCCATAGCATAGGGAAAAATAAGAAGAAGAAGGCTCCTCTTATGGTGCAAAGGATAATCCTATCTATTAAATAGGAGGAAGAGGGGGAAGAGGAGTTAGAGGAAGAAGAGAGTGGGAGGGGTACTTACATTATCCCTAAGGACAAAGAGTCCTCATCAAGTGAATGGACCCCCTCCTTGCCATCTCAAATTGACCTAGAGAAGTGAAGGTGGAGACTAAGGAAACTTGGCTTTAGTGAAGCCAAAATATAGAGAGCATAGAATATTCAAGAACAAAAAGAAGAAATGACTAAGGTAGGGGTGCCAAAAAAAGTAATTGAGATGTTGGAGGCTAAAGAGAAAAGAAAAGACTAGTGAAAACTACAAAAGGGAGAAGGAAGGAATGAAGGAATGAAGGAAGGAGAAATGAGAAAAGAGCCTAAAGAGACAACCCATTTAGGTACATTGATGGAAGAAAAATTATAGCACCAATGGAATACATGGGCCTTGACTTAGGGAATATTGATGTGGTACTGAGGTCACACCAAAATCATGAGGAGATGAAGGCTAAGGGCATGTCCTAAGTTGAGATCAATCGGCTAGAGGTCTAGGAAATGAGAGCAAGATAAAAGAAGTGTGAAGCCCAAACCATAAAGAGGAAGGCCAAAAATGAAAAGGCTAAGAAAGAGGAGTTAGAAAGAAAGGCCAAGGAAGAGAAGGCCAGGAGAAAGGAAAGAGAGGAAGAGGTGGCCAAGGCAGAAAAGGCTAGGATGTTAAAGGAGAGAGAGAGGAAAACAAGTTTTCCATGAGAATTAAACCGAAAAAGGAAGGAATGCCAAAAAAGGTGCCTAGCACCTCCACCAAGACAATATGAGAATCTACATAATAAGTGCACCCTATATCTAAAGGGGAACCTAAAGATAAAGAAGGTGATACTAGTACCTCAAAAAATCAAACAAAGATAGAGATAGAAGCCCTATCAGGGCAAGAAGAGTAGAAGGCTATTGCAATGGAAGCTCATGGCAAAGAGCATCTACAAAAAGAAATAGACAAATGGGAAATGTCCACTAAATAATCCCCATGAGAAGAACATGATGGATATTTGAGCACTAAAGAAAGAGGAGAACTAGAGACAAGGGAAAAGTCCAAATAAGAACCCTAAGAAGAAGGAGGAGGAAGAGGAGGAAAAGGAGGAGGAGGAGGAGAAGGAGAAGGAGGAAAATAAGAAAGCACTGACACAAACATTAGTACTAATTGGAAGAGGATTTGGGAAAGGATGTGGAATATGAGCTAAGAAATAGGGAAAGGGCATAGTAAGAGTTTGAGGATGAGGAATTCTACATTATGGAGTGTATGCCAGCAAAGACTACCATGACCCTGATGCACCACTAGGTTTTTTGGGTACTAGATTGCTACATGAATGAGCCCAAATTTGAGGTTTCAACAAAAGTGATTCAGAGAACCAAGAATCTAAAGGAAAAGCATGACTACCAACTCTTTAATCCTCATGACATGAACCTTGTGTACTCAACTAATGCCCTAATCAAGATGGCCTCTGTAGTGGTATGCATTAACATCATCAACGATGTTAATGCATATAGCTGGAAGAAGATAGTGAAAAAGGTGGAGAAAGAGCTTAAGACAACAAAACCCAAGCTCCAACAACTAGGTGAGTGTATAAAAGAGGTAGATCGATCCCTCTTGGATGGTGTGGATACCTTAGAGATGAAGGATGTTAACCAAGTCTATGCATTTGTGGAGCAGAAGCTCCCTAGGAAAAGGCTAGAGCTTGAGGAACAACAAGACCCCTGTGAGGCCTTATGAGGAGAGTTTAACAAAAAGTTAGATGTGGTGGATTTCACCACTAGACCTATCCTAGAATGAGGCAATATTTGGAGTGGTTCCTCCCTTTTTGTACCTTTTAGTTCTAGCTAGAGGAGCCATTGAGGATCTTGTGCCAATTTTTAGGCAATTATGTGGTGTCAACTTTCAAAGAACATCTCTACCAAAACTTATACATGGTCGCTCAAGAATCATGTATGTTAGAAGAGTGGATCAAGTGGGATTACAACCCCCCAATGATAGCTTAGCATACAGTATGCACTTGACTAACTTGGACAATGTAGTGGAGCTAGTGGGTTTATGACAGCTTATCACTTAGCATGCACCCATCTGACATAGTAAGGAGATGCCCAATTGCCTATAAAAGAAGGCTTGCATTTGAACATCAAGGGAGATAACTAAGGTAGCAAATCCTTGGTGAAATAGAGATCCAACCTAAGTATTTTCATCCTACATAAGATAGATTAGGCATTCATATGTATAGCCTGAGATCTCATATGAGCCTCTGTACATGAGTAATGTTAGGAAAGAGTATATGCTCTACTTTATATCTTGAACCTTGTATGTTGAACTAGGAAGTAAATGAAGAATGTGGTTGAAGAACTAATGTGTTTATTCTTGAAATATAGATAGTACCTTCTCATGAAATGTCTTAGTTTTATAATAACAATGATATAGTTATTTACTTGAATGTACTTTGATATAGAGGTTTATCCCTGGTCACTAATAGCCTTCTTTTACCATATAGTGACTTCAGCCTACCTAAAATAGACTAAGTGTTGGAATATGATTTTTCTAAGGCCTTAAGATCCACACCTAAAGTATTAACCTAAGGGTGAGTACTTGAATCCAAGTCATCCCCATGACTTGCCTAAGCAACTGAATGACCCTATACTAGATATTCCCACAACGTGCACCACCATGTGCCCTACCTAGCCAATGATGGACTTGTATCTTAGGATTTATGGCATTAAGAAGGATCATGCCTATTGAACTCCCCTTGAATAACCTAGCACTAAAAGGCCACCTAAACCCCTCTTACCAATGTTTAAACCCCATTGAAACCCAAGTTATGCCATGGTCTAACTAGCCCAATGTGGGCCCGATCCCTCCACTATTACAGTTTGAGTGACCACACAAGGCTTGTGCCTTGTGTGAAACTAATGATAACGTAATAACATGATTAAATGTTATGCACCAAACCTTATTATGCTCATGCCTAGCTCCATCATGTCTAGAACTAACTTGGTTTTATATCTAAGTGCATGACTAAGTGCAAAAGCTAACCCAGTGGACTTTTCTACAACATCAATCTTTGTTCTTTCTTTGGTTTTAATGTGCCCTAGGAGTTTACCTTTAATAACCCCAAAATGGATTTCTTGGGATTGAGAGATATCCCATGTTGATGGCATATTTGAAGTACTTGTTGTAAATGATCACAATGATCTTGATGAGTCTTTGATAAAATAGTTAAATCATAATGATAAACCACAATAAATTTACCCACAACATCCTATAAATCTAGGTCCATAGTCCTCTAAAAGATGGTACTAGCATTAATCAACCCAAAAGGCATTTTAAAATATGTAAAGGTGCCCCATGGAGTATTAAAGGTCATCTTGTGTTGATATTCATCATGAACCTCCACTTGATTGTATCCTTATAATCCATCTAGCATAGACAACATCTCTGAACCCATTACTATTTATAGTACTTGACCCACTATCGATAATGGGTAATTATCCTTTAATGACAATAGGTTCAAATTACAAAATTCAACACAGATGTAGATTTCTCCATTATTTTTCCTCACAAGAATGATGTTAGCTATCCACATTGAGTCATGTATGGGAAAGATGATTCTATCATTCAGAATCATTAGATCTTGGCAAGGATGGTACTTGAGATTTTGTGATTGTACTATCATTATTTCTACTTGTGAGGCTGAGACCTAGATTTGAGAGGAATATCATGCTACACTTCTTTGGGTTAAAAATATTTCAAATCAATATATGAATATTTTAATACATCAATGTACTACCATATAAGTTTCACCAACTTTTTTATTTCCTCCAATGAGTAACATTTCCCAATATTTATCATTTTGGGATCATCTTCTATTCTTATATTGACTTGCTCAATTTCCCCTGATGAATCTGATTCAGACTATTGTCATTTGATAAAGTGATCATGTTTATAAAAGAGTCTCTCTAGAGATATTAATCCTTTGGGAATCTTATTCCCTTTTAGATTTAAAATTTCCTCACTAGTTTCCTCATCCACCTTGGAGATTAATTCTTGAGGATTAGAGTTACTCCTCTTAAAGTATAACTCACTCAAAAAAATTACCTTCTCCAAAAAGGCAATTACTTTCTCATCATTTTTGAAAACTTTTCAATTATTGGCATTATGAGGTTTACTAGGTCATAAGACCAATTTAATGGTGTCTTGTTTCCTTGGAAATCCTTGTGAGGAATCAAGAGGGTGGCTGAATAGCCAATGAATCTACCTTATCATTGTATTCTCTTGGAATTTTTGATATATTAAAAGCATCAAAATATTTCATGCAATCCCAAGCACAATTATGATAATGCCTCAACCTTTCATTTTTTATTTAATACAAATTCTTGACTTGACAAATGACTAATTTGACATCACTTTGAGCATGGATATTTTTAATTCTTTTATTTTGTGAAATGTCCATCCCTAATAAAGAGGCTTCATATTCAAAATTATTATTATTATTATCAAACTAAAACTTGAAATCAAAAGGGAAGATCTTCCCTTATAGAGATATGAGGAGTATCCCAGCTCTAGATCTAGTTGAAGAGCAACTGCCATCAAATCCCAAATTCCAAATGTCATTTAAACTTTTTACTTTGATAAATTCAAAATCAAAAACCTCTTTATCTAAAGAGGTTGATTCATCTATTCCCTAACCTTCATTTTCAATATCATTTGATGATATTGTATCCTCATATGTGGTCAAGAAATAAGTTCCTATTCCAGAGGTTTCAAAAAGAATCTGAGCTTTTGGATCCTCGTTCTTTGTCATAGTATACTTCACTTGTTTCTCTGGATGATTTTTTTGCATAACACCTTTGATAGGTATTCTAACCTTAAGCCAATACATGTTGATTTTTATGATCTAGGAATTTGAATCAAGAGAGGATGGTTAGTATTGTGTTAGTTTCAAAATGAAAACAAAATGAAAGAAACACACTAACTAGCATAACATCTCTAGGACTAGACACTATGGAGATATTAGTTAACAAACATGAATAAAACACACAATTAAAATACAAAAAAAAATTCGTTTACCTTCTTTAGATGCTCTAAAATGATTATTGTAGTTGTTTGTTTGGCTTGTGCTCATGAAGTCTTCATCAAAGGAGGCTTGGCTATCTCCTCTTCTCCTTAATACCTTGTGGCTTTGGATTGGCTTGGCTTGGAATCAATTTGGCATGGTAACTCTAATTTAAATGGCTTCTTGAAGATATTTGTGCATTATAACTTTGCACCAAAATAGCTTAAAAATGATGTTCATGACCTCTCTATTTATAGATTTTTGAGATTGATCAGAATCAACCTAACCATCCATCTCAAGATTGACATGTGTGGCTAAAGATTAATCCAATTTTGCAATTAAAATTGATAAATAGGCTCATCAATATTTGGGATAGAGAAGAAATTAAGAGGCATGGAGGGCTTTGATGAGGTATGGAGGGCATGAATCTTGATATTTGTGGTGTTTATGGCCTAGGGATGTCTTCCCAAGAAATGAGGTCACCTAATGATGCAGATATTCAATATTCATTTCAAAAACAAATTATTCAACAATTTTCCATGGAATTTTTAATTAGACCTTGATTTGAATTAATTAGCTCTTAAGCATGTTTAAGTACTTTATGTATAAATTACTCAGATTGATCAGAATGCCTTGTTATTGGCCCAAAATTTGACTGAAATGGAATTAGAAGTTAACGTTAGATACATTGGAATGATTATCCCATTTAGGATGTTTCCAATATAAAATAACAAAGGCATGTGTCTTATGCAAGAGATTTGATAGGAAATAGCAATTCAAAGCATCTAGGTGCAAAATTGGCATTTTGACTTGGAATGATCTGATTTAAGTTAGCTAGCCCACAAATTGCATTATCCCATTTAATGATACTCTAGCCAAAATCAGCACTTGAATATGTCAATTTCACATAATTTAGTGTGTTTTAGTGTTTTTAGGCTAAATTATGCATTTTAAGTGGAAATTGGCCAAAAGCTTGGTTGGAGGTTATCAGTGGCAAAATTTAGGTGTCTACAATTTGCCCCTATTTGGGAAGATATTGTAAACCATAGGCAAAGTAATGTCTTCTCAAATAATGAGAGATGGTTTGTGTGCCAAAAAGAAGATGATGATTGAAGAACAAAACTCCAAATGGTGTTTGGAAAGCCTATGATGATGCCCCCTTGAGGGAGTGGCTATCACATTTATTGATGGATGGTACCTCAAAAAGAAACAAGAAGAAGGTGGAATTAATCCATGGTTAAGATTAATCCAAATGAGAAAATGCTTGCATGCATTGATGTTAAAAGGATACTGATTTACCCAAATGTGGTTATAATCAGGAATAAAAGTCAAAATAATGATTTACCCATAGGTGGTTATAATCATTAAGAGGACCAAGATAGGCTAAAGATATGGTGCCCCAGTTAAGGCTGATTAGCAAGCATAACTCAAGAATATAACTTAGAATACAGATTAAATATGATTGAGTACAAATTAATGAAATAGATGAATAGAAGAATAAGATTGATTAGTGTGAAATGATTTAGTTGTACATGCCAATGAGGATATGCTCATCCTTATTAGCAACGATATAACCAGAATGGTTAATGGGTTGATTTGATCAAAGGTGGGATGAAATGATTTTCCAAGGTGCCAAGGAGAAATTTCTAATGGCAATGGCATGGAAATTAAATGACATGGTACATGTTTTTATCTTGGGTGTGGGTTTTTATTTTATTGTTCTTATTGATGAGGAGATATGTCCTGATCAGCAAATGATATAAATAGAATAATTGATCATGTTAATTTCTAGCCCACACCTCATTTGAATAACTACTATATTAAGAATGGCCTGCAGATTTTGTTATCAAAAATTCTTTTGTGATCTTCATTGGTCATTGATTTTGATTTATTCAAATGTTGAGATAAGGTATTCTTGTAGCCTCTGCAAAGGAAAGTGTTGCCATAGATGGTAAACAAGGACAAATAATGGATGGTAGGTTTGATTTTGAAATGGAATGGTAGATGATAATGGAATGTGAAATGGTTGGGAAACAAATGGAGATCAAGTCATTCAGTAACATGTAATTTTGTTGATGCTAGATTAGACATAATTTTGGTTATGGTGGGGCTAAAGACTTATTCTCTCAATAGGACCACTAGATTATTTTGTTGTTTAATCTTGAGAGTAGCTACCATCTGATTAGGCTATAGATTGGAAGCTATTTGGATTTGATCTTTGATTCTTTCTTCATCAAGTAGTGAAAAACTTTTATGCTCAGCTATTGGTTCTTCAAAAAGGTTTTCACCAATGAAATTGTCTTGATTGTCTTGTAGCACCCTTGAGAAGGTTTCACTAAGTAATGTGGACTTTTAACATTGATTGTCTTCTAGTACTTCTAAAAAAAATTCACTAGAAGATGTTGAGTTCTAACTTTGATTGTCCCCTAGCACCTTTGAAAAGGTTTCAATAGGAGAGTGTTCTTTTTCTATATGAATATGGTCTTGGCCTCCTTGATCTTCTTCAATTTTTATGTTGCTATGGATGCAGTTCAAAAAAGTGTGATTCTATCGATCCCAATCGACACTTGTGGGAGATGGAATGTCAATGATATGGCTATTTTGGTTGATGGTAATGTCCTATGGAATGATAATGGAATGAGAAGAGGTTGTACAATCCTCATAGAATATACTAGGATAACTTATGTTGAAACTGAAGTACTCATCCTCAAAAATCATAAAAGGATCACAAATGTATTCAAATTGATCTACAAGGCATGCATAACTAATGTTATAATAGCCACAAACATATTCTTCTTCTAAATTTAATTATAACTCAAGGGACTCTAAATCTGATGTTGAGACTCATGTTGATTTAGATTTTTATGGTAAATTCAATGTCATTTTAAGAATAGAACCTGACTCTAAATCTGATTCTTTATCTGATGGGTACTATGTTATAATGATGTCTTATTGAATGCTTGGTATTAGATAATTAACAAACTGTAACAGCATGATGGGCTCTACAAGAATTGGTTTGTCAATGTGAGACTCCTCTAGGATGGGAAAAAGGTCAAGAGACAACTCATCAGATACTATCCTATCAATAAGAGGCTCTTGAAAAATAGGCACATGGTTTAGGTAATGATTTTCCCAAAGGCAGTTATAATTATTAATAAGTGACTTGATGAAGACTATCTCATCAAAGTGAGATCCTCAATAATTGGTATAGGATCAATAAGCAATTCATCATAGGTTGACTTATCACAAATGGTTGATTTAATAAAAACATCTTGGATTGGTTGGTTATCTTAGTTTTGGTTTCTAATGAATTATGAAACACTAGTTCTGAACACATCTTGGTCTTCGTTTGATTGGATCAGTTGAGGTTTGGATGGGATTGGTAATAGAGGAAGAATGACTTATGGTTAGATAATGGTAGGGAATTTTGGAGCATGATTTCTCATATGAGCTAAAGGATGAAGTTCTAAAATGGTAATGATAGGGTGTTGTAGGGCTTAATTTCTTATACAAGCTAAAGGACTAGGTCATGGAATGATTAAAGGTTGTTTTGGAGTTTGATTTCTCACACAAGCCAAAGGACTAGGTCTTATAATGATGAAGGGGCATTGTGGAGATTGATTACTCACACAAGGCAAAGGATGATGTCTTGGTATGGTAATGGTATTCTTTAGATATTGCAGAGCTTGATAGTTCATATAATCTAAAGGAGGGTTA
Organism: Torreya grandis; assembly: GCA_037957365.1. Classification (NCBI taxonomy): domain Eukaryota; kingdom Viridiplantae; phylum Streptophyta; class Pinopsida; order Cupressales; family Taxaceae; genus Torreya; species Torreya grandis. The sequence continues at coordinate 980,037 of JARHVA010001158.1, read as the reverse complement.
GGGGTAGTTGATGATTAGATAATAAAAGAACGTCATGGAACTTGATTGCTTGTACAAGCCAAAGCATTCAATTCTTCTTCATAAACCATATCATCCCAGTCATAAGTTGGCTCATAAGTTGGTTCTTGACTATGTTTCATGTATTGATTATTGTAAAGAAGGTATGGATCTATATCCTAAACAACATTATCTATAGTTAGATCTTCAAATTCCTCCTCACAAACCTCTTCATGCCAATCAAGGTCTCAATTTGGATTTTGTGGATTTTGACTATATTCCCCATATGGAGTATTATAGGGAGAATAATAAAACTCCTTATACAATATTTCTCTATAGGGGTTCCTAATGGGATTTTGTGTAGCCATTCTATCATAAGTTGGATTGTATGTGAATCCACCATAAGTGTAGCTATTCATATATGCATAAATGATGAAAGATCTAAAAAAAAGGCTTAGAGTTCTACAAACTCTAAAAAATTGTCCAAAGGACAAATGGTTCAAACTTGGTCTAACTTGGTCGAAAGGGTAGAGTTGTATCTCCAATATGGTCTAAAAGTGGAGTTGTATCTCTAAAATGGTTTCTGATAAGACTTGTCATAAAACATTCTAATATCAAATGTCTAATTTCAAATGTCATACACATAAAAGGTCATGCGTCTGAATAAAAACTAGCATGCCAAAGGTCTAGGTCAAAGTGTTCCAAACAAGGTCTAAACTAGGAAAGGGAAAAGATGAGTGACTAGATCTTTTATCCAAATTCGGAGTCAAAATCTAAGCTCAAAAAAATAGGCATATACTAGGAATTTTGGCCAAATGATGTCAAAATCTAGACTTGAAACAAACACTGATGTGATTTGATTTAATCTAACAAGTTAGGAAACAACTTTGACATAAACCTGACACACAGAATCAAACATAAATATGATCAGTTGGCATAAGTCATAAGGCAAAAGGTGTTTGGAGAAAGGCTATGTTTTCTCAAATAAAGCCATAAATAATGATGAGGATAGGTACTAAACAAACAAACCATCAATAGTTTTTAAATTTGGGTAATCAATTAACTAAAGTTATGAAACCCAAAAAAGAAAGATATGTGTATCAACCCCATGAATTAAGGCCTAAATAGAAATCAATCAATGTTTAAATCAAAAATTGATAAGGCTAATTGAAAACTCAATATTGAAAATTAGGATTTGACCAAACAAGCTAAACAATATTGGAGAACATGATGGCATAAGACAAAGGTCCAAATGGTATACATGACATGGTTTGAAACAATGGTTTTTGATAGAAGGTAAACTAGTCTTGAAATAAATTAAGTAGCCTAAAAACATAAGCATGCTCAAATGATGTGATCTATGTTATGTTTCAAAGACTTAAAAAGGATCAAAATGTTTTGACATGATTTAGTTAGCATAATGATACCCTTCTCAATTCAATACATTGTTTTGACATGGATTATGAATAAACAAACAAGTTTTAGTCTCAAAACATACCAAGCAAAAATGACCAAAATACACTAACTATAATCATCCAAATCTTAGAAAGGGTATGGTAATGTGTGGTTGACTAAACTAGCAAGCTTTTGAATGTTTCTATGGAAATCAATTGCACAATGACTTTCACATCAAACAATACAAAAGACAAGTATGGAAATTGGGTGACAATGGTATTGGCTAGTTGTAAAATGTCTAGTCCTTTTTATAACCACTACATTCTACTATTCACTTAATGTAATCTGATGTCCAAATATAGATACATTCCATGTGAAACTCCAAATGAGTAAGTGAAGTTAATATCAAGAGATGAAACCCTGTGTCAAAGCTTCCCTAAAGAACTTATGGGAGGTAATGAAGTCCCCTTCACAAGCTAAGATGCACTGAAATGAAAGACTAATAAAATGACTTTAGGGTCATTTTCAAGATCACCCAAACTTTGATGAGTTTTTTAGGAGTGTTTTAGATGACATTCTTTCTAAGCCTTGGACTAGGCTACGTGCAATAGGAATGGTGTTTTTTATTCTAAGGGGTCTCTAAAGGGGACAAATAGAAGAGCATACACACAACACCCCTCTCTTTGCTAAACAAAATTAAATCAAATAACTATTGAAGATAAAAATGACAAGTGTGTTCAATTTTAAGCCCAAATGAAAGATTTGGTGGTGTTCATTTGACCCCTTGGGCTTAATTGTAACTTTAAAAACTAATGCTAAAACCACTTATTTAAGCACCTTAAATGTTACTTTGAGCACCAAAATAATGTTCCTAATTCATTTTAAGCATGCAAAAGGTGATTTAAACATGTTTTTAGCAAATTTCAAGCTTGGTCCTACAATAAAAATGTTAGCATGTCCTTTAGCCTTGAAGCTATTTTGGGTTTGAAACAATGAACTTCAAAAAAAGAGCTCTCAGGTTTGTGTTTTAAGAAAAACATAGTGACCGACATTGGTTCTATAACCAACAATGGTTACACTTACTAACAGATGATGGTTATCTAACCAACATCAGTTATAAAAATAGTGACTAACGGCGGCTATCTAATCAATGATGGTTTTACTAACTGATGTCATTTATTGTGTAAACCCATGATAAATAAAAATGGAAAAACAAAGTTAAAAAATCAAATTATAAGAGTTTTAATGATCCAAACAAAGATTTTAAAGCTACATAATGATCTTCTTCATGTGTGGGATGCATCTAGTCCCATTGGACATGCCATTATGTGATCTAGGAATTTAACTCAAGAGAGGATGGTTAGTATTGTGTTAGTTTCAAAATGAAAACAAAATGAAAGAAACACACTAACTAGCATAACATCTATAGGCCTAGACACTAGAAAGATCTTAGTTAACAAAAATGAATAAAACACACAACTAAAATGTAAAAAAACTTTCTTTTACCTTCTTTGGATGTTCCAAAATGCTTGTTGTGATGGCTTACTCAGCATGTGCTCATGAAGTCTTCATCAAAAGAGGATTGGTTATCTCCTCTTCTCCTTGGCACCTTGTGGATTTGGTTTGGCTTGGCTTGGAATCAATTTGGCATGGTAACACTAATTACAATGGCTTCTTTAAGATATTTGTGTATTATAACTTTTCACCAAAATAGCTTAAAAATGATGTTCATGGCCTGTCTATTTATAGATTTTTGAGATTGATCAGAATCAATCTGAACCATCCATCTCAAGATTGAGATGTGTGGCTAAGGATTAATCTAATTTTGTAATTAAAATTTATAAATAGGCTCATCAATATTTGGGATAGAGGATCAATTAAGAGGCATGGAGGGCTTTGATGAGGCATGGAGGGTATGAATCTTGATATTTGTGGCATTTATGGCCTAGGGATGTCTTCCCAAGAAATAAGGTCACTTGATGATGCAGATATTCAATATGCATTTCCAAAATAAATTATTTAATAAGTTTCCATGGAATTCTTAATTAGGCCTTGATCTGGATTAATTAGCTCTTAATCATGTTTAAGCACTTTGTGCACATATTACTCAAATTGATCAAAATGCCTTGTTATTGGCCCAAAATTTGACTAGATTAGAATTGGAAGTCAATGTCAGATACGTTAGAAATGTTATCCCATTTAGGATTTTACCAACAATAAATAACAAAGGCACATGTCTTTTTCAAGATATTTTATAGGAAATAGCAATTCAAAGCACCTAGGTGTAAAATTGGCATATTGACTCAGAATGATCTGATCAAAGTTAGCTAGCCCACAAATTGCATTACCCTATTTAATGATACTCTAACTAAAATCGGCACTTGAATATTTCAATTTCAAATCATTTAGCTTATTTTAGTGTTTTTAGGCCAAATTGTGCATTTTAAGTGGAAATTGGCCAAAATTCTAGTTGGAGGTTATCGGTGGCCAGATTTAGGTGTCTATAATTTCACCACCAACATCTTTACAAAAGTTACATCCCAACAAAACTCTATATGAGGCAGGAATATCAGCTACAATAACCATCATTTTTATCTTTTTTTTTGGAAAAGTGGTAAATGCAAATTGTGTATCTTTAATTTGGCATATGAGGGGTATTTGCTTACTTTTCATTGAAAAGAAATACCCAAAAAAGTTTGTTAAAGTTAACCCCAAGGTGGTAGCTACTTTGGTTGGCATCATGTTATTGGAAGCACTCAAATCAATGATGTAATTACTAAGATTGTAACCATTGACAAATAGGGAAATATAAAAAGGCTCTACTTTTTTAGATATAGATGAAGGAGTTACAACAAAGTTATTTTTCTTTGGCTTTAGTTTAGGGTCAATAGGTGAACTTTTAGATGAGGTCAGAACATAATTGATCGCTTTAACTTAGCCAATATTTTAAATTGATCAAGATTATATTGGATGTATTCAACCTAAAACATTTGAATTTTTATCTTCCTAGCATGGTATATGATATCAAAAGCTAGGTATAGGGCATCTGAGGAAGACAAGGTATTTTCATTTTTAGGTTTTGGATTTTGGGCACTAGGTCTAGACATAGAAGGAGAAGAGGTAGAATGATGAGGTGTACTTACTTGTTTATCCCCTATTATATCCTTTGGTTGAAGTATTAAAAGAGTTCCTCTTTTAGAAATTGCAGCCTCTTTACATGGTTCATCATTTTATTTAGTTTTATAAACCTTCTGTTGTTGATTCAACTAATTTTGAGAATGGGTGAAGATGGCATAAGACTCATCGTGTGTATCTTCCTCTTGTTCAAATTTTTCTTCTTCAAAGTTCAAAAACTTGATATCAAACTCACCAACTTTTCCTTATTCATATCTTGTGAAGTTATTAGCATCATCTTTTAAAACATATTCTAGCTCTAGAACATCATCATTTTTAGGTTCCAACCAGTTAACTACTATGTTATCTAGTGGTGCCTCCAATGTAAGCCTTGCTTTTGGTGGAGGAAGCTTATTCTGATTTTGATTCCTCATAGCATTTTTGGAGTAATTATAAGCATTTTGGTATGTTCTTATTGGAGTATTATTTTAAGAATAAAATGACATACCTTGAGACATTTGCTTCTTGAGTGCTAGAAATTCATTTGCCAACTTCTACACCATAGGATCAGTGGTGCTAGTAGAAGGTGAAATTGAAGAGGACTACCCTTTAGGCTTGATTGAATTGTTTCTCACTTTTCCTACCAAGATCAAATTATATTCTACTTTAGTGTCCAATCTTTGAGTAGCGTCAAGATTAGCTGCGGCTACTCTTCATAAAAGAAAACTAACCTCTAGGAATTGAGAATTAACAAAGAAGCACTTCAATTTATTAGGTGTCAATTGTGCAACAATTAGGATCATGTTCTTCAGCTTATTAAACTTTTCCACAAAATCACACATGGGCTCATGTGTTTCTTTCTTCATTTGTGTAAAGTTAAGCCAACAAGCCATAAACATCTTATGTTGGCTTGAACCTTACCGCAAACTTAGCCTTCAGTGTCACCCAGCTTGTGATTCATATTGTAAGATGGAAAAAACAATCAATAGCAACACCTTAGAGTATTTTTATGAACAATATTATATAAACATCTTCATGTTCCACTCTTATAACTTCACATGTAATGTAGAATGTAGCAATATATTCATCTGGATGTTGTTTTCCATCACCATATAACTTGGGGAAATTTTTCATGAACCATGACGTAGTTCAGAGATGGTGGTGTTAAGTTTAACAGACCAAAATTAGTTCCCTATGGACCTTGAGCAACCATTCTATATGGGTTATATGGAGAAATAAAAAATCTTTACAGAGGTAAAATAGGCAAATCCTTATGAACATTGGAAGCCTCCCCTGGTATAGGATATCTATTATTAGTAGGAATAAAACTTCTTGTACATTGAAGAGGTGACCATGTACGTGCCAATAAAAGATCAAAGTTATGCTCTTAAAAAAACTCAAATGTAATACAATGTGTCTTTTTGCCCATCTATTATGGGTGTAACTTTATTCTGCCAAATCATGAATTTATCTAGAAAATGAAAGAGATTAGCAACATCAAAATAATAATAAATAATAAAATACTAGTTCTGTTTCAATGGAAAAAGTGTAGCTCTTAGTTGCGTGTTCATTCCCCAATGGAGTCACCAAAAACTCTTAGGTGAACATTTTTCCACTGATAAAATATTACTTTCAACCATAGTATGATGAGATTAAATCTCTCCTCGAGGAAAGTAGAGGCACCCTTCTTATTGCTAACTAAAACAACTAGTAATTAGTTACACTTATTTACACTAATTTTATCATGTCGGTGTTTCCATATCATCCAATTCTCTTTTTTCAAAATTGATTTTCACTTACAATCTTATACAATAAGCCCTTTTGATTCTTACAATATATCATGAAAACATAAAATTACTTATTGGAGCAATAATAATTGATATTCAAATTAGCTAGACATAAGAATAACTAGAATAATGCCAGCGATGTAATGTAAATAAATGGAGCAAAGTGTAGCCCAAAGTCTCCACCTTATTTTCAAAAATGAAGATTAGATGACCAAATAAAATAACAAGTGGCCCAAAGTCTCCATGGTCACTTCTAATAAACACAAACCTAGTAACGATATTGGAGCTCAAAAGACTTCAAAATTGGCTTATTGGCACCTTTCAATTTATAGAAATTCACACTAAAATTTGATCAAAATCACAATAAAATATAATGAAAAATATGTAAGAACATTCCCAATACACCACAATTTTATTCCAACACAAAGATTGAAAGATGACTTGATTTTCTTATATTGATGGAATTAAAGATTTAGAATTTGAATACAAAGTTTAAAAAATTGCTTCTTAATTCAGTAACATTTCTCTTCTATAGCCCTAGTGATCCTTTTACAAAAGAGAATCCTCTTATTTATAGAGAGGAGCTATGAACAAAAATACAGAACTACTTTGACTTATTCTTGATAGATTCCAATTTTTCTTAGGATTGTGTGCTTTTCCTACATGTAAATTACATACAACAAAACTACATATGGAAAAATATTAAAATAAACTAAGTGTCCAAAGACACAAGAATTTCTTCCATTTTATTCTTCTCTAGGTATGCTTCATGTCTCTTTAGGGTTGCTTGAACTTTATTATTATCTAGCTCTGATGTATTTTTGGAGATGGCAAGGACCCTTGTGATGGAGTCTCCTAGATCAACCGGCATGCCTTTATTTTTATCTAATATTCTCTACAATTTATGCATTATTACTTGGAATTCAACTAGCTTGTTAATGGATTCTAGTGTGAAAGTTCCTATTTTGACCTCAGTGCAAACCAAGGAAGTGAACTCTTGAACAATTGATTCCATAAGAAGGATTTTTTGAGAGTGGTCTAATACCTGACAAAGAAGTTCCCCAATCCTATTTGTAAGGTTGAATCCCTTATCCATGCACAAGTCTTGGACTTCTTCAAGATCCTTAATCATATTCTGGAGGACTTCTTTCTTATTCTTTGTCATGAGTTCCTCTCACTTTTTGGAAGTTTCTTCATCATATTCCTCCTCTGAGCCAATCTTAAATGGTTTCAATCTAATATCCTTTCCCTCCAACCAGGTATTGGTTTTAGTGAGAATGAGTTGGAACCTATCTCTTATATATGTAGACTTCTTTACTAACCATTTTATTAGGGGAAGAGGAGAAGAATCCACCTGATTACTTTCATATAGAGGGTCTAATGTATTTCCATCATCTTTCAAGCCTTCAAGAATATCGGCCAATTTTAAATTAATAATTTGATCTAGAGAGAGATGGTTGTAGTCAAGCTTTCTCACATCTTCCTCTGTACTATAGTTAGCCCAAATATCCTTTATTTTGTGCACATGAGTGTAATTCCCTTTGATATTTTCTCTCATCTTCCAATATTCGAAGTCTTCTTAGCTCTTAAACCTTTTAAGATTGATCTATTGTAGTTATATTTCCATTGTCTTGGCCTTTAGAGTGGTAGACATTATATACTGACCAATACTAATTAAGAACTTGAATTCAATATTATGAGCATCTAATTGTTTCTTATGTATTCTCATCATCTACTAACACATATCCATTAGAATTAGCTTGTCACTCAAATATTTGGGTAGCATATAGGGTTTCTCACTAAACCCTATTACTCTGATGTAGGTAAAGGTTAGGAACTGCAATAATATATAACCAACCTTATTCACTTGCTCCCATGCTACATCTAAAATTATATTCTTCTCAAGGTATTTATCAAAATTACAAAGGTACTTATAAAAGAAGGCATCATTGACCCTTTTTTAATGATTTAAGTTTTCTTTCAAGGTCAATTGTGGATAGTACTCATACATAGTAACTTTCCTTCTATCACCATTTCCAATTAGACATGGAAAAAAATTCATACTAGCTACAGCATATACCAGATCAGAGGTCATGAAGAACTTAAAAGAAGAATTCACCTTAGAATTTTTGTGACAAATAGCATCACTGATCTATTTTCCCTAGAAGATCTTTTGTTTATTCCTCTTGATGACCTAGATGTAATGATACATCCACTCTTGAAAAATGTTTGATGTGGTCAGTCCCTTAACTCTACTCATAACTGTGATCAAATCTCCAATCTCTTCCAAGAATTCATTACGATAAATTTTCTTTGGCCACCTAGCAATGGTAGGCCAAGGAGTCTTGAGCTAGTGGGAGTTAATGTGCTTCTAGAATTTATCATATTTTTTGTCATAATGTTATTGGGCTGACCTCACGTTAATATTTGAATACTCTTCTATGTTGGGGAGATGAAATATATTTTTAAAATACTCCTCATCAAGTTGGATGACAACTTTATCATCTGCATCTTTAATTGACTTGGTTTGCTAATAAAAATGGGTAGCAACTATCAAGACAAACTCTGAATCTTATGTCAAAATTAGGAATGTGGCCACCAATTTAATTTTTATATTCAAGATTGCTTTCATGTGAGGTGAAATGGGGTCCTTATTTATCCTCTATGTTAGGTTGTGGAGCTAAAAGCTTCACGGATGCAGACATGGAAGAGGTTGTTGAGAGGTTGCTAAGTTGCAGAGCAACTGACATCGGTCTGATCAACCGATGTCGGTCATATACAATGAGAAGAGCAACCGACATCGGTCAGGTATTGGCCGACGTCAGTCATCTCCTGCCAAACAGGGACTGATGTCGGTCACCTGTGTGGTTCTAAAACTGCTAGTTCATGAATAGTTTGTTAACGAACCAGTTGTTTGCATGTTAAAGGCTAATTTTAGTCTTGGAGCTGTAGATCTAATTATCGTAATTGGATGTCTAATTATTATTTGCATGGGATGTATATAATAGACTCATGGGTTGTATTGTAAAGTGTGCTAGTTTGAGAGTTGAGCTTGGTTAGCTCCTTCAATTTGAAGAGAGCAAGGGTAGCTCCTCTTAGTTCCACAGGGGTGTCGAGTGTGTATGATCAGGTAGATCTGTGGGATAGCAAGATCTGGTACAAGATCCACTAGGGTACTGGTTTGGAGAATCATAAGGACTTGGTGAGGCAAGGACAAGGGTTCTTCAGGGTGTAGAGAGATCTACATGGTAAGTAAGATCATTGATTTGCAGGTGTGTGTGTGTGTGTGGTCTAGGTTTACAGGTGTTGCAAAACCAAGTTGATTAGTAGGTGGCAGCGATATCAGGGAGATCAACAACACATCAGGTATCAAGATCAGGGGAGATCTACTTGGAGTACGGTGTGTACTTGATCATGGAGTACGTGGAGTACTTGTGTATTGGAAGTAGTGATACTAACTGGTGGTACTGGCAGTAGTGATACTAACTAGTTGGAGGTGAACACCAACTCTGTGTTTGAGTTGTGTGTTGGGACCGTAATTGAGAGAGTGAGCTCTTGAAGAGATTTATTGTTTATACCCTAGAGGTGTGGGAGCCCTAGAGGAGTGTAAGGAAGAAGACTATGGCATTTTCTTTGTTGTATTTCTTTCTGGAAGAGTATTAATACAATTGGGTATAGTCTCTCATATTATGTGTTATTTCTAAATTCTAGTTACTTGTTACTTCTGGTTAAATTCTACATTTAGTTGCTTGTACATGGTAATCAATTGTGCTTCCTAGATCCTGACAAAGTGGTATCAGAGCTAAGGTTGCAGGGAACAGGTTTGTGTTTGATTACAAGTCACTCTTAGGGGTTTCTAATTGAGTGGGAGTATAGCAATAGCAGAAGAAAGTAAGCTAAGAATGGAGGAATTCAAAGGTACGAATGGTCAATTACGGTGTTATGGAAAGAAAGAGTAGATAAAGAAAGATTGTTGGTTGATAGCGGATCAGCATAAAGGGAATGAAGAAGCATGTGTTGCAGGTATTGTTGCATGGATTGCTCTTATATGTTCCTTGGATAAAGTAGAATCTTGGTTTATAGATTTTGTTGCCTCTTTCCATGCATCCCCAAATAGAGTATTTTTCCATGTTAAGGTCCATGGAGACTTTGGAAAGATTTATTTAGGGGCTAGTGAGCCTTGCCAAGGTTTTGGCAAAGGGGAAGTGCAGCTGAAATTGTAGATGGCCAAAACATGGGTGTTGAAGAAGGTCATGTAGGTCCCAATCTTTAAGATGAGGCTAATTTCTTTAGAAAATTTGGGTGATGAGAGATGCACAGTAACTCTCAAAGTGGATGCACTTGAATTAGTAAGTGGTAAGAAAGTAAGTATCCTTTATCTATCTACTTATATTACTGATTCTTCTTCTGTTGTGAAGACGTGGCTTTGTAGGCTTGCTCACATGAGCAAGAAGGAGATGCATGTTCTTAAGAGGAATTCAGATGTCTTTGACAAACTTAAGAACTGGAAAGCCTTGGTGTTCATGGAAGAGATGATGGATAGAGATCAGTGGAGAAGGCTGAGTAACTCTTAGCAGGGTAGTTTGGATAGGGTTTTGATCTAAAGAGAGCTCGTGAGTAAAAATTCATCACTCACAAGAGAACACAGGTACCAGCATCGATCAGGAGGAATCGATGTCGAACAGATAGATGCCGATGTTGGTCATGTGTAGACCAGAGCTGGTGGTGTCGGGTAGGGTAAGACCAATGTCAGTCAGGGAACCGACATCGGTGATAGGTAGACAATGATGTCGGTCAGGAAACTGGTGTCAATAGTCAAGATAGTCACATGAAACTGACGTCGATTGGATGCAGACTATGTGGTGACTGAGGTCGATCATTGGAATGGATTTTGGGTGGATAGCAAGCTGTCAAGGAGTCTCAAATGCCCATGTGGAGGACTGAAAGGGTAAGTAAGCCTCAAATTCATTATTCCTCTTCTTTATACTTGTTGCTCACTGTAGAGCAAGAAGGATCTAGGAAATAGTGGGAGCATAGCATGAATGAGGAATTTGATTCTTAGGATGCAGAACCAAATGGGAGATTTGGTAGGGTTGTCAGTCGGTATGAAAGCACTGAAAGACGAATGGATTCTTTGGTAAAAGAATAGAGAGAATGGACATGTGAGATGGAAAGCCAAGTCATATGGTCTTGAGCAAGCTACAGGATAGTGGTACAGGTTTGACAGGTGTATGACAAAGCAGGGCTTTAGTCAATGTCAGTGTAACCATTGTGTTTGTCTTACCAGGTTGGATGATGGTTATGACATTATCTTGTTACTGTATATGGATTATATGCTTGTTACAGGTTCAAACATATAGGGTTTTGCTGAGCTAAAGGTAAGGTTAGTTCAGTGGTGTGCCATGAAGGATTTGGAAGCAGTGAAATTCTTTGGCATGAGTAATCCTAGAGACAAGGAAGATCACAAGTTGATGTTGTCACAAGATGATTGTGTGAAGGTAGTGTAGGAAGTAGAACTGAGTAGCACACCTATGGATGGATAGTTCACAGAACAGGGTCCTCAATCACATGATGAGGTTGAGTACATGTGTACTCCCTGATATTGCCCCAATAGTGGGAGTTGTCAGCAGGTTTGTAGTCAATCCAGGAAGGAAGCACTGAAAAGTGGTTCAGTGGGTTCTCAGGTATTTGAGAGGGACCAGCAGTAGGTCGACATGTTATGAAAGTCAAGTTCTTTTCTACATGGGTTTGTAGATACGAATATGGCAGGTTACTTGGATGACAGGAGTTGCACCACAGGTTGTGTGGTGGTTGGTCTTCAAGATTGAGCTTGAAGAGGGATACAAGCTAGGAAACAAATTAGACGGTGTACAAGTATAGGTACAGTGTAGCTATTTATCTCCAAGTGGGAGATTGTTAGGTCATGGAGCTAAAATATTCACTAATGCAGACATGGAGGAGGTTGTTGAGAGGTTGTTGAGTTGTAGAGCAACCAACGTCGATTTGATCAATTGATGTCAGTCATATACAGTGAGAAGAGCAACTGACATCGGTCAGGTATCAATCGACATCAGTCATATCCTGCCAGATAGGGACCGACGTCGGTCACCTGTGCGGTTCCTGAACTGCTAGTTCACAAATAGTTTGTTGGGATTACACTTGTGAAAGCAATAAATGCGGAAATGAATCAGATAGATAAGCAACTAGAATGATAAATAGCACAGAACAAGATATACAAGAAAACACCCTGAAAACTTGTATTAAAACTCTTTACAATAGGAATACAAATGAAGAACTTCGTTCTTCCACACCTCTCTCAGATGCACACAAGATCTCTCACTAGATCTCTATTCCTCAAGAGCTCTCTCTCAAGTACACTCAAATCCAACAACCTGGATTGATGCAACTCAATACTGTCCTTCAAACATTCACAATGTTCTACTTTTACAGTTCAACTCTCATACACACACAATAGCTAAGAAGATCTTCCCTACATATAGAAATAGGAAACTTGAGCATGCTCTTACAACAAATAGTTAAGCCTCTTCAACAAGGGCTCTAAAAATAATATTGCTAACAATAGAGATGCGAGCTTGAGTCTACAACTCAAATTCATCATGCAAACACTCGCTTCTGTCCTTGGAAATCGCTTTCTGGACACACAGGTAACCGACGTCGGTTCCTGCCTATTCGCCTGTGACCGTCGCTGGCCGACCATACTGCCGACGTCGGTGCCTCTATAACTGCAACTGACCGACGTCGGTCGCTCCTGACCGACGCCGATGTCTGTGTAGACCCGAACCTGTTTGTGTGCTCCTTGGTGAAGCTTTTAGCTCCACACCCTAACAATCTCCCACTTGGAGATAAACCAGCTGCACCAGTACCTGTACAGCAACATCTTCTAGCTCCTCCATCTTCAACTCAATCATGAAGACCAATAGAAGTTGAATGAAGATTCAACTTCTCCTTAGTAACCGGCTTTGTTAGCATATCAGCAAGATTCTTGTCTGTATGGATCTTCTCCAGCTTCAACTCACCATCTTCCAATACCTGCCGTATGAAGTGGTACCTTAGTTGTATGTGCTTGGTTCTTGAGTGAAAAGCTGAGTTCTTAGCCAAATGGATTGCACTCTGACTGTCACTATACAATTTGCAACTCCCATGCTCCCTTCCAAGCTCTTCCATGAACCGTGTCATCCATATCATCTCCTTGCTAGCTTCTGTAGCTGCAATGTACTCTGCTTCTATAGTTGACAAGGCTACAACCTTCTGCAACTTAGATATCCAACTAACCATTGTTCCACCTACAGTAAAAACATAACCTGTGGTGCTCCTCCTGCCATCCAAGTCCCCTGCCATATCTGAATCTACATAACCATGTAGAGAAGTATCTGAACCTCCATAGCACAAGTGTCTACTGCTGGTTCCTCTCAGATATCTAAGGATCCATTGAACTGCTTTCCAATGTTCCTTTCCTGGATTAGCCATATACTTACTTACTACTCCCACTGCTTGGGCAATATCCGGTCTAGTACACACCATTGCATACATCAAACTTCCTACTGTAGAAGAATATGGAACCTTACTCATGTACTCTACCTCATCATGTGAATTAGGACATTGTTCTTTACTCAGCTTGAAATGTCCAGCCAAAGGTGTGCTTACCGGTTTAGCATCCTGCATATTGAACCGTTTCAACACCTTGTCCACATAATCTTCTTGAGACAATATCAACCTGTGATTTTCTCTGTCTCTCTTGATGCTCATACCAAGGATTTTCTTTGCTACTCCCAAATCCTTCATAGCAAACGTTTGAGCTAATTTTACCTTAAGCTCTGAGATATCCTGCATGTGAGACCCTACAACCAGCATGTCATCTACATACAACAATAGAATAATATATCTACCATTATCAAATCTCTTGAAATATACACAATGGTCAGATTGACACCTACTGTAGCCATGCTTAGTCATAAACCTGTCAAATTTTAAATACCATTGCCTAGGAGCTTGCTTGAGGCCATACAAGCTTTTCTTCAACCTGCACACTAATTTCTTACCCTTGACCTCAAAACCTTCTGGCTGTTCCATGTAAATTTCCTCATCCAAATCTCCATGAAGAAATGTTGTCTTAACATCTAGCTGCTCAAGATGCAAATCCTCAAAAGCAACCAAAGACAATACAACCCTTATAGAAGTCATCTTAACAACAGGAGAAAAAATCTCACCAAAGTCAATACCTGGCTTTTGTGCAAATCCTTTTACAACCAGTCTAGCCTTATATCTCATCTGTCCATCCTCACCTTCCTTCAACCTGTAGGTCCACCTGTTCTTCAGTGTTCTCTTACCAGCTGGCAACTCAACCAAATCCCATGTTTGGTTCTCTCTTAAGGACTCCATCTCCTCAACCATGCCACGCTCCCACTTACTCCTGGACTCCACCTGTAATGCTTCTTCAAAACTTTCTGGTTCTCCACCATTGATTAGTAATAAATAATATAAGGAAGGAGAATATCTAATTGGAGGCTTACTTACCCTTTCAGACCTCCTGATGGGTGTCTTGGACTCATTCTCAACAATCTGTCCACCCAAATTTTCAGACAGTGACCGACCTCGGCCACCTGTAGACCTATTACTGGCTGACGCCGATTCTTCCTGGCCGACGCCGGTGCCTGGTCTGCCGACGTCGGTCTCTGTATGACCGACATCGGTTTCTGTACTACCGACGCTGGCTCCTAACCTGCCGACGTCGGTCTCTGTGTTTTTTTGTAAGTGATTATTTCTTTTTCCCACGAGCTCATTTTGGACCATAACTTCGTCCAATTCACCATTGCTCTACCCAGATTGATCTAGCTTCCTTATCTAATCACTGTACATCACTCTTTCATTGAAAACAACATCACGGCTCCTAATTACCTTGTTAGTTCCTAGATTCCAAAATCTGAAACCAAAATCATCTGAGCCATAGCCTATAAACGTGCACCTCATAGACTTAGCATCAAGCTTCTTTCTATTTTCCTTATCTATGTGCACAAAGGCTTCACAACCAAAAACTTTGAGATATGAGAGATCTACCTTTTTACCTGTCCATGTGTCTTCTGGAATTCCACCATCCAGAGCTGTAGAGGGTCCTCTGTTAATCAGGTACACTGCGGTGTCAACTGCTTCTGCCCAAAACTCTAAGGGCAACCCTGCATGCAATCTCATACATCTTGCACGCTCCATGATAGTTTTGTTCATCCTTTCAGCAATACCATTCTGCTGAGGTGTCCTTGGAACCGTCCTTTGCCTTCGGATTCCACGAGTGTAACAATACCAGTTAAACTTAAGACTGCAGAACTCACCGCCATTATCAGATCTCAAGCACTTTAATCTTCTACCTGTTTCATTCTCAACCATGGCTTTCCAAATCTTAAAAGTCTCAAAAACATCAGATTTGTTTTTAATACAGTAGATCCATACCTTTCTTGTGGCATCATCTATGAATGTAACATAGTACCGTGATCCGCCAATAGAGGCTACCTGATCTGGTCCCCACACGTCTGTGTGAACAAGCTGCAACTTCTGCCTTTTCTTAGTAGACCCAGTCTTGAGAAAACTAACCCTTTTCTATTTTCCAAATACACAATGCTCACAAAATTCTAGATCCATACTTTTCAAATCTGAAAGCATACCTTTAGACTTAAGAATTGACATCCCCTTCTCACTCGTGTGGCCAAGCCTTGAGTGCCACAATTTAGCATCCACATCTGAAGTAGATAAAACTAAAGGAGATTTGTTAGTAACACAATTACACAAATAGAGAGTACCTTCTCTCTTACCTCTGGCCATAACAAGTGCACCCTTGGTCACCTTCCAAGAATCTGCTGTGAGAGTTACTGTACAACCCTCATCACCTAGCTTACCTACAGAAATCAAATTTCTCTTCAAACTAGGAACATGCATCACATCTCTCAACACCCATGTGTTGCCATTCTGCATCTTCAGCTACACTTTACCTTTGCCAATAATCTTACAAGGCTCATCATCCCCTAAGTACACTGTTCCAAAATCTCCATGGATATAGTCACTGAAATATTCTCTGTTAGGGGTAGCATGGAAAGATGCACCAGAATCTAATACCCAAGATTCTATATTATTATGCAAAGAGAAAATAAGAGCATCATGTGCAATACCTTCAACCTTTGTCTCTTCCTTTCCTTCGTGCTGATTCTCCTCCTTAGGCTTTGACCAGCAATCTCTGCTTATGTGCCCCAACTTTCCACAGTTCCAGCATTGTGGCCTTCTGCCATTCCTGGATTTGGATCTGCCTTTTCCCTTAGACTTAGATCTTGATCTCCTCTTGCTCTTTTCTTTTTGCCTTCCCCTGCTCTCGAGATTTAAAGCATTCCCAGATGTCTCTTCTGTGCTTTTCCTGTGAATTTCTTCATTCAAAATAACACTAACCACATCCTCTACTTTTAAAATATTCGAAGCAGAAGCAGTATTAGAAACTGCCATTACCAAGCCATGCCAGCTTTCAGGCAAAGAACATAATATCAAAAGAGATTTTATTTCATCTTCAAATACAATATTGACAGAACTTAACTGATTAACAATACCATGGAAATCATTCAGGTGATTAGAAACAGATCCACCTTCTTGCATATGCAAATTAAATAACTGCTTCATTAAATATACCTTATTTGAAGCTGAGGGTTTTTCATACAAATTTGCTAACGTAGTCATTAACTCTACCGTAGTTTTTGCCTATGACAAATTAGATATCACAGTGGAGGCCAGACTCAGTCTTATAGACCCAAGAGCCTTTCTGTCAAGAACTTCCCATTCTTCATCCTCCATGTCCTTGGGCTTCTTTGTTATCCCACCTAACAGTAAGTAAAGATCCTTCTGATACAGATAGTCCTCTATCTGCATTCTCCAGTGTTGATAGTTCTTGCCATTAAACTTTTCCATTCTCAACTTACTTTCTTCTACCATTGCTTCTCCCACTCAAACAGAAATCCCTGCAGAAACCCCTATGAGCAACCTGTAATCCAAACACACTACACAGATCTGAACCACCTGTTAGTGAACCTGAGCTCTGATACCACTTGTTGGGGATCAACCAACAATGGATTACACTTGTGAAAGCAATAAATGTGGAAATGAATCAGATAGATAAGCAACTAGAATGATAAATAGCACAGAACAAGATATACAAGAAAACACCCTAAAAACTTGTATTAAAACTCTTTACAATAGGAATACAAATGAAGAACTTCGTTCTTCCACACCTCTCTCAGATGCACACAAGATCTCTCACTAGATCTCTATTCCTCAAGAGCTCTCTCTCAAGTACACTCAAATCCAACAACCTGGATTGATGCAACTCAATACTGTCCTTCAAACATTCACAATGTTCTACTTTTACAGTTCAACTCTCATACACACACAATAGCTAAGAAGATCTTCCCTACATATAGAAATAGGAAACTTGAGCATGCTCTTACAACAAACAGTTAAGCCTCTTCAACAAGGGCTCTAAAAATAATATTGCTAACAATAGAGACGCGAGCTTGAGTCTACAACTCAAACTCATCATGCAAACACTCGCTTCTGTCCTCAGAAATCGCTTTCTAGACACACAGGTAACCGACGTCGGTTCCTGCCTGTTCGCCTGTGACCGTCACCGGCCTACCATACTACCGACGTCAGCACCTCTATAACTGCAACTGACCGACGTCGGTCGCTCCTGACCGACGCTGGCGTCTGTGTAGACCCGAACCTGTTTGTGTGCTCCTTGGTGAAGCTTTTAGCTCCACACCCTAACATAGTTTGTTAACAAACCAGTTGTTTGCATGTTAAAGGATAATTTTAGTCTTGGAGCTACGGATCTAATTATTGCAATTGGATGTCTAATTATTGTTTGCATGGGATCTATATAATAGACTCATGTGTTGTATTGTAAAGTGTGCTAGTTTGAGAGTTGAGCTTGGTTAGCTCCTTCAGTGTGAAGAGAGCAAGGGTAGCTCCTCCTAGTTCCACAAAGGTGCCAAGTGTGTATGATCAGTTAGATCTATGGGATAGCAAGATCTGGTAGAAGATCCATTAGGGTACTAGTTTGGAAAATCATAAGGACTTGGTGAGGCAAGGACAAGGGTTCTTTAGGGTGTAGAGAGATCTACATGGTAAGTAAGATCATTGATTTGCAGGTGTGTGTGTGTGTGCATGGTCTAGGTTTGCAGGTGTTTCAAAACCAAGTTGATCTGCAGGTGGTAGCAAGATCAAGGAGATCAGCAACACATCAGGTAGCAAGATCAGGGGAGATCTACTTGGAGCACGGTCTGTACTCAGTCATGGAGTACGTGGAGTACTTGTGTACTGGAAGTAGTGATACTGACTGGTGGTACTGGCAGTAGTGATACAGACTGGTTGGAGGTGAACACCAACTTTGTGTTTGAGTTGTGTGTTGGGACCGTAATTGAGAGAGTGAGCTCTTGAAGTGATTTACTATTTATGCCCTAGAGGTGTGGGAGCCCTAGAGGAGTGTAAGGAAGAAGACTATGGCATCTTCTTTGTTGTAATTCTTTTTGGAAGAGTATTAATACAATTGGGTATTGTCTCTCATATTCTGTGTTATTTTTGAATTCTAGTTACTTGTTACTTATGGTTAAATTCTACATTTAGTTGCTTGTACATGGTAATCAATCGTGCTTCCTAGATGCTGATACTTTATAATAATTTTATCATGTCTACATGACCAATTTCTATATCTTTGATATGATCAACATTAGATTCAAATATAGACATTGGGACCACTCCTTAGAATTTATACTTCATGGTTCTATTTGCAGGAGAAACTTTTATCATTGGTCAAGAAACTACATGAGAGCATTCAAATCATCTAAAGTTAGCATATTTTTCCTTGGTGAGAAAGTATGTAATAGTGGAGAAAAACTACACATGTGCATATACTTGAAAATTATGTAGTTCAGAGAAATTTATCTGAACTGTATGGGGGTAGTAAAATGATTTGTGCAATCTGGGGAAAATTCTCCAAACTACATGAAGTTTAAATGTTTTGGGTGTATTTTGGAGAAAATTCTTTGGGATACACCTCAGGTAGGTCTACATGTGTAGTTTGGAGATTTTTCTCTAGACTACATGGTTTTTTGTGTAATCCAAAGAAAATTCTCTAGATGACATAGTATGTTTGAGAAAAGGGTGAAAATTTTGGTGTGTGTCAGATAATTTTCTTTAGCCTACACCAAGATCAAGGGATTAGGTGAACTTCATATAAAATTCTATAAAGTTCATCCAATAAAAGGATAAAGGGATGCATTTCAGATAGATTTCTCCAAAACACATCATCACTTGAAATAGAAGGGTTTTCCAAAGGCAAACATGAAACATAGGTTCTAAGAAAGTCATGAAACGGGATTATAAAAGAGTTTTCGACATATAAAAAGATGCTTGGAAAGACAAAACATGATGCAGAGTTGGAAAAATGTGAGAAATATACCAAGTAAAAATATAAAATAGGGTTTCTCAAAATGAAAAGGATGCAAAAATACATAGAAAACTAGGATAGGAGAAAGAAAGAAAAGATAGATAAAGCAAGAACAACATAATGAGACTAACCTAGGATCTATAGTGGAGAAATAAACCCATGGTTGTGTTGAGTTAGAATGTGAAAATGATGAACCAAGATGAAACTTAGCATGGAAATGACAAAAGAAGGATGCACATAGGTGAGAAAATGGTGGAGGAAAGAGCAAAAAACAAAAAGTAAAAATAAATTACATGGGTAAGAATTTATATACAAGCGGTAATTAATACACATTAATTACCCTATTGGTAGTGGGCCTGCATGCAGGGGTAGATAAATTCTTTGACCTTGCATGTGTAGGAGTAGATAAATTCTCTACCCTTGCATAAGGGGTGTAGTCTAGAGAAAAGGCTTCAGATTACAAGATTTGAGTAGTCCGTAGAAAATTCTTTAAATTACATGGAATGAAAAACTCTATCAAAAAGACTAACTTTTTGAGGTGGAGATAACAAATGAGGACAATTGATTTTCCTTATTTGGCATGCTTAGAACTCATGGGCTATGAGATAGACAAGTTTTGTAGGGATTATCTCACTAATTAATCCTACTAAATTTGAGGATAACAAGATTCATCTGCTAAGTTATTTTGGCTGACCACTAGCTCTCTACTCGTATTTGGTGACACTGTGTGCAAAGGGTTTGGGACCACAACCATCTTATTTCAAGCTGCATTATATGGTTCGGTGCTTGATGATTTAGATCCTATATATTTGGTCTTTTCCTCTCTTGACATTGATTCTACTGGTAAGGTGATCTTCTTTCTTGGTAATTATTGTAAGAGGGCCTAAGAGGCACAGCTTGTTTCCTCTTGAGATTAATTATCTCATTGGATAAATTCCTCAAAATGATCTTCATATCATTCATATTAGATGCCAAAAAAATGAAGGAAAATCACTTGTTTGAATATGCAAATACACATACATGGAAAGGGATGGGTTTTATAAGGTGCTTAGGGTCTCTTCTGGTGGAGGTATAGATATCTCAAGGAACATTGGCATCAATGGCCAAGGAGAGAGTCTTCTCACATCTATTAAGTTATTCTCAGACCTTACCATGATGTCATATGCATCCAGTAGTGTCTAGAATTCAAGCAATTGGATCATAACCATAATATCTTAATTGAGGGATTTGAGATAGAACATGATCACATATGTGGGTGGTTGAGCTACTAATGGGATCCTTTGCAAGGTCTTTTCAAACCTGGTATTAAATTCAACCATGGCTTCTTGTGAGGATATCTTGATGGTTATCAATTACTAAAAAATGGATAATCAGTTTGCCTTCTCATTTAAACAATTGAAGAACTTGTTGCCAATGCCATCTTAAGTCCTAATCGAGTTGGCTATAAAATATTGGTACCATTCAAGATCCCACCCTTTGAAGGAGGCTACTAGTATCTTTAAGACTATATTTTATGTGTTGATGTAATGCAAGGTATAAAAATTAGACATATCTTGGAGGTGTTTAATCATCATCTTGAAGTCCTCTCCCAAAAACTTATCGATCACCTTCAAATCATTGGTTGGGATTAAATCTCGTATGACTGGGGGTGTTGGAAGGATAAATAAATTATCACTATCCCCAACATAAAGTTCCCTGGTGGGCCTAGATGTGCCATTTTTTGTTATTGTTGATGTGTAGTTAAAGACCCTAAGGCCCTTTGGAGAGTAGGGGCTCCCAAAGGTGGATTTAGTATATTCAGATTATTTATAGGTTGTGATCTTGTTATGGATCTATGGCTCATAAACTCAAGCTTCTAGTTGATCAGACTAACAAATAGTATCCCACTGGGTGTGCTAGAAAAGAGAACTGTTGATGACTAAAACTCTTGCTTTAGGTTTAGATAGCCTCTATGGGAAGCTTTACATATGTGGGACTGAGTATGGTCTATAGAGAAACCTTCAATACTTTAAAACCCAGCTCTTCTTCTAATTTAGGGGGTGAAAAGGGATAGAATAATAGAAATGAATAACATGGAAATCAAATCTATTTTAAGGCAATGTGATGAGAGATTTCAAACATTTACCTATATTTTCATAAAATAACATAAATCCTTAATGGTATAGATTATAAAGGATTTCAAAGCATGGATTAAGATCCATAGTGTAAGCAAATATCTACACTATAGAAGTAGAAGAATGGAAATAACACATAGAGACAACTTTCTACTCTAGGCTAACATAAAACATCACATCTCCTTCATTGATGAATGGGAAAAATAATATCAAAGGCCACAAAATCACATATAAATCAAAATATGTTAACTGCTACTATCCTAATCTATTACAATGGCTAGTCATAGAAATGAGAATGTGAAAAAACAAAATGATCGCTTTCCCCTTATAAAAAAAGAGTTTTGAATAAATAGACAAGGTGAACGCCAGAAGAAGAGACACCTAGATATTCCCTCTATGTAAACATGATGACATCATTCAAACTAAAAAGAGGTCTCAAGGTCATGAGTGTAATCAACATCCCAATCCTAGATATGACACAAATTCATCATTTTAATAAGGTCTCTATGCTTGGGAGAAGTGAGGTGGTGCCACACATATGCTCTTGGGTATATCCTACTCATGTTACACTCAATGGCCTTGATCCTCCTAAATAATAAATGGATTACACTTTAGGCTAAGTTTAAATCATTTCAAAATCTCTACTCGAAAGGGGGACCCACATCATCATCCAATGGTGTTTCTTTAAACACTCACAAATAAACACAATACTAGGGAAAGATTAAAGATGACACATGGTGCATAGGCACTTATTTAGAGTAGTTAGGGACTTATTTGATGAGGTTGTGCATATAAATGCCATGTGTTATAGGTATATGAAGATAGGACCTCAAAAAAATTATGAAAGGGGTTCAAATAAAGAAGTACCAAAAAGGGGGATCTATCAGGAGGTGTTAAGGAATCGTGTAGCTATCGAGCGAGCCCAAAGAAAGAAATGAATTTCTCCAAAAGTGAAAAACATTGATTTACAATCCATAATAGTTTTAGGAAATAATGATTTGGGACACCTTCCTATTATAGGTAAAGCTTATCCATTTATAACATGTTATGAATAGAGCTAGGGTGTCCATAATTAAAGTGAGGATAGGCATGTTGTTGGATATCCACATGATTTTATGTCATTATTGGGTGTTTTATAGGTGATGGGAGATGTAACTTTGTTCTAACAACAAAAGGAGGTGAACTCATATTGATTATAGTTTGTTTTTATGTTTATTAAGAATAAAAAGGACATAGATGTAAAGCATTAAGAGGATCACGTTCTGGTTTTCCCTTAAGAGAAGCCAACTAATATGCCCCAAATCCATATTTATGAGTGATAATATATGGTCCAAGCCAATTCATAGCAAATTTTCCTCATTTAATATTTTCCATATTTGTTACATGTTGATTTTATTTAAGGATAAGGTCACCAATATTAAATTCTCATTATTTTATATGAAGATTATATGCATGTTTTATTCTTTCTTGATATAAAAGGAGATGGTCAAGGGCCATAGATTGATGCTCATCTAAAAGTTCAAATTGTGTTAAACACTCTTGATGATAGTCCTCTTTAAAAATGATATCTCTAAGAGAAATTCATAGAGAATGAATCTATATTTCTCGAGGGAGGATATCTTTTGTGCCATATACCAAAGAAAAAGGTGTAGCACCTATAGAGGTTTGAAAACTAGTATGATAAGCCCATAAGGCGAAGAGGAAATGAAGATCCTAGTTTTTACTAGCTTCATTAACAACCTTGGTTATCATTTTAATTAGGGTTTGATTATATGCTTAGGCCTATATGTTAGCTTGTCGATAATAAGGGGAAGAAAATCTTATCTTAATGTCAAAAGAGTCATAGAGTCTCTAGACTTTATTATTTTTAAAATATTTTCCATTATCCAAAATTATATTGTGAGGGAAACCAAAATAATAGATAATATGATGATTAATAAAATCAATAATCTTATCTAATTTAGTCAAAATAATGGGAATAACTTCCACCCACTTAGTGAAGTATTTGGTGGTGGTAATGATAAAACTATGTTGTAGGGAAGATTTGGGATTGATTTATCCTATAAGATCTAACCTTCCACTGAGAAAATGGCCAAAATTCATAGGCCACTTATGATGCATTACTAGAGATGTGTGAGAGATTAGCATGTTATTGACATTACATGCATTTATTGACATATTCATAACAATCTAAATTTAGAGTAGGCCAATAATAACCTATTCAAAAAAAATATTGGTAATAGCTAGAACACTAAAGTGTCCCCCACACAATCCATCATGTGTTTATTGGATTATGAGGGTAGCCTCAGAGTTATGAAGACATTAAAAGAGTAGACCATCGAATTATTGCTTACATAAAACACCACCTAGTATAATGTAATGGGTGGTCCACTACTAAAAATCACGCTTAGCATTCTTAGATAAATCAAGAGGTTTAATACCTTTAGACAGGTAATTGAACATTTATGTATACCACAAATCCCAACAACTTTCTTCCATATTATGGATAGAAGGTAAATAAGTTCTAGTATAAGAGGGTTGGTTGATTTTGTGTATTAGCACAGAACGCTTGGATTCTTGAGGAGAGGATGGGATAAAGGAAACTAGGGAGGCCATGGAATTCACAAACTTATTAGTTGACTGAGGAGTGGCTTGGATGGCATAATGATTTAAAGCATATAATAGTTGATTTGCTAACATTTTTTACTTATTTAGGATGTCATTCTTACATTGATACATGTCATTGATCTGATTGACAACCAACTGAGAATCTCCATAGATACAAAGTGATTTAACATTTAGGGTTAAATTAGTTTGAAGACCTATGATCAAGGCTTCATACCCTACCATATTATTATTGGACTTGAAATCTATATTGAAGGATAAATTCATAGGATCACCCTCTAGAGGTATCAAAATAATTCCATCACCCCCACACACTCACATTTGGATCCATCAAAGAATAAATTCATTTGATAATTATGATCCACCTAAGATGTGGAAGTGATAGATTCATCATGGAATTCAAAATTATATGGTTGATCATCTACAAGAGGTGGCTCGGCTAAATAATTAATTATGATTTGGACTTATACTAACTTATGATGGAGAAACTCTCAATCAAATTATTTTAAGAGCATGATCCACTTGCCCATACATTGATTCTATAATGCTTCGAATGCATAAACTTAAGGGGGTAGGTGTTCATAATTACATAGGTCTTGTGATTAAGGAGATAGTGATGAATCTTAGAAGCCACAAAAACTAAATCCAAACATAAATTTTTTATATGTGTATAGCATGGTATAGCTTATGTAATACACTACCTATTCTTTGTGATGTTCATCATAATGGGAAAGCATAGCCCCTAACATCTATTCTATAGATTAAATATATAAGAAGAAAGGTTTCCCTTCCTTAGAATGAATAAAAATTGATAGAGGAGATATTTCTTAATAGCTTCAAAGACCTCTTGACAATTAGAATCCTAGATCAATTGGGTATCCTTCCTCAAAAGGTGATGGAATGGTTGACATAGATCAGATAGCTGGGAGATAAAACATTGAATAAACTATAATTTTCCTTACAATCTATAGATTTGATAAATTTGGATGGGGGTGGCATATCTATGATAACCCCAATCTTATTGAGATCAAATTCTATACCACAGATGGACATGATAAACCTAGAATATTACTATTCAAGACCCCAAAAACATAATTTTTGGAGTTGAGATGGATGCAAAATTGGATTAGGTAGTTAATTATTACTTTAAGAATAGAAAGATGGTATTTTTAGAGATTTGACTTGTTGAGAAGGTCATCCACATAATATTCAAGAATTTTATGTATTATATCATGAAAGATATAAGTCATGGCTCTTTGATAGGTGGTTTCCACATTTTTAGGAAAAATGGCATAACCTTGTAGCAAAAATTCCCCAGTGAGTGATAAAGTAAGTATTATATTGGTCCTATAGGGTGATAAAATTTTGGTTATATTTAAAAAATCCATCCATAAGTGACAACATCTCGTGGCCTATCATCAGGTCCACTAGTTTATCAATGTTAGGAAGAGGAAAGTCATCTTTAGGGCAAGAGAGGTTTAGGTCTCAAAAATTGGTACAAAGATGAAGATCCCCCATGGGTTTATGATAGGAAAAATATTAGACACCCATTAAGGGTAATCAATTGGCTAAATGAAATTAATAGATAATAGGCATTGTAGTTCCTCTTTAACTAAGAGTGTAACATAAAGATGCATCCTTCATAGATTTTGCTTCACCAGCTTAGCTTCCTAGATAGTGACAATATTTTAAACAATGATAATAGGGTTGATACCTTGCATATCACTATATGACCAAGTAAAAACCTCACTATGGTTTTCCAATAAGGTGGTGAAGTCTTGATGCTCATGATGTTCTATATATTTAGTAACTTTAACGATACATGGGGCATCTTAAGACCCTATGTTAATGTCTATGGTGGCTTCATTTATTAAACTAAAAAATTTATTTGGTAGGTAATTACATATGTGCAAGTTATTTGTGCCTAAGTAATTTAGGGTAGACTCGTCATCTTTGCACTGAAGAACTGGGATGGTAGGATAATCTTCTGATACCATATTAGGATATGTAAGGGGGATGGATTTAGTTTCATCATTGCTATGATAGGTGACAGGTTCTAGGTTTATCATATTGATTGAAAATGTTTAGGGGGATGGACATGACATCATCTATTTTAGGGAGAATGTTAGATGATGACACTATGACATTCTATTTGATATTGGATACAAGGGTGTTTTTAGGAATGGCTTTAGGAGTTTTTTAAAACCCCATACCATGTTTTTTATGTGGTTTCATAAAATATCCTAATGTAACATCATGTAGTCCTTGATCTTAATGTCCCATATTGAATCCCTTTTAGACACATCATTATAAATACATTCGAGTAAAGTGTAACTTGTCCAAGAATGATAAGTTTGATGAAAATGGTTTGGCTTGGGATGAGATATCTAGATATGAGGATGATCAATTGATCCCTTTGTATACCAAATGATTCTATAGGAAAAGGGGTCAAAAGGAATAATATCCTTGAGTTTAGGATAGTGGTCACATTATTTGTCATGATGCCCAGACTCTTGAGGAGTGGGAAGGGTGTTAATTTATAGTAATTAGTACTCTTATATTATGGATTCCAAAGGAGCCTTATCATGGATTTATGATGAAGGGATTATTGAACTAGTTGATGCTTTATTGGATGATGTTAATAGGGTCACACTTTTTAGAGGGAGTAAAATGTCATTATGTCGAAAGGTTAGATTGCAAGTTTTAAATAGATGTGGATTTGCAAGGATGATGTGGACTTAGCCCTCATGTTCATACTTGATACATTGATGTAAATTAGATGGAAAGTAATGCATAGCATGGATCCAAGGGAACCCTAAGAGGATATTATATTTAAAATCCCCTTATATCACATAAAATAACTCATGAAAGACATGAGAATCTACCTAGATGGGGAGGATAATGGTTCCTAGTGTTGGAGCCATTATATCACTAAAATCTCACAATACCACTAGGGTTTTAACTACAACTATTTTAAATAGTTATAGTTGTTTAAATGCATGTGAAAATGCTACGATGAGATAATATTAATATTGGCCCCATTATCAATCATCACTTTTTTTATTCAACTTTGATAAATTTTTGTGGTAACAAATAGGTGGTCAGTCCTGGTCTTTGGATGGTAATGGAACTATTTTGGAATCATTAAAACTAACAAATGAACTATCTGTAAGGCTCTAATGAATGTCATCATAGGTTGGGGTTAATTAGGCTGTACTTGTATGGCCTGAAGTGATTTTATCATTGTTTGATGATGCTGAGGGGAATTCTCAATTAGTTTATAGAGGGACATTTTAATAGGGGTTCGGTAAGGTTACTTTAGAACTAATATATGTATGATTAATTGTTCTTCTATGCTTTTCCTCAAATGGAGACTTTAAGTTTTATAGTGGAGTATTTAGATCTTGATGTAGTTGGGATAGGAGCTTTAGTTATGGATACTTTGGCTTTATTTGATTTGTTGGTTTCAGGAGTCTACACTTGAGATCAGGTAGCTATAGTTATTATATCAATCTAAAACAATGGGGGATTTTTTAAATTCACTAATTTATCCATTTTTAGGGTCCCAAGGGTGGATTAGGAATCAAGTTGAGGTTATGAACCATACTTTTTTATTCTTATTTTGATTTACCTTTTAAAGGGTTTACTATATTAGTATTATGGATATTTTTAGTTTTAGGATTAAAGAAGGGATCATGTTTTTCAATTAACAGATCATCCTCATCCAAAATATTTTGAATCAAAACTTTTAAAGCATTATAGTTTTCAGTGTCATGTCTAGGTATCCTATGATAAGTACACACTTTGTTTTCCCTATACCATGTGGGTTTTTAGACACAGGGATTAATTGGTTTAATTGGAGACAAGAGAGGCTTGTAGAATTTGTTTAAGGATGGTGGCATAATATCTTCACAAAGGATATTGGTTAGGTTTTATTACCTTTTGATTTATTTATTCTTGAGTCATGATTTCCTTGGTACTTTCATTTTTTGTGTTGTTATTACATGTTTTAATGAGTGGAAAGAGTGATTTAGATAATTTTTATGGATAATGAAATTCTACCATTTTAAAATGAGGTTTTGGTATTGGTAGTATATGTGGAGGCTTTTGAAATGACTTGGATCCCTTGATAGAGGATTCTATGATTGAGATATTAAGATTTGAGGAAGGATGGGAACTTGGTATAAAGGGTTTAGTTTATTCTTGTTGCATGGCCATCTTTCCTTTTTTAATGCAGTTAGAGGTCTTGGGAGTATCTTTACAATGATCCTCATTTTGGGGGACCTTAATTCTTATGGGTGGATGTTGTAATGCTTTACCTTTTGGTATACCCAGGCACTTATCCCATGTGTGGGGATAATAAAAGTCCTTTTTATCCTCCACTTATTGTGGATGAATTTCAGAGTGTGTAGATGAGACTTCTTCTAGGGCATCCCATGAAATGAGATCCCAAAGACTTGAGTGGATGGTAAAAATAGGTTTGGTTGATTCAGATGGGTCAAAGGTATCTCTTATAAGGAGATCTAGTATTTTTGTTGTTGCAAAAGATGATTTAGGTGTGTTTAAGAGGATCCTTCTTGAATAAGTTAATAAATAATTACAAATACATGAAATAAACTATGAAAAATAGCAATATTATAACTCAAATAAGTGGAAGTGAATTACAATGGTGGAATTACATAATCACTAGCCTCTTCGAGGAGGCAACCTCCTTTGAGCAATCTCAATATAATAAATTCATAGATGCCTTTATTAGCCTCAACACTTACTTATATACTAATTCCAATCTAAGAAACTAATAATTCATATGAATTTGGGATAAAGCAAAATGCTCAAGGGATGTTTTATAAAGCATATGCATCCATATCAACTATTACACTAATCAAAATAAACTAAAGGGGTAGCATGGGTTCCTAACATCCCCTCCCTTTTAGAAAAATCTTTGTCCTCAAAGCTTCAAATGTGGGAATTGGTACTAAATCTAAAATAGTGATTCCCATGTGGCATCCTCTGGTTGTATTCTATGCCACTAAATTAAAACCTCTATGATGGAGTGAGAGTGAAGTTGGCATGTGTGCCTATCTAGGATTGCCTCTAACTTGAGAAGGATGGATCCTTCACTATCAAGTTTTGGTAAAATTGTATGCATTATGATGTTGGTGCCAAGAACTTTCTTTAGATAAGAGACATGAAATACTGGGTGAACCGAGAAGGTGGGAGCTCCAGCTTATAAGCAACTAACCTAATCTTTTAGAGAACCTTATAAGGCCCATAGAACTTGGGAGCCAGCTTATGATGCCATTTGAGTTTTAGGGAGGATTGCTTGTAGGGTTGTAAGTGAATAAAATTCATATCACCTACTTAAAAAGTGCACTCATAATGGATCTGATTAACCTATTATTTCATTTGATTTTATGCCATATGAAGATTGTCCCACAGGGTGCTGAGGATCTAATCTCAGGTTCAGAGAATCATGTCAACTGCTTAAACTGATGAACTATTGGGGGTGTATGCTAGGAAAAATGGTGGTGCTCGACCATATACTACTTCATATGGATTCATTTTCATCAAAGTGTGGTAAGAGGTATTATACCACCATTCAGTGAGGGGGAACCACTTTACCCACTAATTTTGTTCTAAGGTGAAGCAATGAAGGAAAGTTTCCAAGCATTTGTTGACAATTTTAGTTTGCCCATTTGTTTAAGGATGATACCTAGAATGCATCTTTAGTTAGATATTAGTGCAGTGAAATAGTTCTATCCAAAAATGGTTGGTGAACACTACATCATGATCTAAGATGATGGATGAAGGAATGCCATGAAGACATAAAATATGTTCCAAAAAATGTGTGCCACTATGGAGGTGGTATAGAGATAGTTGAGGGCATAAAAATGATCATATTTGGAGAGGAAATCAACCACAACCAAGATCATTATTTTCTCTCCAAATTTAGAGAGCCCATCAATGAAATCCATATAAATATTGATCCAAATCTTAGTAGGTATGGGCAAGGGTTTGAGCAACATAGGGATGAGTGTGGTTTCACCCTTATTACATTGACAGGTATCACATTCAGCCACCATCTATTGAATTTCCTTTTTCATTCCCTTCCAAAAAAATTTGCATTCTATTCACTCATGAGTTTTGAGTAACCCTGAGTGCCCTTAGATGGAGAAGCATGAAGTTCATAGAATACATCTTGTTGAAGATATATGCTTTGGGGAAGCACTAAATGACCCTTGTATCATAGATAATCACCATCCCAAGAATAATGTGGTATAGCAAAGGGGTTAGTGGCCAACTATTTAATGATTTAAGATAATGAGGATTCATTGACATACCCCTATTTTATAGAATCCAACCAATTCAGAATAGGCATGGAAATAGTTGAAAGGGAAGCTTGATCCATAAATATACAAGATAGAGCATCAGCCATAATATTATTTGCACCCTTCTTATAAGTGGTCTCATAGTCATAACCCATAATATTTTTGACCCATTTTTGTTGTGATGGGAAAGAAACCTGTTGTTCCAAAAAATATTTTAGACTTTGGTGATCAGTTTTGATACAAAAATGAGTCCCTAGTAAGTATGGCTGCCACTTCTGTACTGAATGCAAAATGGCCATTATTTCCTTCTCATAAGTAGAGAGTGATAAATTCTTGCCAAAAAGGGATTTACTGGTGAACACAATGGGGCATCCTTCTTGGAGGATAACAATACCAAGTCCATTTCCTCAAGAATCACTCTTGATAATGAAGATCTTCACAAAATCTAGCATAGCTAGAATAGGTGTAGTATACATAGCTTATTTCAATTCTTCAAATACACACTCAGCAACTTTTGTCCATGTAAAAGCATCTTTTTTAACATAACTATCAATAGAGTTACTATTTTCCCATAATCCTTGAAAAATTTGTGATAGTATCTAGTCAATCCCAAAAACCCATAGAGGCTCTTGAGTGTCTAAGGATGAGGCTAATTTATAATGGAAACTATTTTTTTTAGGATCCACCTGAACCCCTTGGGCTGAAACAATATGCCCAAGATAGTCCACTTCAACCTATCTAAAAGTACATTTGGACTATTTTTCACAAAGATGATCGTTAGAGAGAAGTTTCAGTTTGAGCTCTAAATGTTGGATATGCTCAGACCATGTTTTACTATAGATGAAGATGTCATCAAAGAAGACTAGAATGAATTTTTGTAGGTAGGGCATAAATATTTTATTCATCAATGCCTGGAATGTTGAAGGAGCATTAGTGAGTCCAAAGGGCATGACCAAAAACTCACAGTGGCCATCATGCATGCAAAAATTAGTCTTAGGGATATCATCCTCATGAAGTCAAATCTGGTGATATCTAGAGCAGAGATCTAACTTAGAGAAAAAATGAGTACCATGAAGCTCATCAAGAAGCTCATCAATAATAGGGATCAAGAACTTATCCTTGATGGTGAGGTGATTAAGTGCATGGAATTCAATGTAGATGTGGCATGACCCATCTTTTTTCTGAATAAGGAGAATTGGGGAAGAATATGGGTTGGTACTAGGGTGAATAATGCCTTATTTTAGTAAGTCTCAAATGAACATCTTGATCTCAATATTTTTCTAAAATAGGTAGTGGTAGGGCCTAATGTTGGGAGGAATGATTCTAGGAAGTATTTGAATATGGTGGTCTTATATCCATGAAGGTGGTAATCCCCTTGGTTTGGCAAAGACAAGTGCATACCTATGCAAAATGGTTTATAAATTAGGAGGAGTGGAGATTGTTGATGGCTATAGTTTAATGGAATAGAGTTTAGAAATGATGTGTGAATTATTCTTAAGAATTTTTTCATATGATGTGAACTAATGATGCTAAGGGACCCTAGTTGTAAGCCTTTCAATGTGTGTTTTTTCCCATTATCTAAAAACTGCATCCAAAGTTTAATAAAATCTCATTATATGGGATCAAGTGTGTGTAACCAATGGGTACCCAAAACAACATCAAATCCACCTTAAGGAAAGGAAAAAAATTTAGAGTGCAAGATATAATATCTAATAGATATATGCACATTACAACACTTCCCTTTAAAAATTAATTTGTTCCCATTAATAATCATGACTTCAAAGTTGGATTAAGGATAGATAAAATAATTAGCTTGTTTGGAAATCTGAGGGTCAATGAAGATATGAGTGCTACTAGAATCAATGAGTATTATGAAAGGGAATTTCTTAAATTAACCCTTAACTTGCATGGTTTATGGGGTGGTGACTCTTGCTAAGGCATAGAGAGAGATCCTTGGTTGGTCTTCTTGAGAAATCGGTTTCACAATCAATGGAGCTTCTTATGGATCATCTATTATATCTTGAACATCTTTCCAATCTTCAATTTTGGGTAGAGAGTCCACATCCAATAGGTAGAGCTTTTTCTTAACACATCAATTTCCTTGAGTAAATTTTTCATCATAATTATAATGTAGACATTTTTTCTATGGTTTTGCATCTCTACTTTAGTCAAATGCTTGATAGGAATGGTTTTAGGGGCTAGAATTTTTTGAGATCATTATGGAGTAGTATTTATGAATGGATCAAAATTAGATTTGAATCACTACTAAGCTATGATCTTGTCCTCTACCAATTTATCTAACCCTAGTGCTTCTATCATCATGTTGGGACAAAAAATATTGACCTCAAATCGAATTGCATCCTTCAATCCACTGAAAAAGCAACTCTTAAAGAATTCACTGGATAATCCCTATGTCATTAGCTATTTTTTCAAATTCTATTTGATATTCTCTCATAGTCCCTATTTGGTGAAGTTTAGTAAGTGTTCTTGTGAAGTCATCAAAAGTACTAGGTCTAAACCATTGTAAAATGAGAGTACAAAATTTGGGCCAACTTAGCTCATCATGATCCTAGTATACCAATGATACCATTGAAGGGATTTAAGTTCCAAGTGAAAGGATACAAGTGGAACCTTGTTGGCATCAAAAGTATTATATAGATTAAAATATTATTCTGTGTGATAGATCCATCCAGTTGAATTGGCACCATAGAATCAAGAAAAATCAAGCTTCAATCCATAAAAATTACTGGAAGAAGAAAATTTGATATCAGAAGATGACTCTAGATGTTGTCTATTATTGAAGGTGGTATGTTGAAGACTAAGGCTAAGAATTTTTTCATCAAGATCTTTGATGTGTGTCTTGAGGGTGGAAATTTCATCCTCCATATTTTTTACTCTTGTTCAAGTTACTACCATGACCTAACCTGGATAAGATTTTTTTTTTGCAATAGTTAGGAAAATTAGAGTTAAAACACATTTAGTAAGGCAAGTTTGTGATTTGAGCAAATTCAAAATTAGTAAAGGTCCTTTACTAATTTTTTGCATAGTAGGAGTATGATTGATGAAGGTGAAAACAATTTTAGGAGTGAAAAGGGAAAAAAATGAAAATTTATCAAACAGGGACAAAGGAGTAGAAAAGGGAGATGAACACTGTGGAAAAATTTTGAGGCAAATGAACAAAAATAAGTCATAGAAAAACCCAAAAAAAGAGAAAATTAAGATTTACAAAAATTAGGAGTGGAATCAAGATATGGGACCTCAAAGAAGAAAATATGGAAAATGGAATTTCAAGTGTCCAAATAAACGTGTCAGGGAAACCACGAACAATAAACATGCTCCGATCCCTACTGAGTCAGGATCTTGCTCTACCAATTAGAACACATGTGATTACTTCTTGTATTAGCAACTAAACATAGAATTATACCAGAATCAATAAGTAACTAGAAATATGAAACAACACAGGAATATGAGAGACAATACACAATTGTATTAATAATCACTCAGAAGAATATACAATAAGGAAGATGCCACTTCTTCCTCCACCTCAAAGGTTCGCCACACCTTAAGACCTTCTTCCCTCTCTCTCTTAGTCCCAAAAATCAACTCCAATATAGAATTGATGTTCACCTATCCAACCAATCAGTAACACGCTGCCAGTTCACCAAGTACACAACCGTACTCCAAGTAGATCCCCTGCTCTCTGCTGCTACCTGCAAATCACTAGACCTTACTCACCATGTAGATATCTCTACACCCCTGAAGAACCCTTGTCCTTGCCTCACCAAGTCCTTATGATTCTTCAACCAGTACCCCGGTGGATCAGCTCCTTGACCTTGCAGACCTTGCAACTCTCCCTGATCATACACACTCAGCACCCCTTTGGAACTAGGAGGAGCTACACTAGCTCTCTCTAAAAGCTCTATGGATTTCTAGCACACTTTTACAATACAATCATGAGTCCATATATAGAACTCATCCAAACAATAATTAGACAAAAAAAATACAATAATTAAATCTGCAGCTCTCAGTCTAAGAATAGCTCTAAACATGCAAACACTTGGTTCATCAACCAACTACCCGTAATGTACTCGCAGCTCGAACCATAGGTGACCGACATCGGTCCCTGACTACCTGGGGGTGCCAAAGCCGGCCGATCCATGACCGATGTCGGTTGCCTTCCTGTCTCCCTCCTGCCGTCATCGGTTGTCCTGACCGACGCCGGTGTCTGTGACACTCCGTAACTCTTCTGCAACCTACATAACTTCTCCTGTTTGCATCCTGGTGAAGCTTTTAGCTCCACAACCTAACAATCTCCCACTTGGAGATAAACAGCTGCACCTATACCTGTATCTATAGCCCATCTAATCTATTTCCTGGTTTGTATCCCTCTTCAAGATGAATCCTGAAGACCAACCACCACACAACCTATGATGCTATACCTATCATTCAAGTAACCTATCATATCCGAACCTACATATCCATGTAGTGAAGAACTTGGCCCTGCATAACAAGAATCCCTGCTACTATTCCCACTGAACTGCCCTCCAGTACTCCTTCCCCGAATTGGCTCCATACTTTTCGACAACCCCCACTGCTTGGGAAAATTTAGGCCTACAATAGACTTCATGTGATTTCAAACCCTGTTTCAAGCTAAGCTTGAACTGTCCAGCCCTTGGTGTGCTTACCGATTCTGCATCCTGCGTAATGAACCTCGCCAACACCGTCTTCACATCAACTCCCACTGAAGATAAAATCTCCATGTCTCTTATGCCAAAGAATTTCACTGCTCCAAATTCTCCATGACATGCCTCTAAACTAACCTTACCTTTTAGCTCAGCAAATCCCTGTATGTACAAAACCTGCTAGCAAACCATCCACATACAGTAACTGGATAATGTCGTGACTCATCATCCACCTGGTAAGAATAAAACCACTATAGTTACACTGACATTGACTGAAGCCATGCTTAGTCATCCACCTGTCAAAACCTGTACCACTGTCCTACAGCTTCTTCAAGACCTTATACCTTGGCCTTACGTCTCTTGTATCCATCCACTCTCTTCTTTAAAATAGGAATCCATCTCTCAGTGCTTTCTTCCAGCTGACAACTCTACCAACAAATACCTATTTGGTTTTTCTCCAAGGACTCACACTCCTCATCCATGCCAAGCTCCCACTGTATCTGGACTCTACCTGCATTGCCTCTTCACATCTTCCTGGTTCTTAACCATCAGTAAGCAATATAAAGAAGGTGAACAATGAATATGAGGTTCACTTACCCTTCCTGACCTCCACATGAGCATTTGAGACTTGTTGTCCGCCCAATATCTATTCCAGTGACCGATCTCAGCCATCTCCCAGTCTGCTCTCGACTGATGTCGGTTCCCTGCACTGACCCTGACTGTCGACGTCATTTCCCTGGCTGACATCGGTATCCTTTCTGCTGCCATTAGTTCCTTCATGACCGACGTCAGTCTTCCTATTGCTAACGTCGGTTACTGTATGACCGACGTCGGTACCTGTGTTCATCTGTGAGTGATAACTTTTTACCCACGAGCTCTCCATGGATCAAAATCCTAATCAAATCAACCCTGCTCTACTTAGAATAATTCAGTTCTCTCACCTAATCTCTGTCCCTCATCTCCTCCATGAACACCAAGGCTTTCCAGTTCTTTAGCTTGTCAAAAACATCTATCTTCCACTTCAGAACCTACATTCTCCTTCTACATATGTAACCAAGCCTACAAAGCCACATCTCTGTAATAGAAGGTGAATCAGTAATATAAGTAGATAGATAAAGAATACCTACTTTCTTACCACCATCTAATTCAAGTGTATCCACTGTGAGAGTTATAGTACATCTCCCATCACCCAAATTTCCTAAAGAAATTAGACTCATCTCTAAGACCGGTACCTGCATGACTTCCTTCAACCACTGTGTGTCATCCATCTGCAATTTCAACTTCACTTCCCCTTTGCCAGTTCTTTGGCAAGGCTCACCAGCTCCTAAATAAATCTCTCCAAAGTCTCCAAAGACATACCCATGAAAAGATGCTCTATTTCAAACTGCATGGAAAGAGGCAAAAGAATCTGTGAACCAAGATTCCACTTTATCCAGAACATCCTGTGCAACATCTCCTGCAACATCTGCTCCTCCCTGTTGATCTGCAACCAACCAACAATCTTTATTTACCTGCTCTTTCTTTCCATCAATTAGACCATTTGTGCTATTTAGTTTCTCCATCTGTAGCTTACTTCCTTCTGCCATTGCTATACTCCCACTCAATCAAAAACCCCTGTGAGTAACCTGTAATCAACAAACACTACCAGATCTGAAACCACCTGTTAGTAACCCAACCAAAAGCTCTGATACCATGTGTCAGGGAAACCACGAACAATAAACATGCTTTGATCCCTACTGAGTCAGGATCTTGCTCTACCAATTAGAACACATGTGATTACTTCTTGTATTAGCAACTAAACACAGAATTATACTAGAATCAATAAGTAACTAGAAATATGAAACAACACAGGAATATGAGAGACAATACACAATTGTATTAATAATCACTCAGAAGAATATACAATAAGGAAGATGCCACTTCTTCCTCCACCTCAAAGGTTCACCACACCTCAAGACCTTCTTCCCTCTCTCTCTTGGTCCCAATAATCAACTCTAATATAGAATTGATGTTCACCTATCCAACCAGTCAGTAACATGCTGCCAATTCACCAAGTACACAACCGTACTCCAAGTAGATCCCCTGCTCTCTGCTACTACCTAAAAATCACTAGACCTTACTCACCATGTAGATATCTCTACATCCCTGAAGAACCCTTATCCTTGCCTCACCAAGTCCTTATGATTCTTCAACCAGTACCCCGGTGGATCAGCTCCTTGACCTTGCAGACCTTGCAACTCTCCCTGATCATACACACTCAGCACCCCTTTGGAACTAGGAGGAGCTACACTAGCTCTCTCTAAAAGCTCTATCACTTTTACAATACAATCATGAGTCCATATATAGAACTCATCCAAACAATAATTAGACAAAAAAAATACAATAATTAAATTTGCAGCTCTCAGTCTAATAATAGCTCTAAACATGCAAACACTTGGTTCGTCAACCAACTGCCTGTAATGTACTCGTAGCTCGAACCACAGGTGACCGACGTCGATCCCTGACTCCTTGGGGGTGCCGACGCCGGCCGATCCATGATCGACGTCGATTGCCTTCCTGTCTCCCTCCTGCCATCGTTGGTTGTCCTGACCGACGCCGGTGTCTATGACACTCTGCAACTCTTCTGCAACCTCCATAACTTCTCCTGTTTGCATCCTGGTGAATCTTTTAGCTCCACAACCTAATAGTTTGAGGATCAACGGGGATATAGATGGAGAGATATGGAAAAAAATGAAAAAAAATACTTTGTTTTTTATTTTTTATCAAATATCTAGTCACAGGTCCTCTGAGAGTCTATTGATAGTCTACTAAGAGTTTTTAGACACTAATAGGATGATTTTTTGATTTCTAATTTATGTTAACTATCTAAATACAAGTCTACTAAGAGTTTTTTAATACTCTATTGATTGTTTTTTTGAAAACTTTCTAGAAATATTCTAAAATTGATAGAATGGGCCCCAAGTTTCAATGGTTTTCTAAGGTTTTCTAGATAACTCTCTAGCCACCAATGTCATCTAAGTGAGTACCATTCTCCAAAAAAATTTGGCCATGGGTTTACCTCTAAGTGATGACTCTTGGTTTTCCTCACGGGAGGGAACTACTCATTCGAGAAGGGGTCATTGCCTATTTCATTGGCAGGTCCTCTTAATAAGCCAACTACTTTGGGGTTCTTGTGGTACTCCTCACAATGATTTTTAGAGATTTCACCCAAGCACTTCTCATAGTTATGTGAATAGGTTTTTACCCTATTCCAAAATAGATTATTGTGATGCAAAATAGAGTTATGTAGTAAAATAAATTTGTGATTTTTTGAGAAAAATACTTAAAGGAATTATGCAACAGAATAGAGTTTAGACTTTATGAAGAATAAAAATTTGGACCTAAATAGTGCTCTAATACTAGATGAGAGGATCCTTCCTAAACAAGTTAATATATAATTTCAAATAGATGAAATAAACTATGAAATTTAGCAATATATTAACTTAAATAAGTAGAATTAAATTACAATGGTGGAATTGCAAAAGAACTAGCCTCTTTGAGGGGGAAACCTCTTTTGAGTAAGATCAATACATTAAATTTTTGGATGCCTTCATTAGCCTCAACACTTACTTATATACTAAGTCTAATCTAAGAAACTCCTACTTCCCATGAATGTGGGATAAAGCAAAATGCTCATAGGATGACTTACAAAGCATATGCATCCATAAAAACTATTACACTAATAAAAATAAAGTGAAGGAGTAGCATGGATTCCTAATAGTGTTATCAACTTCCTTAGGTAAAACTTGATGATGGATGGTATTTATTACATAAGTGCCTTGATTTGGGGTGCCTCTTGTATTTATTTATACAGAGTTAGAAGAGGACAAATGGTTAGGGAATCATTTCCTAAATATGTCAATAGGTTGATTTTGAAGAGCATTTGGATTATCCAATTGTAGCTCCCCTTGATCAATGAGATTTTGTACTAGACTTTTGAGATATTAACACCTAGTAATTTCATGAGCGGGTACATGATAGTAAGTAAAAAATTGCTTTCCTTGTATGAACCTTGTATGGGTTGTGATTCATTGATAGGTATAATGGGAGGAAGCTCAATGATCATCACTTTTAATAGTTTGTCTAGAATATTAGTGTAAGCCTCTCCCAAAGGTGTGTATATCCTAGGTGAGAACTACATTAAGTTTCTTTGTGGTTATGTTTGAGAAGAGCTCAATTGGTTTGTTTTAGATGGGAAAGGTGACTTTAAGACAACAGCATTAACTGTGCCCTTTGGATTTGGATTATTGTTTCCTTTAGAAGGTTCTGGTTTGAATTTTTTATTTCTTAACTTAACTTTTCCCTCTTCTAAGGCTCATATTTATAAATTTAGAGCCATGGTAAAGGATTCATCGAAAGTTTTGAATGATTAAACTTATAGGGTAGATGAGATATGTTTCACACGATCTTAAAAATAATTTGAGCAGCTCTAGTTGAGGAAGGGAAAAACTTAGCTAATTTATAAGTCCATGACAGCTAGCAAAAAATTCTACAATAGACTCATCTTTGAATTTCCTAATGGCATAGAGGTCTGTAATAGTTACTTTTCTAGTGATATTTATCAAAAAATTCTCTAAGAAAGTTTTAACTACCTACTCAAAGTAAAATAGTGAGTGTTGAGGGATGGAACTATATTGGTCTAAATCTGACCTTGTGATTAACATAAGGAATGTGTTTAAAAGGAGGGCATCATCATGGGTAATGAGGTAACACATGTGATGAAATTCCCTAATGTGTTGTTGGGTATCTTCCTTATTTTAAAACTTTATGAATTTAGAAAATTCCCATTATGCATGACATGGTTAGATTGGGATGTTACGGTTGATTGGTTCATTAC
Organism: Torreya grandis; assembly: GCA_037957365.1. Lineage (NCBI taxonomy): Eukaryota > Viridiplantae > Streptophyta > Pinopsida > Cupressales > Taxaceae > Torreya > Torreya grandis. Next base: position 939,626 of record JARHVA010001158.1, on the reverse strand, counting down.
AAATTTGTTCATACATAGCATGTTATTCTACCTATAGGTATAGGATTATAATTTTTTCATCCTCTCCATGAGGATGCATAGTAGGTCTAGCTAGGCATTGTACTAAGGGATTCCTTCTAAAACATTTTTTATAAATGTTGATAGGGAGGAAATGACATTGGGAGAGGTTATGTAAGGGGGTAACCTATAGACATGGTGATATTTAGTTGAGACACAACCACATATTGAGGGAATGGTAAATGAAAGATTTGTTGTTGGGATGGTTTAAGATAGTTACTCATAAGGGGTTACATGGGAATTTTTTATTATGTAGTTAGATGTATTTATTTTTAAATATTTTGACCTATATAAATTTGTTGTGTGGATGGTGGAGGTTATGTGGTATGTGTAGGACTTGATGTTACATAGGTATGGATAAGATGGAGGATCAATGAGATGGAGACTACCAAATTTTGAATTGTAAGAGAGGTTGGTTGGTTACCAATTGTTTACCATGTAGTAACATTTTGCATTGGAATAATGGTTATAGTAGGACTACTAGACACTAAGGGTGGTTGGGTATCTAGAGGTTGTGTTGTGTCAGTATTTGAACCTAAGGGTAGTGATGGGTTAGTGCACAAGGACACCATGTCCATGGTATACCATTCAAAAAAAAATGGTGGCATGCCTAAAAAGAGTGGGAATTTTGGTCATGAGGGGAAATGGGGATCTGTATGAATCACATGATAAGGTAATAATTCAAGGCGATTAAATTATTTTATAGTATGTTTGCAAAATATGGATCACCATGATGGTAAAACTAAGGGAAACCATTCTTGATATATTAAGGAGAGGTATGGGGACTCATTTATTATTCCATTAAATATGAGGATGAGTGGGGTGATTTTATTTGTTTCAGTGACTATTGTCACATCAGAACCATATAGCGCTAAGAGTAATAAAAATAAAAAATAAAACACATAATTCTTTTTTTTAATATCTCATTTTTAGTGAAGGAAAAAAACACTTTATTTGAATGAAATTAAATATTTTTAATTTTTAAGAAATAAACCTTTAAAATGTGAAGGGTAGATAGGTTAGCGAAGATCCTAATAAATGATAGTCTAAGGTTGATTTCAAGTTTTTGTTTAAGGTTGGGAACTTCGATAGACCCAAAGGTATAGTGAGGCATAATTCTATGTTGGTTGAAGTACATGAATTGGTATTGGGTCCTACCCCCTCACTTCATTACCCCGAAATGATAAGGATGTTAGGTGTTTAGCCTATATACTGCAAGCAAATTATTTATACTCAGCTAGAACACGGAGTCAACTTTCCCCTTGGTGATGAAATCCAAGGGGGTCTACCTAGTGGGATTTGTTTTTATTGAAATTTTTATGATTATTTTGTCTTGGTTTGTGTGTGAAAATATTATGACTAAATGATAAATTAATCCACTTAAACTATATTTACTTCTAAAACAAGAAAATTAAAACAAGATAATTTATTACAAAAAGGAAAGTAGTCTAAATATATTTAATTTTTTATTTTTAATGTTTTTAATAAAAAATAAATTTAACTAAATGAAACAACAAATAAAATAAACACAATGAATCAATAATAGTGAGGTCCTTTAATAGAGTCCCATCGAGCATGCCATTATGTTTAAAGTACTTTTGTTCAGTCTTATAAAAAATAAACTACTCAAAAACTTAAAGTAAGATACAAGGTTTTTAATACTACATGTGATTGGAAAAGATCACACACCATTTATTTGATGATGTGAGAACTCCTTTTTTGTCTTGGAAGGATTACTTGCATAAAATGTATAACTAGAAAAAGATTGACTAATATGATATGTGAGTGGGCTGCTAGGTACAAAACCAGTCCCAAGAAGTGGTACACTTCCTAATAAGAATATCAAACCACTATATTAGCACTCAAATGGATAAGGATAAAAAATTAAATTATAATAAATCATATAAAAATATAGATAAGATAATGAATTATTTAAGATTTAATCTATATCAATCGCATGAAGATTAATAAAGTGGATGTTCCAATAATCTTCAACAACATCTTCTTTAGCTTGAATTACTTTTTACTGATTAGTAATATATTCTGAGGTGGGGGTGAACATAATTGCACAAATCCCTAGTTCAAATAAATGTCACTTTGCTTTGAGAAAAGAGGATGTGCAATTATGGGAAAAACTCAAATAGTAATCATGTCATGAATAACTCCAGTTATAGTCATATATAAGAAACCCATGGCTTTAAGAAATATTAATCTAAAATTAAAATTATATTTTTAAATGAAAAGGATTCAAGTTGTAGATAGAATGGAATTTTATCAAAGATCAATGTCGATCTGTAGGATTGGTGTTGATTCAAGTAACTGACATTGATTCTATTAGTGTGTATAAGGCTCTGAGAATAAGGATCTAAGAGATGGTTTTAATAAGATTTAGGATGGTTTTAAGATGGCCTAAGATAATCTTAGAAGGGTTCAGGGTATTATAATATTGATTACAAAAATAAAACCAATGCAAAATAGAATATAAAATAGAATGAATTGCTAAAATAAATGCCAAACTAACCTTTACAGCATTTCTAGCCTATGGTGGAATACAAATTTGATAGGATGATTCCTAATTTATGGATGAGCATTGATGAGTTGATGCAGGTCTAAGGCTTCCTGTGAATGATAAATTTACTAATTGATACTCCATAGAAAAATCATCAACATTACAGTGCAATTACAAGCACAAAAAATTGATCCTTTGGCCCAGGGGGCCTGTGATTAAATCAGTGTCTATTCAACAGAATCAATGTCGATCATAGGTATTGACAATGATTCTGGTTTAAACTTAACAAAGTTGTTGGAATGGTTTCAATCAAGAATTTAATCTAAGCCTCAAATTGTTTAAATGCTCTCAGGATTATGAGGGGGTTTTTTGAGGTTAAAACAACTTACTTTTATTATGATTTGGGTGGATTTATTTAAATTTTATGATAGGTAATTAGTTAAAGTAATTTACTTAAGCAAAATTAATTAATAAAACTTAATTATGTAGTTTAAATGGTAAAATGGTAATTATATATTTACATGGGGTGAAATAGGGATGAAAAAGAAATGAGACCTAAGACCTAGACTAGCACAATTATTATTGTGTGAAATCCTAGTGCCTACAGGAACCATCAAAATATATTTTCCATTGTTTTACCTTGGGGTTGTTTCTAATTCTATTGTGGTCATAATGGCTTCATCTAAAAATTTGAATGCAAGAGGTTGAGTATCATGAAGAGGAGATTATATAAGCTTATCTACAAGTACCTATCCCTTAACAACTTTTTTATTGGCATATTTGATCTCAAATTTGCTTAATAGCATGATCCACTTTGCCATGTGGCCTTGTAAAAAAAAAATTTAAATTAGATACTTAAGTGGACCTACTTTATCAATGATAATAATCTTGATGTCCAACATGTATTGATGCAACTTTTGGGTTGCAAAACCCATGGCTAAATAGGCTTTCTCAATTAACGTATGATTGTGCTCATATACAACCAATGTTAAGCTTAGGTAGTAAGTAACATGCTCATTACTATGTTCATAATGTTACACCAAAAATTCCCCTAGGGCATCTTTAGTTTTTGATAGGGAAAGTAACAATGGCTTGTTCGACATAGGTGTCAATAAAATAAGTAGATTAGCCAGATATTCTTTGAGATGATCAATTGCTTTCTATAAATCTTCATTCCATGAGAAATTAATTCCCTTTTTTAGTGTGTAAAATGAGGAAATTTATCATCCAGTTATGATATGAAGCATCAGATTGACTAGATCTTACCCTATAAACTATGGAGCTACTTCAAGGTAGATGGTGACAGCATGTTGGTAATGGCTTAAACTTTTTCTAGATCAAATTCAATGCCCCTATGAGAGATAATGAAGCCTAACAATTTTTAAGAAGTTACACCAAATACACACTTCTTAGGTTTGAGCCTAACCTTATACACTATAAGTCTCTCAAAAATTATTTGAAGTATAGTTGGATAATCGGCACAGGTCTTAGATTTACCTAGGAATTCATTGACATAGTCCTCAACAATATGATGCATCATATCATGGAAAATCATCATCATGGATTATTGGTAAGTGTAGACATCAAATTCCTATCACTATTTTACTAAAATTGCAAATCCAAATGATATTCCTCAGTAACGCATAATTTGGACCAAAATCACTAAAACACTCTAAATTATGCACACACATCATGTATAGGTGTCAATTCTTGTCTATTGATCCTTGATTAGGGAAAGGCATTTTATAGAGTCATTATCTTTTCTTAAATAACTTTGAGTCAAATTAAGACCACATAAAATGACATCGTAGATGACTAAAATCTCATAATTCAGTCGTACACATTACATGCATGTGTCAATTCACATCTATAATACCTTAACTAGGGTATTACCCTATACAAAAATGGCATCTTCTTATAATTATACTCTAGTCAAATTATGACTCAATAAAAAGACATTTCTGACCAGGTTGATTAAATGTGTAAAAAATTTATAAAGAATTTTAAAAAATGATTAAAGTCATTTAAGAAAATTAAAACCAAATTAGGAGCTTAAGTGAAAAACACATGAAAGTTGTTGAATATCTATTTACTAAAATTCATTATTCAAATCTGCATCACTCCATGGCATCATCACAGGGGTGTCATCCACAAGGCATTAATGGAGGAAAATATCTAGATTTAGGCTAGCCATGCCTTATTAATTCTCCATTATTCTAAATATTGATGATCATATTTATTTCTTATCCCTCTAAGGTTGATGTTTCAAAACAAGTTTTCGCTTTCACATTCAAAAAGGAAATGAGAAACTAAAGGAAATGGTCTAGGGTTAGAAGATACTCGGATGAGGTCTTGCGCACCATTATCCAGATGTTTGTGAGAACTCCTCTTTGGTTGTGGAGGATGACACCTACAGAAGAAAGAGACTAGAACAAGAAAATTGTTAGATGGCTAGAAAGTGGACTGCCAAGCAAAAGCTTGGTCCTAGAAGTGTAAAGACTTCTTGGAGGATGACAGCCCACTTATTATTAAAAGAATGTCTGACAAAAAGTAGAATGATAAAAGACTAAAATGATTAAAGACTGAAACAAAAATAGAAGCAAATGCTTACCTGAAGGCTGCTGTCGGTCTGGTCACAGTCGCTGACATCGATTAGTCTACCAACGTTGGTTGTCAAGTCTACCGACGTCGGTTAGTCTGTCGATGTTGGTGGGGGAAATGGTCTCTACGGATGGCGTCAGTTAGGGCAATAGTCTTTGGATGAGGTCTGGTCAGGTCTAGATGAGTTTATGGTCTGTGGACGGGTCTGAGAAGGGCTTTGGGTCTGGTTGGAGGTAGTCTGAGAGTCAAGTTGAACGCTCTGTGCAGGACTGCAAGGTAGAGGGTGTGGTCTGAAAAAGGGGCTAGAGGATAGGGGTGATAAGGATATGGGAAGGCCTCTCAGCCTTTTCGAGAGGGAGTCAAGTCTGTGCTGGTTGATAGTCTGGTCTGGGTGGTGGTATTACTTAGAAGCAATAATTGGAAAATATAATGAAAACACAGAAGAAATACTTACCTGTTCCCTGTTGTAGAAGAAATGTTGCAGACTAGTTACACCTATTGCTGGTGGTGTAGAAATCTCGTTGCTGGTGTAGAGGCCCTGTTGTTGATGCTTGTTGTGTGTACCTGAGAGAGAGAGTGAGAGGTCTGATGATTGGAAGGATTGATGGATTGAGGAGTGGAAGATTGGCTTGTCGAAGGTTGAAAGGTTGGATTGATCAAGAGATTAGAAAAATGGATCATGCATTCAGGTCAAGAATGCAGTTATGAAGGAAACTAACACTGGCAATATCACCGACGTCGGTCAACAGTTGACCAACGTCGGTGGCTGGAAGGCAGGAAAAAGGCTAAAAATAGCCTTTCATCCATTTTCTCAACTGCTGAGTTTAAGTGTCATGGTAAGAAATGGTCAAAGGTGGATAAATAGGCATGGGAAATGAGGGGAAGAGAAGTTGGAATAGGTCATGAATGGGGTTTAGGCATTTAAGACTTGGCATGGGTTGAGGAATGGAATCCAAAGAGGGCATCCAAGGGTGGTGAGGTGTCAAGGAGAGAGAGAGGGGGGGAAGGAGAGATAAAGAATTATTAATTTAAAATAAGATAATTATTTTTAAATTAATAAGACATAGGTTAGGCATGGTTAAGTGGACAAAGGGGAGAGAGTTATTAATTTAAAATAAGATAATTATTTTAAATTAATAAGATATAGGTTAGGAGTGGTTAAGTGGACCAAGGGGACTAAGGGGGAGAGAAGGACCAAGGGTTAGACATGATTTCGGTGTCTACATTTGCTCCTTTTTGTCTTGTTGGTTGTTCTTGATGAACTGCAAGACAAAAATAAGAGTTGGTTGCCCCAGGTATGGGATAAGATGGAGGTTGCCCCGATTATGATGATGAGGTATCCCCCCTCAAAGTAGGAGTCGAGGGAAGGAAACCTGAAATCGAGTGCCGATTTGATAGATAGTGGATGAAAATGGTGAAGATTGAGGTGAAGGCTGCAAAAATTGAGATTATGCGCATACCACTTCACGAGATGGTCAAGTCAAATTATTACAGGTCAAAGGTCGAAGAGTGCCAAAATTGAAATAACTGGGCCCTAGCATTTAGTCGTAGCTGATCGAGTTATTCAATCTAAGTTTTAGCTCCAATGGTCGTCATGTTCTAAGTATCCCAGGCTCAGGAAGTGCTCCTAGAAACATGAAAATGTCAAAAGTAGTGGGGATCAACTGGCTTGTGATCCAATACTTGTAAGGGTCAAAATATGGGTTGCGAACAATTTTGCTAACCATGCATGAGGTAGCATACATGTAAAAACAACTAAGGCAACGTTGTCTTGGAAGTGGTCAGAGTCGGAGGAGACAGGCACGATCTCCATGGTCTGAGGAGATAGTCACGATCTCCAAGGTTGTTGGTCGAGGCAGGTCGAGATAGATAGCTGGTCAAATGAATGGGTGGATGAAAGAATGTGGCTGAGCTAACCCTAGAAGACATCATGTCATCTGAGTGCTACCTACATAGCCCCTATGGTTAGGGCCTCAGGCCAATGTAGTTCTCCTTAAAAGGGAGGAAGGTTCAAAGTGGTCGGTGATTGGTTGTGGTCATGGTCAAGGTCATGGTCAAAGGGTAAAAGGGTTTGTCCATCAGGTAGATGAATAAATGGATGTGGTCGAGCTATCCCCAGAAGACGTCATGTCGACTGAGTGCTGCCTACATAGCCCTTATTGTTAGGGCCTCAGACCAATGTAGTTCAGACAAAGAGGCAAAATGGTTGATGATTGGTTTGGTCATGATGAAATGATGAGGGCAAGATGATGTAACAGCCTTTTCCATATTGTGTGATGGTGTATTCTGTAACATTGGTTGAGAGGTCTTTCATCCCTAGAAATTTTCCATATCGGTGATGGATGTATGCTAAAAATGAATTGAGTCTATTTATGCCTCAGCAAGTAATGGTTTATGCTTAACATAAATTGAGTGGTCGATAGTTTCTATGTGTATTGGTGTCCATAGAAACTATGTGAAATGGACGATGTCATGTTGGTCTGAAAATGTTTGGTTTGATTTGGTTTGGGTGGATAGATAATGATTTGGTTGGATGGTATGTGGCCAAGATGTGTCAGAAGTGAAAGGCATGTTGCTCTTTCATTGACAAGGACCAAAATGATGGCATAAATAGGGGGTTGTTTAGAAACAAAAGCCCCGTTCATGCATTACGTTGTTGACCAGTGGTTGTGTTAGAGAAGTAGTCAAATCATTTGACGTTAAGTGAGCTCGAAGTCCCTTGAGTATATCGGGTGATAGGTGTGATATGATAGATGGATGGAAGGGGGAACCCTTGTTGGCAGGAACAACTTTGCCCCTTTTATAGGTGACCCCGAGAATGACTATAGACAAGTCCATGACTTTAAATTTTTGTCAGTTTTCTTTTTTTTTTTTTTTTTTGGAACAGACTGATCGATGCGAGAAGTCTGCGAGGGGATGTTGTCTTGCTTTGTGGTCATGTCGAGAAGCTGATCGATGCAGGAAGATTCTGAGATAATGTTGTGTATGTATCAGGATTTAGGCATAGCCATCCTTCGAGGGAGTGGTCTATATTCTACTTTTTATATTTTTGATGACTTTGGCCTAGTTATCCTTCAAGGGAGCAGTCTAGTAAATACAACAATGATGATGTAGTTGTCCTTCGAGGGAGCAGTCTACACTTTAGATTTATGACCTTGGAATATGCATCCCACTTTTATATTTTTTTGATTTTTTTTGTTGACTGGACTTTTGATCATGGACTTGACTATAGAGGTTTAGAGGGTTTCCCTTTTATTAAGACAAAGCAGTCAAGCTTGACAAAAGGGTTGAGTGATGTTTGCAGGGTTGAGGGTTGAAAAGGAATAGGAATGACAATGACGGGGAGTGCTCAAGGGATCGAGCTCAAGTTAAACATCAAGCGAACAAGTACTTGACTAACAGTAGACTGGTCAAAGATGCAAGGCATAAAGGGGCTCAGGTTCTGACAAAGTCCCTAGCCCATGCTTGTGTTATGATGCAAGGTCTGAATCAATTAAGAGTAAACTTGCCCCATTTGCTTCATTCTAAATTGGTCACATGTTGGTTGATGATGAATAAGTTGGGTTGAGGTCATGATTAAAAGGTTGGTTGATGTTTGGTCAAGGTTTGGTCGAAGTTGGTCGAGGTCAATGATTAAAAGGTTGGTTGATATTCGGTCAATGCTTGGTTAAAGTCGATGCTTGGTTGAAGCTTGGTCGAGAATTGGTTGAGGCTTGGTCGAGGCTTGGTTGATATTTAGTTTATGTTTGGTCAAGGTTGAAGAAGTTGGTTGAGGTCATGATTAAAAGGTTGGTTGATGTTTGATCAAGGTTTGATTGAGGTCGATGCTTGGTCAAGGCTTGGTTGGTGCTTGGTCGAGGTTGATAGATATTTGGTCAATGATGGGTTGGATGATGTGATTAAAAGGTTGGTTGATGTTTGGTCATTGTTTGGTTAATGTTTGGTCAAATGTTTGGTCAATGTTCGATCAAATGTTTGCTTGAGGTTTGGTCGATGGTTTGGTTGAGGTTGGGTTGAATGTTTGGTCGAGGTCAGGTTGATGCTTCTTTGGTTGAGGCATAGTCGAGGCTTGGTTGAGGCCTAGTCAAGGTTTAGGATTAAAAGAGTGATTGATATTTGGTCGAGACTGGGTTGAAAGGTTGGTTGAGGCTTGGATGAACGTTGAATTCCCCCAGTGTCTAGGGAGAATGTTTGGCAGATTGGTCAAGGTTTGTTGAGGCTTGGTGGTTAGATTGACTATGTTGATGTTGAATAAGGGGGTTAAAGGTGGCAAAGGGACCATAGTCTGGCATGGGGATCCCGATTTAGGTGACGAGGTTTGAGAAGCATGGGTCGATGTTGATGATTTGTCGAAGGGGTGGTCAAGAGGATCCTTGATGAGAAGGATATCCTTTTTCTGATGTTGATGAATGACAGCTTTAAGAGCGCAACAACGCTCAGTGTCATGTCCCGGTTTTTTATGATAGTGACAAAATTTAGAGTTGTCAAACCAAGATGATCTTGATCCGGGAGTTGATGAGTGGGGTGGTGTTGAAGGTTTGTTGATAATATGGTTAAGAAGAAGGGTGTCTTTCTCCAAGCATTGGTGAACGACAAACTTGAGGGCACAACAATGCTCAGTGTCGTGCGCAGGCGTGCGATGATATGCACAAATTTGAGTGTCATCGAACCAGGGTGGTTTTGGTCTGAGAGATTGATATGGTTTAAGAGGTGGGAGATTGATGTGAGAAGACTACAACAATTGTCGTAATAGTAAGGCATAAGAACCTGCTAATGGGTCTATGCGTTTTATTGCAATGGGGGTCGATGACTTTTGTTTTGGAGGTGTAGGAGGCATTGGTCATTTTGGAGGAAATATATGTTTAGTGGGTAAAGGAGGTAATGGAGGCGATGTGCCTCTGTGAGGTATGGGAGTAGGAAGCATCCCTATTAAGGTAGATGGATGTAGGCCCAAAATTGAAGGTAATGATGAAGGTGGGGGAGGAATTCTCCGGTGTGTCTTAGTGGTTTTCTTTGGTTTGAGGTGAGGTCCGCTATTGTGCGAGGTGAGGTTAGATACAGGTTTGGGTTCAGATGTGGACGGAGGTGAGTGAGATGTATCAATCTCAGGCAAAAGGCAAGAGGAAACCATGACTGGGTCTTCCTTGGTCAAAGTGGGTGAAGAGTCAGGGTCTTCTCTTGGTGGAGAAGAAATCGGAGAATGTGGCTCTACATTTGGATAGAGCGTAAGAATGGTCATGGTCTTGATGTGTGGTCTAGGTGTGGGGAATGTATGATCCCCCATTGATGACAAGAAGGATGAGGGTGAGGCAGTCGGTGTGGGTGCCATCAAAGCATCCTCCAATATGAGAGAGGTCAATGGAGAAATAATAAGAGAAGAAGGCTCTTCTACCTGTGATGGATGAATAGGAGAAGAAAGCTCTTCTACCTATGGAGGAGGTTGGTCAGGGACAAGGGGTGAGACCATGTTGACCGTGCGTATATCATGCTCTTGGGAGCTATCAGCCATGGTCTGGACATTGTTTTGATTAGGAGGATGGTTTGGGAATGGTTGTTTGAATATGTCAATGTTTTGATTGGGCAGAGCATTTGGGTTATCCAAGATGAGATCCCCCTTGTCTAGCATGTCTTGGACGATGTTTTTGATGGTTTGATAGTTGTCCGTGTCATGGCCTTTGACACGGTGATAGTTGCAGAAGTCATTTTCCCTGTACCATGCAGGGATAGGTTTTGAAGGGTCGAATTGAGGTGGTCAGATTGAAGGGAGATTGAGGACCCCCTGCTTGATGAGTTTATCCAAGACTGAGGCATATGACTCTCCAATTGGAGTGTATTGATGTTGTATGGATCATCGTTGGAAGTGTTTATTGATGTAGTCTGATGTTGAAAATTGAGTTCAGTTGGTTGTTGTTGAAGATGATGGTCTAAAGATGACAGTGTTTGCCAACCCCTCAGACTTAGAGTGGGCAGAAGAAGGTTTGGATGAAGAAGGGTCATTAGATTTTGCATTTTTATTATGCAATTTGACCTTATTTTTGTCGATGGCACAGAGTTCAAGCTTTCTTGCCATGGTGAAAGCTTCGTCAAAGGAGTGGAATGTCTGAACCTACAAGGTAGAGGAGATATGTTGGGCACACGCCTGAGAGAAGAGCTCAATGAGCTCAGGCTGAGGCGAAGAAAAGGAGAGTTGGTTGATTAGGTCTCTCCAACGGGAAACAAAATCGGCTATTGATTTGTCATCGAATTGTTTGATAGAGTTTAGGTCCGTAATGGAGACCTTTTTGGTGATATTGATTGAAAAATGGTCAAGGAAGAGTTTGGCTAGTTGAGTGAAAGAAAAGAAGGAATGACTGGGAAGAGAGCTATACCAGTCAAGGGCGGCCCCCGAAAGTGACATGGGAAATGTGCATAATAACAACGCATCATCATGCGCTATGAGATAACAAGTATGTCTGAATGCTCGTAGATGTTGTTGTGGGCCCTCTTTACTCTGAAAGCAAGTAAATTTAGGGAGTTTCCACTGGTTGGGATAAGGTCAGATGGGCACAGAAGGATGAATGGGTTCACTGCATACTTGCTCATATGAAAGAGCATTGCTTGAACCAGAGATGGATGTCTCAAGGCTAGACATCTTGTCCATTAGCATCTTGATGAGATCAGCTGATGGACTGGTAGGTGGGGCACCCCCTAGGTTGTAGGGTACATGGAAGGTGGTTGAAGAGGCATATGACATACTCGGTTGCACTTGTGTAGGTGCAACATATGGGTAGTGCGTCATAGGGATAGATGTCGTGGTCAAAGGGGCTTGTGCCATGAATTTGGAGGACACAAGTTGACTAGATACCGCCAAAGGTGGTTGAGTGGCGGCACTGGTAAAAGGATAGGTTGTCACTCCTACGTGTATAGGTGCAAGAGTGGGTGAGGTCGAGATAATCAAGTTCTGGTATGGTGTAGAACTTGGTTTAATTACATGTGGTTGAGGGGGTAATGACACCCTAATGGAGGTAGGTTCAAAAATAGATGGGGAGGCCAAACTTTGCGTATTGGCCATGGTCGGGTTAATGGTTGAAGCAATAGTCTGAGTCATAAAAGGCTGGGTAGCGGATGGTGTTGATGTCATCATCGCTGCACTTGAAAGGTCCCGCATTTGGTTTCTTGCGAGATAGTGTTGGAGAGCCTTGACGTTGTGGTCAAGGAGTCTCTCAAAGTTCAGGTCCCCTTCGGGGACAATTGAGGGTTGATTAAGAGTTGGTCAGGTAGGAGTTCATTCGGTCTCTGAATGATACTCCATTAGAGAGTTGGTTATGAAAGATGAAAGCGGAAGTGGTTGATACCTCACATGGTCAAAAGGAGTCCTGGTTTGACTGCGTGTCAAAACCATTCAAGGCAAGAGGGGTCGGGTTCTAGAAACTGTGTTTTTAGTCTCAAAAAACTAGAATGGATGTTGGACAGAAAAAGGGTCAGGTTTTAAGGTTGCTGCTTTGAGAAGAAAAATTGGACAGTGATCGACGTCAGTTGAAAAACTGATGTCGGTGAGGAAAAGTGGCCAACATCAGTCAAATAACTGATGTCAGTGAAGAAAGGTTGCCGACATCGGTGGTAAAGCTGATGTCGGTGACTGTGTCTTCTAGAAACTCAAAGAATTTGAAAGTTTTTGGAAAGAAGAAAACGTCCTCACTAGCTCAAAAAACCAGATAGGAACAGAAAAATAGATGGAGACAGGTAGAGCCTAAGCATTAAATCCTAAGAATAATTTTTAGAATCTTGTTGGCTTATGCCTTAGATGAATGTGTTTGGGAAGTTGGCTTGTAGCGTGGGTCCTAGAAGAAGTAGTCTATGGTTGGTTTTAGGTTAGTTTCAGCGCTCAAGAGTCTGTATTAGTTCGGTACGTGGCCTGGTGCTAAGGAGCAAGCTCCCCTCACTTCACGAGCCCAGTGATAAGTTGGTCTTGCTTAGCCAGTATATACGTCTCCTAGAGATTATCCTCTGCCAGAGAACAGAGTGGACTTTCCCCTTGGTGGTCAAATCCAAGTGGGATTGCCGAGATGGGTAAGGTATCTGCTGGGTGATGAAATCCCAGTCGAACCTTGTCTCAAGTAAGTTAAGATGTTTGATTTGTGCAAGTGATTTGGATGTGTAACATAAGTGTGATTAATTCATGATGCGGTTTAATTACTAGATGTGTGGACTAAAAATGCAAGCAATCAAAAATGAAATGCAATTAATTTTAAGCCCAAGTCAAAATGTGTCATTCGGATGAAAACAAGTTGAGAAAGAGTTGAAGAGTATGACTTTGACTAGTCTAGATGCAAGAAGAAATGACAAGAAAAAGAAAAGTTATTTTTAACTTGCTTATGGTGTCTTTTGGAAGAGAGAGAAGAAAGAGGTGAAAAGGAGAAACCTAATGCACCTATATGAAAAGAAATGAAAAAGAACCCAAGGAAGACCCTAGGGTCCCACCGGGCGTGCCAGAATGTTTCCAAACAAGTTTTCACTTTTCACATTCAAAAGAGAAATGAGGAAATAGAGAAATGGTATAGGGTTAGAAGATACCTGGATGAGGTCTTACGCACCATTATCTAGACGTTTGTGAGAACTCCTCTTTGGTTGTGGAGGATGACACCTGCAGAAGAAAGAGACTAGAACAAGAAAATTGTTAGATGGCTAGAAAGTGGACTGCCAAGCGAAAGCTTGGTCCTAGAAGTGCAAAGACTTCTTGGAGGATGACAGTCCACTAATTATTAAAATAATGTCTGATAAAAAGCAAAATGATAAAAGACTGAAATGATTAAAGATTGAAATAGAAATAGATGCAAATGCTTACCTGAAGGCTGTTGTCAGTCTGGTCACAGTCGTCGACATCGGTTAGTCTATCGACATCGTTGGGGGAAATAGTCTCTATGGCCAGTGTTGATTAGGGTAGTAGTCTTTGGATGAGGTCTGGTCAGGTCTAGATGAGTTTAGGGTCTGTGGATGGGTCTGAGAAGGGCTCTGGGTCTAGTTGGAGGTAATCTGAGAGTCTGGTTGAATGCTCTGTGTAGGGCTGCAAGGTAGAGGGTGTGGTCTAAAAAAGGGGCTAGAGGATAGGGGTGATAAGGATATGGGAAGGCCTCTCAGCCTTTCCAAGAGGGAGTCAAGTCTGCGCTAGTTGATAGTCTAGTCTGGGTGGTGGTATTACTTAAAAGTAATAACTAGAAAATATAATGAAAACATAGAAGAAATAGTTACCTGTTCCCTGCTGTAAAAGAAATATTGTAGACTGGTTGCACCTATTGCTGGTGGTGAAGAAATCATGTTGCTGGTGTAGAGGCCCTATTGTTGATGCTTGTTGTGTGTACCTGAGAGAGAGAGAGCGAGAGGTCTGATGATTGGAAGGATTGACAGATTGAGGAGTGCAAGATTGGCTTGTCGAAGGTTGAAAGGTCAGATTGATCAAGAGATTGGAAAAATGGATCCTGCATTCAGGTCAAGAATGCAGTTATGAAGGAAACCGATGCTGGAAATATCACCGACGTCGGTCGATAGTTGACCAATGTCGACAGCTGGAAGGCAGGAAAAAGGCTAAAAATAGCCTTTCATCTATTTTCTCAACTGTCGGGTTTAAGTGTCATGGTAAGAAATGGTCGAAGGTGGATAAATAGGCATGGGAAATGAGGGGAAGAGAAGTTGGAATAGGTCATGAATGGGGTTCAGGCATTTAAGACTTGGCATGGGTTGAGGAATGGAATCCAAAGAGGGCATCCAAAGGTGGTGAGGTGTCAAGGAGAGAGAGAGAGGGGGAAGGAGAGATAAAGAATTATTAATTTAAAATAAGATAATTATTTTTAAATTAATAAGACATAGGTTAGGCATGGTTAAGTGGACAAAGGGGAGAGAGTTATTAATTTAAAATAAGATAATTATTTTAAATTAATAAGATATAGGTTAGGAGTGGTTGAGTGGACCAAGGGGAATAAGGGGGAGAGAAGGACCAAGGGTTAGACATGATTTCGGTGTCTACAGTTGAATCAATCCATGGCCACACATCTTGATCTCAATATGGATGATTATGGGTTATCCTAAACATTTCAAAAAAGCTATAAATAAGTGAGCCAAGACCATAACTTTTAAGTTATTTTTTATGTAAACTTACTATGCAAAATTACCATCATACAAGCTTCAATTGAGTAACATTATTATACAAGAATATTTTTTGATAAGCTTCAATCATCCCTAAAATTGACAAATCTAGGAACCAAGATCCATTGGTGAGCTAAAATATGATGAAAGTGCATGCTACACCATATTGATGAAGACTTGGAGCACCAAATCTAGGCGTAAGCATGCTTATTGACCATTTTTTAAGGAGAGTTGATACTTAGAAGGTATTGCATGTCTTACTTTTATAATTAGTTCTTTGATTTCATTAACACCGCCCCTCGAGGGAGTAGGCTTAGCACGCTAGTTCTTTATGCTTATTTTGGGATTTTCTCTATGAATGAATGGACTAACTTGATTCGTAATCCTATTCTACATTTTGGCATGCTTGGTGAGACTGCACATCTCACCATTATTGTATCCTTTTAATTCCGCATTCAGACCCTCTTTTAAGGTTATATTTCTCTTCTTTTCTTCTAATTTTTGTGTTTTATCACTTCTAGAACAAATAGAAGAATCAACCTGTAATCAGTGAATTCATCCTGAACATCATCAAGATCGCACTATGGTATAGTGAGATCACCCTAAGCAATAGTGAAATCACCCATGCAAATGGAAAAATTGACTATTATGTTTTTCTACCTTTGTTTGTGTTTTTATAAAATGGTGAAATCAACCTAAATATTAATGATATCAACCTATGAAATGGTGGGGTCATTTAAAAATCAGTGAGATCATCTTGGGCCAACTTTTTAGGTAACTACTCTATTTTAATTTTTATCATTTCAATAAATTTACCTAGTTTATTAGTGAGATCACCCTACTAATCAGTGATATCACCCTATTAATCTATGATATCACCTTACTAATCAATGATATCACCCTGCTAATTGGTGGGATCACCACATAGTCTATTTATATATCTATGTAATAGTGGGTTTGTCCTGAGGAATGATGAAATCATCTTGTTAAATGGTGAAATCCCTCTGCAGAATGGAAAAATTACCCTGTGTCAAAAATATAGAGAATTAAAACAACAAGTTCAAGTTTATTTTAACATCCTACACCCCTTGCTAGACTTCTAACACTCTATTTTGTAGGTTTAAGACACTTCACTAGTTTCTTTTTTCATAACAACAAAGGTAAATTTCAATTATAATTGGATTTGGGATTAAAATGAACAATCATAATATCTTAGGACTCTTGAGAGTCTTTACTTTTTGTCATTTGTTTGTTGGTTAAACTAGTTTAAAATTTATTTAACTTGATTTTTATTTGTGCAAACCAAGTCTAGCGTGTATGATCTACCCCCATCCCCTTTAGGGAACATGGGTAACTCAAAAGTGCTTCGCTCATTAGTTTTTGTCACTTAGTTCAAGTGTGGAAGGAATGTCACAAAGGCACTCCCCAAAATTTGAGTGATTTGGGTGATCCCAAAATGACCTTTCAAATCCTTCCACATTTTTATTTTCTTGCATCTTGGCTTGTGGGTGGGATTTCATCACCTCGCCATAAGTTCTCTAGGGAAGTGTTGACCTAGGAATTCATCTCCCAACATAATTTTAACCCCACTCCATGATGGGGTATATAAATTGAGGTTAAATTATTGGGAAACTAGTTTGAGTGGTTGAAGTAGCTCTGTTAGTACAACCTACTTCAAAAGGATGGCTTAATCTGGACATCATACTACACTAAATAATTGATGGATGTAGTGGTTGTAAAAAGGATAAGACCTTTTTATAACAAGTCTATTGACTCAAATCTAAATGACATGTTGTGCCCTAAAGTTAATCACACATATGGGACCATTTATATCATATGATACTTATACTTTTTAGATAAACCCCATTTGTTATAGAGTATTATTGGTGTAAGGTGAGTAGTCTAAAGTTTCATGTCATTGTATGATCTCTTGAGAGAAGAGAGATATTAAAAAAACCCTACTTTTCAAGTGCATCTAAATCTATTAGATTTACAACTAGTTTCCTCTCAAGGAGTATATCAATGAAATCTAGGAGGATAAAGCCACCTTGTCAGTTTCTAGGATAGGACATACACTTCGGCATTTTTCTTGTTCTTATTTACTTGTATTATCTTTTGAGTCTAAAAACTATTTGTGTGTAAACCAAAACACATCCCAAACCAAAACACTTGTTATACACCATTTCTTTTGAACAAAGAGGCATTACATTGGTTAAATTTAAAACATTTTAGCCTTGTTTAAAATTGAATTAAATCATTTGTGTTGGTATTTCAAAAAAGCATCATCATGCCATTCATTTGAGTTTAGATAATTTACCACTTGAAAAATATAAATACATTTTTAATATAAATTCAAAATCTTACCTTTCTAAGTTCTAATCCAAAACATGATTGGTCTACGTCAGAGTCTTGCCTACAACTTGGGCTTGGGTAGTTCACCTTTCATTATTGGTTTAAGTAACTTTGGTGAAATTTTTAGTTTGGTTTGAAGGTCATTTGTCTAGAGACATACCCATTATATTCTTATTTTCAACTTAGGTCATCTTGCATTCACTCACACTCTAAGTTCCTAGACCATTAAAATTTATTTTCTGTGGTGCACCATTATGCTACCCATTTATTTTGGATTTTATACTTAAGATTTATTATGTTGATTCACATCTTAAGTTTGTTTGTTTGCATCCTAAGCTTCTTTATTTAAAAATTCCTCTTCTGGTTTTATAATCATGACCCATCATAGTTGTGCTTATCTTTTTATGTTAGTGACATATTTTAAACTTAGGTTTTATTTTGTTAGCCTGTACCCTAAGTTTCAGGATTGTTTTACCCTTTTCTAAATTGATGATTTCAGCCAACCAAGGTCGAGTATCCTTACAACTTTTTTCTTCTAATTATGTGATCTCATGCCATTTCCTTTCTAATCATAATATCAATTTACCTTGTGTTTGTTTGATTGAAGACTCTAAAATCACTTTTTAAATGTTTGTAAACCAGAGTCCAAAACACTTCATAAACATTTAAAACCATCTTTGAACATGTAAAGTTATAGTTATGGTGGGGTCGCTTATAGCTCTATTTGCAAGGAAGAAAATTATTATGATGGAGAAGAACACTCTATCATGTTTGATGATATATCAAAAACATTAGGATCCAAACATAGTTATTATGAACAACCTATAAAGGATAAAGATGAATCTCTCCTCAGGTTAATAGAGTTAAGAGCTCAACTTCCATCAGATTTCCTAGTGGAATAATTACACACACTCATTTGAATAGAGGAGCAATATCTAGAGAAACCTCCCATTCATTTTACAAAATCCAATGTTTCTTTCGCTAGAAAAGGGAAAGAATAACTTGTAGAGTCCTCCCCATTTGATCAGGATCTTTCTACCAAGATCCAACAAATCAGTCAATGGTACATGGATCAATATATTATATACCTAATAACTTCTTTAGATGTGACTTCAATTAACAATATAACTTTTACGGATCAATAACAAATGATAGACCAGATACAGCATGCCTTAGTTGATCCCATGTCTACGGTACACCTTGGGGCTTTTCCTGAATAGAAAAAACCTATAGACACTTCACAATACATTTCACTTGATACGGAGCATACCTTTTTCAACCATTAGGAGACTCTTGCCCATTTTTAATGGAAAGGAACTAAAGTCTCATCATAAATTAGGGGTGTTTTAAAAAACACTTTAGTGAGTTTATCTCAACCATAACAAGTTCCCCTTGCAAATTAGCAATGGTAATGCCATTTTGTGAATCGACAAGTACCCAAAAATTAACATATTTCCTACATCTCACAACAACAAATTTCAAGTAATCAATATCAAATAGCTAAGAATCAGTAACAAAATTAGTTGAACTAACAATTTTAGACCTACTCAAATCAAAGGATAAACCAAAAAAAGAATTTGGTCAAAGGGTTCATATCCATAACAGGACCACATAGGGGGGTATATTCCTACAAAGTAAAATTGTATTCCACCAAAAAATACACCAAACATGTAAAAGTGGAATTTGATGAAATAAATAGTATCAAGGCTTGAGACAAGTAACCCAATTAAGAAATAAAAGTTTGATGAGATATGTTGTTTGACTTAAGCATTATATAGGTACCCTTTTTTCCTCCTTTTGAGGTACCCAAACTTTATAAATACAAATAGAAAGGTGACCCTCAAGAAAACTTTCAATATTTTTTGTATTATGCCAAGATGTATCCTACAATAGTGTTTATTTTCTCTTCTTATTTTGATGCAATTTGGCTAGACAAGCTCTAGATTAGCTCCTCAAATTTCTTTAGGGATCAATGATAGATTGGAATGATCTATCAAAAAATTATCAACCATTTCTTTTATAAAATTGAATGAGTTATAATTGGTTGATTTATACAAGGCAAGATAAATATATGGGGAAAGCTTCATAACATACCTACAGTGGTAGAGAGAAATAACTAATCGACTTCAACATAATATACTAGACATGTAGTTGGTTGATATTTTTGCACATAATTTTCACCCTAAAGTAGCTCACAATCTAAGATTCACTTGTGTAAACACATTCAAGGAAATTCTTGAAAAGGAGTGCATATTGAAAATAAACTATAACTAGAGGCCTTGTGAAAATCTATTCATAGGGTCAAACATATACTCAGACTCAACCACCTATTCAAGGTACTACTACAACAAAACCTAAACTTTTTAACAAGAACAAAAACATGGTGGGAAATGGAGTGAAAAAATCAAGATAGGTGAAAATGGTGTAAGCTCTACAAGCTCCAAATATATAATCCAATCCACCAACCACTTTGTAGATAACACCTCCACATAAAGATTTTAACATGTATAGACCATTTAATAAACTAGAAGAACCTATTGAGGTAGCAATCCAAAGGCTAGTGGTAGAAAATTTTATTGTATGGCCTATACCAAATTTGTTTCTAGAAGATCAACCTAAACCTAACTAGTATTGATAATATGAGTTTTACAATTTTCATCATGTTATCAGCCATGCTATTTATTGATGCATACAATTGAGACATATTATTGAGGACATGATTGAAAGTGGTGAAATTAAAGTGAAACAAATAGCCTAGAATACTAATCAAGATATGGGAATCGACAAAGACATATTTCCCAAACATAATAAACAATAGTAAAGGAATAATTAGAATCAAGGTCAAGGCCAATGTTAACAAGGATAAGGCCAAAAGCCTAATCAGCATAATCATAATCAGGATCATAATACCCAAGCTAATAACTTGGGTTACAACACCATGTCGTATGATTATAATAACACCATGGGACATATTTATACAAATCACATCTCCAACATTACAATCAAAATCCATGAACCATCCAACACTTCTTAAAGTATTGGTCCCCCTATTTTAGGGTTAATACCCTCTTCTCTAGGTAACATTGCACCAGGTTCAAGCAATTATATTGCACCTCAATCTTTGTGGGTTATTATCTCTAGACCTTCACCCCATTCTTCTAATTGTAATGACTCATTTCCAACTCAAAATTATGTAATCACAACTAGATGCTCATGAGTCACCCTTTAGGGCCCTTTTCCATCTTATAATACTAAACCAAATATGAACACTATGCCTTCTGATCCTAAATTAAACATTATACTAGACAAGGTCAAACCCTCTCATCCTTTCGTTAAGAAGTCATATAGTATTCAAGACCAACTAAGCAAAAAAATTGTGCATATTTCTATTTTATATCTCTTGCACACATCAAAGGTCTACAAAACTATACTAAATGACTTCCTTCAACAATCCACTATTCCCAAAAACATTAACCCTACCCAATTCTAAAAACTTGTATAGAATCTATCTTCACTCCAGTAACTTAAATTTAATCAAATAAATATGTCTTCCCTCAATCCTAGCCATAATAACCCTCTGTACATTGAAGTTGTTATAGAACATCATAAGATCAAGTGAGTTATTATAAATAATGGTTCCAGGCTGAATATAGTGTCATTAAATTTGATGCAATGGTTGGGATATATCACCAAGGATATATAGCCTAGAACAATCTTGATCAAAGTGTATGATAACACTAGAAGACAATCTTTAGGGACTATTTACTTACCAATCACTATTGGGTATGTATCCAATGATACCCTATGTCATGTTATGGACATTGAATTTCCCATGAAGTATGAGTTGTCCCATCTACCTTACATCAATGCCTCAAGTACCCCATGCTATAATTGAGATCACCATTATGTTGATCTTTAGCCATACCAATATAAAAAACATCTAGAGGTTGAATACCACAATTATAAATATTTCCCTAGATCTAAATTTGTATCCAAAAAGAACAAAGAAATAATTTATAAGCCACCTAAATCTAATTATATTGACCCTAGTGATCTTGATTCCACTTTGGCCAATCTATTTCCCATAGCATGTGTAACTAGCTCCCTATTGATGAAGATGATATTTCCATGTACCATTTGAAAGATGCATTCCACATCAAAAAATTACCCAGATATCCTAAGTCATATGGCAAGCCTAAAGATTCAAAAAATCCTTGTAGTCCCAACATTATTTGGTAGAAGGAAATACAAAAAATAATCAGTGTTATTTGTATGAGAAACTTCACCAAATCATGATTAGGAAGCCTTAACTAAAGGAGATTGGTTGTATGTTGATGGCCTTGCCAAATTTTTAGAATCCCAAGTACCTTATCCTTAATCAAATTATAGATAGTTTGGATTATACAATAAAAGGCTGGGCTACGAGAATAAGGTATTTTGGAACCATTATCAGCTGGTAAACCTACTATGAATCAAGATCTCATATTTATACTACTTTGGGGTGACCTCATGTATTTTAATAGTGATTCATCTTTATTGATTGATGAAGAAACTCGTAGAAGTGACATAACATCCCATTATAGCACTTACGATGAGCTAAACAACATTGGTTTATTTGACTCAAATTCCATTATGAATATCACATCCCATTATCTGCTTATCCTTTACCATCCTAACCTTATAGATTGGAACCAAAAAAAACTATTATACCCTTGGATGAATTTTAGAATGAGGAATCTATTGTCAAGTATATGGGCCTTAGAGATAGATTGCCATTTAGTGATCACAAATAAGGATTTGACTTCACATTGAACCCTGACTCCTAATTTAGAGAGTAGGCAAACTTTATTGGTCATACAAAAGATAAAAAATCAAGATCTTCAGGTGAAAACCTCTTTGAGGCACTCATTGGTTAGGGAAAAAGTAAATAAAAAGACAAGCCCTTGAGTGAAAACATGTTTCAAGTGCTCTTGGATTGGGAAGTTTTCTCATCTCCATAGGAAGTGTAGTGTCCACTAAGTCCAAGCTCTACATCCAGTGCCAATATCACCTCTAAATATCGTAAATCCTTTGAAAATCTTGCTCTATAATTTACACAAATATTTATAAATTGGACATTGCCAAAACTAGTAGACTCAGATTCCTCTCATTATGATGAGCTTTGGGATGAATGACCAATGGTTATAAAAGAGGTTTAGGATCAAACATTGTCCACTATTTTAAAAGATGGTTCAACACTCCTTGTAGAAAATATAATTGAAATAAACCTAGGAACTTATAAATATCCTAAGATTATTTATCTAGGAGCATCCCTCATCGATGAAGAGAGTGACTATATTGTCATTATTTTAAGGGATTTTATTGATATCTTCACATAGGCTTACTCAGACATGTTAGGCTTGGACCCTAATTTGGTCATGCATAAATTTATTATACATCTTGATGCTAAGTCGATTAAGCAAAAATTAATAAAAAAGTGTCCACGCATTTTTATATTATTAAAAATGGAGTTATAGAAAATATTGGGAGTTGGTTTCATTAGACCACTAGACTATTATGAATGGATATCAAATATAGTCCCAGTGAGTAAAAACCCATAGGGCATATGCTTGTGTACAAATTTTAGAGACATCAATAAAGTGTGCCCTAAATATGATTTCCCTCTACTCAACATCAACATGATTATCAATTCATTTACTTTGTACAAGATGTTATCCCTCATGGATAACTTCTCGGGATACAATCAGATTAAGATTGCTTAGAGGACCAGCACAAAACTATGTTCACCACACCATGGGGAACATTTGTTACTAAGGCATGTCTTTTGTCTTAAAAAATGTTAGTGACACCTATCAACATTATATGACTATCATCCTCCATGAAATGATGAAATATATTATTGAGGATTATGTGGATGATATTCTAAGAAATTTAAGAACACATGTCAAGCATCTTGATGTTCTACAAAGAATCTTTGAGAGACTTTGCAAATACAAAGTTCATTAAAATACTAAGAAATGCATATTTGGTGTCACTTCAAAAAAATTATAATATTCATTGTATCAAAAAGAGGGATTGAAATGGATCTTGTTAAATTCAAGGCTATCATGAAAATGCCTCCACCTTCAAATCTAAAATAGCTCTATAGCTTGCAAGGCAAGATTCAGTCTATTTACATGTTTATGTCATAGTTCACATATAAATTTCATGCTTTTAAACACCTCTTGAAGAAAGGTGTTGCTTTTCAGTGGGATATCATATGTCAACAAGAATTTTCAAAACTCAAGGCATACTTAGCCAATCTACTAGTTTTGAGACTACCAACACCTAGACATCCATTACTTATTTATATCTTAGCCACAAAACATACATGGGGACACTCTTGGCCTAGCATGATGAATAAATAAAGGAACATGAAATCTAATCCAAACACTTGTAGCATATGAGCAGAATTATTTACCCATTGAGAAGGCTTGTTTGGTAATGGTTCTCACTTCCCAAAAGTTAAAACACTACATGTTGAATAATAAAACTATTGTTATTACCAAAGTGGACCCTCTCAAATATTTATTGTCCAAGGCAACTCTTTTAAGATGTATAGCTAAATGGGTTATGTTATCGAGTGAATTTTACATTGAGTACCAAAATCAAAAGGCTATCATGGGGAAGGTCATTGCAAATCAACTTACTAAAGCTCCTATTATAGATACTTAACCACTTAGTTTGATTTCCCAGATAATTCTATCATGATGATAGAAGAAGTGGCTCGTGAGCTTGAATAATGGAAGTTATACTTTGATGGATCCTTTACTTCCCATTGGTCTAGGGTTGGCATTTTACTAGTTACACTACAATTGGACCTCATCCACAAGGCCTTTCATATCAACTTCAACTACACCAATAATATGGTCGAGTATGAATTTCTTATTATAGGACTTCATCTTGCAATACAATGGGATATACAATAGTTAATGGTTTATGGAGATTCTCAATTGATCATTAATCAGACCAAAAACCAATATCAGACTAAAGATGACAAGTTTTCACCTTATAAGCACATTGTGGATGATATCAAGTTCCATTTCAAGTTCTTATAATTTAAAAAGGTTCCATGGGCCAATAACAGATCCATCAATGCAATGGAAATAATTGGCTCCATGTTACAAGTTACTAGTGATGTCAAAGAGTATCAATTTTTCATCAAGAACCTTACACAACTTGCTCATATATTTATACATTCAGATAGGGTTTATACAATTAGTGGTCCTAATCTCCCACTTGAATGATCCAGGCATCAATTCAGGCGACAATTCGGGTGACAGTTCCACCCCAATTGATGACGGAACTTCCGGGAGCCATAACTTTTGCACCGTAGCTCCAATTGACTCGCCGTTTGAACCGTTGGAAAGCTAGGAACGAGGGGAAAGTCGTGAAATGGCATTGAGATCCACTCAATGAAGTTTGACCCCCGAAAACCCAACGGAAGTGCCTCAAATTTCAATTTTAATAGTGCTGTCTAAAAATAGTAAGTTTCTAAAAATAGTATTTTCTTGAATTATGTATTGTTTTAATTATTGGAAGTCATACCACTTCATCTCCCTCAAGATTGGTGACCTTACACATCCTTCCCATGCTTTCAAATTGTGTATAAAAGAATAGGTAACCCGAAATGTGAAGATAGACATCTCTTCCCAGAGATAAGCATATTTCTGTATTGCGATTTTGAGTAATACTACATCTCTTCTCAGAGAATTCATTGTTATTGTGTTATTTATATGTTATTGTGATATTTATCAACCATAACTTCTGAGTTCTGGATCATTGAACCCCCTTATTATAATTATTTCAATGACCAAGATTTTTCTCCTGGCCTTTTACACAATCATTAGAAAATATTCCTTCATCACCTAGCCCATTATACCCTCCTTAGGAACATGTTTTATCATAAGGGCTATGATGGAATGCTTCTTCATTATTTATATTTAGGATAATCAATGTTAGCGCTTAAGTAGGTCCAAGAAGGAATGTGTGGGGCCCACACTAGTGGTGTAGTCTTAGCCAAGAAACTCCTTAGAATAGGGTACTATTGGCCCAAGATGGAAACATATGCTTGTAATAATGTTAGGAGGGGTGTTGCTTACTATTTTATTTTATTTAGGAAACTAGTGTTTAGCTCCTAAAAAATAAAGGGTCTAGAATGAGGGGAAAATATAATTTAATATAGTAAAATATAGATTTTGTCAAATTAATTACATAGGGAAAGAAATAAACTTATCTAGAAAAAAAAGCTAAAATGAATGATTCAGGGTTGAAAATTGTTACACAGGACTGGGAAGATGTCAGAAATTTGGATCTATCTTTCACTCAATGTAAGGATAGGAGTGCCAAAAATAGGACACCTCAAGGTCTGATGTTATATTCTAAGTCCTACCAATATTGTCCAAGTTAATCACAAAGGTCTGGGTTTTTTGGGTTTTTCTCACTATCCCTATATCAATTCACCTATGAAATTTTAGATCTTAACTATCAATATAGCTCCTTATAGAGTTAGTTTAATCTCCAACCTTAAGTTTATCTTCACACGTGAAGCAACAAATACATAAAAAGAAAAAAGGCAAAATTTGGGTTAGGGGAAGAATGACCACATGATCTAGAACCCATATTGTCCTAATCACTACGTACATTAACCCTCAAGCTAGGGTCTCAAATCCAATGTATTTCTCCCTTAGGGAATGTGCATAATCAGCATGCATAGTAGATGCAAGAATGATCTTTCACCTAGGGCCTTCCTTGATCAATCATGCAAATCTATATGTAATGCAGAATGTTGAGCTATACTATTAAGTGATTTTTAATTATATACTATGCCAAAGTAGTAAGTGCTAGATATAAAATGCCTTATGAAACCCTTTATATAAGAGATTCTTTGTTTTGAATTTGGAAACTTTATTCACATTTGATTGACAATAGAAGGACAAACAAAACTTAAGGACAAAGCTAAGAAAGGTTTAGGACTCATTAAGTAAGACAAACTAACCGTTGGGACTCATAATGCATTTGGATAGGAGCATTGAAAATGGGACACCCTAAAGTCCAACGCTATAGTCCAACCCTAGCGCTCTTTTCCTATAGGTTTGGGACCTGGGGGGATGGAATAAGCATGAGAAATAGGGTTTGGTTGAGCTATAATCAAGTCTTGAAAGTCTACAAATGACTAGGAATTATTAAAAAGGTGACTCAAGCATGAAACAAGACCACAATAAGTAAAACAAAAGACATGGCTAAATGTGAACAAGGCTCATATTCTCTAGTTAGAGTCTCTTGTGAAAATACTATAAAAAGACATGATATGTGTGGTTTCTTGGCCAATTTAGGGTGTATACATTTTCCCCCCTTTTATTCTAGTGATGTAATGAAATGAAGTAATAGAGTAAAAGAAAAAAAAGAAAATGTGTACTTGAACTTACCAACGTGGAGATAAATGTGTTGTAAAGTGTCCAGCTCACTTCATGGCTAGGGAAGTGGATGGAGAGTTTAATAGTGCCTAGAGAAATAAAGAATCCCTAAAATGGATGCCCCCTATACTAAATAAATAATTCGAATCCATGTAACATGGAGAAGGAGGGCAATGCTTGCCCCCTATACTAAATCTAGTTGAAAATGAGAAATGTTTGGAGGCTCAAAACCAATGTCTATCCATTATCTCACATAAACTCATGTATTATGGATTGTGTGTATAGAATTAGTATGCTATGAAGATTAAAATTTGTCATGCCCCCACTTTTAATATCTAAAATAGAACTAAAAAATGCTCAGAAGCCCAAAACCAATGTCTATCCTTTATCCCACATAAACTCATATAGTCTGGGTCTAGGTAATGTAATAAACCAACCATTGTAGATGGCTATGTAGTCTAACATAGTGATAACTTGGGTACAGTTGGGTATAAACTAAAACTTTGGTCAATGTGTAAGAAGAGAATGGCATGTCTTTCCATTCCATCTGTATAATCTTGAGTGATGAAGAACATGAACATCTATGCCATGCCCCCCAAATTTGGTATGTGAGTGATGCATATGTAAATTCTAGTAATATGTATAACCACATGTGATATGACCTACGTGTCATGCCCCATGTTTAAAACTAGAGATCAAAACATTGTGCTCTACACTATGCCTTTAATCTGCTATCTGGTCTTATAATTATGTCATGTTGTATAAAGTTGTATGTGTGAGACATGTAGCAATGTACATGCCCTAAAATCTAGTATCTGAGTCTAAATCTAATAATATAAATACAAGAGGTGTAATAACCATGGTGTATCCACTTATGAAAGTGGATAAGCATGTTGGGTAAGTGTAGAAATTGGAATAGTAGGAATGATGCCCCTTTTTAGGGAGAGTGATGAATTTTATGATAGAGGAGATTAATCTAAAAGTGATGACTAGTGGTGTAATGATAGAAACAAGGTTGGCATAGTTTGAATTGATTGAGAAGTTGTTTGATTGATTAGACTAAGTTGTTGAGATTGGAACAAGTTTATGAATGGTGATGATCAAGATATGTCCCTGAGTATAAAGTAAGTCTAAATATGTGCATGCCATAGTAGGCAAATGAAGTAGTAATAAAGTGAAGCTTGCATGATGTTGAAGGTATCTTTATCATGATTTTGATGAAAGAAATGGTTTGAAAGATGGAGTTATGGGGTTCAATTTATAGGCAAAATGGTATTTTACTTTGATTGGGAAAGCTAGGTAATATAAGAAGTTAGATTGATTATTGATTGATTTATGTATTGACTATTTTGAGATTTAGAGCTCTGGAGTGAAAGATATGCTGAGGAGATGAGCACTTGTCATGACCCAATTTGAGCAGTTGGTAGCACAAGTTTAGGTTGATGGTGGTGTCACCCTAATACGTAGCTAAAATGCATGATTTTTACCTATTTAGAAGCCTATTTTTGATTTTTTTGAGCTATTCAAAGTGCCCTAGGAAAATTTTGATTAGTTATAACACTCCTATCCTACATCTAATGCTATTGTCTAGGTTCCAACACTGTTGTCTAGGTTGTATCACTCTTGTCTAGCACTATTGTCCTATACCCAATGCTGTTGTCCTGGAAGCTTGATTTTTTGAGATGTTTCCTGGTTATTTGTTGTTATTTTTGTTTGGTTGATGATTTGGCATTGTGGGTTGATATATATGTTATTTTTGGTGTTTTCAAGGTGAGGTGTGAATGAGAGATTTCTACAAAGGCCAAGTGATAGAGACATTGAGGCTATTGCCATTGTCTACTGATGAGAGAGTTGTGATGGATAAGGTAGGTTGGGTCATGTGTGTGACCTAAGAACTATGTAGTGGGATAGGTATCTGATTATTACCTTATGTGAGAGGTAGAATGTAGACACATGTACTTTTTGGCTTCCTACAAAGAAGATTACTATGACACTAGAGGATGTGTATCACATTTTGCATTTACCAACTAGTGGTCAATGGGTGACATTATAGGATGACATGAGTGTTAATGATATTGATCATGAATATTTGTATTTTACTAGTGTGCCCTTAGGTATATATCAAAGATTCAGTGATATTGATGTATTTTCATCAATTATTATGTAGTCAAGTGTTTTTCACTTGCAAAAGTGGTTGGCTATGTTGTTAGCATCATTTGTTGTTGTGGATGGGAGTGGAGTGTTGATTACATATAGGATACATAGGATTGTTCACAATGTAGAGGTATATTTCACTATGTTTTTGTGGGATAGGACTATGTTTTCCCCCTATACAAGGATTGATATAGATTTACACAGGAGGCATTTAGTTGTGAATTAAGTGCAATGATCTTATTACATTATTGGGCTTATGAGCACATAGCGGTTGTGTGGTCGATGGGACTACCAAGGGAGAGGTGGGCACCTCTACAACTATTTGGGGAGTGGTGCAATAGTACATTGGATATCCAATCTCTTAGGATGGATCATTATAGATGGGTGTTAGATAGACTAGTGGCTAGTGGCATTATATGGAGGCCTTATAAAGGATTTCTTGGGTAAGCCGAGGATGGAGTGTAGTTACAGTATATAAGGGTCAGTTGTTGGATACATGACCATTGGGTTGGATTTTACAAGTGCTTTTAGTATGAATGTGTGACTAGATATTTTGGGTTACCACAGGATGTGCCCCCTATAGCATGGGTATGGGTGAGGAGTGTATGGGTACTAGTCAAGGTAAGAGCTAATGTGAGGCCTACAGAGGCTGAGCTAGCACCATTACCTTTAGATGCATGGTATGTGGCTATATATATTCTTAATGTGGATAATGTTGAATGTATATATGCATATACTACATGGTGGTCAAGGCATCGGTGGGGTCTATTATATCTTGTGGATGGAGGGGATGCTCTCGAGTATGAGGATCCTATGTCGATCCAAATGATGGGAGGCAAATAGTGATTATAGTTTAATTATTGGATTTTTGCTTTAGTTTGATTTTAAAGTATATATCTATTGTATTTTTTTACTTTGTGTGTAGGTGGAGTGGGAGGTGCATATGATGAGGCACATGTTGGGGTAGGGAGTGGAGATGATGACTATTAGGAGACCATCATTGAATCTACACTTTGAGAGCTCATACGACATGTACCTAATGATGAAATGGAGGAGGGTCTCATAGAGTGAGCAATAGTGACAACTAGTATTCATGATTAGTTATTTGATATAGCTTCTATAGCGATAGATGCATATGTTAGAGTAGTAAGAGAGAGAGATGAGCTGAGAGATGAGATAGATAGGTATAGGATGCCTCCATCTAATTATGGATCAGATAGTATGAGGATTATGGATGAGTAAACATAGCTTCGAAGGTGGTATTCATACTTTCATGAGGAGTATGGTTGGATACTGGAGTGAGAGATTTACCATAAGAGGCATTTGAGAGCTCAATGAGGTGTGGGGCCATCTAGTGCTAGAGTGAATTATGGGAATAGTATTGGTGGGGAGAGTGAGATTGAGAGTGAGGACTTGACACCCATTCATGATTAATTATATTTGATGTGATGTATATGTTTTAAAAACATTATTATATATATATATGGCTATTGGTTTTGATTTCAACTCATGCATACTATGTTATGTATTTTGGACTAGATTGGTGTATTCATTTCAAAT
This sequence comes from Torreya grandis, assembly GCA_037957365.1. Classification (NCBI taxonomy): domain Eukaryota; kingdom Viridiplantae; phylum Streptophyta; class Pinopsida; order Cupressales; family Taxaceae; genus Torreya; species Torreya grandis. The sequence continues at coordinate 908,819 of JARHVA010001158.1, read as the reverse complement.
GGTTCATTAGAAATAGTTGATTTAATATTGATTTCAAGGTTGCATATGTTTGGTAAGATAGCATTTTGGGATGTGATTTGATTGTTCATGATATGTTCAAGTGTGATGTTAGGTTTGATTTTCAATCATATGTGAGAAAAAAAATGTTGGTTTTATAATTGGTAAATTATTTTGATAAAGTGAACTAGTTTAAACTTGGTAAAATAGGATATTGGTAAGGTCCAGATTTGGATAATTTGGTTTGGCTAGGGATGGCTATTTGGAACTAGGAATTTTAGTTATTAATTTAAGGGGATGTAAGAGAGCATTTTGTGCTCAATTCCTCAGGAATGGCTCAAGAATACAAAGGTTGGCCCTTTGGCTCCATTGTTTCACACTAAATGAAGCTATATAATCATGCATGTGCTAATCAATGTTTGGAATATGTGTCCAATCCCTCTAAGTAAGTGGCTCAAGATTACAAAGGCTAGCCCTTTGGCTCTATCATTGCCCCATGAAGTGAAGCTTTGAATTGATATTGGTATGAATGTGTGTCGTATCACTATCTAAATCCTGATGGCTAACTAAACAAGTGCCTAAAATGCTCATGTTGTGTAGGAATATATGTTGTATCTAATATTGTCCATTGTGTACTAACTGTAGTTATGCTTGGAGACTCTACCAAATGTAACCTTATTGTATGTGAAATTAAAGCTATGTGTTTTGAATAAGGCTCATCTATCCATAATCACAATGGATTATTGTGTGAAATAACATCCTAGGGCCTCTGTTGAGATGTATATGACTGAATAATAGATTGAGCTATAACTGTAACCTATGATGGGAGTTCATCTAATCTTAATCATAGTGAGTTACTACGTGAGATAGGACCTATAAAAATTAGTCATAATGAATATCTCTTTGGAGTAATACTCTGTGATGTGGGTTCAACTAATCTTAACCGTAATGGGTTTCTACATGAGATAGGATCCAGAAAACTTAGTCATAGTGAATATCTCTCTAAAGTGGTATTTTCTTGTGGTGTCTTTGATTGTGTCAGATATGTATATGGAACTACACTATGTATTCCTTAGATTATAGTTTTATATGTAGGTTTCTCTTGTTATACTAGTTTTTAAACCTTCTGAATAGGTGGAATAAGAGATCTCTTATGAGGCTCTATCCTATAACCCACATTATTCTCATGATGAGTGATTGATGATTCCTATAAAAGAATGTCCTAAGATGACTCAGTTGTGGATGAATGAGGTCTATGGTTCCATGATGAGGATATCTTGGTGCCCCCTATGTGAATGTTATGATGCCATTATAAACACATCTTTTAATGTAATTCCTGAGTCCATAACAATCATTATCTTTATGTCCATGGATATGATGATAGTTATAAAAAGGCTGATGTGGCTATCTATGTAAGAGATGTGGATCTCGTCTATGAGTATAAAGAAATGTGATTAACCTCATATCTAGTAGTGTTGATAATATGACACATGGGCTATCTCATTTTAAATCAAAATATAGTAGTGCTTTATTATTGTTCTTTGTAGTGCATATTGTAGGTTGTTCTCTAGAAATTGGCACTCTATTCTTAATTGATTAATTTTTTGGTTGAGGTTTACTATCTTGTTTAATACATGGTGTATGTTGTGTGCTAGGATCTATAGATAGAGTTATAGATATGAAATTAAGAGTAATGCAATCAACTGAATCTACCTCAATCAATCCCAATTTCTTTTCTAAGGCTAGAACTATATAACATAAGTGCCTAAAAGAGGACTTTGTCTAATATAATATATGCTCGATGAGAGGTTGATGAAGCCCCTTAATAAATATATGTTGAATCTCTAAATCTATTGGTTTATATATCAATATTAATATGTGCATCTTGAATCATAAGATATAATAACTAACTGGCTCTGAAGTATTATGATACAATGTGGCAAGTTTCTCATATGTAATATGAGGGCCCATGTTTTCTATGTAATATCTGAGAAATGCCTCCTCTAAGTCATCATATGTGTACAAGGATCCAATGGGGAGTAAATGAAAGAACCAATTATGTGCTTCCCCCACTAATGTCTGTTGGAATAATTTTAGTAAAATCAAAGGACTCGCATGAGATGGCAAAGCCTTATGAAAGGATTGAATGTGTATGAATAGATCTCCAATTCCATCAAAGTGAGGTAATGATGGTATCTATAAATGCTTAGGCAATGAAGCTCTTACAAATTTCTTTAGAAGAGGGTTACCATGTAAATCATTGGCATCCATCCAAGACTTATAAGCCTTGTTTTCCAAGGTAAGGAGGGACTTGGTGTTATAATTCACCAACTGCATGCATCAAAAAAAGAATATCTTGGGATGGTATATTAGCATCTTGAAGTGGTTCATTTAATTGTTGAATTTGATCATTAATTTTAGCCATGGGAATTCTACATTTGAAAATTGGATCATAGAGAGGGGGTGTGCTCACTTGAACCTTTGGAGGAATGGTAACTTGGACCTTGGTAGAGGAATGTGGGATACTAATCTCTTTAGGTGAAGAGTGAGAAACATGTGCTACTATAGTAAGGGGTGGCTTGGGAGATTCATTGGTATCTTTATGTTTTAGTGAATCACGTTCTAATTAAGTAAAATATGTGATGTCATCATTAACATGTGCATTAGTTGAAATAGAATCATTCATAAAAGTAGAAACAACATTTTTTAGTGCATTATGTTTGAGAGGAAGAGTCAGATAAGAGTTAGAAACATGAGATGCATTTTCTTCTTCACTATGTACATAAGAATTATCATTATTCCATGTATTATCATAGATGAAATATTGTTCATAGTCACTCTCATTTTCATCTCCATTTGCACGTTCACTATCATACTCACTATCACTTCTATTTTCACTAGGGATAGGTGTAAGAGAAGAATTCAATTTTTTGCTAATATTCAATAAATTATCATGTGAAATTGGAATATTATGTGCATCTATGTTATCCATGGATGGAGTGTATGCATTATTTTCATTTACAATATGAGAACTAAGAGAAAGAGAGTTATCATTTAAACATTCTTTTGACAAAGTAGAGTTAAGAACATGAGATGTATCATTTGAATTATGCATTGGAAATTTCATTCTATTGCATTTATATTGTTGTATTTTGAACATAGAAGTAGCAAGAGAGAGAGAGAGAGAGAGAGAGAGAGAGAGAGAGAGAGAGAGAGAGAGAGAGAGAGAGAGAGAGAGAGAGAGAGAGAGAGAGAGAGATTAGGTTCACATGGAATCAAATTATCACCAATAAGATGTTCACTTGGAATTACATGATTAATTTGTTCATTCAGTGCATTGTGTATAGGAGAATGAGGTGAAAAGTATCTTTCCCATTTATCAAACTTATTTTTTTTAGAAGGAATAAAAGAGATAGGTTTGAGAGAAGAAGATGCATCTAATTTTTGTTCACTATCACTTTCACATGTATCATCATATTTCTTATTACAACAATAGTAATAATCTTCATTGTAAATGAAATCATTTTCCACATATTTAGCTAATGTGCAATTTTACAAATTTGTCCATTCATTGTCATAATTATGAGAAAAAATTATAAATTGATCTATGGGATGAGAGGGAATAAGTGCCTTAGTGTCCATTTTATTTCTTTCACCAAAGAGAATATGTAAAAGTACTATTAAGCAAATAAATGTAATAATAACTACTAACATAGAGATTTTGAAAATATTTTTGACACTCCAAACAATTTGCAAAAATTCTAAAATATTTTAGAAAAAATTTCAAGTATGGCTTGAGGTTTAAGGACCTAGTTTAGGAATATAGGGTTTTAGATTGGGATTTTATAATTTTTTAAAATTATTACTATAATTTAAATTCTAAAATGAATTTGAGTAACGTAAATGCATAAAAAATTATACAAAAACCATAAATTTGAAATTTAATTTCTACACAAAATAACTACAAACATAGAGATTTTGAAAATATTTTGGGCACTCTAAACAATTTGTAAAAATTTCAAAATATTTTTCTAAAAATTGCTAGGAAGGAAGGCTTGAGGTTTTAGGACCTAGTTTAGAAATCTAGGGTTTTGGATTTGAGGTTTTAGAATGTTTGAAAATTGTGACAATAATTTAAATTTTAAAATAAATTTAAATAAGATAAATGCATAGAAATTTATACAAAAATTAGAAATTTGAAATTGATTTTTTGCACAAAATATGAAGGAAAAACCCTAAGGGTACATAGGGTTTTAGATTTGTTCGAAGTAAGTCAGGTTCACCAAATGTTTTATTATTTTTGGGAAACTAGTATTTAGTTCCTAAATAATAAAGGGTATAGAATGAGGGGGGAATATAATTTAATATAGTAAAATATAGATTTTGTCAAATTAATTACATAGGAAAATAAATAAACTTATCTAGAAAAATAGGCTAAAACGAATGATTCAGGGTTTGAAAATTGTTACACAAGACTGGGAAGATGTCAAGAATCTAGATCTATCTTTCATTTTATGAAAGGATAAGAGTGCCAAAAACAAGACACCTTAGGGTTTCATGTTATAGTTGAGGTCCTGCCATTGTTGTCTAAATTGGTCATAGAGGTTTGAGTTTTTTGGGTTTTACTCATTGTCCCTATATCAGTTCAATTGTGAAATTTTAGATCTTGACTATCAATGGAGATCCTTATAGATCTTGTTGAGGTTTTGAGCTAAAAGCTTCACTAAATGCGCAAATGTGGAGGATTGTTGGGTTACATAGTAACTGACATCGATCAGGCCAACCGATATCGATTATCTTCAGCTACATAGTAACCGACATCGGTTATGGTCAGTCGGCATCGGTCAGACAGGAATCGACATCAGTCACATGTGTGTTTCCAGAATTGTTCTAATTTTAGATGAATAGTTAGTTTGCATGTAAATACTAATTTTAGTCTTGAGTCTGCCTTTCTAATTATTGTTTGCTTGGGGTTTTATTTAAGATACCCATGGGGCTGTATTGTAATGTAAGCAAGATCAGTGAGATCTGCAGTGTGCAAGATCAAGAAGACCTGCGGGTAAGCAAGGTCAATTAGATCTGCAAGGTGAAAGATCAAGAAGATCTATGGGTAAGCAAGGTCAATTAGATCTGCAAGGTGCAAGATCAAGAAGATCTATTGTAAGGTAGGCAAAACAACCATTGAGTTGATTGTCACTGGAAGTAGGCAACAACAACCATTGGGTTGATTGTCACTGGAGGGAACAACAACTCGATTATTGAGTTGATTGTGTTTTTAATTGATTGAGAGAGAGAGAAATCTTGAGGGAGAATTATTATACACCCAAGAGGTGTGGGAAGAGTGAGATTTCTTCATTGTATTTCCTTCTGGAAGAGTTTAATATAGATTGTATTGTTTCTCGTATCTCCTATTCTTTGTTGTTTCTAATTTCTAGTTATTTATTTCTTCTGGTTTAATTTTGTGTTTAGTTGCTTATACAATAGTAATCAATTGAGCTCTAGGAACACTAACAAGTGGTTTTAGAGGGTACAAGATCCTAACAAATCTGATTTAATATCCTATCCTGGGTTTATCTACACACATGAAACAACAAATACATCAAAAGCAAAAGGGGTAAAAATTAGGTTAGAAGAAGAATGATCACATGATCTAGAACCCTTGCTATCATGATCATTTCTTACATTAACCCTCAAGCTAGAGTCTCATATCTAATGTAGTTCTCCCTTAGGGAATGTGCATAATCAACGTGCATGATAGATGCAAGAATGAACTTTTGCCTAGGCCCTTGATCAAGCATGCAAATCTATATGTGATGCATAATGTTGAGCTATATTATTGAATAATTTTTAATTATATATTATGTCAAAGTAGTAAGTGCTAGATATAAAATGCCTTGTGAATTCCTTTCTATAGAAGACTCTTTATTTTGAATTTGGGAACTTTATTCACATTTGATCGATATTAGGAGGACCAGATTTCCAATCTAACAAACATGTTAATTTTGAAAGAGTGGTAAAAATTAGTTCAAGTTTGACTACTTCTTATATTCTTTTAGCCTCTTCAACTTGTGTCTTAAGGCTAATCACCATCTAATTAGATTTCTCAAGGCTTTTAGACATTTTATCAATTTCATTTTGTCCAAGCTTCTTCTATTTTAAGCTCTTTATTCTTAACTTGTCAATTTCCTCAATACAATGGTTTTAGGTGCAAAATGGCCTCCTACAGGTCCATCATGGAGCTTCTCCAAGAGTTTGGTCACTTGCTAATCATCTATTCACCTAAGGATCACCCATTGAAGTACTTTCTAAAAATAACACCATCAACTAATGTATAAGGTATAGATTGAATCTTGAAATACCTTTTTTTGGCTTTATCCAAACCTTGGGGGCATTCTCTTATTATTAACTAAAAATGTTTGGTGACTTTGAATTAGTGTGAAATAGGTGAGAGGATTTAAAATTGTGAATAATATCCGTATGAGATCTTAATACCATCAGATATGGAATTTGATTTAAGCATTCAAAGCATTCAATATATAAATCATACCTAGGACCATGAGTGTGGAGGTGGATAGAATGGTGGTAATTGACTCCTAGTTTGATCCTGTAACCAATTTATTTACCAACAAATAGGTGGTATAGGTAATTATCAAACCCACCATCTTAGATAATGATCAAAACTAGAAAGTGTTTGAAAGTGATGCCCTGATCACCATGAGTTTTAGGACTCATTAAGTGAGACAAACTGACCATTGGGACTTAAAACGCAGTTGGATAAGAGTGCTAAAAATGGGACACCCTAGGATCCAAAACTATAGTCCAACCCCAGCACTCCTATCTTACAGGCTCAAGACTAAGGGGGATGGAATAAGCATAGGAAATAGACTCTAGTTGAGCTGGAATCAGGTCTCAAAATTCTATAGATGACTAGGAATCAATAAAAAAGTGATTCAAACATGAAACAAGACCACGATAAGTAAAACAAAAGACATGGCTAAATGTGAAAAAGGATCATATTCTCTAGTCAGAGTCTCCTATGAAAGGATTGTGAAAATACATAATATGTGTGGTTGCTTGACCAATTTAGGGTGTATACACTTATTAATAGCATGGTAATTTGATACATGAACCTTCCTTGCCACTACAGCTGATCACTATACCATGGTTATTTTCTACATGGGATCTCAATCTCATTAGAAAAATAATCCCAACATCTTCTAGTGGCCACAAACACATTCTTACTACCATTGATTATTTTACTAAGTGGATTGAGGCCATTCCTCTTATTTACATTACCAAGAAGTAGATTGTTAAGTTTATCCACTACCATATCATCTGTCGATGTGGTATTTTAACCCAGATTATATATGATAATGGTGGCTCATTTGTGAACAAAGATGTAAAATCCATTTGTACCATCTTCAAGATTAAACACAAGAAGGCCACACCATATAACTCTCAAGGAAATAGTCAAGTCGAGGTATTTAACAAAACCATTATCGTAATCCCTATGAATATTATCAATGATGCTAGTTATAATTAGCACTCATAAATATCTCTAACCCTTTAAGCTTATCGCACTAGTCATCATACCCCTACAGAAGCCACCCCATATTCGTTGGTTTTTGGTATAGAATCTATTATCTCAATTGAGGTCAAACTACCTTCATTATAAGTATATTTAGATAACATTGTTGATGATGAGGACTATCGAGTTTCTAGGTTGCAAGATCTAGAACTCCTTAATGGCAAGTATTTGTCTATCATGGACAACTTGAGAGCATATCAGAACAAATTGTATCATAGCTATAACAAATGCATTCTCCCTAGGGAGTTTGAAATTAGTGATTTGGTCTTGAAAGAAAACCAAAAGAACATTAATGTTGAATGTAAGAAGAAGGCTGAGTTTCAACCTAATTGGCTAGGTCCAGACATGTTTATAGCAAACTATGGATTGGGAGCATATAGATTAGCTACTCCAAATGGTGAAATGCTCTTTAAACCCATGAATATTGTACATCTCAAGTAGTTCTATGATTGACAACCTTTTTGAAACATTATCTAAAAGAACCCTTGGGGAAAATTTTACTGAAGTCACATATTATTTCATTATATTTATAACCTATACCATTTCAATTTGGACTATTGTAACATGAACCATTATACCTTGTACCATTTTACCCCATACCATTTCCTCTTAGACACTTGTAACTCTAGACCATTATAACCTAGACCATTTATATTCCCCTCGACCAATTCTACTTTCACCTGGACCATTATACCCAATTATGATCCTAATTATGATTCATAGGCATTTTAGACACTTTTAGAGAATGTTATATAAAGTAGTTCAACTTGATCAGTACTCGTAGCTTCTTTTGTAGACAAGTGTATCGAGGTGTGTCAACACATGGTTTTTGCCCACTGGATGGTTCCTTGGGACTTCTTCACACACTATGTACTTTCCTATGTTGTTGTTGCTTTGCATTTCCTATTGCCTTCATATGGATCAAAGTCACAATTCAATCAGTTTAGCTATCAAAACCATTATAATTGGTTTAGATGTTATTTGAACTCTACCTATGGAAGTGCATCTCCTTGGCTAAATGGTTCCCTGTACCTTTATTTATATTGTGCTTCTATTATTTATCCTAAAAACATAAAAACATTATAAAATGATAAAACAAAAGACCAAAAACATTACATTATACCTTTGTCTATTTTGATCCTAAGTGCTCTCATCATTTTGTGAGCAACCTAATCCATGCTCTCGCCATTTTTTGGGTCACCATTGTGTGTATTATTCCTTTGAAAAAACTCCATTAATGCACCCTTGGTCTAAATCATCCTCTCTCTATCTTGTGAGTCATCATTATGTGTATTTTTCATTTGAACAAACTTTATTGTTGCATCCTTGGTCTAAACCATGGTCTTGTTGTTTTGAGAGTCACCATTGTGTGCATTGTTCATTTGAACAAGATCCATCATTGCACCCTTGGATTTTTATTACACTCTCACCATTTTGTGAGGCCATTCCCATACCCCTCTACACATTGATCATGTTTCCTTATCATCAATTTTTTTCTATCTCATATCATGAGAGAACTACATTAGGCCTAAAGTTCATGTTAGACCTTGCATCCATGGAACTATGTAGGCAGCGTGCACTTGCCTAGTACATCTAGAGTTAGCTTGGCTGCCCCTTCCCTTTTCTTCTCTTACCCCCCCCCCAATTTTGTTTGTTTGGTTCATTGTATCTTATTGTCTAGGGGAAATTTTTTTCCCTTATTTATGTGTTATCATTTCCCTATAGCCTAGAGGCAACTTTGTCCCCATTATTCATATGTTGTTGTACTGATGTCATTGTCACTTAGCATAGCGCTTATCCTATCACAGAGCATAATGCCTCTATTACACGTACATGAATAATTTTTTTTATGTATACACTAACATTGTAATTAACCATTGTTTGTGTTTGTTTGTTTTTGTGTGCTTAGAGTAATTTACTTACTGCATCTTTTCTCTGCTTTGAGTTTGTTTTGATTGTTTTGCTTATTATCTCTTCATTTATTTTTATTGGTGTTTTATTGTGCTTTATTATCCCTTTATTTATTTTTCTTAGTGTTTTGTTGTGCTTTGTTTGTTTATATTTGTTTGTTGGTGTTTTGGTGTTTTGTTCTTGTCTTTTGTATTCCTATTTTGTGTTTCTATGTGTTTTATTTATTTGTTTACTTACTTCTTTATTTATTTAGGTTACATTTGTTTGTTCTATTGTGTTTTAATTCACTTCATAAACATTTTGAATCTGGCTTTACCTTGGGATTGACTTGTTTACATTTGTATTTGAATTGTTTTATTACTTGTTTTTTCTAGTACATCTTGTTAAATGTGTGGGTCTTGATTATTCATATCTTGATTCAAGGTTATTTAACAATTTATCCTTGATTTATTTTATTGTTTGTGTTTTAATACATTCTTTTCCCTACTTAAGTATTGACTATTCATCTATTGATTTTGAGTTAGTTACATTTTTTGTATTTTACCTTCTTTTTATCTTTTTCTTTATTTTATTTTTTGTTCAAACATAAATAGTTTTAAATCTGGTTTTGGTAAATTTTATCAATACCCTTAGTTATAATTATTCACATCTGAACTGGTTAATCACAAAATAGATACACTATTATTATAATTTATTCATACTTATAATGCATAATTTCATTTTTCTAAAGTAAACATCGAGTGCTTCAAAGTCAAATAGTCAATGTGACATCGAAGAACATCTTTGAATGCATTATCCTACATATAGGTTACCTAAATAGGATATCCTAAGCCAACCATTAGAAAAAATCAAGACTCTCTATTTAGGATGTGCATCTCTTGGCATACACATTGATTCATGATGACTATTTCTATGATTAGTTTGGGACATGTATCTCCTAAATTATCCTCTAGCATCTAGTCATACATCAAACAAATCCATAAATACATCAACATCCATATGCTAACTAAGCATATCCTAACATTAGCATATACCATTAGATCATAATAAGAGTAACATAAATGTAAACATCATCTGACACAAAATAATATTAAGAATCCATGTACAAGTAGCAATGAGCCAAAAAATGAATGTCATATATATGTCTCAAAACCATGTTTTATACATCGAGAGAATATCTATACATCTCATAAATACAAAATGGAGATACAAAATTAGATCTGATCATGGTCATCCCTCAAGGGACTCTACTAAAAGCTTTAACCATGCCTAATGGTAGAGATTGTGGTAGACATGGTGGGGGGGGGGGGGGATGACTATGCATTATGATGATGGTTATGACACTAATCACTCTAACTCTATAGCATGTATAGACTTGAAGGTTTGGCTAGTCTGTTGGGATCTCGTATAATCTCTATAGGATCAAACTCTCCTATTTATGGGGACTATAACCTCATATAACCTCTACTAATAGGCTATCTCATCCTTCACACATAGGACATCATCCTTTATGCATAAATCATCATCCTTCACTACAATCATGAAATCCAAGTTTCTCATTGAACCTACACCACTATATGTCCCATCTTCTCAATCCTCATATCACTCCTCTATAGGCCTCTCCACTTGTGATACCAATTACTCCCTATCCACCTGATACCTATCTCGCTTGCCAACCACTCTCTAAATCTCTATGTCAAGTGTAGCTAACTAATTTTTAATCCTTGCCAATTGGGCAACTTATCCCCTCAGATTAATAATCTTTGCATCATTAGCTGTAATAAACCCCTATAACCTAGTGGTCTCCCCCTGTGTAGTAGCTAAATGTGTACATAACCCCATTATGTCATTTTATAGGCATATAATCTCTGATAATATAATATTAATCTCACTTTGTATCCTATCAATCAGTGTTTGGTCCTTTATAAACCTACCTATGCCAAAGGACCTTACCTCCCTTGTACTTGTGCATGTCCCTATCTCAGAGGACCCAACCTCTCTTGTACTTACCCTATGGCCCTCATCACCACCTGGTGCATCCCCCATGTCAATATCATGCCCATCTAGGTCAGCCATCTCTATATCATCTATAGGATCTTATTGTACCTAAGCTTGAACTACCTTTAAAGGAAGGGCATGTGGTATAGTCAGTTGAACTGGCACCTAAACCTATCCTTGTACTAGATCCTAACCATAGTATCTCCTCAACCTCACCCATATTTGATGTTAGAATGGCTCTTGATGCTATGGCCTCATCAATCGAATCAATCTAATACCATCTCACCATGTTACATAAGCATCTATAATGTTAGCATCTACAATCCCACCTGCATAATCCCATAGAAAATGCTAGACTCTACCATAGTCCATCACTACCTAATCATAGGGAACTGGTGGCCCCCACTCTCAAATCTCCTTGGTCATGTGTGAAAAATAGTGTAGACCCTTTAGGATGTCCTATTGGAATCCAAACTACCTTTGTACCTAATTTGGTCTATACCACTCTATTATAAAATTTTGTTAGCCTATAATATAACATGGTGTGATCATGAAGTTTATCTTGAACAAGTCCTCAATCCAAAACCACTAAGTTTATAGATATGGTCACTAGATAAAGTCACCATCAACCATCTCATCAATGACACGTCTGTAAAAAGGCAAATCCCTAAGGTGCCCTTGTAAACCTAGACCTATCAAGTACCATCTAAAGGCTATTGGATACTTTAGTCCCCACTGGTATCTAGGTCCCACTTGTCACTCAATATATATATACATCCATGCCTAGACCTAGAGCAGCATGTTGTGACTAATATTGCTTCCTCTTTGATAGGCTATCATATGCAGATCATGATATAGCTAAGCCAGCATAATAGGTCCCCATGTAAAACATGTGCAATGATTAAATATATCCTAGATAACTCTAATCATACTAAGATGGAAAAAACATCCACCCTAGTTAGGAAGTAAGAGGCCACTGATAAGAGCCATCAAAATGACTACCTCTAGGGGAACTATCCCCTCTACTACTCACACTCCATCATCTAGAGGCCAAGCTAGGTCCTCTAATAAATTAATTTTAATATTCCCATCAATGACTTCTAGGTAAACCACTCCAATCAAGTCTTCTAAAATAGTTCTTAAACCTACCAACATCCAAGTGATCTTATGGCCCTACATTAGCACCAATAATATACGATAGACATCCTCTAAAGTGACTATGGCCTCCCTAGTTGACAAATGGAAGGTCAATGTCTATGAATGCCACCTCTCTACAAGTGTTGATAAATAAGCTTGATCTTCATGAATTAAAGGTAGTTATGCTAGTTTATACAAATCCATGGCCCATAGTAGGCGAATAAGCTTGTTATTTTAGATACCTTGCTATCAGAGAACTCATGAATGGTAATCACCTCGACTCACAACTTCAAGTTAACATGCAATGAAATTGATTAATTATTTTATTCTAATTATTAAAATCTACCTAAATTATTCTAATTTTGATCCTAGAATAATATCGTATGGGCCCCATTCTATCTTCTTCTATCTTTTGTTCCTTATGGTGACCTCACAATTTTCTCGATAATTATACCATTTAGCAAGACATTTTTGCCAAACCCCAAGTTAACCTCACCATTTATACTTATGGGTTTTCAAATTTGTCATTTTTTAAGGTGTTATCACCGATCCATGAAGGGTTCCCACTATTTGACATGTCAACTTTGCCATTTTTGGTGATGTCATTATTTGACCAAGAGAAAATGCCATTTGACCATAATTTCCACCAAAATAGGTGATATTGCTGATTAGTTGGTGATATTTCCATTTTGACTCATGAATCCTCAAAAACATTGGTGATATCTTCAATCTTGATGGTGAATTCATCTTTATCGATGGTGACCTCATCATTTACAAATTTCTATAAATAGCAAGATCGTTAAACTACCTGTTTCCTCGATGGTTGTTGGTACTCTCGAATACACTTGCTAAGGTGTCATTGGTATGGTATATTACCATCTTTCCCATATATCTCATGCACATATATTATAGCTCTAGATTATTATAGCTAGGGGTGCAAATGAATAATTTTTACCCCCCAAGGGTCAAGTTATAGTAAAATTTTCAAATTTTTCACCATTTAGGCTTATAGTTACCCCATTTATCTTCCTTGGGATATTATTTTAACCCTATTTATACATTTTTCCTCCCATTTTCTTCTAATTACTCTATTTTTGGCCTCATTTTTTGAATTACATGATTTTTCTTCTTTTAATCAAGGGACAACCCATCAAAATAATTTTTTCCATCCTCCCCTCAAGGGGCATAATGGACCACCCAAACATTGCTAGGGGCATTTTCATAGCCCTATAAATCTGTGACTCATGCAAAATTTAGTGGAAGGCAAGAACAAATTTATTTCTTCTAATTATAGTGACCTTTTTTATTCTTTGAAAAGATGTTGCTTTGACCAAATGTCTCACCATGCTTTCTCAAATAAGGGCAAAATATAGACATATAATTCCTATCACTATTGTGTTAAAATTGTAAATTTGAACGATATTCCATAACAATGTATAATCTGACCAAAATCACTAAAACACTCTAAATCATTTACACACGTCATGTATAAGTGTCAATTCTTATCTATCAATCCCTGATTGGGGCAAGGCATTTTATAGAATCATTATCTCTTCTTAAATCACTTCAATTCAAATTGTGACCATAGAAAATGACATCTTAGACCACTTAAATATTCTAATTTGGTTATACATGTTATGTGGATGTGTCAATTTGTATTTATAATACCTTAATTGGGGTATTACCCTATACATAATTGACATCTTCTTCTAATTATACTCTAGTAATGACTTAGTAAAATGACATTTCTGACCAGGTTGATTAAACATGCAACAAATTTCCAAAGAATTGCATAAAATTGATTAAGTCATTTAAGCAAATCAAAACCAAATTAGGAGCTCAAGTGAAAAATCCTTGAAATTTTTTAAGTATCTATTTACTGAAAAGCCATTACTCAAATATACATCACTCCATGATATCATCACAGGGGTGTCATCCATAAGGCATTAATGGAGGAAAATATCTGGATTAAGGTTATCCATGCCTTATTAATGTTTCATTCTTCCAAATATTGATGATCATATTTATTTATTATCCCTCTAAGGTTGAATCAATCCATGGCCACACATCTTGATATCAAGATGGACGGTCATGGTTAATCTTGAAAATTTCATAAAATCTATAAATAAGTGAGCCAAGACCATAAATTTTAATCTATTTTTTGTGTAAACTTAGTATGCAAAAATACCTTCAAAAAAGATTCAATTGAATAACATTATTATGTGAGAATATTGTTAGAGAAGCTTCAGTCATCTCTCAAATTGAAAAATCTAGGAACCAAGAGCCATTAGTGAGCTAAGAGATGAAGAAGGCACATGCTACACCACATTGATGAAGACATGGAGTACCAAATCTGGGCATAAGCATGTTTATTGATCATTTTTTAAGGAGATTCACTAATTGGAAGGTATTGTGTGTCTTAATTTCATAATTAGCTCCTTGAGTTCATTAACACTGCCCTTTGAGGGAGTAGGCTTAGCAAACTAGTTCTTTATGCTTATTTTAGGATTTTCTCTGCTAATGCATGGACTAACTTGCTTCATAATCCTATTATAAAGTAAGTTTCCCCTGCATTATTGAGTCTAAATAAAATCACTTGATAACAAAATGTTCCCCATGAAGTTGTAAACATCATCTTGTATTGGTCCTCTATTGGAATTATTATTTAGTTATATCCTAAAAAAACATCCATAATAGAAAGCATTTCATATCCATTCGTGGCATCAACAATCATGTCAATGTTTTTTAGAGGAAAGTCATCCTTTAGGTAAGCTTTGTTAATATATGAAAAAATAATGTGCAGTCTAATACCCTCTAATTTCTTGTTAACTAGTATAATGTTGGAAATATACTCTAAGTAATCAATTGGTCGAATGCATCTCACGTCTAAGAGCTTATCCAACTCTTTCTTGACTAATACAATAATATAAGGATCCATTATTTACATCTTTTGCTAAACTAGTTTGGTATTAAGATGTACAACAAGATGGTGTATAACTAAGGTGGGGTCCAAACCTATCATATCTAAAAATGTCCATGAAAATATATCCACAAATTATCTTATAAGGGTTGTAAATACTTCACATTCCTCCTCAGTGAGGAACACACCTAGTTTAATCCATTTTGGGTCCTCTAAACTCCCAATAGTGACCTTAGAAGTGTCATCCATAAGGAGTGTAGAACCATCTTCTAAAAGAGTCAATAAGGAGGTAAATTAGTTGGCAATGTTAAAGTCCTTTGTCAAGGCTAGCTCATCTAATTCTCCCAAGTAGGATGAATTGGAATCTCCTAATGCTGGTAAAGGTCATGTGATAAATACCTATGGGCACTCTTATACAATCTACTCAAAAGCTTGATGCTTTTTAGTACTAATTTTAAACCCATAAATAAGCCTTACACTAGCAGTCTCCTATGCTTCATGTGAAGAGGGGTGAACATCCTCATCTAATGGTGTTTGAAATAGGTTTTCACCAAGAGACTTGCCTTTTTATTTACTTTTTACCTAGTCTGAAAGCTCCTCAAAGAAGTTTTCACTTTTGGACATCATGTTTAAATTTATTTTTACTTTTGGCCAAGGACATTCACTTGCTCTTTAGATCTGAGAGAAAATCCTTGTTTGTGATCTCTAAGAGGAATATGATCCCTCAAACCCAAAAAAATGCAAATGGCCTCATCATTAGCAAACTCATTTAATGACATTTTCTACTCTTGTTGGTCCCAGTCTATCAATTGTGGGTGATAAATTGTAAGTGGAAAAGGGAGATAAATAGGATTAACAATATAAATGGTATAAGGGTTAAATAAATTCATGTTGTCAAGGTCATTTTAGATGTTATAATTAGACCCAATGTCATTGTCGGTAATGTTTTTGCTAGTCAATGGTATAGGAACTCAAATAAGGTATATGGGGTCACCCTCAGGTGGTTTAAATATAATACTATGTGTTCCTTTGTATTTGGTCATTGAAATTGACTCGATCATTCCTTGATAATGTATCCCTAGGCCTCTTCCTTCAAAATTTTGGTTACCCATCATCCAATTAGGGATAGGATACTTGGTGCTTTGGTAACAATCAACTAAATCATTAGTATAACCCCATGAATCATCTTTGGTTAAAGGTTTTTATTCTATGCTAGAGGCTAATTTAAAAATAATGGGTTTGGTAAGATGATATTTTCCCTTAGCATGCCACTCTATGCGATTAGTCTTGGTTTTGGGTCTCCCATGGGCTTTTGGATTCTGTGGCAACTTGAAAATGTGAAATGAGTCATGCATATTGTACTCTTTTATACCTTTGTAAGATATGTAAAAATGGTTGGCTGAATCTAGTAGAGGTGTAGATGAGATCAAAGCTAGGCTCTTAGGGTCAACATAATGGCTTCTAGTCCTGATTCAATGACTTTGTCTTTATCAGCTTTTCCTCTATCAAATTTAAGCATAGGATTCAAGATAAAATGGTAATTATATATCTTATACTCTATTTCAAGACATTTTCAATACTTGTAAGGTTAGATATCAGCTAATATAGTCATTTCCATCCTTAAATGGGTAAATTTAATACATTAATATAGTGTGGAAGGTATGGCCCTGATTTCATGAATATATGGTCAGCTTAAGACTAAGTTGTATGACAACTCTAGGTAAAAAACATGTCAGAGAGTGTTGTGGGTCAAAGGCACAATGACCACTAGTAAACTAATGATACCTTGTGATTCTCATTCCTCATTATCATATACTTTGATAAAAATAGTATCTAGCTGAAGATCAGTCGTTGAATATATGAGATGCTTTACCAACTTTATAGACACAATGTTTAGGCCAAAACCATTATCTACAAAGATGCATTTAACCATATGTCTTATTATACCAACCTCGATGTACAAGGGATTATTATGCAATGATCTCAAGGATGACATGTCACTTTGGTCAAAGGTATGTCCATGGCCAGAGGCCAAATGTCCTACCATGTCTTGAAATTTATCAGGGATGATGTCATTAGGTACAAGAGATTGGCTTAGGTACTCATTTAGTATGTTCTTATGAATGATATATGTCCGCAACAAATCCATTATGGATATTTGTGTAGATGTCTTTCGTAGTTGCTCCATAAAGTCATAGGTCTTCCCTTTGGTTTTGGAAATTGGATTGCTTTTGATAGGCATGGAGGTCTAAATGGTATCATTTATGGTATTTAGTTACAATCCTTTGATGGTAATCTTGGCTCATCAAGTTATTTTGTGCAATCTTGATTAGATATTGGGCCTTGGTAATTGGTTGGATAAGTAATAAGGCCTAGAACAATAATTCTATGGTGGTGTTGAGTTTGGTATATAACATAGACTAAAGAAAGATTACTGGTATAAGGAGGTTGGTAAACATTATTTGGATAATAGGCATTATTGGGAAAAGGTCTTAGTTTATTGGTATTTGGTCAAATATTAATGGTAATGGTGGCAACATGACCACCCACAATATGTCCTAGAATATTATTTTAGGTATATGCAATGGCATGATGTCTTTCTTATTTTTTTTGGTTAGTTTACCTTGGTGTTGACCATTATATTTTTATTGCTATCATTATTATTTTTAATATTTTGGTGGTGTTATTTACCATTATTTGTTTTTATGTTGAGGAAATGGATTTTGATATATACACAAGTTATGATTAGTTGTAGGAGCATGGGTATCTCATTATATCTTTCCATTCTCAAGCATGTTCTTAATCATATGCTTTAGTTGTATACATTGGTGCATAGGATGTCCCTTGAATTGATGGTACTCACAAAATTTTTACTCTTTGTACCATTCAAATGAAGGAATTCCTTCAGGAAATGTCTTTGGCATAGGCCATCTAATCATATTTACTTGAACCAGCTTAAAAAGTACAAACTCAATAGGCTCCCCAAGGTCAATGAATGCTCTGACAATGGGTGGTTTTCTCCTTAGAGGAGGTGCTTGTAATTGAGATTGATTTTGCAGCTAGTTTTATGGAGGTCTTAGTTGAATGAATGGAGGTGGTGGTTGTTGAATGGGTGGAGGTAAATGGATAGTCATTATTTGCACCATTTGTACATGACATAATTCAGTGACCCCATTACGAACAACATTATTGTTTTGGTTTTAGGCCTTCGGTCTTTCATTAATGTTGGCCCGAATTGGCATTGAATTTGGTATTTAAATAGGTTTTTAGTTATGGTTATGGCTTTGGTTCTATTTTTGTTGTTGGCCTTAATTTATTTTTTGGCTCTAGTTATAAGAATATAGCTTGATAATCCCTTTGTTTAGAAGGGTATTTTCAATTTGTATCCCTTTCTCAATAACCTCTTCGAATGTGTGAGAATAATGCAGCTTGAGATGATAGGATATCTCGTTGTGTAGGCTCTAACTAAATATCATAGCTAATTGTTTATTTGCTAAATTATGAATGAATCGACTAGCCAATGTTCTCCATCTTGCAAGTAAGTAGCAAATCTTTCATCATTTCTCTATTTTATTTGGCCCAAATATGCCATTATAATGTCATGTTCGATATTATATGATAAATGTTGTAAAAATTTCTCAAAAAGGTCATCAAAGTCTAGTATATAATTCTTCCTTAGTTTCAGAATCCATTCCAAGGCTTGTCTAACCAAACTTCTTGGAAAGAGGAGAAGAAAATATATGTCACTATAGGCCATTGGTTGGCAAGTAACAAAGAATTCTTTCAAAAGCTCTTTTAGGTCACATTTACCCTTATATTTATCAAATTTGGGTGGCTCATAACCTAGAGGAAATGCTATTTGAAGATAGTACATATTAAATGGATACAAGCATATTTCATCTAGCTTAAAAAAATTTATTTGCTTCTCAGTTTAAATGGCTTGAATTGCATCCTTGATTTGTTGTAGCTCTTGAGCTAGGAAGTTATATGGCATGGCTTTTTGTGGTTGGGGTTGCATGATTAAAGGTGGATTACCTTAATTGGGGTATGAAGGAATGGCATACTATAGAGTGATTATTTGATTAATCGGATGATCAGGAATATTTATCCATGCATTGGGATTATATTGTTGATACAAAATATGTTATTGTTGGTAAACATTCTAGCTAGGGTTGGTAACATGGCTTTGGTTGGTAAATTACAGTTGTAGTAATGTAATTTGTCTAGGTGGAATGTACTAGTATTACTGAGTTTGGGTGGGAACATGTTTTCTACTCATCAAACCCTAATGTATGAAGGGAACTTGTTACTAGCTAAAACCCTAATGTTGAAGTTTTTGTAAGTTACATCCTTGTTGTATGTGCAATACCCATTCATTGATATATAACTATTGCCTAACACCTGGTATCTACTATACATTAGAACATTATTTTTAGTTAAACACATGTTATTGATTGGGTACTCGTTGAGGGTTTGGCATTTGTTTTTATGGACTAACCATCACTCATTATTGACCAACAAAGCATGTTATTGATTAGGCAACATTTGTGATGTTTTTGGAATATTGGTCTATGTGTGTTATGGCAAAACATTAGTCACCACCTATTGGGGTGATGTAGTTTTTTTCACTTGTTGTGGTAGTAGGTTGGTCTATTGTTTTTGGATATTTACCCCCTATTGCACACTTGAGGAAATAGTTGGTTAAGGAGTTAAAGTTACTTGTTATGTTTAGTAACTAGGTGTACCTATCCCCTATTATTGTAAACCACTTGAAGTATTAGCTAGAGGAATCTAATATGTGTTGCTTAATGGTATATTAGACCCACATTGGTTCACATTGGAATGCACTTGTGTGCTATCTGTTATGTTTTGTGTGAGGTCTTCCATATGAGTTGTAGTTTTTTACATTGTAATTAGGACATTAGACATGTCTTATACTAGTATGCTTTGTCTAAAGGGGTATATGTTCTAATTTTCATATACTGAGGAATTAGTTTGTGGCCCTATTGATGGAGCTAGCTCTATAAGTGGTGTGTTTGAAACAGTCGTGGCATTGAAATTCTAAGCTAGGTTAAGGTAATGTTGGTATGCTTGTTGTATTTGTTCTAATTGATCATCCATGGGACCTTTTCCTTTTTCAAGTGCACTTTGGCTTTGTTGAGTTATTTTCACTAAATCTTGATTATAAATAGTATATGCATGTTCAAATTATTGATTATGAGGCACATTACTAGGTGTTTTAATCAAACTAGACAAAATTTCATGCAGGAAGTCTAATGGGAATTTGGCTCTTACTTCTATCACCCTGTTTGTTAGGGTGTGGAGCTAAAAGCTTCACCTTAGGCAAACAGGGAGGTTTCTGCGCATGACGGTCACCGGCGTCGACAGGCCACAACCGACGTTGGTCAGGGGAAGCACAAAGGAAACCAGCATCGACAGGATATCAGCCGGCATCGGTCACCTCCAGTCAGGTAGGGACCGACGTCGATCGCTTGTGGTGGTCAAAACTGTTGTTGACAAACAGTCAGTTAAGTGAATGCAGAGTTTGCATGATAAAGACCAGTTCGAGTCTTTGAGTTGCTTGTCTAATTATTATATACATGAGATCTATATAATAGACTCATGGACTGTATTGTTAAGTGTTTAACTTGTAGAACCCAAGTGTGGAACTTGGAGAGTTCTTCCCATGGTGGAATCAAGTAGGATTCCCCATGTATGTAAGATCAGGTTTGATATGCAGGGTGTTGCAGGATCATGGAGGAGATCTACATGTGATAAGTAAGATCAGGTTTGGTCTGCTGGGATGTGTGAATGTGAGGGTCAAACAGAGATCAGCGGGGGAGCAAGATTCAAGGTGACACCAATACATCAGGAGTAGGATCATGGTTAGATCTACTTGGAGTACCGGTTTGTACTTGATTGTACTGGATGTATAATGAGGTGAACAACAGCTTGTGTTAGCTGTGTGTTATGACCTATGAGAGAATATTACTCAGGTGGGAAGATTACTTGGAGCCCTTGAGGTGTGGAAGGCCTTGTAGAGGTGGAAGAAGAGTGTGATCTCTATATTGTAATTTCCTTTGTAACGAGTTGAATACAATTATGTGTTGCCTCTCATATTCTATGTTATTTCTCATTGATAGTTATTTGTTCTTCTGAGTATTTCCACATGTTTAAGTTGCTTATACATTGGTAATCATGTGTGCTCTTAAATCTGACAAGTTGTGTCAGAACTTTGAGAAACTTTGGTCCTGTCAAATGGTATCAGAACGAGGTTGGACGTTCTCAGAGCGAGTTTGACTAACAAGTGGTTCAGATCTGTTAAGTGTTGTTGATTACAGGTTACTCACAAGGGTTGTTTGAGTGGGAGTATAGCAAGGCAGAAGAATGGAGAAATTCAGACACAGGTGTAGCACCACTAGGTGTGTGGTGGGTTGTCTTCAAGTGGGAGCTTGGAGAGGGATACAAGCCAGGATGCAGAATAGACAAAGTACTGGTATAGGTATGGGTGCAGCTGTTTATCTCCAAGTGGGAGATTGTTAGGGTGTGGAGCTAAAAGCTTCACCTTAGGCAAACAGGGAGGTTTCTGAGCATGACAGTCGCCGGTGTCAGTAGGCCACAACCGACGTCGGTTAGGGGAAGCACAAAGGAAATTGGCATCGGTAGGATATCGACTGGCGTCGGTCACCTCCAGTCAAGCAGGGACCAACGTCGGTCGCCTATGGTGGTCATAAATGTTGTTGATGAACAGTCAGTTAAGTGAACACGGAGTTTGCATGATAAAGACCAGTTCGAGTCTTTGAGCCGCTTGTCTAATTATTGTATGCATGAGATCTATATAATAGACTCATGGACTGTATTGTTAAGTGTTGAACTTGTAGAACCCAAGTGTGGAACTTGGAGAGTTCTTCCCATGGTGGAATCAAGTAGGATTCCCCATGTATCTAAGATCAGGTTTGATATGTAGGGTGTTGCAGGATCATGGAGGAGATCTACATGTGATAAGTAAGATCAGGTTTGGTCTGTTGGGATGTGTGAATGCGAGGGTCAAACGGAGATCAGTGGGGGAGCAAGATCCAAGGTGACAGCAATACATCAGGAGCAAGATCATGGTTAGATCTACTTGGAGTACTGGTTCGTACTCGATTGTACCGGATGTACAATGAGGTGAACAATAGCTTGTGTTAGCTGTGTGTTGTGACCTATGAGAGAAGATTACTCAGGTGGGAAGATTACTAGAGCCCTTGAGGTGTGGAAGGCCTTGTAGAGGTGGAAGAAGAGTGTGATCTCTTTATTGTAATTTCCTTTGTAATGAGTTGAATACAATTGTGTGTTGCCTCTCATATTCTGTGTTATTTCTCATTGATAGTTATTTGTTCTTCTGGGTATTTTCGCATGTTTAAGTTGCTTATACATTGGTAATCATGTGTGCTCTTAAATCTAACAAGTTGTGTCAAAACTTTGGGAAACTTTGGTCCTGTCAAATGGTATCAGATCGAGGTTGGATGTTCTCAGAGTGAGTTTGACTAACAGGTGGTTCAGATATGTTAAGTGTTGTTGATTACAGGTTACTCACAAGGGTTGTTGTTTGAGTGGGAGAATAGCAAGGCAGAAGAATGGAGAAATTCAGACACAGGTGTAGCACCACTAGGTGTGTGGTGGGTTGTCTTCAAGTGGGAACTTGGAGAGGGATACAAGTTAGGTGTTTCTACCTCAAATTTGCTTTTTAGATCATAAAGAAAGAAGAAACTAAAAAGTAATGGACAAGGCTTGGGAAGTACCTGGACTAAAGATTGCGCACCGTAAATCCAGACGCTTGTGGGCACTCCTCTTTGGCTGTGGAGGAATGACACCTGCAATAAAAAAGAAACTTGGACAAGAAAACATTAGATGGATGGGCAGTGGGTTGCCAAGCAAAAGCTTGTTCCCGAAAGTGTAAAAACTTCCTCAAGGGAGGTCAACCCACTATTTTGATAAGATAAGTGACTGATAAAAAGACAGAATGCCAGAATACAGAAGTGACAAAGAAAGTAGAAAGGAAAGAAGAAAACAAAATGATTACCTGAAGGAGCTGTAAGGCTGAAGACAGTCACCGAGGTCGGAAATGTCGCCGGCATCGGTTATCTGATCTGCCGGCGTCAGCTATCCTGTCGACGTCGGTTGGGGAAGTGACCGGCGTCGGTCGGGGTTGTGGCCTGTAGTCGGGTCTGAGTTGCTTTCTGGGTTGTGGACGGGTCTGAGACTGAACGGGGACAAGTTTGGATGGATTGGGGAGTGGTCTGGTTCGGGTTGGGTGCCTGATGCAAGGTCTTTTTGGCAGAGGGATGAGGAAGTTGTCTGTGATTGGATTAAAAGAGGGACAGGGAAGAGGAGGATTCACAGAGGACAGGCCCTGAGAAGGCCTTGCAGCCTCTCAGGGGGAAGGACAGAGGGAGCAGAAGATAATAGAGGATAGGATAGATTACTGAATACTAAATAAATGAAATAAAAAACCAGACTTGCTTACCTTTTAGCTTGCTGAATGAAGAGAGGAGAAGATGTTGTCGAAGCCACAGAAGACTTGTTGCAAGGAGAAGATACTGATCCAGAGCCTTTTCACCTGTTACTGCTGTTGCACGAGGTCAAGACAGAGGATAGACAGAAGCCAAAGCGCCAAGAGAAGTCTGTTTTTGAGCTCAAGAGTCTAGGGGCTGCAACAAATGCAGAAAGGGATAATGAAGGCTGCCGATGCCGGCAGTTTCACCGACGTCGACCGAAGGGTCGCTGACGTCGGCGGTCGCAGGATGGGGACAGAGGCTAAAAATAGCCTCTGCCCATTCTTGCACGCCGCCGGGCGAGGGGTCATGGGAAGAATGGTCACGAGGATGCTAAAATGGGCGTGGGGGGAGATAATGAAGAGATTTGGCCTAATAAATGCTAGGGGAAGGTGGAGGGATTCAAGGGAGGATCCAAGGTGGCAAGGGTAGGGTGGAAAGGGGGCCACTTGATTAAAATACTTAGGTTATTTTAATCAAATGGAGGCCAAGGGTTAGGATCAGGGGTTTGAGGTGGACAAGGGGGAGAACCAAGGTGCAGACACGTTTGCAGTGTCTACATTTGCCCCTTTTTGTCTTGTTGGTTGTTCTAGATGAACTGCAAGACAAAAACAGGAGTTGGTTGCCCCAAAAAAAGGATGAGGTGTTCCCCCCTCAAAGCGATAGTCGAGAGAAGGGAACCGAAGATCGAGTGTCGATTTGACAGAGAAATGGATAGAAGAGAGTGAGTGAAAACGCTGCCATAGTCGTGATTGCGCGTAGTCCACTTCACGAGAGGGTCAGGTCAAATTGTCGCATGTCGAGGGTCAAGGAGTGCCAAAATTGAAGTAACTGGGCCCCAGCATTTAGTCGTCTGCTGATCGGGTCACTCAATCTAAGTTGAAGCTCCAAATGGTCGTCGTGTCCCAGGTATCCAGGGCTCAGGAAGTGCTCCCAGAAACACGAAAAAGCCACAAGTAGTAGGGATCAACTGGCTCGCGATCCTATACTTGTGAAGGGTCAAAAATAGTCTGCAGACAATTCTGCTAACCAGTCATGAGGTAGCATACACGCAAAAACAACCAAGGCAACATTGGCTTGGAAGAAGGTCAAAGAAGATACGCATGATCTCCAATGGTCATTGGTCAAGAGGATGGATGGACGAAAGGATGCGGCCGAGCTAACCCCAGAAGACCCCATGTCAACTGAGTGCTGCCTACATAGCCCCTGTCGTAGGGGCCTCAGGCCGATGTAGTTCTCCCTAAAAGGGAGGAATGGTCGAAGAAAATGATTGGTCTTGGTCAAAGTCGACGGAGTTGGTCGTGATAAGAGTCAAAGAAGAGAAGGTTTGTCCATCATAGAGACGAACAAAAGGGGGGTGGTCGAGCTAACCTTAGAAGATGTGGTATCTGAGTGTTGCCTACATAGCCCTGGTCATAGGGCCTCAGACCAATGTAGTTCGGACGAATTGAGAAGATTGGTCGATGATGAGCTTGGTTGAGTGTCGAAATGATGAGGCCAAGATGAGGATAAAAGGATGCTACAGATGGTGTATTCTGTAGAATTGGTCGAGAGTCTTTCATCTCTAGCAAGTTTCCATAGTCGTGATGGATGTATGCTAAAAATGAATGAAGGTCTATTTATGCTTCAGCAAGTATTGGTTTATGCTTAACATAAATTGGGTTTGGTCGGTAGTTTCCATGTGTATTGGTGTCCATAGAAACTATGTGAAATGGACAAGGATGATGCCTGATGTCGTGGCGAAAGTGTCGAGGTTGGGTTGGAAAATGTTGAAGTTGGTTTGGTTTAAGGATGAGTCGACAATTGATGTGGCCAAAGCGTGACCAAAGTGCAGAGAAAAGATGAAAGGCAAATTGCTCTTTCATTGACAAGGACCAGAAAGGAAGCATAGATAGGGGTTGTTAGAACCAAAGCCCCATTCATGCATTACGTCGTTGACCAGTGTTGAGTTAGAACGGTAATCGAATCACTTTGACATTAAAGTGAGCTTGAAGTCCCTTAAGCAGGTGATAGGAGGAAGATAGGGTAACCCAGTTTAAGAGCAGGAATAACCTTGCCCCTTTTATAGGAGACCCTGAGACAACTACAAGCCAATGTCTGTGACTCGTTTTTTTTTTTTTTTTTTTTTTTTTTTTTTGGCGCAGACTGATCAATGCGGGAAGCCTGCATAGAGATGTCATTTGATGTAATGGTCATGTTGCGAAGCTGATCAATGCGGGAAGCTTCTAAAATAGTGATGTTTGTTGCCAGAGTAGTCATAGCCATCCTTCGAGGGAGTGGTCTATATTTTTGCTTGATAA
Source organism: Torreya grandis (assembly GCA_037957365.1). NCBI lineage: Eukaryota > Viridiplantae > Streptophyta > Pinopsida > Cupressales > Taxaceae > Torreya > Torreya grandis. The sequence goes on along the minus strand of JARHVA010001158.1, from coordinate 882,434 downwards.
TGTGTGATAAGTTGGCCTAGCTGTCCTTCAAGGGATCAGTCTAGTAATACAGCAATGATAGTACAACTGTCCTTCGAGGGATCAGTCTGTCTTTTTGATTTTGACTTGATTTAGCGACCATGGATATGTTTTGACATCTTGATTTGTATATATTGATAGAAATGAGAGTCACGGACAAGACTGTAGAAGTTCAAGGATGCCCCTTTTATTAGGACAAAGCATCACTGCATCCTAAAAGGGTTGTAGAGGACTTGTTAAGAGGAATAGGGTTGAAAGGGATGAGGATTAAGAGGATGAGGATTGCTCAAGAGACGATCTCAAGTTACGTGCCAAGTAGACGAGTACCCGACTAACAGAAGAATGGTCGAAGATGCAACGCATTAAGAGGCTCAAGTTCTGGCCGTCCGTCGAGGGAAGACAGACGATAAGTCCCTGACCCATACTTGTGCGTGATGATAAAAGGTCCAAGCCAATTGGGGGCGAATTTGCCTCGTTTACTTCGCTCCATATTGGTCACGTGTTGATTCTCTTTGAGGGCGAGGTCTCCGATGTTGAAATCTCGTTCTCACAGATTTTTGTCGTAGGCCCGCTTTATGCGACTTTGGTAGACATGGAGATGATTAAGGGCAGCAAGACGGCGCTCGTCGAGTAACTCAAGTTGAGCTAGGCGATCTTGACGAAAGTCGTCATTGGAGAGAATGTCATGCAAGGAGATGCGGAGAGACGGGATCTGTACTTCGAGAGGTAAGACAGCCTCTGTTCCGTACATGAGGGAGAAGGGAGTAGCACCCGTAGAGGTTCGGATGCTAGTGCGGTAGGCCCACAAAGCGAAGGGAATATGAACGTGCCAATCCCTTCCTGTATCGTCGACCACCTTCATGAGAATTTTGGTGAGAATTTTTTTGGAAGCCTCGGCCTGCCCATTTGCTTGTGGGTAGTAAGGCGAAGAAAAGCTGAGTTTGATGCCAAATGAGTCGCATAGTTTTTGGACAGTCTTGTTTTTGAAGGACTTACCATTGTCGGTGATGATTTTGTGAGGGACACCGAAACGACAGATGATGTGGTTGCTGATGAAGTCGACAATTTTGTCAGCTTTTGTGGAGACAAGAGGAATGGCTTCCACCCACTTGGTGAAATACTCAGTGGCAGTGATGATGGACTGATGACGAAGAGACGAGTGAGGGTTGATCTCACCGATGAGATCCAAGCCCCACTGAGAAAAAGGCCAAAAATCCTGAGCGACTTGCAAGGCGTGGCTGGGGAGATGAAGCAGGTTAGAGTGCTGTTGACACTTGATGCAACACCGAACATAATCGCTACAGTCTTGATGAAGGGTGGGCCAATAATAACCCAGGCGAAGGATGCGCTTGGCAACCGAGTTTCCACTGAAGTGTCCACCACAAATCCCGTCGTGGACTTGCTTTATGACATGAGAAGCTTCAGCGGTGGTTAGACAGCGAAGAAGGAGACCGTCGAAGCCTCACTTATAGAGGAGGCCTCCTAGCATGGTATAGCGAGCTGTGCGCTTGATGAAAGCTCGTCGCGCATTGCTAGAGAGGTTGGGAGGAGTGACAGAAAGAGACAAGTAGTCCACGAGTTGCTTATACCAGTCATCTTGTGGGCTAGAATTTATAGTGTTGATATGGTCGATGTGAGGAGAGATGTATGAAGGCAAAGGTACAAGATGCACTGTGACAAAAAGGCGGGATGATGATGATGAAGACGGGATATGCGAAGCAAGAGAAGCCATGGTGTCGGCAAACTTGTTCGTAGAGCGTGGAACAGTCTGCAAGAGGTAATGGTCGAAAGATGCCAAAAGAAGGTCAGCACGATTCTTATACCTCTGTAAAACTTCATTTTTACAGAGATACGAACCGTTAACCTGATTAACGATGAGCTGCGAGTCACCGAAGATGTTGATAGACTTGATGTGGAGGGAAAGGGCAGTCTGAAGTCCCAAAATTAAGGCCTCGTATTCGGCCATATTATTGGTACAATCAAAGTCAAGCTTGAAAGATAGAGGCATGGGCTCCCCTTCGAGTGGGATGAGGATGACCCCCACACCCCCACCGAGTTGACATTTGGAGCCGTCAAAAAACATAGTCATTTGGTAGACGGTGTCATCGGTGGAAAGGGTAGCGATAGACTCGTCAGGGAACTCACAGTGTGAAGGTTGGTTTTCGGGAAGAGGGGCATCCGCTAGTTGGTCAGCGATGGTTTGCCCCTTGAAAGATTTCTGTTGGATGAAGTCGAAGTCAAACTCAGCAAGCAGCATGAGCCATCGAGCCATACGTTGATTCTGATATGGCTTGGAGTGCATGTACTTGAGAGGGTCGGTATGAGTGACGACAAAGGTTTTGTGGTTGAGAAGATAGTGGCGGAGCTTGGTAGCGGAAAAGACTAATGCCAAACAGAGTTTCTCGGTATGAGTATACCGAGTTTCATAGTCGACCAGTGTTCGGCTGATGTAGTAAACTGCTTGCTCGCGATGATGCTCGTCTCGGTGCGCGATCATGGCACCTAACGAATGGTTGGTAGCAGAGATATAAAGGTAGAAGGGTTGGTCATCCTTAGGTGGAATGAGGACTGGTGGAGAGACCAGATAGCCTTTGAGGGCTTCAAAAGCCTCTTGACAGCCCTTATCCCATTTAAAGGAGACGTCTTTCTTAAGGAGGTGATGGAAAGGTTGGCAGCGGTCTGAAAGCTGCGAGATGAAACGACGAATGGACTGGAGCTTCCCTTGTAGACTGCGAAGCTGCTTGAGATTGGTCGGGGGCGGCATTTCGAGAATAGCGCGGATCTTGGCGGGATCTATCTCGATACCACGGAAGGAAACGATGAAGCCGAGAAGTTTGCCTAAGAGGACCCCAAAGACACACTTCTTGGGGTTGAGGCGGACATTGTATTGCAGAAGACGAGAGAAGATGATTGTGAGAATGGTCAAGTGGTCGCGGTGAAGTTTGGACTTGCCGAGAAGGTCATCCACATAGTCCTCCATGATTTTGTGGAGGAGATCGTGGAAAATGTAGGTCATGGCGCACTGATATGTGGCACCAGCATTTTTCAGGCCGAAAGGCATGACTCGATAGCAGAAAGTCCCCCATGGGGTGATAAAGGTAGTCTTGTGCTGGTCTTCCGGTGCGATCAGGATTTGATTGTATCCTGAAAACCTGTCCATGAGAGATAGCATCTCATGGCCAGCCGTGAGATCAACAAGCTGGTCAATGTTAGGAAGAGGAAAGTCGTCTTTGGGACAGGCTAGGTTAAGGTTGCGATAGTCCGTGCAGATCCGAATCCCCCCAGTTGCTTTAGTAACTGGGACGATGTTAGAGACCCACTGTGGATAATCGATGGGTTGGATGAAGGAGACAGAAAGAAGGCGCTGAAGCTCCTCTTTCACAAGGAGCGCAACGCGAGGATGCATCTTTCGAAGCTTCTGCCTAACAGGCTTAGCCTCTGGTTTGGTGACAATGTTATGGGTAGCAATGGTGGGGTCGATGCCAGGCATGTCGCTGTAAGTCCAGGCAAAGGCCTTGCTATGGTTGGAAAGGAATTGGGCATAGTCAAGCTGCTCCTGAGGGTCTAAAGATTGGCCAATCTTTAAGACGTGAGGAACATCGAAAGAAGAAGGGAGGTTGATGTCAATGGTGGATTCATTTAACATAACCTGGGTCTCAGAAGGGAGGAAATGCTGGACGAAAGAGTCATCGGCACCCATGTAGGAAAGGATGGCGTCATCGTCAACGCAGTGGACAGTGTGAATGGTTGCCGACTCATCCTCTACCATGCTAGGAAAGATGAGAGGGAGAGACCTGGGCACCCCATTGAGCTGATAGGTCAGGGGTTCCAGGCAGATGGTGTTTATGGAAAAAAAAAACTAGGAGGGATGGAAACCACCGACTCCGTAGGTGACGAAGGAGAAATGGGCGAGTCTGGAAGAGATTGGTCAATGGTTGGTTCGGGACAAAGGTCGAAAGGAGCCTGAGTGGGGTCATGATATCCCAGGCCATACCGCTTCTTGGCATCGTGATCATTGAGTGGCTCGATGGGCTGATGGGAGCCCTGCTCATAACGTCCGAAACCAAAACCCTTCCATGCACACCTGTGAAGGTAAGTGTGTGCAAAGGCAGGGTTGCCAAGAAACGAGAAATCAGATGTGAAAGGTTGGGGTGAAGAGAGTGAAGTGCCGTTGGTAGGAGCTTGATTAAGCCCCCCATAGACAAAGTTGGTTCGGAAGGGAGGAGGACCATAAGGTACGACCGTCCCGATCCGATGGTCATAATTAGGACTGAGGTGAAGGCGTCCATACTCTTGCGGAGTTTGGAACATGTCGAGGGTCAACAAGCGATATTCCCCAAGTGATAGTCGCTAGAAGATGTCTTCCATGGGGTCTTTGGTCGGCGCTTGAAGAGGAGGGGTGAGGGCAATCGCCGATTGCGAACTGGTCGAAGCTTCCGCAGATGGAGGCGGTGCCGGAGTTGATGGCTTGATGGGAATGAGGACATCGTTGGGACGGTAGGTGGTGTTGCAAGTCTTGAAGGGTGAAGGGTCAGCGGGGATGGTGTGGACTTGCCTGTCATGCTCAAACTTCACACAACGGTGCAGGGTGGAGGGTATACAGGCCATGGCACGGATCCAAGGTCGGCCCAGTAGAAGGTTGTATTGAAACTCTCCTTCAATGATATAGAAGAGCTCCAGGACTGTGCGTGGACCAATGCGAATGTGGAGGATGACTGTGCCAATGGTCGTGGCGGTGGTGTCGTTGAAAGAGCGTAAGATCGCGTCAGTTTTAGAGACGCAGTTCTTGGGAAGAGCCAGCTGATCAAAGGCGTGGGTGGAGATTATGTTGATGCTAGCGCTGCCGTCGATCATAACGCGTTTAATGCGTGTCTGATCAACATAGGCAGTGATGAAGAGGGCGGCGTCCTGATCTTCCGTGTTAGATGTGGGAATCTCAGAATCGCTGAATGTGATGGAAGCGACAGGAGACAAGGAATGGATGAGGGCAGCGAGTGGTTGGGGGTCCTCGGGTTGGACCTCCGCTGCCTGCAAGGCTTGGATAAGGGCTTGACGATGCTGAGGCGAAGTTTGGATAAGGTCATAAAGAGACATCTTCACAGGTGTCTGGTGAAGCTGCTTCAGCATGGAGTCATGAATTGGCCCAGAAGAGGAAGACGAAGAAGGTTGGGACGCGCCAAGGATAGAAATTTTAGGCTTGGGCGCAAGGGGTGGCTTGACGAAGGGATAGGTCCAAGGAATGGCAGCTTTTTCCTTGGCCTTGTCCTTTTGCGACCTAGTGGTTATACGGATAGCATTGATTTTGAAAATGGGAGGCGAAGAAGGGGTCACGTCTTGCTGGTGAGATGTTGACATGTTTGAAGAAGTTGGACAGGAAGGAGTCAGGGTCTGGTCAAGAGTGTCCTCAAGGAGAAGAGTGTCTTTCTCCATGTGGCGGCGAATGACGGCCTTGAGGGCACAGCAAGTCTCGATGTCGTGTCCTGGTGTACGATGATATAAGCAAATTTTCGTATCGTCGAACCAGGAGGGCTTGGACCCGAGGGGTTGGAAAGGCTTGATGGGCGGAAGGGTTATGTCGGAATTCTGGAGAAGTCGGCGCAATATCGACGAGTATGAGCCCAATAGAGGGTCCGTGCTATTTGATATGTGCGAGGTTGGTGACTTTTGCTTAGGCGAGGTTAGAAGAGGTTTCCGTACCACCTTATGGGTTGATGGCACGGTGACAGATGGAGATGGCTCTTTCTTGATGATTGATACCGCCTTCTTAGGAGAGGGACGACTGGAGATAGGCAGAGGAAGCAAAGGAGGCAACGAGTTTTGGTTGAAGGTCGGAGTGGGAAGGATGCTAGCCAAGGTCGAAGGATGGGGGCCCAAAATGGATGGCAATGGTGACGGAGAAGGAGGCATTCATTTCTGTGGTCTGGCAGTCTTTTTCGCCTTGGTTGGAAGACTACTACTGGTCGAGGTCTGGCCTAAGTCCACCTTCACTTGCGGGTGAGTGAGGGAGGAGATAGGACGAACGCCAAATGAATTGATGGGTTTGGACGAGATAGATGCAGGCTTTGGTTTGGACGGGTTTGGTTGAGGTTTGAGAGTCTGGTCTTTGTCAAGGGTCTGATGAGATTCCGCCTTGGGAGGATTAGCGGCATGTGATGAGAGGGCGCGGGTATGTTGAAGGGCTTTAAGACGCTCCCACAACACCTGAGGCGTCACTTTCCTCGGAGGGAGAATTTTGATCTTCTCCACTAACCGGGAAAATGGCTGAGAGGAAGATGTTGATGGTTGCGAGGTTGAAGACGAGACGGGTGTAGTGGTCCTAGACGCATGGTGTGGTGAAGTCATGACAGATTTAGATGAAGATGAAGGGGAGACAGGGTCTTCCCTGGGTGGAGAAGAAACCGGGGAGCGAGGCTCCTCCAGTGGGTAAGGGGCAGGGATGACGGTGCCCTCCACTTGCGGCTGAGGAGTAGGAAGGGTCGGGTCCTCCATAGGCCGCCGAAAGGAGGATGGCGAGACCGGTGGTGCTGGTAAGGCCGAGGCGTCCTCCAAGATGAGAGAGGTCAATGGAGAACTAGCCGTGGAGAGAGGCTCGTCCACATGTGACGGACTGATTGATGGACTAACCTCAAGAGGTTGATTGGGGACGAAAGGAGAGACCGTATTGACTGTCCGAATATTGTGCTCATGATTGTCGTCAATTAAGGTCTGGACATTGTTCTGAGTTGGCGGATGGTTGGGAAAAGGTTGTTTGAAGATGTCAATGGCCTGATTAAGGGGTGCATTTGGATTGTCTAAGATGAGATCCCCCTTTTCAAGCATGTCTTGTATTATGTTCTTAAAGGTCTTGCAGTTCTCCGTGTCATGGCCCTTAACACGGTGGAAGCTGCAGAAGTCTTGCTCCCTATACCACGCGGGGATGGCGTGTGAGGGATCGAATTGCGGAGGAGGTCGGGCTTGAGGGAGATTGAGGACTCCCTGTTTAAGAAGCTTTTCTAGCACAGACGCATATGATTCTCCGAGAGGAGTATATCGTCGCTGCACGTATCTTTGCTGGAATTGCCGAGTAGTGCTATGAGATGTAGATGGCTCAGGCTGATTGGACAAAGAAGATGAAGGTATGACAACCATGGCATTAGCTGAAGCCTTGGATTTAGAATTGGATGATGATGGCTTAGCAGAAGAAGAGTCATTGGTCTTAGAGCTGGGATTCTTACTCCGTAACTTGACTTTATTCTCCTCGATGGCACGCAACTCAAGTTTGCGGGCCATCGTGAAGGCCTCATCAAAAGTGCGGAAGGTTTGAACCCTCAGGGTGGAAGAGATATGTCGGGCACAGGCTTGAGAAAAGAGTTCAATAAGCTCGGCCTGAGGCAAGGAAAAGGAGAGTTGGTTGATAAGGCCTCTCCATCGAGCAACGAAGTCGGCTATGGACTCGTCCTCGAATTGCCGAATAGAATAGAGGTCCGTGATTGAGACCTTCTTGGTTATGTTGATGGAAAAGTGATCGAGGAATAGCTGAGCCAATTGTGTGAATGAGAAGAGAGAATGGCTAGGAAGGGAGCTGTACCAGTCAAGTGCAGCACCCGAGAGAGACATAGGAAACGTGCGTAAGAGTAACGCATCGTCATGGCCAATGAGGTAGCAGGCATGTCTGAATGCCCGCAAGTGTTGTTGTGGGTCTTCCTTGTTTTGAAAGCGAGAAAACTTCGGAAGCTCCCACTGGCTAGGATATGGTCTGATTGGGACAGAAGGATGAATGGGTTCGTTACAGATCTGTTCGTATGAAAGAGTGTTGCGCGAGCTGGAAACAGAGGTCTCAAGACTGGTCATCTTGTCCATCAGCATCTTGATGATGTCTGCCGACGGATTGATGGGTTGCGCGCCCCCTAAGTTGTAGGGCGCTTGGAAGAGGTTAGAGGAGGCGTGCGACATAGTCGATTGTATAATGTACGGATGACTAATCGCAGGGGCAGAGGTGAAGGCTAAAGGTGGTTGGTTAGAAGACATAGCTGAGCCCGTTGTTGCCACGAGAGGTTGGACTGTGGTAACGGGGGCCAAGGGGTAAGAAGCCACCCTGGTGTTGATAGGGGCCAGGGTAGGCGGGATAGAGACGACAAGGTTTTGAAAAGGAGTGGATAGCGGTTGAGCGGGTTGAGGTTGACAAGGGGCCGGAACCCCGGTGGAAGTGGGCCCAATGATAGAGGGAGAGGCCACACCTGGAGGATTGGTCAAAGTCTGGTCAGTGGTCAAAGCGATGGCTTGAATGTCCGAAGGTTGAACTATGGATGTTGTCGATACAGCCGTAGTCGCGATAAGGGAGGTTGGCATTTCGTAGATCGGATTGCCCAAGGAGTCTCGCGTTCGGCTATGCGCGAGATAGTGTTGTAAGGCCTTGACGTTGAGGTCCAAGAATCGCTCGAAGTCTTGGTCCCCTTCTTGGACAATGGGAGTCTGCGGCGGGGTTAGACGGGCAGGAGATCTTTCGGTCTCTGAGTTGAACTCCATTGTAGGCTTGGTCACGGATGGGGTGGACGGAAGTGGTTGACGGCTAGCGTGGTCGACAAGAGCCTTGGCTTGGCTACGAGTCAAAACCATGCAAGGCAAAGAAGGTTCAGGTCTCAGGAACTGTGTTGCTCAGTTTCAGAAGACCAGGATGGAGTCTTTGACAGAGAAGGGACAGGTTTCAGGTTGCTAGTTTTGGAAAAAAAAGGACAGTGACAGAGACCGACGTCGATTGAGAAACTGATGTCGGTAGGAAATATGGCCGACGTCGGTCAGATAACCGATGCTGGTAACAGATAAGCCGACGTCGGTAGTAGGACCGATGCCGGTGACAGGAGAAGCCGACGTCGGTGGCAGAACCGATGTCGGTGACTGTGTTTTCTAGAGAACCAAAAGATTCTTGGAAAACAATGAAGAAAACGTCCTCACACACTCAAACAAATAGATGAGAAGAGGAAAACAGAGAGAGACAGACAAGCCTAAGCGATAAATCCTAGAAATTAACCTTAGAAACCGTGGCTTATGCCTTAGATGAATGTTTAGGGAGATTGGCTGAAAAATGGGTCCTGGAGGAAGGCGGTCTAAAGATGGTTTCAGGTGTTGTTTTAGGTGCTCAAAGATCTGTGTTAGGGTCTGGTACGTGGCCTGGTGCTAAGGAGCAAGCTCCCCTCACTTCACGATTCCAGTGGTTAGCTGGTCTCGCTTAGCCAAGATATACCTCGCCTAGAGTTTAGACTCCGCTAGAGAACGGAGTGGGCTTCCCCCTTGGTGATGAAATCCAAGTAGGGTCACCGGGACGGGTAAGGTATCCGCTGGGGGATGAATTCCCAGTCGGGCCTTGTCTCAGGTAAGTTTTATGTGTGTTTTAGTGCATGTGGTCAGGTAGTGTAACATCAAGTGTCTACGATTTATTCAATATGCGCCTAAGTTACTAGATGTGGACTAATGCAAGCACAAGCAAAAATGAAAGTGCAATATGTTTTAATGCCCAAGTCGAAATGTGATATTGTTATGAAGACAAGTTGGAGAAAGGGTTGAGAGTATGATGTTTAGACTAGTCTAGAAATGCAAGGAAGAAAGATTCGTTTTAGTCCTGCTTATAGTGTCATTTGGAATAGAAGAAAGAGACAAGAAGGAAGGAGCCTAAATGCACCTAAATGAATGAAAAGGAAAAGGAACCCAGGAGGAACCTAGTGTCCCACCGGGCGTGCCAGAGATGTTTCTACCTCAAATTTGCCTTTCAGATCATAAAGAAAGAAGAAACTAAAAAGTAATGGACAAGGCTTGGGAAGTACCTGGACTAAAGATTGCGCACCGTAAATCCAGACGCTTGTGGGCACTCCTCTTTGGCTGTGGAGGAATGACACCTGCAAGAAAAAAGAAACTTGGACAAGAAAACGTTAGATGGATGGGCAGTGGGTTGCCAAGCAAAAGCTTGTTCCCGGAAGTGTAAAAACTTCCTCAAGGGAGGTCAACCCACTATTTTGATAAGATAAGTGACTGATAAAAAGACAGAATGCCAGAATACAGAAGTGACAAAGAAAGTAGAAAGGAAAGAAGAAAACAAAATGATTACCTGAAGGAGCTGTAAGGCTGAAGACAGTCGCCGAGGTCGAAAATGTCGTCGGCGTCGGTTATCTGATCTGCCGGCGTCGGCTATCCTGCCGACGTCGGTTGGGGAAGTGACCGGCGTCGGTCGGGGTTATGGCCTGTAGTCGGGTCTGAGTTGCTTTCTGGGTTGTGGACGGGTCTGAGACTGAACGGGGACAAGTTTGGATGGATTGGGGAGTGGTCTGGTTCGGGTTGGGTGCCTGATGCAAGGTCTTTTTGGCAGAGGGATGAGGAAGTTGTCTGTGATTGGATTAAAAGAGGGACAGGGAAGAGGAGGATTCACAGAGGACAGGCCCTGAGAAGGCCTTGCAGCCTCTCAGGGGGAAGGACAGAGGGAGCAGAAGACAATAGAGGATAGGATAGATTACTGAATACTAAATAAATGAAATAAAAAACCAGACTTGCTTACCTTTTAGCTTGCTGAATGAAGAGAGGAGAAGATGTTGTCGAAGCCACAGAAGACTTGTTGCAAGGAGAAGATACTGATCCAGAGCCTTTTCACCTGTTACTGTTGTTGCACGAGGTCAAGATAGAGGATAGACGGAAGCCAAAGCGCCAAGAGAAGTCTGTTTTCGAGCTCAAGAGTCCAGGGGCTGCAACGGATGCAGAAAGGGATAATGAAGGCTGTCGACGCCGACAGTTTCACCGACGTCGGCCGAAGGGTCGCCGACGTCGGCGGTCGCAGGATGGGGACAGAGGCTAAAAATAGCCTCTGCCCATTCTTGCACGCTGCCGGGCGAGGGGTCATGGGAAGAACGGTCACGAGGATGCTAAAATGGGCGTGGGGGGAGATAATGAAGAGATTTGGCCTAATAAATGCTAGGGGGAAGGTGGAGGGATTCAAGGGAGGATCCAAGGTGGCAAGGGTAGGGTGGAAAGGGGGCCACTTGATTAAAATACTTAGGTTATTTTAATCAAATGGAGGCCAAGGGTTAGGATCAGGGGTTTGAGGTGGACAAGGGGGAGAACCAAGGTGCAGACACGTTTGCAGTGTCTACATTAGGATGCAGAATAGACAAAGTACTGGTATAGGTACGGGTGCAGCTATTTATCTCCAAGTGGGAGATTGTTAGGGTGTGGAGCTAAAAGCTTCACCTTAGGCAAACAGGGAGGTTTTTGAGCATGACAGTCACCAGCGTCGACAGGCCACAACTGACGTCAGTCAGGGGAAGTGCAGAGGAAACTGGCATCAGTAGGATATCGACCGGCGTCGGTCACCTCCAGTCAGGCAGGGACCGACGTCGGTCGCCTATGGTAGTCAGAACTGCTGTTGACAAACAGTCAGTTAAGTGAACGTAGAGTTTGCATGATAAAGACCAGTTCGAGTCTTTGAGCCACTTGTCTAATTATTATATGCATGAGATCTATATAATATACTCATGGACTGTATTGTTAAGTGTTGAACTTGTAGAACCCAAGTGTGGAACTTGGAGAGTTCTTCCCATGGTGGAATCAAGTAGGATTCCCCATGTATGTAAGATCAGGTTTGATATGCAGGGTGTTGCAGGATCATGGAGGAGATCTACATGTGATAAGTAAGATCAGGTTTGGTCTGCTGGGATGTGTGAATGCGAGGGTCAAACGGAGATCGGCGGGGGAGCAAGATCCAAGGTGACAGCAATACATCAGGAGCAGGATCATGGTTAGATCTACTTGGAGTACCGGTTCATACTCGATTGTACCGGATGTACAATGAGGTGAACAACAACTTGTGTTAGCTGTGTGTTGTGACCTATGAGAGAAGATTACTCAAGTGGGAAGATTACTTGGAGCCCTTGAGGTGTGGAAGGCCTTGTAGAGGTGGAAGAAGAGTGTGATCTCTTTATTGTAATTTCCTTTGTAATGAGTTGAATACAATTGTGTGTTGCCTCTCATATTTTGTGTTATTTCTCATTGATAGTTATTTGTTCTTCTGGGTATTTCCGCACGTTTAAGTTGCTTATACATTGGTAATCATGTGTGCTCTTAAATCTGACAAGTTGTGTCAGAATTTTGGGAAACTTTGGTCCTGTCACTGTTTAGAATTTCATCTTTGTTTTCTATCAAATGGATATCAAACAAGTATGTTTAATAACTTATCAACATTTTTACATATTAGGTTTGTTGTTGTTGTCTTTGTTCGATAATAGGTGTCACTTGAGTAAGGTGTTGATCTATTTGTTTTTGCTCTTGGCCTGGATAGGATGGTGCATTCACCAAGTACTGTGTTAGTGGGTATTTCCTTTTTTATTCATATGGAATATTATAAGAGGGATATGGATCCATCTCATATGTTATATCATCACCATATGACTCTTGAACAAAGGGGTCACTAGTAACAAAGTTTTCATACTTCAGATTGTATATAGTTGTGCTACGTTTATAGCGAGGCATGTTTGGATCTATGATGAGGTCTCTCAAAAAACAAGGTCTAAAGTGTGGAAAACAATCGAGGTTTGAGAAAAACAACCTTTGGATCTATAAAAGAGGTCCAAATGGTAAAATAATTAATCTAGGTCTAAGGCAAGGGTAGAATAAAAATGTGAAACCAATCCAATAAAAGTCTTGATTTACCCAAAGGCAGTTATAATCAGTGGCAAATGTGTCTAAACAAGGTATAACAATTCTTGAACTAGGTCTAAAGTGAATAACAATTTACCCAAAGGCGGTTATAATCATTAGTTTAGAAAAAAAAGTTAGGCCCTCAATCAAAGTTCATGAAGATATACTTAGAAACAAAGGTCAATCTAAAACAAGAACTCAAAAGCTATCTAGTCTAAGGTAATTGGCTTGGATAAACTCGGTAGATGGATCATAAAACAATCTAATTATAAGGTAGTTGGCTTGGAAAGATACTCGGTAATTGGCTCACAAAAGACTCTTTGGAAAATGGAACTATGACATTTTAGAACTTGGCACAACAAACTCTAAATAAGGCACATGGAAACAAAACTTGACCCAAAGGATGCTAAAATAAGTAACATGATAACAAACGCTAAGTCTAGGCAAAAGATCTTTTAAACCAAATAAGAAATCAACCTAAGTTACATAATCCAAATGCAAAAGGTAGACCACCTAAGCCCAAATTAGAATAGGCTTCAGTGTACACCTGGTTAGTTTAGGATTTGAACTTCAAAAGATTGAATTTCAAATTTAATGTAAAAGACTCATATTTTCTAAGGTAAATAGGCTAGACTAAAAAGGGAAGCATAACCATGCATTTTAAAACAAAAGTATGAACGATTTTAGAACTTGGTTTTAAATTAAAAAAGTGTTTTGGAGAAATTTGGGTAGTGTAACAATGCTTCTTCAAACAAATGGTATGATAATGGTTTTAGAATAAACTCCAAGGTAAATGTTTGAAACAAAATTGGCAATGTAACAATGCTCTATCAAATAAGTGGCACACAAATAGTTTTGGAATAAAATCCAAGGCAAATATTTGAAACAAAATGGGCTGAGTAACACCTCTTGGTTAAAATTTGTGTATAACACATGAAGTTTTATACTCATTTAAATTTTGGAATACAAATAATTTTAGATCCAAACACACATGCTAACAAAATAAAATAGAATACGTACTAAGTGTATGTTCTATCCGTAAATTTGACAAGGTGTGTGTAGCTTCTGCCAAAGTTTCCACTAATATACTAATGCTAAAAAGGAATTGAGTGTTCATCCAAAAATTAAAGAGTGCATGTAGGTAGAGTTTTTAATCTCCCCTTTGTATCTCAAGCATTGATACGTGGCATGAACTTAGACTGTGAAGCACTCAACATTTAGCAAGATACTTCACAGCAAAGTGGGTTTGACTAAAATCTATAGGTTTCAAAATTATCTAAATGATCTCAAGTGTGGCTAACATAAGGGCACATCACATAAATTATATTTAAACTCACTAACTTGATATGCAAAGGTATAGTCCTTTGCACAATGACTTTTGCCATGTACTTTTTAGTGAAGCTAGATGTTTAGCATGAATTGATCTAGGTTTTTGTTAGGATTAGCAAGCTAACCACTCAAACACTATTCAATCCTAGTATCATGTGCCCAATTTATATACACCACTATGTATTGGGATTGGTACAATTTTGGGAGATGAAACCCCAGGTCAATGCACCCCTAAAGAACTTGTGAGGAGGTGATGAACTCTTGCACACAATCCAATGCATAAAAATAAACAAATGAAAATTAGAAGAACATTAGAGGTTGTTTCTAGGTCATCCAAATCACTCATATATTGGGGAGAGCATACCTTATGTTTCTTCCATTCTAGGATAAACAAATAAGGCAATAAACAAGGCACTTTTGATCACTTGAGTTCCCTATAGGGATAGGGGGAGAACATATACACAAATTTCATTTTGCCACAAACAAAACTAATCTAAGAAATTGAAACTAAATAAAAAACAAAAATAAAAAGCTCTTAAGATCTCTAATCTAAGATGAGTGTTCATTTTTAAAATACCAAACAAGATGTGAATGAAGTTTTAGCCCCTTAGCCTTGTTTTCTCTTGTAAAATTGAAATGTGAAAAGATAAGCTGTGTTAGGTCAATTGTAAGCACTAAAACAAAAGTGTGCATAAAATTTAGAAGTGTTCAAACCTCTCTTTTCCATGTAGGTTCATTCAAAAATGTTAGGGGGTTCTCTTTTTTATGCAAAAAATCCAACCAACAAAAAAAAAATCATTTTTAACTCTCGGGTTTTGGTTTACATAGAGTGAAGTCATCGATTATGTAATAGAGCAAAGTTATCATTTTCAATGAAGTCATCGGTTCCTCTATGGAACAGAATAGATATAAATAGGTATCTGGAAAATTCACTAGTAGATAGGGGTGAAATCACCAATTAGTCAAAGTGAAGTCACTGATTATGGCTTTAAAATATGTGAAGTCACTAAAATCACTTGAAAATATACCTAGCGAAGCCACCAAAATGCAGGGTCAAAATTGTTGTTTGCATTCATCAATGTCACCATTTTCACCACAAAGTAATATCTTTGTTTCCAGTGAATTCATTGATGAGAAATCATCGATATCTATAAAATAAATGATTGTAAAATAGAGGACAAAATAGGTGAAGTCATTGATTAGCAGGGCAAAGTCATCAATTAGTGACTAAATAAAATGATGAGAATTTTGAGCATAAAACTAAAAACTTGAAGATGTAAATGGTCTTTTTATGAATTTTAAAAGTTCCACATCATTCATCTAGTCCATAAGGGATGTACGGTCCCACCAGTCATGCCATTATGTAACATTAGGAATTCGAAAAGCACACAAGTATCGTTAGTTCTTTGTTAGTGAATCTCAAGAAAATTCAAGTATAGCAATGCAATGAAACTAAACCACTCTTGCCTAAGTACTATGTTGAGCATGACATAGTGAACAAAACTACAAATAAGAGATAAAAACACATAACAATATTACCTCCCTTGTCAAAATTATTATTCACTTGTTGGCATAGAAGACATTCTTGGAGACTTTGATTAATGCATTTTCTATTTTGGTAGCACTTTTCTAAGGCCACATGTGAATTTGCTTGGCCTGGTTTGTCTTGGTGTCAAAATTTTTGATATCAACTTGGCATTATAACATTGCTTTGTTGGCTTCTTGAAGGCATTCATGCAAAATAACCTTACACACAAAAGCTTGTTTGGGTAGAGTGGGGGCACTTGTATTTATAGGTCTCAAAATTAACTCTAACCTTAGGGAGGTTAGGTTTAGTTCTAACTTTGGTTGAGTCTAAAATAACCTAGGTTGAGTTAGGTTAACCCTAGATTGGGTCAAAGCAATCATGAAGGCTTGACAACTCATTTTAGATATTTATGAGCCATGACAACTCATAGAAGATATTTATGAGCTTTTTACTCACATTTTCTTTAATTTTAGGAATTAATAAAACATTTTATTAGCTCCCTTGACTTTGACCTTATATTTATTTTTAAAAAATCTTTTTAAATAAATATAATTCTCTAATTCAACTTGGAATTTTTACTTGAGCAAGCTAATTGAGATTTAATTTTTAATTAATCTTGTTTAGTGTTTTTTGTCTTTTATGAATTGTTTTAAATGTTTTTGCATTAATAGATCAACAGGCCAAGAAAGTCAAATTGTTTCATCGTAATTTGACTAAGGTTGAATCCAAACTAGGTTACTGGTGCATACAAGGTAATACCCTAAATAATCAAGCCTTAGCATGTTTATAGTTAATTAAATCCCTTACGTAGATGAATTTGGGTAATCTAGGGGATTTTTAGGCTTAAATTACGTCATTTTATAGAAATTGATTTGAATCCTGGTTTAGACATGAAAATGACCAAAAATGAGTGTCTATAAAGTGGCCAAAAATGAGTGTCGATGGTTTTTTAGACACTCATTTTTGCCACTTTCATGTATAAACCAGGATTTGGATTAATTTCTAGCAAATGATGTAATTTAAGCCTAGAAATCACTTGGATTTCTCAAATTCATCCATGTAAAGGATTTAGTTACCCAAAAATGTGTCAAGGTTTGATTATTTAGGGTATTACCCTGTATGCACCGATAACTTAGTTTAGATTCAACCCTAATCAAATTATGACCTAGTAATTTGACATTCTTGGCCTGTTGATCTATTAATGCAAAAACATTTAAAATAATTTATAAAAGCCAAAAAGCACTACGCAAGATTAATTAAAAATTAAATCTCAATTAGCTTGCTTAAGTAAAAATTCCAAGTTAAATTAGAGAATTGCATTTATCTAAAAAGGGAATTTTTCACACTCGAGTAGTTAAATCCAAATAAAATAATTGAGAATGTAGACTTCATTGTGAAAGTATCGAAACCACTATATTCTTCAAGGGCCAAATTTTAGGATACTCTTGTTATATAAGTTGCATAATTATAAGTAGTGGTTTAGTTTAGTTTTGATATAGTGCTTTGCACAAGAACCTAAAATATATACAGTGAATATTACATTATAAATGACGTCAAATGTATGATGCCATGTGTTTAAATCCCCATGTGGTTATCATATGCACATGAGAGATATTGTCTTAAGACCACTTAGGTTGCAATTTTGTAGAGATAATTATAACATGATATGATAAAGAATGCATGTTGAAGGCGATAACATGGTCAAATATGTTGATTGGATAGTTGTCAAGAGCATCCTTATGAACTCATATGTCATGATCCAAGCCTATATAAATAAAATAATTTTCTCTTAGCTCATATTTTTTCCCATTCAGGTATATATATTTTTATTGGAGCCCATTTTATCATTTAGTCCTATCATTTACAAATTTCTTGTTGCTAAGTAGTCGCATATTTTGTCTTGGGTCATGGAGGAGCTTGATGAAATGATGCAAAGCTCACGGAGGTCATTGGTGTAAAAGGATTAGGAAAAGATCATAGAATTGTAGTTTTATGTGTAATGGATCTATAATCTTGTTGTAAAAATCTATGTTATGCATCCCATAACCTAATCTATGACTAATTCCATGCAATATTCCGTAATTTAATTTTTTTGGTGTTTCAATTCATCTTATGGCATTTGATACAAGTATTTTAAGTGATAAATGAAAATCATGTTTAAACATTAATACTATTCATGCATATTAGATTATGTGTCTTGAAATTTATTTAAAGATGCATTATATTTGTCTTTATAAAGCCATATGCAAGTATTATGGTTAAATGTACAAATGCCCAATGGATGGTAAGGCACTAGTCCTGGGAAATTTGATTAATCTGCATTTAACTTTTTTTATTGTTTCATGAGAATTATGTGAAAATGTGTATGCATATCTTTCATTTTTTTATGTGAGCCTTGAGTGAATGCATAGTGTTGTTTATCTTAGTTTTTTTTATGGGATCTTTAAGGTGTTGAAAGTGAATTTATGTGTTATCTTTGTTATCTAAAAATAAAGTCCATGTGTGGTGTTTCTTTGATGAATGTGTATTCATTGTGTTAGTGACAAATTAATATGACCAATGTGCACTATGATTTACATTCATTTGCTATATTTTTAGGGATATAGGATGTCTATCTTGTCATAATTTAATTTGATTCTATAGAACGGGTTTTGTAGGACCTAAAGTGAGAAGACTATCCTTTTACCTTGTCTTAAAAAAACCCACAATAGTAGAGTTAAAAAATCCCTTCAACTTGTCTTTGCAATTGTCCTACCTATCCTTTTACCTTATCCATAAGTTTGATTGGGAGTGAAGAATTGACAAGTTTTATTGTCATGAGTGATGTGGACTAAGGATGTAGTTCTGGGAGCCAACACATTTGATGCGAAAAAAGATGAAGAAAGGAGGTAACAATAAGCCAAGACATGAGGTAAAGAGGATAAAGATAGAATAAAAATGAGTACGATGGATCAGTTGATGTTGTTATCAGCCCAATAATGTTAAGATAATTTTGCAAGCTTAAGCGTTGGGGTGGTTTTGTAATTGTCAAGTCGGTTTTGTAACTGTTAGTTTGCATTAAAGGGTAGTTTTTCAACTATTGAGGCAATTTTGAAACTACCAGTCTACATTAAGAAATGGTTTCACTTGCAAGGAATGTAAAAAGAAAGTAACTGCCCAGAATTCAATTTTTTGACATGAGGACCAATTTCCAAGATGAGGGGAGCTCAAAAAGACCCTATAAGATGTCAATATCAGTCAGGGGAGATAGTGTTGCAAAGGTATGGACCTAGTGGGCAAAGAGGCAAGTTGAGTTAGTTCAACTTCCAAGAAGTATGCAGGGGAGAGTGTAGTTGGGAGAGACACTAGTTGAGGGATGAATAAAATGATTGTTCTCATGAATTGAGATTGTGAGGGAGAGAGTATTTTCTAGTTAGTGAAGTGTATGTATGAATGTAAGAGTAGGGAATCGTTAGAACTACTCAAGTCCATTGAGGGATTGTATGTATTGGATCATCTTCATGTTTTGGTAATTCAATAAGCAATAAAGAGTGTGTGTTGGTTTTCCAAGTTTGAGTTTTCTGTCTAAAGGGTGTCTATTGGAAGGTTAGTGAGTCTAGGTTGGGGAGTAAGGCAGTGATTAACTTGGGCCCCTCTTTGCCATAAGCATCATCTCTCTTGCTCATTGTGGCATGGATGTCAGAATCCTCGTAACCTTTTTACCTTGGTGGACAGTGCTTATATGCAAAATAACAATCAAGATGGTTGGTGGCCCTAAATCTTCCATTGTGGGAGCCCACCCCATATTTTGCCATCCCCTTAGAGATGATTCACCACCTCCTCTGTTATATGTTGTTTACATGTACTTAATTTAGCTTTATGTTTTTTGCTATATATTTTGTGGTCGTAAATATTAACTTGCACTCATTTTTTTTAGATCGCGAATAACAATCAGCAACCTTTTAATTATAAACCATCTACATATTTTTATCTTTAATTTTTTTTTAATCAACAAATATGATGATAGGTTTCCAATAAAAGGAAAACGAACCTTTAAAAAGTACATATATCTTTCTAGAAAAGACAACACCAAGTTTAGTAACCATGAAAGAAACCAAACTCTGCGATGTATGAATTGTCATTTTAGTGCCAAGTACCATTCACCAGGTCATGCAATATTAGAAATCCACAAACCATACGATTACTGGACTGCAATTTTAGTACAAAGTACTATTCACTATCCTCTGCAACAATGAGAACTTGGCATTAAAACCACGGTCCTCATGCAATATCTTTAGAATATGGGCGCACATAGAAAAATCCCCAAACCACTTAGTTTCAAAATACTTTTTTTAACAGGCCAAAATTGTGACGAGAGACAATCAAACCCCACAATAGAAAAACTAACAATTTTAATTTAAATAATATTTGACCACAATCCTTACGCTATCAAATATATATATTTTTTTTTATTTTTTTAATATAAAAAAGTTTAGTTATTTATCTATTTTTTAATTTTAAAAAAATTAATGTGAAAAAAAATTATAATCTAGAATTTTTTTTTTTATATAAACTATAAATTTAAACTTATTTTCTTAGAATGGGTCTCTTATGAATTAGCATGAATTTTTAGGAAATATGATATTGGTTCAATATTTTTTCCACAAAATTTTGTCAAAAGATTTTTTAAGATCGATAGAGAATAAGTTGGATTTTAAGTTTAAGAATAGTATTTAAATTTGATGGTCATTCTTATTTGTCAAATAGAAAATTCATGATAGTTTCGTCGTTTAAATACCTTTCAACTTGTGTCTTAGTTAACATTATAAATTATTAAAATAAAAATATATTTTAACAATTTATAAAAAATATATTTGTAGATACTTCAAAAAAATTTACAAATAAATAAAATTATAATTAATAAAAATTAAATGCAAAACTTAACAATCTTTAACTTTTTTTTTTTTTTTTAAATCATTTAATTTCCTATACAATAGAAACTAGATATAGGAGAAAAAAATGATGCAGGGGCATCCAAGGTGAACAGAGAATCTTGCATCACCTAAAAATAGTAGAAGATTTTGAATAGCTTCAATAAAACATAGTATAAATTTGAGTAATTTCAATAAGAGTTCTCAGGTCACATTCTAAGATTTTAGAGATTATATTTTGGTTCACATTTCTCTTCAAAGTTGTAGTCTTGTGGAGGCCATGCATATTTCTCTAAGTTTCATAATAGCCTCATATATTCACTAAGTGTTTTCTATATTAATTATGGCCACATTTAGTCTAAGAGTCATTTGCGATTAAGTATAAACTCCACAGAGTTCATCATGGACTCAATAAATTTATAAGTTGGAATTAATAACCCATGTGACCATGGCCTCAACAAAGCTCCACAGAATTCTCGGCATTCAAGCACGGAATTACGAAGCCATAGAAATCTCAAAGTTTGTGCACAAAACATGGAGCTACAAAATTCTCGAAGTTCATGCACAAAACATATTTCACAGAGCCCACAGAACATGATCCACAGAGTCATAGCCTCGATATCAACCCACAGGGTCCTCAACAACTACAAATAATTCATGGAGTCCATGATTCTATGAAAAAAGGATAGGGGTCATCGTCAAAAGCAACTCGAAGTGATCAGTATCGATAAAACCCCACATGATCAAGGAGTTTGTTAGTCTTGATATCTGCCCACAGATTCTTAAATCTTCATAATACACAATGACCACAATGTCCATGAATCCATACAAGTGACAAATGTCACAGTGGCAGTTTGTTCACAGAGATCTCAATCCAAGTCATTGCAAAGGCCACAACGCTAATGCAGACACATGGTGAACTTAATACATCCACAGAGCCGTAAAGCACGGAGACCATATTAAAATAAATGGGCGTATGATCACTATTATGTGAATTCATAAATTCACAGATACGTAGGGATGTACAAAATTATTCACTTTAAATGATATAGCGGAATTCAAAGGGACAATTTTTGTGAGAGGGTGCCAAATGAAGTGTTTTAGGTCTCATTAGAAAACTCTTGATGATATCTTTCAATTGGTTATGGCCATGAGCCAATTAACTCAACCACGTGGTCGTTGTTACAACGAATTCCACAATAATCATAAATTGTTTGAGGGAAATTTTGAAAAGGCCAATAAACAAGGAATTAAAAAAGTCTCAAGTCAAAATTAAATGAAAGAGTAAAAGAATCACTACTGAAAAGTAAGGCAACAAATAATTAAACCCCTTACACCTCTCATCTGTACCAAAAAGTATAACATATCATAATTGTTAAATAAGTGAAGTAAATATTATAATAAAAAATAGCGAACAATTTCTACACCCTGATTCCTTGGAAACATATATCATAAACTTTTCATTTGAAATATCACTATCATTTTATTAGTACTATTATTATTATAATATAACATATATATGCTACAAATAAAATTGTTATAATTATAACAATTTAAAATATCAAAATTAAAAACTTAAAGCAATTTTATTGTATTACTTACAACTAAATTCTCCTCCGTATTAATATATGTATAAAGTTTGCATAAAAATAAATCTTTTAAAATTAATATAAGTAATATAAAAATATAGTCTAATAATAATTATTGCAATTTAATTGATGAGATGAGGATGTGTTGGTAAAGCAACTTGGGTGTCACATGCATTATCCAGGGTTAAAATTTGAAGGTATTGGAGGCCAATTGTGATCATTTCAATGATATTCACCAATTATAGTGGTATTATGTAGTATTGTTGGTATCGACTGGTTGTGGTCACTAAATTGTAACTAATTGTTGCTCCGGTCAAAAGCTTTATATCTATCTAATAATTATTACAATTCAATAATATTGTAAAAAATATATATATTAAATAAAAAATTGCAAGAGAAAAAGGAGATATATTAAATTAAATTAAGATAAAATAAATTATTAAAATTATGACATTAAAATATCACTAATATACATATCTTAAATAAATTTATGTAAAATACAATGATAGATATCATTTTCCAGATACTCACCATTCAATACATGGATTTATTTAATCATATCAATTTTGATATAATTAAATATTTTATTTTGATATAATTAAATGTTTTATTTTTTATTTTATAATGTTGATTTTATAATTAAATACTAATATTCTCACATCATTACAACTCCCAACTAATTTCCCAAATTTATTGTAAAAACACTTATTAATATAAAAAAAAATTAACTTTAAAAAAATATTTTAACATTTTATATTTAATAAAAAAAAATTGAATAAAAAAATATTTTATAATATTATTTTTTATTACAATTAAAATTTTAATTTTATTAAAAATATGAATTTTCAAATCTACGATGTAAATAAAATTCAACATTTTAAATCTTCAATTGTATTTAATTTTTTAATATAAAATACTATCAGAATATATAAAACGGTCTACAAAGTGTCAAATTCCAAACCCACTGAACTAGGGCGCCCACCCTCACATAGACCGCGGGGACTGACAAATCCGTTGACCGGATCACGGATGGAATGTGCTTGCTAAAACCAAAAGGGTTTGTTTTTTTATTTGAAACCATAATCTTTATAATTAGAGGTAAGCTCCTTATCAATTGAGACAAACACTTAAGAATTTGAAGAATTTGCGAATTGTCAAATATTTCAAAATTTTAATAGGCTAAAAGTTATATACTTTCCAACTTACGTCTTAGTTAAAATTATAGATTATTAAAATAAAAATATATTATTTATAATTTATAAAATATTATGTGTGTGGATGTTTCAAAAAAAATTATAAATAAATAAAATTATAATTAATATAATTAAATGTAAAATTTAATAAATTTAATTTATTATTATTATTAAATCATTTAATTTTTCATACAGAGTATAATAAAAATTAGATATAGAAGAAAATGATGTAGGGAGCATTTAAGATGAATAGAGAATCTTGCATCACCCAAAAATAATAGGGGATTTTAAGCAACTTTTATAAAACATATATAAATCTGAGTTGTTTCAATAAGTGTTTTAGGATCATATTTTGAGATTTCAAATATCACATTTCGGCTCACACTTCTTTTCAAAGTTGCAATGTTATAGAGGCCACACATATTTCTCCAAGTTTCACATTGACCTCGTATATTCACTAAGTTTCTCTATGTTAACCATGGCCACGTTTGGTCTAAGACTCATTTGCGATTAAATTTAAAGTACATAGGCTTTACTGTGGGCTCGATAAATTTATAAGTTGGAATTGATAAGCCCACAAATCCATGGCCTAAAAAAAGCTCGACAAAACTCTCGACGTTCATGCATAGAATCACAAAGTTGCGAAAATCTCAAAGTTCGTGCACGAAACATAGAGCCACAAAATTCTCGAAGTTTGTGATGGAACAGAGCTCCTATAGCCCACGAAATAGGGTCCACAAAGTCACAGTGTCGATATCAACCCATGAAGTCCTCGACGACTACAAAGAATTCATAGACTCTGTGATTCTGTGAAAAGGGGCAAGTGTCATAGTTAGAAGCAACTCAAAGTGATCGGCCTCAATAAAGCCCCACGGGATCACAAAGTCTATCAATCTTGATTTATCCCCACATGGTCTTGGATTCACAAAATACGCAATGACAACAAAGCTCACAGAGTCCATAAGTTCATGGAAGTGACAGGGGTCACGGTCACGACTTGTTCATGAAGATCTCAATCCAAGTCATTGTGGAGGCCAAAACACTAATGCAGACGTGTGATCAACTTAAAGTGGATTTTGTACATCCACAAATCCACAAAACGTAGAGACCATATTAAAATAAACGGGTGTGTGATCACTGTTATGTGAATTTCGTAAATTCACATATTCGTAGGAATACACAAAGACACTATTCACTTTTAACAGAATAGAAGAATTCAAAGGGCCACAGTTTTCGCGAGAAGGTTTCAAATGGGACATTTTGGGTCTCATTGGAAAGCTCTTGATAAGAGATTTTAGTTGGTTGTGACTATGAAATATTTATTCAACCATGTGGTCATTATTACAATGAATCCCCAGAGGAAGGGAAATGGATGGCGAACCTGAGCGCGTGGAGCAGCTCGTGGCTCAGCGAGGGCAGTCGTGCCCTAGCTGATAACAATTTTTTTTTCCTTTGGAGTGTGCGCAGGGGTGGCTGGGGTGAGGGCGTAGGGTGAAGACAAGCAGCAAAAGAGGGAGAACAGGGTCGGTTGGAAGCCAAGATGGAACAGCAGGGACCGAAGAGTCCCATTAGGGAAAAAAGTTTCAGTGAGATAGTGGGCAAGTGCTCTCAAGTGCAAAATCCCAGAATGAAGGAGACAGTTGGGTCACAGCAGAATTTCGGGGCGCAGGGCTCTAGTCCAGCTGGAGGGACAAGAATTTCCAAAGTTAATGGGTGCTTGGAACGCTGCAATGAGAGACCGAAACTGGTGATTCCGTTTGACATGATAGCAGAGGATGTGGAATACTACACGAAACATTCCTTGTACTGTAAATTCCTAGGTTTGAAAGTTTCCTTACCTTTTTTGGAAAATTGGGCTCGCAGGATGTGGGAGCCGGCAGGGGAAATGGAATTGGTGTTATTGGCGAACAGCTTCTTCATGGTTACATTCAACTCCCTGGAGGATAGGAATCGTGTGTTTGAAGGAGGGCCGTATTTCTACAATCAGGCTGGTCTTTTCCTGAAACCGTGGCATGCTGGTTTTAACCCCACTGAGGAGTTGCCGAACAGGGTTCCAGTGTGGGTTCATCTCCCACGAATGCCGATCGAATGTTGTAGGGAGGATGTTCTGCTGATGATAGCTTCAATAATAGGAAAACCGGTGGGGTCTTCCTCACAAACTATGGGGAAGAAGATCATGACATATGCCCAAATATGCGTAGAGATTGACTTAAGCAAACCTTTGCCAGATGCGGTTGATATGTGTGCAGGAGAGTATTCTTGGGTTCAGCAATTGGACTACGAGACCTTGCCATTTAGATGCCGTCTTTGTCATGAGTATGGACACTTGGTAAGAAGATGCCCGAAAAACAAGGTGGAGGAGCGACCCCCCAATTCCTCACCTCCCAAGAACAAGCCAGTTGTGGAGGAGAAAAGGAAAGAATCGGGAGGGGTTGGGGGCAAGGACATGGAGGGGTTTATGCCGGTAAAATCCAGGAGCAGGAATAAGGGTTATAAGAGAACCTTTTTGGAAAGGCAAGAGGATGACTCTTTTAATAGATTTGTAATCTTGGAAGATTTGGGGCAGTAGGAGATTAACCCAGGATCTGGTAGTGGAGTAGTGCTGATGGAGGAAATAGAAAACATGGTTCAGGATGCTTCTATTCCACCGGAGCACGCAGCAGAAGCGCCCTTACCAATGCAAGTAGAGGGACAAGAGAGAGTGCAGAGTTTCGCTGAAATGATAGAAGAAAGGTACCAAGGTGGGGCGGCTAGAGGAGAGGCGTCACAGCCAGGGGCAGAGGAGGAGAAGCGCAGGAAAGCTACTTCCAACTTGGGAATTCTTCAGAAAGAAAGCAAAAAAGGATCTTCATATAAAGGTGGGAAGGCCGGGAGAAGAAAGGAGATAGAGCGAATTAAGGCGATTGGAGAGAATTTGGTTGAATCAGGGTCGGTTAAGACCTTAGATACACACTTTTTGCCCCCGTCGAAATGATTACGGTGTCATGGAATGTAAGGGGCTTGAATAGCGGCCCTAGACAAAAAGCTATTCGGGAGTTAATCAGAAGTCAGCACCCTGACATTCTCTTCTTGCAAGAGACCAAAGTGTCAATAGAGTTCATGTTGGGTATTGCCCCAAGGATGTGGGGTCAAGGAGCTTGCCAGTGCATTGGGGCACAGGGGGCTGCCGGCGGATTAGCTTGTTTTTGGAATTCGAGGAAGGTTACGCCGGTGACCTGGATGGCCTTTAGGTCGGTGTTATCTATGGTTGCTTTGTGTGTAGATACGGGAGAGTATGTGCTTCTGTCGAATGTTTATGCACCCACAGATTGGCAAGGTAAGATATCTGTTTGGAATAGCATTCAGTTGGTACGCAAGGAATTTCCCTATTTACCTTGGATCTTAGCTGGAGATTTTAATGCTATTATGGATCTGTCGGAAAAAAGAGGCGGAATTACTAGATTGGATCTGTCTTCTTCTCTTCTTAATGAGAAGGTGGCAGAGCTTAATTTGGTGGAAATCAAACCAAGTAATGGATGCTTCACATGGAATAACAGAAGGTTGGATAATACTTTTATAGCGGAGCGGATAGACAGGTTTTAGTGTCCTGTTTCTGGGTGGGAGGCAGGTGGGCGCTCAACTTCGAGATTTTGGACTGGCGGGGATCGGACCACTGGCCTATCAAGTTGAATATCACCTCCGCTGTCACGCATCAGAAGCCTCCCTTCAAATTTCAGATTATGTGGCTACGGGATCAGAATTTATATGGCTATATTGCAGAGTGGTGGAGAGCTGGTCGGCCTTTGACAGGGACAACAATGTACGTTTTTGCTAAGCGTCTCCAATTTGTCAAATACCAGTTGCAGAGATGGAATAGGCAGAGTTTTGGCAACATCTTCCAGGAAAAGAAGAGAGCGCAGGAGGAGCTTAATGTTGTTACTAGATTGATACGTGAAGAGGGGCTGACAGAGGACTTGTTGAGAAAGGAAGGGAAGGCGGTCAAGATTCTGGAAGAATGGGAATTGAGAGAGGAAATTTTCTGGAAACAGAAGGCAAGGATTGAGTGGCTGCAAGAGGGAGACAGGAATATGGCCTTCTTCAACTCGGTCAAGACCAGACACCATGGTAACATGCTTACTTCTCTTGTCACAGATCGAGGTGAGGTTATCTCAGCTACTAGTGATATTTGCAATGAGGCTGAACATTATTTCAGCACCCTCTTCCGTGAGGATGGGCAACGGGATGAGGCCACGGAGGACTTGATCTTGTCATGTATTCCTTCAGTTGTGTCCCATGACATGAAGGAGAAGCTGGGTAGCCTGATATCGATGGAAGAATTGAAGAGGATTGTCTTCTTGATGAAGAAAGGTAAGGCTCCTGGACCGGATGGGTTTTCGATTGAATTTCACTAGGAATTCTGGGGGATTATTAAGGATGATTTGTTAGCAGTGGTTCAAGAGTCGCAAGCTAATAAGCAGATGTTGCGGGCTTTGAATTCTACCTTCCTGGCACTCATTCCAAAGGGGGAGGGGGCGAATCGCCTTAGTCAATTTCGGCCTATTTCACTGTGTAATGTTATTTACAAAATTCTTTCGAAGCTGATTGCGAAAGACTGAAGAAGTGCTTGAAAGTGATGGTGGCGGAGGAGCAGAGCGGCTTTGTGGAAGGCAGGCAGATTTTGGATGGTATTGTCTTGGCTACAGAGGCGGTCCATTCAATGTCGAAGTCTAAGGAGAAGGCAATGTTCATTAAATTGGACATGTCAAAGGCATATGATAGGGTGCGGTGGTCCTTTCTTCAGAGAGTGTTGCAGGCCTTTGGCTTCGCGAGGGAGTGGATAGAATGGGTTATGAGCTGCGTTACCTTGTCTTCGTTCTCTGTCTTGGTGAAGGGGGAATACACGAGGTTGTTTGGGGCTACCAGGGGCTTGAGGCAGGGAGACCCTCTTTCCCCCTACTTATTTCTTCTTTTGGCTGAGGCTCTTGGCCGTCGAATCAAAGAGCACACGAGGGTGGGGGAGATAAGGGGATGGAGATGGGGAGGTGGACTACCTGTTCTCTCACACCTTCAGTTCGTGGATGATGTGGCCATGATGGGCGCTGCCACCACAAGCGAGGCTAGCAATATCCGCAGTTGCCTGGATGAGTATCTTGTGGCTTCTGGACAGGTTATTAATGAGGAGAAATCGTCCATCTTCTTATTTAATACGCCTTTGGCTATATAAAGGAGAGTGGCCGAGATTCTCAGGTTTCAAATAGGTAACCTCCCGGTTATGTATCTTGGTATTCCGGTTTCCACGGGGAGGCAGTCCAAGGAGTCTTGGTAGATTATTTTGAACAAATTTCGTACCAGGGTGAATCATTGGACCCATAGATGGCTATCCTTCGCAGGCCGGGTCCAATTGATTCAATCAGTGGTTCAGGCTCTCCCCCTCTACAGGGGTATGCTACAGGTGGTGCCAGTTAGTTTTGTGCAGGATTTGGACTCTCTGGCTAGACAGTTCTTATGGGCGGGGAACCTTTCCACGACCAAATGGAGTCTGATCCGCTGGGATGTCGTCTGCAGCCCGAAGAGATTGGGGGGTTTAGGCCTTAGACAATCCATGTTCGCCGGTACGGCCCTAGCGGCCAAGTTGTACTGGAGATGGTGTACTGAGCGGGACCGTATGTGGGCCAAGGTGTTGGCACACAAGTACTTTCCTGGGAATGATCAGCAGGACATACCTCGTTACTGTTTGACGGGGATGGGCTCGGTGATTTGGGACACGCTTAAGAAGGGGGCGGCTTTAATCAAAAGTGGTCTATTCTGGGTTTGCAAAAGCAGGATGGAAGCGCAGTTTTGGCACGATTCGTGGGATGGTTTTCCTCCTATAACACAGCAGTACCCTCACCTTCAAGCTCTTTCTCAGAGATTTTGTGAGGCTGGGTGGGTTAAGGTGAGTGATTTCAAACACTTTCACTACCAGGATCAGCTCACAGAAGCCAGGTGGAAGAGCCCGGAGGGTTGGCCGGTTAGAGGTATGGAGCGAGAGTGTGAGGAGTTGAGGGGGATTTTGGCTAGGCGCAATTGTTGCGCCCTCAGAGGGGCTGATGAGCTGGCATGGTTTCCTCATCCTAAAGGGAAATACACTATTTCTGCGGGATACCAGGAGCTTGTGGCAAGAAAATTTGGTGAAACTAGGGAGGTCCCCTGGTGGAAGCGAACCTGGAGTAAGTTCTCGTGGCCGAAATGCAATTGTTTTGCTTGGACTTTGGCTTGGAATCACTGCCTGACTTGGGAGAATTTGCGCAAAAGAGGCTTTGTTGGACCATCCTGATGCATTTTGTGTGGCGTGGAGGAGGAGAGTTCGATGCATATCTTCTTTAATTGCCACTTTACTAGACGCATTTGGAATGCCTGGTGGGCGGCATGGAATTGTAGAGCAGTCCGTGCCTCTTCTTTAGCCGACTTCTGGCAGCAATTGAGTCAGCCGACCCCTGCTGCGCACTTCCTGAAGGACATGTGGTACGTGGGTCCTATTTTCTTGTTGTGGCAGGTGTGGCTTGAAAGAAACAAAAGAATCTTCAATGGTGTCAGATTGGAAGCGTCACAGGTATGGGGAAGAATCAACAAGATGATCCAAGAATCGGTGGAGGCTAAGAGTGAAGTCGAACTGCCCTTGAACAGAAGCGACGCAATGGTGCTGGACAGGTTGGGAATGAGTAGGCTCTCTCCAAGCTCGACGTGTGTGAGGAAGAGAGAGGGCGCGCAACAAAAAGTGCAGAGAGGAGGGGCGTGGCAGCCTCCTCCGGGGGACTTTTTGAAGATCAACACTAACGGATCGTCCAAAGGGAATCCGGGTCCGGCGGGTATAGGAGGAATTGCCAGAGATTTTCCTTTTTGCGGTCCATAAGGGAGAACAAACGGTCAATAAAATGGAAGGATCGGCCATTTTGGTAGCATTGAGGAGAGCTTATGAGATGGGCTGGTGTAAAGTGATTTGTGAAGCCGATTCACTAGTCTTGATTAGTATGATTCAGGAGCGGCAAATTCATGATGTGAACTGGCAGTTATCCCTGATTGTCCAGCAGATTTTAGAAATTAGTCGGCTTATGGATTCGGTGATTTTTGCTCATGTCCCACGGGAGTGGAATAGAGCGGCGGACTGTTTGGCCAGATGGGCTTCGGAGGGAACGGAAGGGACGCCGGTGGTCGAGGAGGCTCAGCGGCCAGTTGATATTAGACATAATTTAGAGCGAATTCTGGTCGAGGAAGGGAAGGTTTGAGCGTTAGTTTCTTTGTTTCCAGTTTGTTTTGGTTGGTGTGGTTGCCGAAATCGCTGATATGGTCTTTGTAATTTTTTCGTAAATGAATAAAGTTTTTACCCCTGGTTTATTTTACAATGAATCCCCAGAGAACCACATACAGTTTGAGAGAGAATTCGAGAACGCTGACGAGCAGAAAAATAAACAGATCTCAAAACGAGAATTAAAGGGAGGTTTTCTCTCTAAAGAAGGCAACAGAGCTCAATGGAGAGTTGGCATATTGAAGGGAGTAGTTGACAAAATAGGAGAAAGAAAAAAGGAGATCTCGAAGTAGAATGTAAAACTAGAGGCTTGTTGTATGTGAAACGTCATGATCCCAAACTTTGTCTACAAATATAATTCTATCTCAAATTTAATAAAGAAAATCTTTCTTTATGAGTACATCTTGTGTTTTGTGTCTTTAAGAGTTATAAAGTGAAAGAATCACCATCGAGAAGTAAGGCAGCGATTAATTTATCCATTGGTACGCTCCATTTACACCAAAAAGTATAACATATCATGATTGCTAAATATATGAAAAACATAATAATAAAAAACACCAAGCACTTTATACACTTCGATTCCTTCTAAATTTATATCATAAACATTTAATTTAAAATAGCAATTCCAATTTTATTAATATTACTATCATTATAATAAAACATATATATACTACAAATTAAATTATTATAATTATAATAATTTAAATTATCAAAATAATAGATTTTAAAACATTAAAGCAATTTAGTTACATTATTTACAATTAAATTACCCTTCCCTATCATAATATATGCATAAAGCTTGCATAAAAATAAATCTTTTAAAATTATTATAATTGTATCTATTATAATAATCACAACAAAATAATAAAATGCCGAAGAAAAAAATATTTTAAATAAAAACTTAAATGGAAAAAAAGGAGATATATTTAAAACAAAAACTTAAATGAAAAAAAGGAAACATACCAAGTTAAGTTAAGATACTCTATGACCTAAAAAAAAATAATCATTTTAATTTTTTTTTTTTTTAAATTTAAAAATAAAAAACATTTTAATATTTTATATTTAATTATAAAAAATAATTAATAAGAAATAAAAAATATTTTACAATATCATATTTGATCATGTCGACTTCCAGGCCTGTTTAAGAGGGGGGGGGGGCCGAGGGGATATATGTAATGCGTATATATATATATATACACATATAAAAACATGAGCAGTGCCAACTTGGCAAGGCAAAAAAAAAAATTTAGATAAAAGACAGGAGGGGGTCTTCTGCCCACGAGGTTGCTTTCACCTCCATTGACAAATCTATTGACCGGATCACGGGGGGAATGTGCTTTGCTTGGTAAATATAACACCGGATTGAGCCCAGTATATCTTTCATTATTACTCCAATATAGGAATGCCGTTCAAACGGAAAAGCATCGTGATTCGTTTTTTAAGCTACACATAGAAATCAAAATCATGGTCAAAACAATACAGAAATCCCCCAGCTAAACAATCGTCGAATGTTGCCGTGAATGCAACGGCTGACAGACAGGCCAGGCCGTATTGTTATTTTATTTTATGGATTTTTCCATCAAACCCCGTGAGAGTTTACGGACACCTTACACCTGGGTGGTTTATATGACTGGAGTCATTAAAACAA
Source organism: Torreya grandis (assembly GCA_037957365.1). NCBI lineage: Eukaryota > Viridiplantae > Streptophyta > Pinopsida > Cupressales > Taxaceae > Torreya > Torreya grandis. The sequence goes on along the minus strand of JARHVA010001158.1, from coordinate 850,301 downwards.
TCGTCATGCGCATTTAGTAGGCTTTACACTGACAGACACCCGGAGAGTTATTGATTGCCATGGTTTTAGGGCCCATGATCCATCCAGATAGCTAAAGTTTTTACTCCTTTCTATCTAAACCCCGTTTAACCCGGTGCGGTTTACCGAGCCAGCCAACGGCGCGCAAGTTGCTCCGTATGCGTAAACCGGAAAGTAGATGGGCCGCTGTGTATAATTCCCCACACTCTAATTTAGTTTCGGACACCACTGTGTATACATCAAATTTTAGTTATGGCACTGCTGTGTATAATTCCCCACCTTCTAATTTAGTTGCGAGTATCACCATGTATACATTAAATCTCAGTTATGGCACCAGTGTATACATCAAATTTCAGTTATGGCACCAGTGTATACATCAAATCTTAATTATGGCATCACTATGTATACATCAAATCTCAATTATGAATAGATTTAATGATTAAAGTGATAGATTTAATGGTTAAAGTGAGTGTAATGGTAAAAATTATGTTAGTCAAAAAAATATTATTATATTTGAAGTATAGTTAAGGGCTTCCTTGATATAGTATTGTATATTGTGTAAGAGTTATGGTCTACAGTATTGTATACTCTGTAAGAGTTATGAATGGACTTCATATAAAAATATTTGTGGGTGAAAAAACATTATTACATTTAAAACTCAGTTAAGGACCTCCCTAATATAATGAGGCTTACAAAGGATATATGGTAAGAGTTATGAGTGGGTTTAATGTTAAAAAACTTGTGTTTTTGAACTACATTATTGTATTTGAAGTACAGTTAAAGGTTTTCTTAAAATAGTAGGCTTTCAAAAAGTAAGGTGCAAGAGTCATGACTAAACTTAAAATGGTAAAAAACTTGTGTTCTTGAAAAACATTATACATTTGAAACACACTTAGATGCCCCTTTAAATGGAAGGCTTACAAAAAGTACAGTGTAAGAGTTATGAGTAGGTTTAATGATGAAAAAACTTATGTTTTTGCATTAAGGGTCTCCCTAATATAATAAGCTTAAAAAATATATATTGTAAGAGATGAGTAAACTTAATGGTGAAAAAATTGTATTCCTGAAAAACATTATTACATTTGAAATACAATTAAAGGTCTCCCAATATAATAGACCTCCAGATAGTAAGGCATAAAAATTATAAATAGACTTAATAGTGAAAAACTTATATCCTTCCAACAAAAGATTAGAAAAAAAACAAACAAACATCATTACATGTAAACTTAATGGTGAAAAAATTGTATTCTTGAAAAACATTATGACATGTGAAATACAATTAAAGGTCTCCGAATATATAGACCTCCAAAGACCTCCAGAAAGTAAGGTATAAAAATTAGAAGTAAACTTAATAGTGAAAAACTAATATCCTTCCAACGAGAAAAAAGAAAAAAACACTAAACAAACATTATTACATTTAAAATTCGCTTAGGGACCTCCCTAATATAGTAGGCTTACAAGTATGGTGTAAGAACTGCCCTCATGTCTCTGAGCACAGAAAAGTGAACAGGGTGAGCCGGGTGTCACACACCTGAAAAAAAGACACATTTCTTTTCTAGTACCCCCACCACCCAATTCTAGGTTTTGGACCCCACCGGTTTTACTGTAACAAATGCCCCATCCTCTCACCCAAATTCAGTCTCACACATATCTTTTTATGTTTCGATGCCTCATTCATTCAACCAGTTAGTCAGGCCCATTGTCTCATATGCCGAAATAGGTTCAGAATCATTCTATCACTGGATAGATTTGATACCTTCCTCAGCTTTCACAGGCCATCTTCCTCTTCATAGAAGATTTTGTCCCTAAAATCAAAAACCTAAGCAAAAATTTTCTGAGGGACCATTTTCCCGAAGAAATGATTTGAATGATCAGAAATGAAGTATTAAAAAGCATACTTACTAAAAACAAAGCCGGTGTATATAAGTTGATGTTGCAGAAATACTTATCATATTTTTTAATTCTTTTAAGAGATGACATGGCATTAATGTTTATCATGCATTTAACCTTTATAAACAGCTCTACTTCAAGTGGGCCGTGGGATGATTGGCTAAAATCCAAAATCATTCCACAGTAGTAGTGGCAAACAATCTCACTACTTCAAGTGGGATGATCGGCTAAAATCCAAAATCCTTCAGCAGTGGGTGGTGCCAAACAACCTCACTCAACTGTGGTACTATCGAGAAGAAGAATTACACCACCTATGGTGCGGGCTTTACTTCAAAATCTTGAGGTGGATTTACAATGTCGATATTGCCTCTGAAAAGTAACTACCTGGATAAGTATGCCCTGACAAGCCTTCCATAAACATGTATATCTCTCACACAAGAGAGGCCTATGCCCTGACAAGCCTTCCATAAACATGTATATCCTTCACACAAGAGAGGGCCTACCATTCAAATTTGATTCTAGCAGAAGGAAAATAAGAAATTTCAAAATGAACATAATTGCACTCTATGTAGGCAGAATACACCCGAAGAAAGCTATAACTGTTTACTACTCGATTATTACTAACGTTGTCAAACAGCATTTAGTCCCCGTCCGAATGGATTAATTAGTTTTAGTTCCAAATATGTTACAGCCTGCCCACCTGTTTTACAGAATGTTTGCTCCAGAACCTTACAAGCCCTAAGGACACCAATCCCTTCCCATCAATCAAAAGGACAATCCATCAGATGAAACGAATACAAGAACAATGCTCATTTATTGTGCGGTCTGAACACATTGCAGAGCTTTCAAATACAATAGAATGATCAAAAACATTGAGAATTTGAATTAAATTACGACTTCCAATATATGTCATATTGAAGTATATACAATAACCAATTCCTAGCTAAGCCTTCTATCTGTCCTACCGTCTCTCGCTCTCTCTATACATTAAACATAATTGTTGAATTGCACCAGGAACCCATACCACAATTTATATCTTTTTTGTGAGAGTAACCGAACAGAATGTTTTGCCAACGCGATTCGAATTGATAGCCAAAGTGGAATATGTATAAAAATACTCAAATTGGAAATGCATTCTTCCTTATAGGATCCTCTGCTTTCTTTTATCACCATCATGGCTAACGAAAAACATAAATAAGGAAAATTCGGCCTCAGAAGCAGAAAGATTTCAAGGCAAATAAAATGAGGCCGCAAAGAATCTGAGAAAAATCCAAGAATTACTCTTCCTATATGGATCAAATCCACTTTATTTGTATGTAGCTATGTCAGAAGTGAATGAGTGAATGCTATAGCAATGGCTGTAGATAAGACTGCATCTTCCTAGACGTAACATTTCACTGAATTCTCCAGAACTTGCTGGCTTGGGCAAATAATTTCTTTGACTTTAACACCATTCTTGTAAATCTTGAATGTGGGCACAAAACTTATGCTCTCTGACTTTGCCAATGTCGGATTTTCTTCAATATCCACCTTCAACAGTTGCACAGAAATCCATGTTACAGAATGAAAAAACACAATGAATTTGATAAACTCACAACTTTCAATGCTGAATCACCTATTTCCTGTAGTTTCAAAGGGATTCATAGCTGATAAGGGGTTTTAGCTAGCAGCCTCACCTAACTATTTTTCATTGATAAATTAAGTTTGATATTAGTTTTAGTATGGATTACCTTAAGAAAGTTAACAGATGGGTATCTTCCACACAGCAGATCAATAAAGGGTGAAATCTTCTCGCATTGCTCATGTGCTCTTGTTTTAAAAAGAACTACTGCCAGACCTGTATAGCCATACGTAAAGAAAGTTATACAATCATTTTGCTATTCTTTCTTCTGAGAAAGTAAAGAAATACCACAAACAAGCATGGTAACTTCAGTGATCTGTCAGTGCGCAGTGCTAACCAGGTGAGCTAATGGCTTCTTTGTATTGATCATTATTATTGACAACCTCAACTCCCCCTCCAAACTTCATATTGTATATCTCCTCACCACGAGACTTCTTCAAAGCCACTTGAACATAAAAGAGAGACTGAGCTACTTCTTTATCTCCTGGCACTTCCCTCCTCAAAATTTCATAATCCCTTAGAGCTTCCTCCCATCGCTCAAGCTGTTAATCATCATACGAATGTCAATCATAAGAAAAAGCAGCACGAAGAGAGATGGGTAGACAAAACAAGTTCCGAATATGTCAATTAAGCTACATAGAAACACTAAGGCTGATGGAAATATTAGGAAGGCACATGTACCTTTGTATTTGATGCAGCCCGCCTATGAAGAGCCTTGGTATAGTTAGGTTGAATACTCAAAGCCAGATTACAATCTTCAACTGACTTCTCCCATTGACCAAGTTTCGACCTGCAGACTGCCCGGTTAGAAAGCAAAACTGCATTCAAGGGATCATGTTCAAGGCCTTCTCCATATGCTGCACAAGCTTCCAAATACTCGCCATTTTTGAAGTGCTCATTTCCAATCAAACGAGCATTGGCCACAGCTTTGGCCCGTCTGACCAGTGAAGAAACCTCATGGTTGCATGAATCTATTCGAGCTGCTTTCTCTGCCGCTGGAACTGCATTCTCAAACCTGGCATAAAAGACCAAATTTTATATCCATCCATATCCACTTCAAAGTTTCATTTACATTTCCCATTATTTCTTTTGTAAGAGTTTCCTCAATTGATAACTGATTAGCCAAATGTCAATTACCTTCCTAAGGCCATGTCCACCTGAGTTCGTACCAAAAGCAGATAAGCATCACCTACAATACCATGGAACCGAGCGGATGAGCTAACACTTGAAGCCCTATCTGCACTTGTTAGAACTGCATCTGCCTCATCTAATCTATGAAGCTTCAACAATGCTTCCGCTTTAGATGCAAATACCTGAAGCCAAAGTGACAGAAGAAAACAATATGTTACAGATGAGTCTCTTTTAGAACTACTACATAAATGTCTAAACAGCAATATTTTCAACAGCATAGATCACACGGTTCAAAAGAGAGAGAAGGTATTATTAACCTTGAACAACGTTCAGCCAATGGGAAAATGCTACAACTAAGTCAACAGTTTGTAATTAAGGAAACGTCACAATGATAGAAACCAAAGGCAAGGAGATCCAGTTCCACACAGGTCAGACATGAATGACCAAGCAACAGTAGACCAGGGTGGCACTGGCTCGACAACATAGGGACTTGCATGATTGACTGCACAAAATGCCTCATAAACATTCCTTGGATCACAATTGTTATCAATGTGGATCGTTACATGCATTAATACTCTCCTCTGATCACCGTTGTTATCAATGTGGATTGTTACCCACCTAATTACTTGCATCATACCACAATTGTTATCAATGTCGATTGTTACTCACATGCTTACATTCCTCACATCACAGTTGTTATCAATGTAAATTGTTATAAACATAATTACTTTCCTCGGAACACAAATTTGATCAAGGTGGACTGTTTACACAAGAAAAACAGAGGAAAAATATGGTAATGCCATGGACTAAAATTGTATAAATGATAACTTTTATCTCCAAAATGCAAACACACCTGTGGTGAAGAGTCGGCACCAGCCACAATTGCTGCATCACTGTCTCTCAATACAGTATTCCAATCTCCAACCTTGCGAGCTTCTGCAAGTTTTGTCATATATTTCTCCACATTCTGTGCTCTCTGAATGTCAGCCCTATCTGACTGCTGCCCTGCTAGATTGAATTGCCTTTTGGCATTTTCCACTTGCCCCAATCTGCATTGATTTTTTGTGCCATCAATCAACCGCCAACAGCATTCCCCACATGCAATTAAAAAAATTTAAAAGAACTAAAACTAAAAAGGTCTAAATGCAAGACTGGATGAAAAAAACCTACTTGAGATATAGTGATCCAAGCCTGTGATGTGCTCGACCATAGGACGGATCAAATCTGATTGCATCCAGGCATTCTTGAACTGCCTCTGCATATCGACCTAGGGCAGTGAGTGCAGCAGCTCTGTTACTTCTGTAGGGAGCACTACCAGGTGATAGGTGAATAGCCCTTTCATACAAAGAAAGTGCCTCTGCAAAATGCCCCTTCTTGTATTGATCATTCCCTGAATTCTTCACATCCTCTGGATCTGTACTGGCCATAGCTCGTTTCAACAGCATCGATTCTCCTACAAATTGGATGTTGCCAGTTACAACCGAATCAGACTTACCATTCCCTTTCACTATGCTTCCATGGCCATAATTGACATTTCCAGAACCCAAAACATGATGTGGATTACTACCATCTCCCTTGGCATTTCCTTTGAAAACATTGCTATTTAAATTGGCATTGTTGTGAGTTTTTCCACTGGCGAAAATGTTGCCAAGATTTCCATTTGGGAAAATGTTTCCACTCGGAATGGTGCTACCGCCACTGTTAACATTTGCATTGATAGACCCAACTGGTCCTTTAGAAGAAACTAGTCCAGCATTGGTTATATTACCTGTTGCAAGCTGAGGTCCAGAAACTGGCTTGGAATTGATAGTTGTGCCATTACTTAGCTCCCCAGATGACCTGGAGGATGAACCGCTATAGGAGCTGCCCCTTGAATGGCCCGGTTTCTTTGCATTTCCTAAACTTCCTGTGACCATCCCCCCGCCACTGATGTTATTATTGGCACAATCTTTACTATCTCCAGTTGGGCTGCCAAGTGCTTTGGGATTCAGAACATTGCCTAATCTTAGAGATCTGCCACCTCTTCTCACGCTCTCTGCAGTTGGGCTTCCCCCACTTGAGCTTCCCCCGCTGGAAACAGAGCCTAGGCTGAGCTCACCAGAATGGCTATTATCATGGTGATGATTTTGGTGATGATGATTAGCCCCCACTTTCAGAGTTCCTCGGACAATGGGGCTGCTTCCACCATTTCGTCCACTTCTATTGACACCGCCACCGGAAAGAGAGCCACTTGAACTGCTAGAACTGCTTGCGCCATCTGACGATTTTCTGCCTAGCATCGCGCCGCTAGAAATAGGACTGCCCCTCACAGAAGGAGACCTTAAAATCGGAGCATCTGGTAATTTCGAGTCCACATAATCGTTGCCCCCTTGAATAGGACTGCCCTTCTGACGAGGACAAGACCCTAAATTTGGAGAATCCCCTAGTTGTGAGTCCATGCTGTGCTTGTTCTCCTTCTTATAAGGCACCACCTCACCCATTGTCATAGATCCAAAACTTTTCTCAATCCCCAAACCATTGTAGTCCTTCACAGTGTTCTGCCCTCCAGCATTTCTATACTTGTTGGCCTCGCCGTCTTTGCCATAACCCATATCCTTAACTTTGTCTACCCAATACACAGGCCCTCTGTCATCCTTGAATGTGTCTGGATTGTTGTAGCCTCCTGCATTGTACTTTGACCAGTTTGGAGATTGAGCCTGGTCCATGTTGGGCTTCGATCCAAATATCTTGCTGCTGAAAACCCCTCCATACAAATCAAACCCAGACCCACCACTTTTTTTCTTAGAATCAGCTTGACAGTGTCCCATGATGGGCTGCATAGATCAGATCAAAAATCCTAAATAAAGCGAAAAACGCTGTTCAAGACTGCTATCAATCAATTGTGGGTGTGGGGAGATGAGAATGAACTTATGAACCTACGAACTTGTCGCAATCATAATCACAGTATTGGGCAATCAATGCAAAATTAACACGGGTGATACGAAAAGCGGAAAATTGCAAGGGGAGTGCAGAGATATCTGTAAATCACTTTTTTAGACCATGGAAGAAGAAGATCAAGTGGGTGCTGCTATTCATCACTATACAAGGCCCAGGAAAACAAACAGAGCCATATCTAGTGATGTATGCCTCTCCTGATTCCTGGGTTGCTGCTGCTGATAAGACTGAAAACGATAATGAGGATGATGATGCTACTGCTGCTGCCATCTAATATAATGACATAAAACAGCAACGAAAAAAAGCAGCAGCAACGACCAAGAAAAGGAAACCAGTGCACACAAGCAAGGAATGAAATGAACGTGACCTAAAAGCAAAAGCAAATAAGAAACATGTGCAGAGGTAGTTGGGTTGAAGTTGGAAACTTGATCCGGAGGCAGCAGCCCAGGCGCCTGCAAATGCACTTTCACCTGAGATATACGATGTTGTGGCTATATTTTTATTTTATTTTTCCAAAGCTTGTTCTTCAAGTATCTGCCTAATTGAACAGTGTAACAAACTGCTAGATTGGAGACTTCTACCAGACACTATCTTGACAATAATTACACCCAATTATAATAATAATAATAATAATAAAACTTAGTGGTACTGTCTCTGTGGATCCATGACTTGCCTTGCATTGCAAGTCTGGTCCTGAGGAGCCTAGAGAAATGAGCCTCCTGAGATCCTTCCTTCCCTCCCTTCCCTTTCCTTTCCTCCCTTGCTGGGATCAATCACACACTTTAGCAAGGAGGATTAATAAGTAATAACACAATCCCCTGCCCTGCCCTGACCTGACCCTGACGCTGACCCCTATGAGTTGTTGAGGCCCTCTGCCCTCACAACTATTCAATCCACCACATCCCACACTCGGTCATATCCGTGGTTTCAATTACCCAAATTACCACAAAACATTAATGATCTGTGATTATCATTTTAATATACTGGGGAGGAGGATGGTGGTGGTGTTGTTGTGTGAGATGTATTATTAATAGCATTATTACATGATGACAATGAAGGTGATGCATGAGCATGTGAGCATGGAAGGAGCATGTGACAGGTGCAAGCTGGCCATGTGCAAAGTGCCATAACACCACTTCTCTCCTCTCCTCCTAAGCTTGGGACCTGCCCCTTAAAACACCAGCACAATGTTCCACACACCTAGTGGTTTTAAGTCCACCCTTTTTACCCCCCTGCCTGCCACGTCATTGCACCGTCAGCTCCACCCAACCATTGACCAACCATAAATGTCACTGGCCTCTAGAATTGTGTAGGGGTTGGTATTCGAGCATTTTTTTTCTGTTAATCGTGGTTTATGAAGACCAAGGAGACCTTGTTGCAACTTTAAGCCTAAGTTAAGTTAATGTTTTTGGATAATGAGAATGAGAATTTTCACCAAAGACAACTGCTATGAGTTGTAAGGCTTCATTATCAAGCACTTCTGGCAGCACCTTGCACTTTCTTTAGGTTGTTGAATGTCCATGCTTTCAAGAGCGTATAGGAGGAGATAGGTGCCTCCCTGTATGTATTTATGTTCCCTCTTACATGGGAGGCATATGAAAGAATTAATCTCATTTTTCTTTTAAATATATATATTTTTCTTATTAAAATTTATTAAATTCAATTTTTTATTTATAATTAATTTGAAATTTGTTTTTGAATATGATAAATATTTCATATTATTGAAAGATTTTATCGTAACTTATAAAATTATCCATATACCATTACATCAATATTTTATTTAAAAAATATGATAATATATTTATTATGATCTATATTTATTAAATGATAAATTTTATTATTTTTAATTAAAATTAATTTATATTTTTTTTTTCAATTTTTATAATATAAATAAAAATCTGATAAATTTTATATAAATTAAAATTAATTTTAACAATAAATTATGTTTTATATAAATATTATAAATATTGTTTTAATTAAAAATAATAAATTTTATTTTAATATTTATTTTAATGTTAAATTTTTTATTTAATCTTAAATACCCAAGGATATTAAGAGGTTTTATTCCCTCAAATTCAATCTAAGATCAAACTTGATTCTTATAATACAAAAGCTTTACATTTAACAAAAAGAAATCTTAATAATTTTTTTGTAAAACAAATAATTTCATTAATGAATCAATTAATTCATTTTTTTAATTACATTTTATTTATTTATTTATTATAATAAATAATTTAAATCTTACATTTAAATAAATTACATTGTATATGATTATTTTAATTGTATTACCTTATATTAAAATTGATTAATAATTTAATTAACTAAAAATTTGTAAAAGGTTTCTTCATTGTTAAATTTAATATGTATAAATAAATTAGTTATTTTTAAGGATCAATATTTCCACATCTTTTTAAATTGTTTTTATTTTCTCTTCTTTAATATTATTTTTTATTTATATTACTTTTTATTAAAATTAATTTAAAATTTATATTTATTTTTATCAAATTCTATTTAAATAATGAAAAATTTACATTTATTTTTTATTAAAATTAACTAGTAACTTGCATATAACCTCTTTACTCTTTCATTCTTAAATGGATATGGTTGTTATTATCATTTTTTTAAAATAATTTTTTTATAAAATTTATATGATCAAAATTAATTATAAATAATGTTAAAATTTAATATTTTGATATTTTAAGTCATTTCAATTTTATTTTTTTTATTAAAATTAATTTAGAATTTACATGACTTTTTTAATTTTATACTTTTCATTAAAATTAATTTAGAATTTATATATGACCTTTTCATTATTTTGTAGTCTTAAAAGTTACAATCATCATTGTCAATTATTTTTAATATTTTTAAATGATATAAATTCATAGATCAATTTATTTATTTTTGGTTGAAATTAGAATATAATTTTTAGTTTTTGAAATTTTAAATTATTTTATTTTTTTTAAAGTAATTTAAAATTGTATATAATTATCCTTATCATTATTTTTTATATAAATTTAAAAAAAAAAAGGTAAAATCTATATAACCAAAATTAGTTCCATACTATTATATTAGTATTTTTATTTTGTAAGGATTTAAATTTATAACAAAACAATCTCCAATAATAATCCTTACTTTAAATGACATTTTTCTTCTATATATTATAATGATTATAAGATAATCTTATATATTTAACATACAAACAATTTTAAATATTTATTTTTAAAGGGAGGAATGATAAATATAATCCATCACTTTATCTTTTTCATGTTTTAATCTTTTATTAGTAAATAATAGGCTTTGTATAAACAAATGTTCTAATATGTTAGATAATAATAATTAAAACTCCTCTAAAACTTATAATCCTCTATAATTATGAGCAAGTAGTAGTTTATAAAATATTATTGCTATCAAACATTTATCAATAGCATAAAATATCAAAGGATGAAAAGTGTAAAATGGTGGATTACATTGTTCATTGTCGGTGTGACTACCCTACTAACATTACTAATAGTTTTGTGATCTTTCACATGATTGTTATCATGTGATGCTTTAAGATTTTGCTCCATTACAAAGGACTCTACATGGATTGTGCATCCATGAACCACAACCATAATCAATTTAACCTAGGAATGTTATAATTAATGTATTGATATTCAAAATTAAAAACTTTCAAAATAAAAGTCTAGAGATATTAAAGGCTCTCAGACTAAAATTCTAAAGATAAGAAGTTATATCTTTTGCCTCACATGTCTATACCCTTCTTAACACTATACTTATAATAGAATTCCCTAAGTAATGGACAAGAGTTCTATCATACTTGTTTATAAACTGGGAACAAAAACAACCCTTTTAATTATAAAACTACTACAATTTTTTTGCAACTAAAAGGGGTAAAAATTTATTGAAAGAACAAACCAAAACGAGACCTTACATGCCCAAGTCCTGCTCAAGGAGCTGAGTCAGAACAGGGGTTAAATCATTCGAAATCATCTGATGATCCTGAATACACCAGCCCGGCCCATTTTCTGAGGCCCATTTAGCTAAACCATCTGCAACTCCGTTCCATTCCCGAGGGATATGTTTAAAAGAAATAAACTTAAAAATAGCACTCATCTGTCGAATCTGTTTAATAATCAAAGCCAAGTGCCAATCAACGCTATCCACGTTCCCACTATTCAACAGGTTAATAATAATCTGCGAATCGGATTCGCAAATAACACTAAGGAAGGTCTTTTTACAGCAACACTGAACCACTTCCAGAATTGCAAGAGCCTCCATCAGATTATTGGTATTGTGACCTTTGTAGATGGAGAATAAAAACAGGGTCGAACCATTGCTGTCTCTGCCCAGCCTGCCAATTCCAGCAGGCCCCGGATTGCCTCTTGAGGATCCGTCTACATTAACTTTAATAAAACCTTCTTCAGGCCTAGTCCACCTTCCTAGACGATTGGTCGGCTGCAGCTGTTGTTTGTTCCTAGGCGTAGGCCGTGGAATATGAGGAAAGGAGTACGCAGCATCCAAGACAGGGGAAAGCCGTCTCACAATTTTCAACGCAGCTGGGTCTAAGTCTGCCGCCCTACCAAGTTTTGTCTCCAGCGTTTCCTTAAGGGCATTGAGGATTTTTAACCAGATTTGTCTGATGTCTTTACAAGTCTCTCAAAAGATCCTTCCATTTCTTTCAAGCCATATATTCCAAAGAATAAAAATTGGACCAATATACCAAGCATTTTGCAATAAAGGTGCCTTTGAGGGAGGCCGACCCAGGGATTGCCAGAATTCTGTTAAGGAATGCACATGCCAGCAAGGTCTTTCCCAGGCGTCCCACCACAGGTGCCACAATTTCTTGGCAAAAGAACATTGGAAAAATAGGTGTGCCCCATTCTCCTCACTGCTGTGACAGAGAAAACAGATTGACGGACCTTGATAGCCTCTTTTACACAGGGTATCCCATGTCAAGCATCTGTTGTAGAAGAGGGTCCAGATGAAAAAATTGCATTTTGGCCATGAGGCAGCGTTCCAAATTTGCTTTCCCCAGGCAAAATCCTCTCCTCCAGTCTCATTCCTTAAGAGTTCATGATATCCCGAAGCAACAGAGTACTGTCCGTTGGCTTCCCTCCCCCAGGCCAGAATATCGTTCTCCATCAAGGAGCTATAAGCTCTACCTGCCAAAATTTGAGAGAGCTCCTGTCTAGATTCAATCGTACCTCCCTGCAGCCACTCCAGATGATCCTTCCAATTATAGGCAGTACAGGGCCCCACCCTATAGGCTTTTTTATAGTGCTCCACAGTAGTCCAGCCAGCATTGATAAGGGAGTCACGCAAAGGTTGAAGCTGAGGATGTGAAGCCCTAAGGGGGGCTCCATTCCAAGAGTCATCCCAAAAAAGTGCTTCAGACCCTCGGTTACAGATCCAAAACAGGTTCGGCTGCACCAATTGCGCTCCAAGCTTAAGGGTGTTCCACACCATGGAACCTCTACCCTCAAGTTTCATTCTAGGAATCTCAGTCGGGTTAACTCCAGTGAAGTATTTGGAAGCAAGGATACGAGCCCAAAGCTGCGATTGGCTGGTACACCACCTCCAATATAACTTAGCCGCAAGAGCCTGACTAGACAAGATGGCTGATCTCAGTCCAAGACCACCCTCCTTCTTGGGTCTGCAAACAATGTTCCAGCTAACAAGGCTCCATTTCAAGTTTCTTAGATTGCCACTCCACAGGAATTACCGGGCCAGCGCATCATACTCCTTAAGGAAATACATTGGAGCAACCTGAACCATGCTTCTATAAATGGGCAGTGCCTGAATCACGGATTGCAAAAGAGTCACCCTTCCTGCAGTCGTGAGCCAGCGATGAGTCCAATGATTGACTCTCTGCCTCAGTCTATCTAGGACATTTTGCCAAAATAGTTTGGGTTGTCTGCCAGTCACAATAGGGACCCCCAAATAGGTGACTGGGAGAGTCCGAGCCTGAAATCTAAGGATAGCCACAATCCTTCTCTGGATAGCCTCAGGAGTATTGAAGAAAAAGATGGAAGACTTCTATTCATTGATTTTCTGTCCGGAAGCTGTAAGATAAAAATCCAGAGTACTTCAGAATGCATTGGCCTCCTTGATCCGGGCTTTTCCAGCCAATATAGTATCATCCACAAATTGTAGGTGGGTTAGCTTTTCCAGTCCAGTTCCCCACTGCCACCCCTGAATCATGTTCTGTGAAGCCCGCTTTTTAATAAAGCGTCCTAGCCCCTCAGCCAGAATAATGAACAAGTATGGCGAAATCGGATCCCCTTGACGGAGTCCTCTAGATGCACCAAACAATCTGGACGGCGTCCCATTAATGAGGACTGAATACGAAGGTGTTGTGACACAACTAAACACCCATCTTACCCAATCCTGCCTGAAGCCAAAAGCCATCAGAATTTTTCTCAAAAAGTTCCAGTCAACCCTGTCATAAGCTTTCGCCAGATCCAGCTTTATGAACATAGCCCTCTCTTGGGACTTGAACATCGAGTGGATTGCTTCCGAGGCAATCACCACCCCATCCAGAATTTGTCTCCCAGCCACGAAGCCTCCTTGTTCCTCTGAAATGATCTCCGGGAGCCAGATTTTAAGCCTTTCAGCAATAAGCTTAGTGATAATCTTATAGATCATATTGCAAAGCGCTATAGGCCTGAACTGGTCCAGTTGATCAACCTGTTTCTCCTTTGGAATAAGCATCAGGAAGGTCGCATTAAGCGCTCTGAGCATTTCTTTGTTATGGAAGGACTCCTGGACAACTTCCATTAAGTCTGGGTTGATAATGCTCCAAAATTCTTGGAAAAATTCAGCTGGAAATCCATCCGGACCGGGAGCTTTTCCTCTGTTCATACTAAACACCACTCGCTCAACCTCCTCCTTGTCAATCGGTTTCATTAGGGCATCATTCGTTTCTAGCGTTATGATAGAGGGTATGCATGCCAAAATCTCATTTTCCTCTAAACCAGCCGGAAGTGGTGCGCCAGATAGGAGATCAGAGTAGAAACTGACAGCCTCCTCAGAAATGTCGGAAGAAGAAGAGACTCGAATGCCCGCTGATGTAATTATAAAACTACTACAATTTTTTTCACTTTCCAAATGTTTTTATAATTATTCTTATAGAATAAAATCAATATATGGTTGGCTTACAACCAAATTAAAGCTAAAGGACAAGATGACTTCACAAGCAAACATTCACTAGTTGATCACATTCTCACTTTTAGAACTATTAAAAAAAATTGTGTAATACAAAGATGGTCTATTTGATTGCTTTGCTAATTTTAGAAACATTTTGACATTGTTCCTAAAGGAAATATTTCAAAATGTATGATAAAACTAAAAACACTTTCTGAGCTCAAGATTACATTATATATATTTTAAAAGAACATCATTATCAAACTTAAAGCTAGTCAAGTTTGGTATGAGAAAATTAACTATAATATTGGGGTAAAGCAAGGTTGTCTTTCGTCCCCAACTCTTTTTGGGATTACATAGATTGTTTAGAAAATACCGAGGGCAAGTGTGTGGATGCCAACCTTCACAACTATATGCACCATTATTCTTCTACTTTATTTATATAGCATGTTCATCTCTGCCAAGCACCTTGAATTCCTAAAAAAAATCTGAGTGTCCTTCAAGAATTTTACAATTGGAACCTTAACATTGAAAAAATATTTTTACGGGATGCAAAAGCTTATTAAGATGTGAAGAATTTTATTATAAAGTTATTGAACTTTGGTATTGGGATAAAACATAGTAAGATCTACATATGTAATAATAGAAATATGTAAAATATAATAAAACTACATAACACAAAAAATGTTGTGGACCAAGATGCCCTAATAAGCAATATACTCAGAAATATAGTAATTGCCCTTAAGGTATAATAACACTATACAATACATACTCCTTAAGGAAGGAATAACTCCATAAGATCTCCCAAAATAAGAATGTCACTTTAAGGGGAAAAACTACAATATTCTTCTACCAAATAGAATACTCTTCACTTGACATCCATCACAATGATATTTATCTCTTTTATATATGCTTCCTCTAAATAATAATGGAGAGGTAAACCACTAATCTTAGCATACGCTGACTCTTTACCTAATATAATTAATTCCTCAAGTTACATATTTATCTCTATATATTTGATCCAATATAAATACCTAATGGAGGTATGTACCACATGTTAACATCTCTCTCAACCTATATACATCATAATATTATACCCCTAGATACATAACATTCCTCGTTGATATATTGCCTCCACAAAATAGGGGAAGAAATTAAGTAATGAGTGTTCCTCAAATCACTATACGCTTGTCACCATGCTCAATTGTCCAACCAATCTATATGATCATGATAGGTCTCTAAATCGAGTTCCCAAAAAAAATTGTGTTGTTATGATTCCATCCAACCATGGACATTCCTCTTTAGCTTATATGCAGTCATAGTGATTATTCCTTTGATTCTATATTTTGTATTTTACTATGTTACTTTGATTCTATTTACGATCATGGTTGTTCCTCTTTAGATTCTATGCATAGCCATAGTGATTATTCCTCTAATGTTATGCTCCATATTTTGGTACTTTGATTCTATTAATGACCACACTTTTTCCTCCTTAGCTTCCATGCATAGTCATATTGATTGCTCAGTTGATTTCATGTATGTCCATAGTTGTTACTCGTTTGATTCCATGCATAGCCAGAGTAGTTGTTCCTTTGATTCCATATATGGTAATAATATTTTTTACTGTGATACTTTTTTTTCCTCACATGATGATGGGGGTGTTTATATGCTATAATATTAGGCTTTCTTTCTACTACTTTGACATTTTATTTCACTAGTGCTTTTGTCTCTTGAGAAGATGAAGTGTAATTTTTTGCATGTTCTGTTAGTATAAAATATTATTGTTCTTCTTCTAAATATTGTTTATTTTCTTCATATTCATCTTCATACTCCACCTTGACATTTCATTATTTTTCCCTAAATATGGTATCCTACAAACTGACCTTCTTTCTTTATGTACCAAAGCTTCATGAACTTATTTTGCATATTAATATTGATTATTCCCAAAATATAAATGAACAGTATCTGAGAAAAATATTCAAACCATCCAAATCCAATTCATACAAATCTAAATGCAAAACATATTTTTCCATAGTCTCTTTGATGTTTTTTGCTTGAACTGGTAAATGCTAAGCCAACACTGTGTTGATGAAGTGATGTAGGTGCATGCTTGTAAATAGTCAAAATGTGTTTGTTTTTGGTCTTAGGAGGTTTAATAAGTTTTGTGATGTCAATAAGTATCCTTATACAAGTTTCAATGATCAGTTCTAGATCATTTAGAGGTGTTTTTGGTTTTCCTACCAAAAATAGAAAATTCAAAATTTTGAACTTGTTTACAAGGTTTCTTGATGAGTTTGTCATCTTTTGGCATATGGAAAAGGCTAATTCATTGTGTAATGGGTCTTAAATTTTTTACCATGTGTCATAAGTTTATTGTATTCCTTTACTTATTTAAAAAAATTCATAAAACCCCGAACAAAGTATATGCAGCATAGGAGGTTTGTTAAATCAAGCATGTTCTAGATAAGTTATAGGTGGTTGAGATATTTGTGTGAATAGAATTGAAGAATACCAAGTGTATATATTATTTAAGTAATTATATACATTAAACCATCAAAAAAAGAGGAATATAATTAATGAAAACAAGAGGAGAAGTTTAATTCGAGGGTTGATTGATGTATGTTGGTATAATTGAAGAAGACTGTCTACAGGTTTGTGTATCACTTCAAGAGAGTTATGAATAAAATTAAGTTTTGTTATGTTTTTTTATGGGTTATCAGACATTTTAAGGTGTCATTAATGTTTTTTTATTTTTTTTAGAACTTTTTTCTTAAAGTTTATGCTCTTTCTCAAGTTATAGAGGTCTAAAACAAAGGTTCTATGTCACAGTTTAGAAAAGAAAGTGATTTTTGTATGCCTTTATGATAGTTCAAGCTTATATTTCACTTTTCAAAGTCGATAAAACATATAAAATATGTAATCTAAGTGATATTAGTATTTTAACATTCATAAAATAAGATATTTCATCAAATTTAGGCTCTTGGATCACCTACAACTTGTAAAACCCTATTTCAGGGTTTCATCAACAAAAACCTCAAAATACTGAAAATGAACCCTCAAAATTATCTAAAAACTGGTAGATAGGTTAATGAGAATGTTTTTTAAATGATTCAAGTGATTTTAAATCTTGAGGGTAACTATAATAAAAGATATTAAGGATTGTGTGTCTACAAACCTTAAATAGGCTTAAAATAGGACTCAAAAGTCATTTTTTCCATTTTTATTGAGAAATCAATCGGTAAAGAAGTCTAGACCCTATTGCTTATAATGAAAAACATTTGAATGAATGTGTGAAATTCATTTAATGATCTAAAAAGTTTGTTTTGTGATTTTTAGCATGAGGAAAGAATAATCAGACATATAAATAAGATTATAAGCTTCTAATACAGTTAGCGTATTAAAAGATCAAGATCTTTAGGATCACCTTACACCATAGTGGTATCATATCTCAGCTTAGGTTTTCTTAAGTTTGAAATATCTCAGCATTTGATTTACAAAGTTGTGAAAGAAGCTTGTAAAGATGGTAGCTAGAGCAAGAGCTAAAGGAGGTCAGAGGAGACAACCTACTCAAGCAGTATTACTTGAGGAAATGAGGCATATTCAAGCTCATTTTAAGGCCATGGATCTTTATCAAATAAGGGTAATTAATGTTGGATATGTCAATGATATATAAGATGAAAGGCCTCAAGAATAAAGAGGAGAAGAAAGGGCAAAAGAGAGACTTATTAAAACAATCGTGGGAGTCAACTCCAAGCCCAAATTAGAATTACCTATGTATGAAGGTAGTTTGAATGTGGAGGAGCTGGTTGACTAGATCAATACCATGGATAAATAATTTTAGTATTAGGGATTAGGTGATAATTAAAAGTTAAAAGTTGATATTACTGTTGGAAACATAGTTACTAAGAGGGGGAGGGGGTGAATCAATCACTTAAAACTTTCTTTCACATGTACTTTAACATTCCTTTGACTATCAAAGCAATATAAAGATATAATAATGTATAAAGAGTCATTCACATGATCATAAAACAAAAAACACATATATGAGTGGGAAAACCTCAAGGAGAATAAAACCCACTAATATTTTAAAATGGATTATTGTCTTATAAGACAAACATCAAGATTTAGTGAAGCACCAACTTTACATGGAACACCAACCCTAACTAGTTAAGCACCAACTCAACTAGGCTTTAGCAAGCACCAACTTGCAAGGAGGTACCAACCCCCTAGATGAATCAGCACCAACTTATCCACCTAAAATATTTTATCACCTTCAAAACTCCTTGTTTCTTAAATAATAGATGATTATCTCCTTCTTTAGCTCTTCACACATTTCTATCCCTCTAAAACTGCCTTTTAGGCTTCTTCGCTCAACTAGCCATCTTCTTGACTTGATTATGTTATCTAACCTTGATTTTCATACAAAAAAAACCTATAAAATATTCATTATAGTTTCTATACACCCTTATGATGGTCTACACGACCTACTTCATCTCTTCAAAGATCTATATCATTCACTTCAACTCACTCATTCTCTAACTAGTCAATTAGGCCTTGTTCTTTGACTAGGCTCTTGCTCATACACCTATTGGTCAGAAATACACACTTTACCACTTTTATTTTCAATAAAATAGTCCTTATAACATTAAAAAAACATTAATCAAACATTAAAATAAGTTGGTCATAGCATATAGGACCAAAGCCCCTTTTAGGCCTTAAGGAGACCTAATTCAATTAGCCCTTCATTAGCACATGTTACCCTTTAAACTCCTTGGAACACTTTCAAAATACTCACATGGGAGGAAAATATCATATCTCACTCAAATATATCCATATTAATCTCATTGAGGCTCCAAAACACCTTTTATCTTTAATCACCACTTGAATAATGCCATTAGTACTGTTCATAATTAGTCCTGTGCATACCCATAAAGTTTGTCTTGAACTATTGAAGATAAAACACCAATTAGATAAACAACCATGGAAATAAAAAATATACATATAACCTTAAATAACTCAAAAAATTCATCAAGTGTATTATACTTAATTACATAGGGAAAAATAACTCAAACCCTTCTCTGTAAGTAAATCACTCATAACTACCAACTAGCCTCAAAACACAGTCATGGAAACAATGAACTTCAACTCCTGTAGGACCACTTTAAGAGACTTAAAATGCATGTATATGATCCTATTATGTAATTATACCATTATAATATAGATATATAATATTTTCAAATGTAAATATTGGTCTTACAGACCAATCTCATAGTCTTGTACCTCATTGTCTTATCTGAACCAAACAGTCAACTTATGAGCAACATTTTCATCATATCCACTGACCTAAAAAACTTATATCCAACATGAAAATTTATCAAAAGTATTTAATAAATTCCTCATTTAATTTTATTCATCCCTATTCTATGATAACACATCCCTAATCAACTTCTCACTTATGTCTGATTTTCTCATTGTTTGCACCCTTAGACCTATTAGCGACTAGTCAACTTGGGTGACCAATTTAGCACACCTAAGGGATAGAAATTACTTGAAAACCACAATATAAATAAAATAAAATTATCCATCTTTTTCTTCCATCTATTTATTAACTTTGGCTTGGTCAACTCTGAGTGTTACAACAAATCTCTAAGAAACAAGGCCTTTCATGTAGGGTCCACTCACTCACCTACCAAAATAATCACACCTAGAGGTCCCTGGGAGAGTTTAATACAATCTAAATCACTTAAATATCCATACCAATCCATTCTAGTCACTTTATAAAAACTTCTTTCATATAGGGTCATTATTAGGGTTCTTTGACGGTTTAAACCATCTTCTAATCTTAACGATCATTCATAAAGCATAGCCCCTTAATCCAAAAAATAATGCCTAAATTTTTTATATAGGACCCTTCCCCATCTACCATGAATATATTATGTTCTCATTCAAAGGTTACACATGCTAATGAACACTTGAAAGTCCTTCTTTGGTTGAGAACCCTTCATTTTGTGCACTCGAGAGACCTCAAAACACTTTTTTGAGCCCTTTATTGAAAACCATGACCCCAAACTTGGTCAACACACCTGAGAAAATATATAAAACCACTATAAATTCTCAAATTCTCATTATTATCTTGTAAATATAACATCTTACCCCATTAGGACATACTCACTCTCATTGCTTGCTTAGACCTTGACTTACAAATCACATTAGGCCTTAAAATTGACCTTCTAGCCATTGTCCAAGATATCAATACCTCATATACATGACATACAACCTCTTATGATACTCAACCACTACCATACATCATTAATATTCCTTGACAACACCTCATGACACCTCATTAGGTTAGGTAAGGTTTAGAACTAGTCTAGTTGCAGATTTAGAATTAAGGTCTTACCCATAGGCTCACCTTGAAACTCTAATGAGTGATCCAATGCTGCATATGCATGCTTGAACAACATTATACATTCTCTTATGCCTCTATGCATTCATCTCACAAGGTCACCATGCTCATACCTTCTCACAAGGTTCCTTCATGCTGTGACTAGTGTCATGACTAGGCTTCTCAAGCTCTTGAGACTTGACGACTAATCTTGAAACACTTTTTGATGATCTTATACATTTTTCATATGCCTCACATGCTTCTCAAATAATCTCATACTTCTCAATGATGCTATCAAACAAGAATATTCTTCAATGATCTCATGAGCACATGAACACCTTTCTTAATAACCTTTGACATTAATTATAACATCAATGCCAAACCTCAACAACAGGAACAATGCTCAATAATCTCCCCCTTTGTCATTGATTTCAAACCATACTATAAACTAATCATTCTTATCTCCCCATTATGGTCTTTCTCCCCCTTTGACATAAATGACAAAGTGATGTTTGCAACTCCTTGGATCACACTTCTTGTAACCAAAATACTCAACACACAGGATGAAGGTTTATGAGACATAATACAAATATGCTCCCCCTATCTTCATGCATAATTTCTTGGAATAAATCACTTGTTCTTGGAGATAATGAACTTGATTATCTCCCCCTAAGTACTTTGGCTTCTTCAATGATTGCTAGGGGTAGGAATTGCACCCAATTCCTATCTTAGGTGTTCTAAAGTTACCTTTAGAAGTGGTTTGGTCAAGATGTCTGTAATATGATCCTGTGTAGAAACATACTCAAGTCTGACACTTTGTTCACTTACTTTCTCTCTTATAAAATGATACCTAATTGGAATATGCTTGGTCTTTAAGTGCATGATAAGGTTCTTTGAGATTCTTATAGCACTTATATTATCATAATAGATAGGGCTACGACCATCATACTCCACCTTGTAGTCTTTTAGGGTCTATCTCATCCATATGACCTAAGTATAACATGAAGCCATTATAATGTACTCAGCCTCACAAGTGGATAATGCTACTGATGGTTTATTCTTGCTTATCCATGAAACTAGGCACCCACCTAAGAAGAAAGCTCCTACATTAGTACTCTTCCTATCATTTATACTTCCTACACAATTTGCATCTGTGTAGGATGTTAAATTGAACTCCTTACTTTTTGGATACCACAATCCATATTCCATAATCCCTTTGAGATATATGAGTATCCTTTTGACTGATTGTATATGATTGTCCTTTAGATCTACTTGAAACCTTCCCACAAGACCTACTGCTTGCATGATGTTAGGTCTAGATGTTATGGTGTATAATAAACTTCCAATCATTGACCTATATGATGTTTAATTGACCTTTGAGGACTCATCTTCCTTAATCAACTTACACCCTGTGATTATGGGCATACTAACTTCTTTACAATCTTCCATCTCAAGCTTCTTCAACATCTCTCTTATGTACTTGGCTTGTGAATTAAATATACCTTTTTAGATTGAGTGATTTTTAACCAAAGAATGAATGATAGTTTTCCTAGCATGTACATCTCAAACTCTTTCTTCATCACCTCTACAAAGGCATTGGTCATGATCTCATTATTTCCACCAAAGATGATGTCATCCACATAAACAACTACTATCAACTAATGGTCATATTCTATTTTGATATATAGATTACTATCGGTGACTCCTCTTTTAAATCTTTGATCCAACAATACCTATCCAACCTAGCATACCAAGCTCTAGGATCTTATTTTAACCATGAAGAGCCTTTTTCAAATTGAAAACATAGTCTTTATCATCTGATAATGAGAACCCCTTAGGTTATTCAATGTATACTTCCTCTTCTAAATTCCCATTCAAAAAGACAGATTTGACATCCATCTAGTATATCTTAAATCTTTTGAATCTTGTATATGCTAGAAATATTTTGATGGCCTCCAACATTGCTATTGGTGCAAAGGTCTCCTCAAACTCTACCCCTTCAACTCATGCATATCCTTTACATACTAGTCTAGCCTTGTTCCTAGTGACTACTCCATCTTCATTTAACTTATTTCTAAACACCCATTTTGTGTCAATGACATTCTTATCTTTAGGCCTAAGAACTAGTTCCCAAGTCTCATTCTTCTCTATCTGGTCTAACTCCTCATTCATATCACCTATACTAAATTTGTTTTTTCTTTCTTATATAAGACTCTTAAGTTCAATCTTGGATAATAGATTAACATTATATTGATTTAGATTACTTACCAATCTTCTCCTTGTTTGCATACCTACCTTCTTGTTGCCAATGATTTGAGATTCAAGGTGATATTTTTGAATCTATCTTTAGGGTCATTTTTAATAATATATCTCTTCAACTTCTTCTTCCTCATCAACCTCTATAGTCTCCTCTTCATTCTTGAAGTCTAGATTCTCTACAGTGTCATTTGATTGTGAGTGTGATTTCCTTGTCTCATCAATATTCACATTGGTGCTTTTCATTATATTTTGTAGCCTCTTATTATAACATATATAGGTTGATCTCATTGATGAGTATCCTAAGAATATACCTTCATCATATTTGGAATCAAATTTTCTAAATCTTCATCATCTCTTTCGATGAAACATTTACTCCCAAACACTCTAAAGTGTTCCACATTAGCAGGTCTGCCCTTCCATAGTTCATAAAGAGTCTTATTTCCACTAACCCTTATCTATCCTCTATTCAAAATGTATACTATAATGTTTACTACCTCTTTCCAATATCCATCAGATAGTATAGAATCATTCATCATAGTTCTAGCCATCTCTTGAACTGCCCTATTATTTCTTTCCACTACCCCATTTTGTTGAGGTGTCCTAGCTGTTGAGAATTGTCTCCTTATTCTATAAACCTCATATAATTCATCAAATTAATTAGACCAAAACTATCCTCCTCTATCAGATCTTAGGCACTTAATCTTCCCATTCTTCTCATTCTCAAGAAGAGACTTGAATGCCTTGAACTTGTCAAGAGCTTCTGACTTTTCTTTCAAGAATGCAACTCAAGTCATTCTTTAATTAATCATCTATGAGTAACATGAAGTATATATCTCCTTGAATGCTTTGAGTTTTTGTATTCCCATAGAGATTAGTGTGTATTGACTCCAAGGATCTTTTAGTAAAGTACTCCTTAGACTTGAACCTTCTTCTAGTCTGCTTATCATGTTGACATGCCTTACAAAGTATGTTTGCAAGTTTTGTGATCTTAGGAATGTTCTTAACAAAAAATTTAGTGCTAATATTGACCAAATTTTCAAAGTTTAGGTGACATAACGTTCTGTGACATAGCCAAATTTCATCTATCTTGCTCATGAAAGATCTCTCTTTCTTGATCTCATTCAAGACATATAGATGTTATCAGTCTTTTTAGCATTGGTAATTAGCCTTCCTAATTTGGCTCTCCTTATCTCACACCATTTGTCATGAAAGGTTAGTGTGTGCCATTGATTACACATTTGACTTACACTAAATAGGTTATGTTTCAAACCTTCCACATGCAACACATTTTGTGTCTTGGTCTTCCCATTATCCAAACTCAAGACACCCTTGCCAACTATATTGGCAGTTATGTTGTCTCCAAACCTCACTATTATTGAAACATTCATTTTCAATGAGATGAAATTATTTATGTCTTGTATCATGTGGCATGATCAACCACTATCTATATACCATTTCATGCCTTAATCTTGAATGTGAAAGGCAGTCTGAGCTAGCATAAAACCCTCTTTGGTCTTATGTTCCTCCTTGGTAAATAGTCCATATTGAATCTTGAGCTCAATATGATATGTCCTAACTTGATTTATCTTCCATACTAATGTTTGATCCTTCTCATTCATTCTAAAATCTTCATATGTCTTGTTGAATCTTAAGGGCCTTTTATCTCTATTAGAGCAGAATCTTGCAATGTGTCCTATATTGTGACATATGTAGCAAACAACATTTTTGTACTTACCTATATTAGAGAGTTGTCAATGATGTCATGGTGATCTCATATATGTGTCCTAGTGAGTGGATGAACTGACTTGATAGTCTAAGTGATAATGACAAAGTGTGTAATGTGCTTGTCCTAGTATGCTTGAAGGTGGCTTAGTTGATCTTCTATTTTAGCATGGTTAGAGATGTTCAAGTATGAGTATGGTGATTTGATCATATACAAGGGGTATTATAAGAGGATTTATATTATTTGAGTGCTTATGTGCATGAGTGGAATTCACCCAATTCATCATTGTTCTCATCTAGACATTTTGGGTCTAATGGCAAAAAATCTAAGTAGGCAGTTTGATGACATCATAATTACCATGTGTGGATGAGTCAAGGGGAGTTGGTCATATGGTTGGGATAAAATTAGTCCATAGTTTTTATATGTAAATTATCAAGTCTAGAAATGAAGCATGATAAAATATATGCAAGTGCAAATTTGGGCTCTCAGGTAGTTTGATAGTGTTTTCCCATAGCCAAATTTGTAATGTGGCAAGAAAAGTTGAGTAGGCATTTTGATGGTGGCATATCTCACACGTGTAGAAATTTTAGGAGAAGGTGATCATATGGGTGTATTTAGTTTTTTTCCTAGTTAATTTTCACTAACTTCTAGGTCAAATTTTGAAGCACGACAAAAGCTATGCATGTGCAAAGTTGGTCTTTCCAAATAGTTCTTGACCTAGTTGGCTCTGTGAACAAATAAATCTGAGGAGGCATTTTAATTTTATTATATGTCACATGTATGAGTGTTTAAATACTATATTTTTATATGGTTGGATTATCCTATGTGAGGAGATCATATGTTCAAAATTTTAGAGCATACACTTGAGTGAAGCAAAAGATATGGAGGTGAAAAGTTGACCTTACAAACAGATTGCAATGATCCCCATACTTAGTCTATTTTGCACAATGTTAATGATCAAGACCATATGGTGATCTAATGGCTCATGAGTGATCTTAAAGTGAATATCTATGATGTGCAAAAGTTAAAAAGGTTAAAGTGTTTGTTGGTTAACAAAGATAAAGATCAAGCTTCTTTTAAGATCTAATGACGAGTGATTGTTCATACATATACATATTAATGATGTGTGTTGAGTGAGATTGTAAGAAGTGCATGATATTTAATAGTATAAGTGCTTATAAGTTATGTAAAAGTTCCAAGTGTCATGATCATGGGATTTTTGAGTAATATCAAATGGTGAGCGCTGCTTGATAAAGACCTGACTAATCCATAGAGATTGATGATGTGTATTCAGTCAATATTATAAGAGTGCACAAGATGAGGTCAACATGTTCAAGGTTTAACATTTGGCATTGGTTCACTATGAGTTAAATTTTATAAAATATTGATGGTGGGAGATTTATCTAAAGTAGCGAGGACATGAGATATGAGCATAGTGTTTAAAGTTTAACTGTGATCGTTTGGATTTAAATATTAAAATTTAACAAAGAAAAGACCAGTGTTTGGTTTTTGTGCTATATATTTTGATATTTATAGAATTTACTCATTATGTAAAAATAAAATTTGTATAGGACTTCAAGTTGCATCTGGTAATATCAATTTGAAGATCTGAAAGTGTGTACAGTCAAAAATATTGAGCTTTAAAGTTGACTATATGTTCATGCATGTTTTGCAACTAACCTGAGAAGGATATTTGAGCTCGCTCTAATGGTGTTTTGATGTCTCATGATGAATTATCTATTGGTGAGTGTTGTATACTCCATAAAGATGCTTTGTGTGCATTATGAAGGTTTGACCAATCATATCTAATATGAACAAAGGTTTTAAAATCAACTATTTTTTCTTGCATAATGACTGTGTGTATAGAGAAGTGTTTGAGTTAATTGGGCTTTAACATAAGAGTGTTTTGGTAACTATGATAATTTGAGGATGTCAAAATGGCCATCTAGAATAGGTTCATGCATTCATATGTGGTCTTTTTTTCTTATTTTTCTCATTGAAGTGTCAAAGAGCTGAATGGGTCTCTATAGGACCTAAAGTGACTTAGGCCTATTTGAAATTGGATTGTGCTTTTATCTAGAGATCAAAAGGAATATTATATGATACAATTGTAACCAATGAGGTAATATAGCCAAAAACTACAAAATATATTTTTGTAAAAATTATTTGCAAGTCATTGACACCATCAAATGGTTCAAGAAGACTAAGTCTAAGATTGAAGAAGAAAAGAAGCATAATTCAAGTGGTCTACCAAAGGTAGAGTCAATGTTTATTCAAGTAGAGCCTTGCATACTCAAGAAGATGGGAATAAGAGATGATTAATAGATATTGGATGCTCAAATCATATTATAGGAGACAAGATCACTATTTTGACATCAAAAATATGACCTATAGGTCATACACACAGTCAACAATCTACTCTGCTTATCATCCCATCCATTAGGCACATCTACTTCTCCTTCACTCCAAAACTCTCACATGAAAATCTTGCACAAGTCCTCTACAAAAGTATATAAATAATAATATTTTATT
Source organism: Torreya grandis (assembly GCA_037957365.1). Lineage (NCBI taxonomy): Eukaryota > Viridiplantae > Streptophyta > Pinopsida > Cupressales > Taxaceae > Torreya > Torreya grandis. The sequence goes on along the minus strand of JARHVA010001158.1, from coordinate 822,665 downwards.
TCACTATATATAAATCAATCATTAATTATCAAGTCCACAATCTTTCTAAGTTTAACGACAAGTAGAGATAAAGACTGAGCTTCTTCTAAGATCTAACGGTGAGCGTATGTTCATACATATATAGTTTAACTCCTTTAGACCCTCATTTGAAGACCTTCACCTTAGAATCATTGTATTCCACACTTGATGATGGGTCTTTATTTTTATAACCCCTACATAAACTCCCTGTCTATCTCATATCGGCCTCTCACATAGGCATGCCACAATCTCTCTCTTTCTTCACTCAACCTATCCTCATATGCACACTCAAACCTCTTCGCATATCCTCAAACTACAAGATCACTATTATGAAATTATAAATATGACATACATTTCATACACATAGTCAATAATCTGATCTGATTATCAACCCATCCACTAGGCACATCTACTTCTCCTTTGCTCCACAACTCTCACATGCACATCTTGCACAAGTCTTCACCAAAAGTCTACAAATCGTCATCTTTAATTTCACTATATATAGATAAATCATTAATTATCAGCTCTATAATATTTAATTTTCAACCAAAATACATGACTTCAACCTTAAGTCATCTAACATGTGTCACACTTCAGCATAATCCAATTTTAAATAGGCCTACATCACTTTAGGTCTTATAGAGACCCATTCAACTCTTTGTCACTTAAGTGAGAAAAATAATAACAAATGACCACTTAAAAATGCATGAACCCATTCCACATGACCTTTTTAACATCCTTAAATGATCATATTCACCAAAACAATCTTCTTCTAAAGCCCAATTAGCTTAAACACTTCTCTGTATACATAGTCATTATGAATGAAAACACAATCAACGTCAAAACCTTTATTCATATTGGATATGATTAGTCAAACACAAAGCATCCTTATGGATTTTAAAATAATTCCAAATATGTAATTCATCATGAGACATCAAAATACCATTAGAGTGAGCTCAAATATCCTTCTCAGGTTAATTACAGAACATGCACCAACACACAGTCAACTTTGAACCTCAATGCTTTTGACTATACACACTTTTATATCTTCAAATTGATTTTTTAGATGTGACTTGAATTCCTATACAAATTTTATTTTTACATCATAAGCAAATTATAAAAAGATAAAAATATATAACACAAAAACTAGACGTTGGTCTTTCCTTTGTTAAATTTGAATATTTAAATCCAAACTGTCATAGTTAAACTTCGAACACTATGCTCACATCTCATATCCTCACTACTTTAGATAAATATCATGCCATTAATATTTTTTGAGCTTTAAATCATAGTGTTCCAATTCCAAACGTTAAACCTTGAACATGTTGACCTCATCTCATGCACTCTTACAATATTGACTCAACACACATCATCAATCTTTGTAGATCAGTCAGGTCTTTATCAAGTAGTGCTCACCATTTGATCTTGCTCAAAATCCCCATGATCATGACACTCAGCACCCTCATGTACCTTCTAATCACTTATAATATTAAACATCATGCACTTCTTACCATCTTACTCAACATGCACCATTGATCTATATATGTATGAACAATCTCTTGTTGTTAGATCTTAGAAGAAGCTCAATCTTTATCTTTGTTAACCAATGAACACTTTGACCTCTTTGACTTGATGTGAATCATATATCTTCACTGTATGATCACTCATGAGCCATTATATCTCCATTTTGTCCTGATCTTTAACATTATGCAAAATAGACTAAGTATGGGGACTATTGCAATCTATCTATAAGGTCAACTTTGTACCTCCATATCTTTTGCTTCACTAAAGTGCATATTTTGAAATTTTGACCATATGATCTCCTCACGTAGGATAATCCAACCATATAAAATTATACTCCTATAACCACCACATGTGTGATATATAATTACATTAAAATTCCTCCTCAGATTTATCTATTTACAGAACCAACTATGTCAAGAATTATTTGAAAAGACCAACTTTGCACATGCATAGATTTTATCGCACTTCAATGCTTGACCCAAAAGTTAATGAAAATAAATTAAGCATAAAACTAAACAAACCCATATGATCACCTTCTTCTGAAGCATCCACACATGCGAGATATACCACCATCAAAATGCCTACTCAACTTTTCTTGCCACATTGCAAATTTGGCTAATTATGGGAAAACACTATCAAAATGCTTGAGATCCCAACTTTGCATTTGCATAATTTTTTTGAGATTAATCCCTATAATTGAAAATTTATGCATATAAACTAGGGACTAATGTGATCACAACCATTTGTCCAACTCCCCTTGACTCATCCACACGTGGTAATTATGATGTCATCAAACTGCCTACTTAGATTTTCTACCATTGGATAAAAAATGTCTAGATGAGAATAATGATGAACCAGGTGAATTCCAATCATGCAAATTCACATTCTCAAATCACCATACCCATCCCTAAAAATCTACAACCATGTCAAAATAGAAGATCAACTAAGCCACCTTCAAGCATACTATGATAAGCACATTGCACACTTTGTCATTGTCACTTAGACTATCAAGGAACTTTATCCACTCACTAAGACACCTCTATGACATCACCATGACATCATTGAAAACTCTCCAAAAATATCTCCCTTTGTCATTTATGTCAACACACATCATATAGAAATATGCAACTCACCTTCATTCTCTGTCTTCAAGCACACTCACAATAGAAACTTTTTCCCCCTTTGACATAATGAAAAAGTGGGCACATAGTGATCCTCAGGACCTAAAAATACTACCAACAGGAGAGGACTACCTTATAAAGATGATACAATCTCCCCCTTACCTTGAGCCTACCTCTTCTTGCCTTAAAAACTTCCTCTTGCTCTATGGCAACACTCTCTTTAACCAAGCACTAAAACCAATGAAGAAAGAACACACAAAAGTATTGAAATCTGATGTAACTTAACAAGAAACATATGATAGGGGATCTGCTTAATATTTTTGAGTAATTACACCTTCTGAGCATATTCAAATCTCCACACACCATGAAGAACCACCATATAGGCTTATTAGCCACTATCTCAAACCACCTCAGGGACCACCAATAGAACTTCATGCCACTTCATCAAACATGACACATGCACTAAACCAACCTAAGCACTCACCTTGAAATACTCATGCCTTTCTCTTTTGGAGAATATTTGTGTAATATGTACACATGAGAGTTGTGGAGCAAAGGAGAAGTAGATGTGCCCAGTGGATGGGTTGATAAGTAAAGCAGATTATTGACTATGTGTATGAACTATAGATCATATTTATGATGTTGAAATAGTTCTCTTATAGTTTTAGCATATGCAAAGAGATATAAGTGTGCATATGAGGATAGTCTGAGTGAAGAAGGAGAAAGATTATGGCATGCCTATGTGAGAGGCCTATATGAGAAAGAAAGGGAGTTTGTGTAGGGGTTAGAAAAATAGAGAACCATCATCAGGTGTTGAAGAAATCAGTTTTATGGTGGAGGTCTTCAAAGGATAGTCTAAAGGAGTTGATCTTCCTTAGGGGCAGTTGCTCCTTGTGAAACAGGTGTTTCAATAAAAGCCTTTGGTTAGGTGGATTTGATCAAGGTTTTTTGGTTTAAAGGAGTTGACCAGTCTCTTGTTTGTAATTTATTATAGGATGAGTAGTCTATGTGTTGCAAGATTTAGAGTGGATTTTATTTTCCATGAGGATTTCCCATAGGAACTCTATGTTATGTGTTTGATCTTGTGTATGCATTGAATGAATGAGCTCTCTTGTTAATGTTGCTTGATTAAGTTGATATATGTTACTTTTTTAATAGTTTAAAAGGATTGGAATTGAAATTGAAATATCTATTCTCACTGATTTACCACCCCCCTCAGTGATTGTACCTCTAATAACCTCTTAACTGATTACTCATTTTCCCATGGTCTCATGATGACTTGTCTTTTATTACATTAGGTTGACTGATTGGTATTTTTATGTTGGTACTCTTGACTTGTTCTAACTTCTCATCCTCTCTCTCAAACTTTGTCATTTTATCTATGATCTACTCATGCTCAACCTTCAAGAAATCTAGCTCTGTCTTAAATTGGTCATACTCAACTTCCTTTGACTTAAACCTTATATTGACACCTTCTAACTGACTACTGAGATCACACTAGTGTCAAATATCTTGAGGTCAGCATAAGACAAAGTGATGACATCTTTAAATTTGGTTAGAAGGGAAACTACTCTCTTTAATTATTCATTGGTGCATACTGAGCCAATGTTAACATTTTGATCATTCTCAGGGTCTCCCAGGTTTACTTGTTTGTAATCCTTCCCACTTACTTTGGGCTGCTTAGTTTCATTTCCTTGATTATCCAAGTCGAACGTCATCTCCAAGAATATCATGACTTTGGGGATCCTATTCTCTTTAAGTTGGACTATTCTATCTTCATGGCCCTTTAAACTTTCTATAGGGCTTTCATACTGTTCATTGATAATGAAGGATTCAAACATGCCAACGTTGCATAGGAAGTCAATTATTTGTTGATCATCATCAAAGATTTGGAAGTGGTTTATGTTATATGGAACATATGGAGATGAGATTATTTCCATAATGAATTATTATAAGTTTAAGGCTTCTGGAGGTACCAAATTTGCTGCCACAGATGCCAGAGAATCTACTAACTAGTTTTGTTCCCTGAGTAAGGAAATAATATTGAATGAGTCAAAGTATTCGATTAAGTCCCAAGCTCTAAATTTATACTTTATTAAACAATAAAGTTTGCACTAATATCTACTTCTAATTTTATTAACCACTAAATTAGAATAACCATAGACTAAAACTTCTTTAACCTTATGTTTAATTTCAAACTAAAGGCCTAAAATAAGAGCTTGATACTCTGCTAAGTTATTAGTGCAAGAGAACTATAATCTATAAGAATGCAAATATTTCATCTCTTTAGGACTCTTTAGATTAATTATGATTCTTAAGCCTTGTTGAGCTCATGCACCATTCAAGTACAATGTCCAAGGGATTTTGTTTTCTTCCTTCACACTATCACCTACAACAATGTTAGTGGGCTCCAAAGTATAGATGCCCAAATCATAGGACTAGTAGTTTACCTTTTCATTCTTGGCATTGTACTTTGTAGTCATATACTTCATCTTGGGCTCATGATCAATCTTGATCTGATTGGGTATCCATCACTAAGGCAACCACATATGAGAGCAATTTGTGGACATGTATCCATTCAAAGATTTGGTCCAATCATGGCTCAATAACAATCCATAAGCTTCAAGTATGTCAATGACCTAAATGTGGATGAACTATTGTACTTGAGGCTCTTGAGCTAGCTACATATGAATATTCAAAAATTCACTAATTACCCTCATTCTTGATTTATCTAATTGCACCACCACCTTTTCAGATTTGACTGGGCTTAGCCCAAGTCTTTTACAAATTCCTAGAGGCATGATATTATCCAAAGCACTAGAATCAAGCAAGAAATTATGGAGATTCTTACCAAAAATTCTAATGGTTAATAGGAATGGAGGAACCTCATGTTTGCTCCTTGTTACCTTTTGAGTCACCCTTACTCAAATTTTCATGAATTTTTTTTAAGCAAGAGTTAACTTATCATTTTCCTCTTAGTGGTCATACCTTTGTTTATTAAGTCAGCTCTTTATTTTTAAAAGTTCACCCACCTATCATATTTTGTGTGTGAAATTTCTAAAGAATTTAACCTTTGAACTTGAACCATTCTCAGACTTCAAGAGTTCAATGGTTCAATAGGTTCAATGTTTCTCAAAGTGAATTGTTTGTCCCTTTGTGTATTTGAATTATGACTTTGAACCTTTCGGTTAAACTTGAACCCTTTCTCAAGGTTCAAGAGTTCAACGGTTCAATAGTTCAATACCCAATGTTTTGTAAAGAGTCATGTTCACTCAGTTCCCTTGTATAAATTAATGTATCATTAAACCTACTGCTTGAACCTCATTGCGGAGTTCAATGGTTCACTGTTTCAAAATTCAAAGTTTCTTGAAAAGTCATGTGACTATTTGTTAGCTTGTGTAGTTCATCTTGTATCTTTGAATCTCAAAATTGAACCACAATCCAAAAGTTCAATGGTTCAGAGGTTCAGTGACTATACCCTCATCTCACTCTGAGGCTTTCTCGAAGTAAAAATTAGTGAGAGATTTAGAGGAGAATATATCTTAAACTCATTATAAAGTGGAAAGTTTTAAATTTCACAAGGTTATAGATAATCATTACTCATCAAAATTACACGTAAAAATGATTTCCATTAATGCATATATTAGAGTTCACATCTTATCAAACATTTTTAGCATGTATTATTTCAATTTAATTATTTGACCTGGTTAATGTCTGTATCAAGAGAGAACAAGTCAAATTTAGCACACAAACATATTGAGTGATTCAAAGGAGAATAACACAGGTTGTATAATAATTTTGTTACTCAAATTCATAGTGGTTTTAGATACATTTAAAGTGAGTTCTACTCTTAATATAAGCTATTTCCATTACTTGGTTGGAAAGAAGAATCCTTTTGAGTTTTTGGCATTATTTAAGAAATTTAAAACATTTTTTTCATTATATCCTCCAACCTGTAGCCATGAAATCTACATGTCTTGGTTACGAGCATGGTCCTAGTCTCATCTGTTCTCTTCCTGAAATTGGAGACACCTCTCTAGTTCAATATGACTAAGAAAATTTTAGGGAAAGGGTTAGAAATCTTGTGCCAAATCCTATGATGCAAAAGATAGTAGAAAGTGGTTTGGTCAAAGCTGCAGCGTTTCCCATGGCTATATATGTTAGGTTGTGGAGCTAAAAGCTTCACCAAGATGTGAACAAGAGGAGTTGTGGAGGTTGCTGAGTTGCAAAACAAGTTGTAGGGCAACCGACATTGGTCTGATCAACTGATGTCAGTCATATTACAGTGCAGTAGCAACCGACATTGGTTATGAGTCGACCGACATCAGTCAGGAAAAAGCCGACGTCGGCAACCTGTGTGTGCATGCATTTGCATGCGGCTCGAGAACTAGTCTATTTTTGGACAGTCAGTTTGCATGTAAAGACTTATTTTAGTCTTGGAGATGCATTTCTAATTATTGTAATTAAGAAAGTCTAATTATTGTTTGCATGAGATCTATATAATAGACTCATGGGTTGTATTGTAAAATTATACTAGAGTGAGAGAGCAAAGATTATCTCCTTTAGAAGAGAGCGAGCAAGAGTGATAGATAGCCAAGAGGGCTTGTAGAAGAGAGTAGGGATTAGCTCCTCCTAGTTCCAAAGGGGTGCCGAGTGTGTATGATCAGGGAGAGTTGCAGGTTGTACAAGTTCTGGTAGAAGATCCATCGGGGTACTGGTTGAAGAATCATAAGGACTTGGTGAGGCAAGGACAAGGGTTCTTCAAGGTGTAGAGACATCTACATGGTAAGTAAGGTTTGGGGATTTGCAGGTTTTTACAAGAGTAGGGAGATATACTTGGAGTACAGTTGTGTACTTGGTGTACATGCAGCATTGTTACTGACTGGTGGAGGTGAACAACTCTATGTTTGAGTTGATTGTTGTGACCGTAATTGAGAGAGTGAATTGTTGAAGGAGAATTAATGGTGAGCCCTAGAAGTGTGGGAGCTCTAGAGGTGTGGGAAGAAGAAGTGTGGCATTTTATTTCTTGTATTTCCTTCTGAATGAGTATTAATACAATTGGGTATTGTCTCTCATATTCTATGTTGTTTCATATTTCTAGTTACTTATCATTTTGGTTAAATTCCGTATTTAGTTGCTTATACAAAGGTAATCATGTGTGCTCTTAGTGGAGCAGTAGGACCCTGACAGTTGGTATTAGATCCAAGTTGACCAGGTTGACCAAGTTGGTACCAATCTTGACAATATAGTGCCTTGAATTAGTTTTAGTATGCATGAATAGATATGAACCTCAAAATAGGTGCATCAGAACTATAGATGGTAATGTTTTAATTCATATCAATAGACAAACCCTAATGTCTATGATGAGAATTTTGCCCAAGGAACCATATTCTGACCTCAATATTACTTCTTCCTATGGTTATTTTTCATTGAAGAAAATAATTTACAAGAGCGTGATCACAAGGAATTAGTTATTGAAATTACAAAAAGGGGGTTTGAGACTGCCCAGATCATTGACAAGAAATCACATGATTTCAAAAGTTTAAGATATTGTGGTGTTACTACACAGGCTAAAGGGTAATACTCATGCATATTATTGGGAAGGCTGGATGTATTTTTTCATACAGGTGATCCTCCAAGGAGAGTAATATTTGGATTGGGTGGAAATTGTAGCTGAATGTTTGCATCTCAGTCTAAGTAATTATTTGAGAAATAATTTTTTTATATGTCTTCATACCTCTTATATTGCCTGACGTCTACAAGATAATGAGTAGGGCTACCTCATGCACCCTTGGTTGAAGATAGTAAAATTTATGATTGTTACTCATAATTACAAATACATAATTGCTATGAGAATTACAAGAGAGTTAATAATGCTTTTCCCAAAAAAATGACTTTTAAATTAGCAAATAACATCAATAAGAGGATGTCTGATGAGGCTATACAACTGATCAAGATTTATGGTAGTTTCTTTATATAGTTTTCCAAGTTCACTTATATCAGAGTTGGGGGTTTTAATGGTGAACCTTTGAGGTTACCCAGGTATGTTTTCGACCATTTTATGTTGATAGAAGTCTACAGATAATTAACACATGTGGATAAAAAATTCCTAATGAAAAAGAAATCTAGTATATATTTTCCTATCGAACTTGGACATTATTTATGCCAGTCAGTATCTGATGCTTTGAATTTAGAATTAGATCTTAAAAAATTCAATTTTTAGTACTTCACATCTAGATCCCAATTTGACAGCAAAAGTTTTGCTAGGGATAACTTGGATCTTAGAACAAGGTTTTCACATATTCCTTAATTAGAGGATTATTGGGAGGATTGTTCAGATGAATTTGAGGTCAGAAGAAGACTGTGGTCCATGTTCTCCCTAGGAAAAATAATTACCCTTAATTTAAATATGGACATTTCTGGAATTTTTGATAATGAAGAGCAGGTGACTGATCTACAATTTGAACAGATAAAATAATCACCTATTCCAAAAATTGACTGGGATAAAAATGAAGAAGATAGGATCAAGGTTAAGACCCTCCTGGTAATAAGGAGAATCGAGAAATGGTTGAGGGAACAAAAACTAGAGGGAGATCAAAATAAAGTTTCCCAACAATTTACATCAATAGTTAAGTCACCATCCCCAATAAGCTCTTCTCACCATCTTATTGATATCTATGATGCAGGCACTTCCAAGTCAAAAACTGGAAGGGATCCTATCATCAAAGAATCTAAGAAGGCCCTAATAACTACTCTGCCTCCTCGTGCCACTAGATCAAGGACTAAAAGCAAGAGAAAGAGTCAAAATTTTGAAAAAATAATTGTGGATTTAAATTTTGAAGAGGATTCAGGAGAAGCAATAGGTGATAAAGAATTTGATTCACCAATGGCAGAGGAGGTTAGTGCAAAACAATAGACAAAGATTGATTTTGATTCTATTGATCTAATGATTATTTCAAATGTGCCTTCTGATCAATCAAATATTGGTAAAGAAGTCTTAGCTTCTGCACCCAAATGGTTAGAAAGCTCAATCAACAACAAGAGAAAAATAGTCCCATTTTCTTTGTCATTGGAAGACATGGTGAGTAAATGTTTAGGAAAAACTCCTAAATCTAAGAAATTAAAAACAACATCTAGGGTAGAGTCGACCCTAACACAGGGAACTGGAGTACAGAAATAGCCTAGCCAAGAACTAATGAGGAAGTTCAAGATCCTACAGTTCAAGATTTTATAATTGAAAAAATAGATCTTGGGACTGCATCACGTGCTGTAGATGTGCATCACCTTGAAGCATCCACCAAAAGGATAGTTAGCCAAACCTGGAAGGATGAGAAAGATAAAAGGGAGTTGAAATAGACCTTATGGTCAATGGCAGAGTACATCGATGCCATTCATAATCTAGATCCATAACCTATTGCCCAACTACCCCCATATTTTGATCCAAAATCACCTGTCAATCAAAAGATGTTGGACGAAATACACAAAAACAAAATGGTTGCCAGGGTATTTGATGATTGGTTAGATGGCATCATTCAGAAAGGTATGAAATACATTTATAAATTTAATAATGTATATGATCTAACCATAATTACTATTGAAGACTTAAAAACATAAAATGCTTTATGGATAAAAGATGAAGGCAAATGGATGAGTGTGATGAACCAAATTAATGAGGTACAAAAGTATGGAATAGCAAAGTTTTTGTCAAAAAAGAATTTGATAGGTCTGGATGAAGATATACTGTATGTAAGTAAGGAAAACATTAAATGGAGGAATTCAGTATCTCGACAAGGGCAAATTGAAATCACAAAAATGATCAAATAAATTACTAAATTCACTCAATCATTACAACATGATCTATAGTGTATTGATGTGAAATACATAAAAGATGATGGAAAAATAGAAAAGGACATCAATACTATGATTCAATCCTTCAGGGAAAGATTAGTATCATTAAAGAAAGTAACAACTTATTAACTAAAAATTTATCTCAAATTTCAAAGGTAGTCACTTCTTTGTCACTGCATCGACACACTCTCGAAGCACGCAGAGAAGATGGGGAAAATTTGAAGGGAAGAAAACATCTGGAAGGCAAGGATAAAACACATCAATATTCCCAATCTCTCAAAAATCTAGGAGTTTGTAACAACATTTTAGGAGTAGAAATATCAATGTGCCTACCCAATCAAACACAACAAATCTATAGATTCTAATCTATCACTTCAATCATGATCTTACTTACATAGTTTCTTTTATTTAGTTATTCAGTTGGTTTTCTATTTAAAACTTGATCTTTAAATGAATTTGTAAAAACTAAATCCCGTATGGGTCAGAGTTACTTTAACTTTGGTTTAGTTTGAAAGATTGGTTAATTAGGGCAACTATATATATATATATATATATATATATATATATATATATATATATATATATATATATATATATATATATATATATATATTGAGTTGTTAAAAATAGAGATAGAGAGAATAGTGAAGAAAAGGGAGATAAGAAATTTTAGAACTGAACTACTATGGTCTACAATATATATGTTGTTTGTTTGAAACATTTTTCATCTATGAATGAAAAGGAGAATCAATTACTGCATACTTAAATCTGTGCATTTGAGTATTTGAAATTGGGTTTTTTGTGTGAAATCTTCTTTCATATGGTAATTATTCTTTCATTAGATAATTCATTGTATGTGTTTTATCATTTATTGGTTCAACAATGTGTGTGTGTGTGTGTGTGTGTGTGTGTGTGTGTGTGTGTGTGTGTGTGTTTATCTATTTGATTATTATTGAAGATAGAATCTGTGTATTCTATTACCCATTATTGTTATAGAAAAAGATATCACATTCATATCATGATTATGTATGGATGTTAATTATCCTTTAAGCACTTTCTGGTTAAAAGTGTATCATGATGATTATAATAATTTAAATTCATTGAAAATCTCAAAGGGAGCTATACCTTAATTCAGAGGGGAACTATTCTCGATGGTTCACCCATTTGTTGTTTAACTTATTTGTTCTTGAAAGAAGAAGGGTATAGAGTTAAAATAAATCATTTTTAGATAAGGACAAATCTGTTATCCAACACTCTTATACATTACTACATTAGCATGGGCCTGATTAGTCTTGTTGGAGTTGGGCTTTTCATTCAAGGATTTTAACAACAAATCATTGTATTCAGTGATTTGTGTGAGCTATGCTTCAAGGTCTACTTCAACTTCTCCTTCTTCACTGTCATAATAGACTTCTTCATCATACATGTTGTCTTCTTATTGTTGATCACAAGACATCTTGTGCTTCTTAAGATCACCTTCAACCTGTTAGACTTATCTTCAAAGGACCAAGATTTAATACCAAATTTTAGAAACACAATGAATGAGAGGGGGAGGGGGTAAATTAGTCATTTAAAACTTTCTTTCACATGTACTTTAACATTACTTGAACCATCAAAGTAATACAACGATATAACAATGTATAAAGAGTCATTCACATGAGCATAACACAATAAACACATATATGAGTGGTAAACCCTCAAGGGGAAGAAAACCCACTAATATTTGAAAATTGACTTTACAAACATCAATATTTAGTGAAGCACCAACTTTACCAAATCCAACTAGCTAAACACCAACTCAACTAGGCATTAACAAGCACCAACTTAAAAGAAGGCACCAACCCCCTAGATGAATCAACACAAACTTAGCCACATAAAACCTTTGATCACCTTAAAAAATCTTTTTTTATTATACAACATTTTATTATCTCCTTTTTCAGCTCTTCACACATTTCTATCCCTCTCAAATTGTCTTCTAGGCTTCTTCGCTCAACTAGCCCTCTTCTTGACTTGATTAGGTCATATGACCTTAATTTTCATACATGTTAACCCTATTAAATCTTCATGATATTTTATATACACCCTTATAATGGTATAAAATACTTAATTCATCTCTTTAAAGTTCTATATCATTTGTTTCAACTCACTCATTCTCTGACTAGTCAATTAGGCTTATTAGTCCTTGTTCTTATACTAGGCTCTTGATCATACACATCTTGGTTGGACATACACACTTTCCCATTTATAATTTCAATAAAATAGGCCTTATTACATTCTAAAAACATTAATCAAATATTACAATAGGCTGATCATAGCATATAGGACCAAAACCCCTTTTAGGCCTTAAGGAGACCTAATTCAATTAAGCCTTCATTAGCACATGTTACCCTTTAAACTCCTTGAGACATTTTTAAAATACTAAAATATAAGTAAAATATCATATTTAACTCAAATATACCCCTAATAATCTCATATAGGCTCTAAAACACCTTTTATATTCAACCACCACTTGAAGCATGCCATTAGTAATGTTCATAATTAGGCTTGTGCATACTCAAAAAGTCTATCTTGAACTATTGAAGATAAAAAACCAATTAGATAAAAAAAATTGAATAAAATATATAAATATAACCTTAAATACCTTAAAAACTTCACCAAGTTCATTAAAATTCATTACATATGGAAAAATGACTCAAACCCTTTTCTGCAAATAGCTCACTTAAAACTGCTAGCTAGCCTCAAAACACAGTCATGGAAACAGTGACCTTCAACACCTATAGGGCCACTTTAAAAAACTTCCAATGCATGTATATAATTATATGAGGTCATTATACCATTATTATATAGATAGATAATATTTTTAGATGTCAATATTGGTCTTGTAGACCAATCTCATAGTCTTGTACCTCATTGTCTCATTTGAACTAGACAAGTCAGCTTATGAGCAACATTTTCATCATATCCACCGACATCCAAAAATTCTATCCAAAATTAACACATCTTTTAAGTCTTTAATAACATCCTCATGTACTTTTATTCATTCCTATTCCATGATAACACATCCCTAATCAAATTCTCACTTTTGCATGGTTTTCTCACTGTTTATCTCATTAGGCTTGTTAACGATTGGTCAACTTGTATTATTAGTTTAGAAAACCTGAGGAATATAACCTACTCATAAACAAGCATAGACATAAAATATAAGTCTTAATATTTTTACTCCATATATTTAGTAACTTTGACTTGGTCAACTCTGACTACTACAACAAATCTCTCAGAAATAAGGCCTTTCCTATAGGGTCCACTCACTCACTTGACAAACCAATCACACTTGGAGGTACATGGGAGAGTTTAATACAACCTAAAATCACTTAAATATCCATACCAATCCATTTTTATCACTTTAGAACAACTTATTTCATATCAGGTCACTATTAGGGTTCTTTAACGATTTAAACCATCTTCTAGTCTTAACGACCATTCATAAATCATAGCCCCTTAAACCAAAAAATAATGCCTATAATTTTGAGATATGACCCTTCCCAATATAACATGAATATATTATGTTCTCATATATATCTTAAACATGTCAATGAACACTTTAAAGTCCTTCTTGGGTTGAGAACCCTTCATTTTGTGCACTAGAGAGACCTCAAAACACTTTTTCAAGCCCTTTATTGCAAACCATGACCTCAAACTTGGTCAACACACATGGGAAAATATATCACACCACTAAAAATTCTCACGTTCTCATTATTATCATTGAAACAAAACCTTATACCCCATTAAGACATACTCTCTCTCATTGCTTAAACCTTGACCTGCAAATTACATTAGGCCTTGAAACTGACCTTCTAACCATTGCCCAAGATTTCAAAACATCATATACATGCCACACATCCTCTTCTAATTATCAACCACTACCATACATCCTTCATATGCCTTGACAACACCTCATTAGGTTAGGTAGGGTCTATAATTAGTCTTGTTGTAGACTTGAACTTAAGGGCTTACACCTGTAGGCTCACCTTGAAATTCTCTTGAATGATCCAATGCCTCATATACATGATCAATAAACCTTATACAACCTCTTATTCCTACTTGAATTCATATAAATAGGTCACCATGATCTTACCTTCTCAAAAGGTTCCTTCATGCTATGACTAGTGTCATGACTAGGCTTTTCAAGTTCTTGAGACTTGACAACTGACCTTAAAACACTTCTTGATGCTATTATACCTTATACTCATGTCTCATATGATTCTAAAAAATTTCATACTTCAATGATTATATAAAATAAGAAAAATCTTTAATGATCTCATGAACACCTTTCTTAAGAACCTTTGACATCAATGATAACATCAATACCAAACCTCGATAATAGGAACAATGCTCAACAAGTACAATATTAAAAGGTCATGTAATAATTTGATGGGATGGATTTCAATATCAAAGGAGAAATAAATGTGAATCAAATATCAAGATCTAGGACAAAAATGTGGCCAAGTTGAAAGGAAAATTCATGCCAAAATATGAACAAACCGATATCTTCAAGAAGCTTCAAAACTTAAGGCAAAAGGAGATGACAGTCAAGGACTACATAGAGAAGTTCTAAAAGCTAACTATCAAGGTAGGTCACATAGAATAAGATGTTTAAAAGGTGGATAAATATATAAATGGGTCAAGGTTCAACATCCAAGATGATATCAACCTTCTAACACCAAGATTAGTTGAGGAGGCATGCCAATTTATGCTTAAAGTAGAGACAAAATTATCTAGAAAACAAACTTAAAATTCAAGAGGTAGATGCATAAGTTTTAGAGGTAGAGGGTAGCATGGTGGAAGGATCCAGTTTTATATCCATAATGAAGAAGTTATTAGTTCACAAATTCAAGGTCAAACCACAAGATGTGATTACTCATTTAGAGGTAGGAGACCATTCACAAGAGGTAGAGGAAGAGGCTTTATAGGTGGGTGATTCAAATGTAAGAAGTATGGGCATAGATCTTATGAGTTCCCAAAGAATCCTTATATAAGTCAATATAATGCTTAAATTGTGTAGGATGACAAGGAGAGTGTGGGATCACATTCTCATGAAGATGCACCTAAGTTTGGAGAATCCTTGATCATGAAGATAGTGTTGTTCAAGCCTAACAAGGAGATTAAAGAACCTGCATAAATCAAGACATTGTTTAGTACCACTTGTAAGTCAAAAGGTAAGTGTTGGAAGGAAATTATAGATATTAGAAGTACTGATAATATAGTATCTTCATAAAAGGTTGACAAGTTAGACTTGAAAAAAGTAATACACCCTATGCCTTATAAGGTGTCATAGCTATAAAGGACATCAAGTCTTGGTAAATGAACAATTCAAAGTGGATTTTTAAATATGTAGCTAAAAGGATGAGGTATTGTGTGATGTTATGCCTATGGATGTCTACCATGGACTATTGGTTAGACCTTGGAAACTTGACTGGAAAGCCATTCATGATGGAAAAATAACACCTACACCTTTGAGAAAGATGGAAATAATCCCACACTTATAACATTGAAATAAGATAATACAACAAT
Source organism: Torreya grandis (assembly GCA_037957365.1). Lineage (NCBI taxonomy): Eukaryota > Viridiplantae > Streptophyta > Pinopsida > Cupressales > Taxaceae > Torreya > Torreya grandis. The sequence goes on along the minus strand of JARHVA010001158.1, from coordinate 806,583 downwards.
ATAATATAATAATAAGGTGGAATCTAACAAGTGGAAAAGAGTTCTTTTAGCAAATTAAAAAAGAAGAGGTAAGTTATGCATTGGTTAAAAATCCTATAACAGTTGTTACAACCATAAAATTGACTGATTTGCCTCTAAAAATGTAGAATTTGTTGAATCAGTTTGTTGATATTATTGTGGATGACTTTCCTCATTAACAACCTTTGATGAAAATCTTCAATCACCATATAGATCTCATTCCATGAGCCAATCTATCAAACAAAGAAACATACATGATGACACCAAGAGAGAATGAAAAGATAAAGAAGCAAGTGAAAGAATTGTTGGACAAAGGCCTAATCAGGGAAAGATTAAGTCCTTATGTTGTTCCAATAATCCTAACTCCTAATAAGGATAGAGGTTGGAGAATGTGCACTAATTCAAGAGCCATAAACAATATCATAGTCATATTTAGATTTCTTTTGCCTATAATTGATGATCTAAATGGATTATTTAAGTGGTGCAAGGTATTTCTCCAAGATAGATTTGCAAAGTGGCTACCATCATATTAGAATTTGAGAGGAGATGAATGGAAGACAACCTTTAATACCAATGATGGACTATACTAATGGCTTGTAATGTTATGTGGACTAACTAACACTCAAATCACCTTCATGAGGCTCATGAATGAGATGCTTAAGGCCTTCACAAGTAAATTTATCATTATTTACCTAGATGATATTTTGATTTACAATCGATCAAAGGAAGAACATATTAAACACCTTATAATGGTCTTAAATAAGCTACAAGAATAGAAGCTACTAATCGATCTCAAGAATTGTACCTTCACAAAGACATAGTTGGTCTATTTTGGATTTATCATTTACCAAGAGGGATTGAATATGGAAAAAGAGAAGGTCAAATCCATAGTAGAATGGCCTACTCTAAGGAGTGTATTTGAGGAGTTCCAAGTGAATATCCTTGGTTTTGATGCATTTAAGGATCTGTATATAGAAGATTGTGATTTCAAGGAGGCCTATGAAGCATATGAGAATCCAATAAATAGAGAAAAGAGTCTATGGATGGAGTATATTCTACAAGAATGATTTTTATTCAAGGGTATCCAACTATGCATACAAAGAGAATCACTGAGAGAAAATATACTAAAGGAAAAACATAGTGGCAGTTTGACATGACACTTTGGGCAAACAAAAACACTTACTCAATTGAGTGTACACTATTATTACCTAGGAATGTAAGCTAATGTGAAGAGTTTTGTTGAAAAGTGAAGAATATGTCATCATGGTTCTTCAGTGAAAGGATTAGATCAGGTTCTTTAGTTGTGTATTTTGAGGTCAAATGTTGGGTTTTATTTTCTATCTAAACTTTTCCCTAAGAGCTCTGAAGTATCTAGTTCCCAACAAGCTAATGCATTGGCATTTCATGTAAGATTGAGTTCTTGCATCCTCACCCAAAGCACACAAAAACAAATTAATTCCTACATGTTATGTTGTGTAGTAATACACTTGTCATATATTGGTGCTTGTTCATATATCTTAATCACTGACTAAATAGAAAAAGAAATACATAGTTGTGGACCTCATTTCAATTACGTAAATAAACATGATTAAGAAGATAATTTCCATGAGATTAAAAGTATGTATTTCACAAGTTTAAATAATGTATATTTTATTCATTATAGCCAAATATGAACCACAAGTTACATAATAGACATGTTGATAACTCAACGATGCAACTTAACTATCAATTGTAGCGCAATATATCAACTATAGTGCAATATCAGCATTATAATAACTTGTGTGAATCTACTATTTACCAGAATCAATAATTACATAATACCAATGTTTAGAAAAATTAAAAATCTCTACACATGGGTATTTATACTCGATTCTCCCTGACCAAGTTGTTGCATTAATTATGACACTTCTTTTGACTAGCCAATGATCTCTACTAGATTGAGAGTCATGGTAGTCATTTACTTGTTTTTCCTATGGACCCAAGGCTTTTCACCCTTATATTATTGTTTAGTGTTGGATCCTTATTTCCAAGTGTCCTCCTTTATGTGGTTTAGTGCATAACTCATGTGTGATCGAAGTCTGTTCTTTCTTTGAGAATCATTCCTCAACCCTTTCTTGCTTCTTTTGTCCTCCCTAAGTATTTCATTGATATACAAAGTCATTCATTCTCAAGTTATCCATTTTTTATGCCTCTCCTCTGATTGGGTCTTATCTTACCATGGTCTTCCCATGCCATGCTCATTTCACTCCATACTTGTTTCATGCTATAATCTAACATACTTGGCAAAAATTCGGGGTCCAACATCACCCCACACTATGCTCTTAGTCCATCTCAAACTAAACATTGGTCCCAACCTTAACCAAAAATTTAAGGCCAATTTGTTTGATCTGATTTATAACACCTTTCTAATGTGACAAGGTGTTGATCAGTTTTGTTGTTATTTCCTCAATTACCGCTTTTAACTTTTTAGTCTTCTTGGGTTGATTGGAACTCTCGCTTACCTCATTGACCAATTATTCGAGGGATGTGGAAGCATCCTTTTGAACCTATTTAAGTGTGGTGACCTCATTCAAAAACTATCCTCAGATCACCACAAAGTTGGAATTTATTTGTTATTAATGCACATTTATTGATTCTTCCATAATTTTGACATCTTTAAATGCCTTAGCATGCTCAGTTTGATCTTTTATTAACAAGGAAGTATCCACCAATTATTGATGTTGAAGCTCTTCTTCCTAGAGTCAAGCTTCCAAAATTTTATTGGGTCATGTCAGCTTCTTAAAAATACCATTGAGAATGGGAATCACTTCCCCAACTCGTTGTAAGATGTGCCTATATACCACCACTACTTCAACAAACTATTCAACTGCCCATATTATTTATTTTCTTAGCATATGCTATTCCTTACACTGCTTCAATAAGAGATCCACAAGAGTCTCCAAATTATCAATAACCTCACCCTCTAAAGGTACCCCATTTATTAACACCAGTTCTTCATTGAGAATAGCCTTAAATAGATTCAATGTTTTGACCTTTGTTTTTGTTATAACTTTTGGGTGGTGTTTTAGCTCAGCCCCTTCCTCTTTGAGTTTATTCCAAGTGATAACTTCTTTATCAAATAGTTCCACCACCCTGTCATGTTTTTTTCAGCTTAACATGCAACAAAATCTGAAAGCACATTTCACTATGCTACTTTAAAGGCCATTTTCAAGAGTGTTGCACTAATTTATAGAGGAAAAATTTGTTAGGGATCGATCCAAAGAGGTGTTTTCACATCATTGCTTTTAAATCTAATATCAGGCAATTGAGGGCATCTCAAAATGGCATTCCTCATTGTACATATCTAGGAAGAATGAAATCTCACATCGAGTGTGTATAGTAGCATCCTCCAGATCAAAATGGGAATACAAATAAAATAATTATTTCGGAATGCCTATCTAGTTTTAGGCACATAGGTTAGTGGTTACATTGAGCTTAAGTGGTTAAACCACAATTTTAGTAGGTTGCTTCCCTTTGATGGGATATCACTCAAGTATCTCAACATTTATGTCTTATTCCAAGGAAGTAGTGCCAATGTCCATGCCACTCAATTCTTTTGCTTCAAACTCATCCCTCTCTTTATTGAGTGGATATTTAATGTCCAAATGTACCTCTTTAAGAGTGGTCTCTTCCTCTTATATCAGGGATAGTGTTTTCTCTGAGTCAGTCTCTTCTTATTCTTTAGCTATCCCCATAGATCCTCCTGGTAATTCTTCTAGCTCTTCCCTATCATCATCCTTAGGCTCTTTAACTTGTTCCAACATAATGGTTTGTGTTGATGGTGTTGAGCCTTCTAGTTGATTTGCTGGTAGATCCATTTTTGGTGAAGCCTTTGGTGATGGATCCCTCGGTGGTAAAACCCTAGTGGTGGTGCCTAGGTAGTCCTTTACCTTTTTAGTGGTTCCAGTTATGAACTTGTGTTAGCATCATCCCTAGTATGCTTCTTCCTATCAATTGGTGGCACTAGGGGAAGCTTTTCTTTTTCATGATCTGCACTTCCCAAAGATTTATTTTTAGGTTTCAACATATAAAATATATTATAAATTGAATGCCCTACCATGGTTAGATGAACCTTGATGTTGGTTTTATCTATATCATTCTTTTCTCTGTATGGTTTCTTTCCAAGATATCCATACATTTTATAGAGAGTGTGAATTTCTAAGTCAATTCATTCTGTTGTAAGGGTTATGGGTTGTGCTTCATATATTTAGTTGATCGAGTTTACAAAGTAACACACTATGAAAGCATAGGTCAAATTCAACAAAGCAAAAAGCTCTCTAGATGGGGCCATCCTAATACGTGCAGGAGAAAAATGTTGCTTGACAACAAATTTAGTTTATTCACCAACTTAGATGGGTAATTCCTTTGGAATGTGCCATTCATTCCCAAAGGCTTCCTTCATACCATCATACCATGACTTCATCTTGAGATTAAAAGTTGGAGTAATTTAACTAAGGCATGTGAGTGCTTTGTAGTGCTCTACAAGGGACTTGTTCTAAGTAGGTATAACCACTTCAATTTTTTAGAGGTGTAATCAAGTACACCAATCTCATCAAACACCATTAATAAAAGGAATACACCCCCATGGGAACCTATAATTAGGTATCTGATGGGTCTTCTCCATGTCTATTATAATCTTATTAGAAAAATACATTACCCAGTTATACTTTAATCCCTCATTTACCTGGTGAGAAACATATAGGTGGGCCATGTCCACCTCCTTCCATCCATCACTACCACTAACTTTGTTCATGATGATTCATATTAATACTCAAAGGGTGGGATCTTGTAATTTCTTTATATGCATGGTGTGGCCTTATTTCCAGTATTCCAACACCATGGCAATCTTTTCTATTTCCTTCGAGTCCTCTAAATAAAATTCACAGTCTATGCTAGAGCATTGTAACCTTGATACCTTGTTGATTCTTTCAATCATGATTTTCATTCAATACCAAACAAAGTAGATAAAAATCCTCATGCATGTGTGAAATCATAAATTTGACCACTTCTATAGGTTTTCTAAGATAGAGGGGATTGAAGAGCTATAAGAGCCCTATAGAGTCCAAAGTGTTGAAGATTTTTAAATCATATACCAATTCACTCTTGGTGTTTTGGCACTTGAATTTTTAATCATTTTGAAGCTCAACCTCATTTCCAAGTCGGCAATGGTTATAGTCAAAGATAGTGTAAGAGGGCATATTTGATACCCAGTTTTCCATATGCAACACTATTTTTGGGTACTGCATCTCCTTTATTAGCAAAGTTAGAGGTGGAGGTATTTGCGATTTCTTCTTATATTGGTGTGCCATCCTTGTTACTTTGCCTTTCATGCACTCATTTTGTTCTTCAAGTTTTTTGTCCCTGATTAATATTGTTTCCCCACCAATACTTAGCTCTTCTTCCTTTGGAATAACTAGTAGTGGCTCACTTCATTGGGCCTTTTTCTTAGGCTGCATCACCCTTCATGGAGCCCAAAGGTTGAGGCATGATCATCCAATGTTCCCAAATGAATATGTTTTTACTATGAAAGTGTCTTAGCTCTCCTACTTTGATGCCCGTTGATGGTGGACACCGACCTATGCAACTTGCAATCGAAGAATTTCCTCTGTGTTCTTTCAATTTAGCTATCTCTAACTATTCATTCAAACAAAACCACTCTATCAATGATCAATAAACTGGGAATCAATACTTTTTACTTGTTTTGGAATCACTTGAACTTGGTTGTTTATTCTTTACTCTATAAAATCACACTTGAAGCAAAGGTAAAATGTAAAATGATCCCCCTAATGTCTTTTTATAGGTTCAAGGGGTAACTTGTATTTATTACCCTCTCTCTTTGACCATCACTTCTCATAATAAATACAATTAATAGTATTACCATGATGTGATGTTTGCATGATTGCCATAACCACTACTTCTTTATATTAATGGCACATCTTGTCCCATGCTTTTCTCAAAGTGAATGATAGTTGTGGAAAAATTTGAATATTCATATGATTGGTGGGAATCGTTACTGATTAAACCAAGATTATAGTTACATGCCGCATCTTTATCCTTGTACACCTTTATTTCCATAGTCTTTATCTTTGTACATATTTGCTTGTGCATGCATCCCTATGGACCATTTCCCAGCATACATAACACCCCTTACCCCACACTAATTTTGATTTATGGTCCTCCATAAGAATATAAGTACCAATTTATAAAAATAAATCAAATAACAAAAAGGGGCATGCAACTTAAGGCAATGTTTTATTGAAAACAAGAAATCCTAAACTAATGGCAGACACCTTATTAGTACTATTGAAAAACTCAAACTGAAAAATATGGCTACAATCGGTTACCATTGTAATGACCAGGATGAAATTGGCCATACAATATTTTCAAATGTCATGCATTGGTAGGACAAATACTATGAACATTAAAGGGGACATCTCAATGAACATGGAGGTTCCCGAAGTGGCAAGCAAACTTGGAATCATAGAGTAAGACTTGAATTCTTAGTATAAATGTCTTATGTTTGAGTTTGTGATCATACAATGCCTTTTGTTTGTGTTTATCCACATCTTAAATATAATAAGTAAGAAAACATGCTTCATCCAATTATAATAGGGCATATAAACATTCTTTTAATGATGGTTCATCATCTAGTCATCCAATGCGTGAAATACAAATAGAAGGAACCAAGAACTCAACCAAAAGAATTGTTTCCTTGCTGAACACTAGATTGAAAGGCGTACTTTTGTTAAGGCACTTATAAGTAGTCTTGTAGGCCCAAATAACTACAAACACCGAAGTATCTTAGTTGGTGTGTCCAATATTATAATTTTTTTGTGAGTGTTGTTTCTAAGATTTTATTAAACACTTCAGCAATACATTTTCCTAGAGATGACATGGTGTTGTCTTATGATGGGCAATCATAAATTTGGCTAGTAATACTTAGATAATCTCATTGAGGAAGTGTGTACTATAATCACTAGTAAAGATCAATGGAAAATTGAATCTTATAATAATATGTTCTTATATAAAGTGCACTATGGTTGTCATAGTATAATCTTGTGTTGGCATAGCCTCAACCCATCAGGTGACATAATCATTTGTTATGATGACATAGTGTGAACTAATATGCCTTTCAATTGGGTTGATGGGACCAAAAAAGTTAATGGGCCATTTCTAAAATGGTTCTTACATTAGATTAGGATGTAATGGCATTGCATCCTGATGATTTGGTTTCCCCATACATTGGTAAATATCACATTGGTGTGCATGCAACTTTGTATCTTGAAAAAGTTTAGGCCACCATAGACCAGCTAACAAAAAATTGAGCACATTAGCCTCACTGGTATAGTGTCCTCTAAAAATAACTTCATATACTCTACAAATCACATTAGGGTACTGATGTTTCATGACATATCATCAAAGGAATTCATCTTGGCCAAACTTATAGAGGTCACCTCCAATGAGCTAAAATGGTGTAGCATGAACAACTAGTTACTTCTTAGTTTGCGTAATTAAATGATTTGGAGTTGTGCCAATAGCTCACAAGGTTATTATGTCTTCTAACTCATTAAGAACATGTGAGATGTGAAATAGCTATACATCAGGTAGGTTATCTTTGATGGCATGAACTGGCTCATCATAATCAATTCTAGAGAGATGGTCAGGACCATAATTAGTCTTACCTTGCTTGACCATGATGGATAATTAGAATTATTAGAATAACATAATCCAAAAGAAAATGTAACTATGTAAAACAAGTTATTAACCAAATATTTTAGTGCTTCATGGTTTTTATAGAACACAAAAGCAGTCACCAATAGATACAATCAATTTTTTTGTAAAGTATAAACCATGGAGAGTCCTTAGCATTATATTATGGTATAGTTTCTCTTGATAAGAGTAAGCTTTATAATTTTGAAGTAATAGAGTGATATAGATTACCTTATCCAAGCTACATAAGTATCACATCGATGGCCATATCAGAAGCATCTACATGGACATGAAATGGTTTAGTCCAATCAGGGAACTAGAGAATTAGAGCAATGACAAGCTTATCTTTCAAGGATACAAAAGCTTCTTGGCATGAGTTGGTCTAAATCAAGTGTTTATTATGTTTTAATAGCTCCTCTAATGGTGCAACAATCCTTACATAACCTCAGATAAATTTCCTATAGTACCTAGGATGACCAAGAAACATGTGAACCTCTCATTGGGTTGTTGGCACTGGCACACAAAGGATGACGACAACTTTAGTTGGTTCCATAAAAATTCCATCTCAGCATATAATGTGACCAAGGAGAATGTTGAATAGAATATCAAAAATACATTTTTTCAAGTTGAGAGAAATTTGAAGTTTTCTACGATGCTCAAGCATAAGCCTGAGATTAAAATAGTGGTCTTTCACCAAGCTGTATATGATCCAATCATCAAATAAACTTGAAGAAAGTCATGGATGAAATCATTAAAGGCCTTAACATCTATTTGGGAGAATACAGTGGGTGCATTATTTAACCCAAATGGCATGATAGTATATGCAAAAGACCCCCATTCAGTGGTAAATGTAGTCTTAGTTCTATCCTCCTCGATAATCTAAAATTGATGGTATCTAGAAAACCCATCTGTGAAGTTGTAAATTTCACACCCAATGACACCCTTAAGGATTTCATCGATGGAAGGCATCGAAAAAGGATTAGTAATGTAAGATGCATTAATTATCTAATACCCTACACAAATTATGATGCACTCATCTTTATTTATGCTTATCACCATGGGGTTGACCCACTCAAAATGGTCAATTAGAGTAATAACTCTAATACATAACATATTGTCAATTTCTTATTTAACCCATGCATGTTAATTTGAATTCATTCTATATGGTCATTTACTGACTAGGTGAGCACCTTCAACCAGTTTGATATGCATTTTTCCTAAGGATAGGTGAAATCCCTTCATTTCACTATAATTATTAGGGAAAACATCTTGGTATTCTTTTAGCATTTAAAACACTTTAAAAATCTTAGTATCAGACCAGTAGTTTCCTACAGTAGCCATATTTGGTGTGTCCTCTATGCTAAGGTTTTACTATATGGTTTAAAGTGGTTTGAAGTACAAATGGTGTATATCATGAATAGTATCATGAATAGTTCTAGTGTCATAGTCCATTAGGACATCCAAATGATTGGTTAATGGGTCAAGTGGTTCAAACCCTTTACCTTCATTGACATGGAACACACGTTTTTGCTTTCCTTTTCTAATTTATTCGTGTTGTGCATAATTGAGGATTGGTTTTGGTTTGGAGAAAGATTTATCAGTTATATCATTGAAAATGACTGATCCTTCTTATGGTACACTATGTATGTGTTGTAGTTGATCCTCGATGGGACAGGGGTCACCAATAACTGCTTAATGAATTTCTTGTAGTGTGAGGCACAAATCCATCCTTGGGGATAAATAGAACAATGTTGAGACCATGTAATTTTTTAGCAAATGTTATAAATGGGTACCTAAATGCCATTCCTCATGAACATACCATGTTCTGGCCCAGGTGCATAAGGTGTCATAAAATACATGCACCCATAGATATTATGGTAAGAAAGATTCATCAGTCAACCACATTGAATCATAGGCTTCTAGGTGTGGTTCTGATGCTTGGACTCCACTATAGCTAATTGTGCCTCGTATGTTATTTTCATGATAAAACTAGTGATGTAAGGTAGATCATACTTGGTCTTAATGAAGGAGATACTCATGATGAGTTTACCACCACCTCATTATTGTGCCATCAAGAAGGTGACCCAGTGAACACATACAATCAATATCAATCATAGAAGGCCTTAATTCATTGGATAAAGTCATGAAATTTCATTTTCCCATGAAACCACTGAGCTTCATCAAGACTTATGAGCGGTGTAGCCATAATTGGTCCTTGCATGACTTGTCAAGTGATAAGATGAACAAACCTATGGTACTTGTGATACTAGTGCAGAATGTCTTCACAGCTACCAATGGCACCACACACTCTCCCATTAAGGTCATATTCACCTTGGGCCCAATAATTATAGGCATTACTCATAGTATTAGAAAGGGATTATGTGTCCATCTAATGGAGGATGCCATCAGGAGTAGGATCATGATGCTCACTTCCTCAAGTTATGATGTTTTAGTTGTGATTAATATTCTCATATGTGTTAAAAGGTTTTACATATGAGGGCCCATGTGCTTGGTCCAATGGGATGAAGACTTGTTGATCAGTATTTTTAAAGCTGATATATCAATTTTTGAAGATTAAATTAGCATTATTAGCATAACACCAAAGACTACCCAAAAGGGATGGAAAGTCATCATCCTCAACCAATTCTATAACTTTAAAGTCAACCTTTAAAGGTACCCTGAGGATATCAAAGTTACATTTTTAAGAATTCTAATTGCTAGAGCATGCATTTTATTAGCCATAAATAATACATGAGGTGATGTTGTAAAGTTGGGCTAGCCATTTTTTGCCATACATCCTTTATGATGACATTGACCTTAGCACCAGTGTCAACTAAAATATCTCAAATCGCCCATACATAGATGGTAGCATTCACCAATATTTCCTTATCCTCTTGAGGCCTAAGAGGAACAGGAGTATCTTGTAGTCAAGCATGATTTAATTGATGGTCTTTAGTTAGCCTTGGTTCCTATTGTTTAAGCTAATTACTTAACTATGGGATAATATCTTTTTCTAACAAGCACTTGAAAAGTTCTTGGAAGACATTTTGTATTTCATCTTAATGTTCAATGGCCTTCTGCATATCAGCATGTTAGATGACATCACAGTCCTTAAGGAATTGAATTTACCCTTGTAATTCCCATACCAAGGTCATAGTATCTTGGAACAGTTCTTTCTATTAATAAGCATTAGGTTACCTAGTTGCATGAGGCTCCTCATGCTTTACCTTCTCAATGGGTGGAATAGACATAGATTGGGACTATCTACTACTGCATGTTGTGATATTAACCTTTTGGGCTATCAAAGTGCTAGATCCCAGTCATCAGTATGGCTTCTCAATGTGTATCATACTGGAACCCTTTTCATTTCTTTCTTTTGTGATGGTTGTGTATAAATTAGGGCATTCCTCCAACCAATGCTATTTTTTACAAAAAACACAGGTTGGATAGACCAAATAATATCATTGGTAGTGATCCAGAGACCCACATTTATAGCACATCTATGGTGGGAAATTTCCACCTTCTCATCCTCATCCTCATCCTTGTCCATGATACCCACCATTATCTTAATTATTTGAAACAAAAATTTGATGCATACCACATGCGTACCCTTCATGTATATCATTGATAAGATGACAATCATTTATGTCATGGGTATATGCATCACATATCTTGCATTATTCAAACATTTTAGATTGTGTATCCCTTTATAATAGAGGACAAGAATGCACCTTGTGCTCTTCATGGAAAATTTCACCAAGACTACTTTAGTACAATGCAAATGTTCTTTTGAGGATAATTTTTTTGTTATGACCCTTAGACTCACAATCAGTACACCAAAGACCTCTATGAGTGTGATGAGCATTGTTTGAAATCATATTTTATAATTATGATGCTATTGAATCTATTTGAGCTTCCATAAAATCATTTATTCTAGTATCGATGCTACCAACAACTTTAACATAGAGGGCAGTTTTCAGGGCCTCATATGTTAGGTTATGGAGTTAAAAGCTTCACCAGGATATATATGGAGGAGGTTGTTGAGTTATAGGCAACCGACATCAGTCTGATCGACTGACATCGGTCATCTTCAGTGTTCACAGTAACTGATGTCAGTTATGGGTCGGTCGACATCGGTCAGATAGGCACCGACGTTAGCAGCCTGTGTGTGCATACATTTGCATGCATCTTCAGAACTGGTCTAATTTTAGATGGACAGTTAGTTTGCATGGTAAAGACTAATTTTAGTCTTAGAGTTATGGTTCTAATTATTGTAATTAGAAGTCTAATTATTGTTTGTATGAGATCTATTTAAAAGACCCATGGGCTATATTATAAAGTTGTAGACTCTCAAGGATTCTTGTAGAATCAATTCTGTAGAATCAGAGTTCTATCCAAGGGAGAATAATAAGGACTTGGTGAGGCAAGGACAAGGGTTCTTTCGGGTGTGTAAGATCTCAATCGACAAGTGTTCAAGGCCAGGTTGATCTATGGTATAGCAAGATCAGGTGAGATTTACATGGTAAGTAAGGTCGGTTGATCTACAGGTGTGTGTGTGTGTGCAAGATCTAGGTTTGCAAGTGTGTAAAGCCAGGTTGATCTATAGGTGGCAGCAAGATCAGGGAGATTAGCAACACAATAGGTAGCAAGATCAGGTGAGATCTACTTGGAGTATGTGGTGTACTCAGACTTGGAGTACTTTGAGTACTTGTGTACTGGCAGTATTGTTACTGACTGGTGGAGGTGAACAACAACTCTGTGTTTGAGTTATTTGTTGTGACCATAATTGAGAGAGAGAACTCTTGAGGGAGATTATTGTATGCCCTAGAGGAGTGGGAGCCCTAGAGGTGTGGGAAGAAGAGTGTGGCATCTTCTTTATTGTGTATTTCCTTCTGGAAGAGTATTAATACAATTGGGTATTGTCTCTCATATTCTGTGTTATTTCTGATTTCTAGTTACTTATTCATTTTGGTTAAATTTTGTGTTTAGTTGCTTATAAAAAGTAATCAAGTGTGCTCCTAATCTTGACAAAGTGGTATCAGAGCTTTATGTTCTAGATTCCTGACAAAGTGGTATCAGAGCTAGGGTTGCAGGTTCATAGAGCCTGGTTCAGAGCAGGTTTGTGTTTGATTACAGGTCACTCTCAAGGGTTTTTGATTGAGTGAGAGTATAGAAATGGCAGAAGAAAGTACACTAAGAATGGAGGAATTCAAAAGTAAGAATGATCAATTACGAAATGATGGAAAGAAAGAGAAGGTAAAGAAAGATTACTGGTTGGTTGAAGATCACCATGAAGGAAATGAAGAAGCAGGTGTTGCAGGGATTGTTGCACAGGTTGCTCTTGTATGTTCCTTGGATAAAGTAGAATCTTGGTTTATAGATTCTGTTGCCTCTTTCCATGCAGCCCCAAATAGAGTATTTTTCCATGTTAATGTCCTTGGAGACTTTGGAAAGATTTATTTAGGGGTTGGTGAGCCTTGTCAAAGTATTGGCAAAGGGGAAGTGCAGCTGAAATTGCAGACGACCAACACATGGGTGTTGAAGGATGTCATGCAGGTCTCAGTCTTGAAGATGAGGCTAATTTCTTTAGGAAAGTTGGGTGATGAGAGATGCACAATAACTCTCATAGCAGATGCACTTGAATTAGCATGTGGTAAGAAAGTAGGTACTCTTTATCTACCTACTTGTATTACTGGTTCTCCTTTTGTTGTGAAGACGTGGCTTTGTAGGCTTGGTCACATGAGTAAGAAGGAGATGCATGTTCTTAAGAGGAAGTTAGATGTCTTTGAAAAACTTAAGAACTAGAAAGCCTTGGTGTTCATGGAGGAGATGATGGATAGAGATCAGCCATAAGGGTTGAATAATTCTGAGCAGGGCAGTTTGGATAGGGTTTTGATCCAAGGTGAGCTCACGGGTAAAAAGTCATCACTCACAAAAAAACACAATTACTGACGTCGGTCAGATGGAACCGACGTCAAATAGGTAGGCACCGACGTCAGTCATGTGCAGATAGGCAAAGTCGATGGTGTCAAGCAGGTGGCTATCGGCGTCAGTCAGGGAATCGACGTCGGTGACCAGTTGGACATCGACGTCAGTCAAGGAACTGGTGTCAATGATCAGGTTGATTTGACATCAGTTAGGTAGGTAAGTAAGGTCAGTTGATCTGTAGGTGTGTGTGTGTGCGAGATCTAGGTTTGCAGGTTTGCAAAACTAGGTTGTTCTACAGGTGGTAGCAAGATCAGGGAGATCAACAACACAATAGGTAGCAAGATCAAGTGAGATCTACTTGGAGTACATGGTGTACTCAGAATTGGGGTACTTTGAGTACTTATGTACTGGCAGTATTGTTACTGATTGGTGGAGGTGAACAACAACTCTGTGTTTGAGTTGTTTGTTATGACCGTAATTGAGAGAGAGAACTCTTGAGGGAGATTATTGTACACCCTAGAGGAGTGGGAGCCCTAGAGGTGTGGGAAGAAGAGTGTGGCATCTTCTTTATTGTATATTTCCTTCTAGAAGAGTATTAATACAATTGGGTATTGTCTCTCATATTCTGTGCTATTTTTGATTTCTAGTTACTTATTCATTCTGGTTAAATTCCGTGTTTAGTTGCTTATACAATGTAATCAAGTGTGTTCTTAATCTTGACATCATACGGGGTGGTAAAGGTTCTTTGAGATAATGTTCATATAAAGGGAAGCAAAAAGCCTCCCATGAACCACTGGGCATGTTGAGAAACATTAATCTTGAATGATAGCTTAGACAAGAATGTCTTAAATTGTGTATTGTACTCGCACATGCTTTTGGTTAGCTCTTATTTTATATCCTTTAGCACAACAATACTTTGTTTCTCAAATTCTAGAATATTAAACTCTTGAAGAAATTATGTCTTGAGGTAGTCATAATCAACTAATGCTTATTGAGGGTCATACTTCATATACAAATTATGTGCTCTTTCCAGAAGTGTGGTTAAAAACTTAGTTAATTTTCACTCAAAGGAAGTTATGCCACACACTCTCCATGTGAGTTCACACTTATGAACATGTTTCACAACATTCTCCATGCCTCAATATTCCAGTAAATAAAGCATCATTTCATAATACACATTAGGTGTTTGAGGTGCTTATAATGGTGGATGTTGAGAAATTCCAAGTCATGTTCCTAGCGGGAAGTCCACCACTTCTTCCTGCTCCACCTCCTATTCTGTCAGTTATTTCACCCCCTAGTCCACCTCTTGTGCCTCCAACAGTAGTAAAAACACTTGAGATGTTGGGTGTGGTAGTAGGTTGATTTATTATGCTTGGACCAATACTCTTCCCACTACTTATGCTAGGTCTACCATGCATACCAAGTTGGGCCATAAAATTATCTTGAAGAGGAAAAGAAAGCATCAATTCACTATGGTCTAAAAGTTGCTCAATGAAAGGTTATCTTATAGGGTTAGTCTCTAATTCTACACTATATGTATCCCAACTATGTATAATTAATTTTTGTAGCTCAAATGCATGATCTCTCACTATGGTTGGGGAATTGGGTTGGTTTAGGTTAGGTTCTTTAGTCTCCACTACCCAGATAGTTTCTAGCACATATAAAAAAGCTGTCATTGGTTGTGGTCCAAAAGTCGGTGAGTCCTTCTTTTACTATTTTGCTTCCATGTGGATCTTAATATTACTTCCTGAGTCCTCCCATCTCCTTCCGAATCTACTTCCACCTATAACCCTTTATCGAGCTTCATCATATTTCTGCTTTGTTAACTCCCATTGACTAATTACTATTCTGAACCAACAATCATTCACAAATACCCTTGCATTCCCCTCCCAACTGTGATGCTCATGCAAGGATGAGTTTATCCCTCCATAGGTATAATTTCAAGTCTATATCAATAAATAGATTTTTTACTTCTAATAGGAAATGTTTAATATACCAACCACATATTTCTCAGAGGAACTAGAACTTTGCTTCTTCTAAATAGGAATAAGTGGTTACAACGTACTCCAAGATGTAGTTATTCAACACCCCTCTCCACTAATTATTAATAGCTCATGTCCATGGCACTCCCAAGCATGATAAGGCCATTTGATGCTCTATCATCCAGGTTTTCCTCTAGCCACAATTGCATGATCGGTCCTTAACATAGGTTGAGAACCAAATATACAAATAAACAAGGACTTCGACAAATAAAGTCTCTTATAAAGATATATAGAGATTTTATTCAACCCATGTATGTGTAAAAACTCCTAATATGGAATTATAAAATTATATTTAACCCTAATAAGCCATCATTCAATATTTTTGAGAGATAATTGCTCAAGCATTTTCTATTACTATGCAATAAGTGATATGGGTCCTGACAATAGAACCGACATGTCAAGTTTTATTTTCTATCTAAAGTTTTCCCTAGGAGTTTTGAAGTATCTAATTCCCAACAAGCTAATACATTGGCATTTCATGCAATATTGAGATCTTGTGCACTCACTTGAAGCACACAATAAAAAACTAGTTCCCATGGGTTGTGTTGCATATTAATAAACTTGTCGTATATTAGTTATTGTTCATATATCTTAATCACTGACTAAATAGAAAATGAAGTACATAGTTATGGACCTCATTTCAATTATATAAACAAACATGAGTAATAAGATAATTGTCAAGAGATTCAAATTATGTATTTTAAAATTTTAGATAATGTAGATTCTATTCATTATAGTTAAATGCAAACCACAAGTTACATAATAGACATATTGATAACGCAATGATGTAACTTAACTATAAACTATAGTGTAATATCAGGATTACAATAACTTCCATGATTTTTCTATTTACCACAATCAATCATTACATAATACCAATGTTTAGTAGCATTACAAATATGTACACAGGGGTATTTATACTTGGTTCTCCTGGACCAAGTTGTTATATTAATTATGACACTTCCAGTGACAAGCCAACAATCTCTAGTGGATTGAGAGTAGTGGAATTCATTTATTTATTTTTACTATAGACCCTAGCCTTTGCACCCCTATATTCCCATATGATTATAGATCCTTATTTCCAAGTGTCCTCCTTTATGTGGGTTGCTACCAAACTTGTGTGTGATTAAATTATATTCTATCCTTAAGAATTTCTCATCAACCATTTCCCACTTTTTCTGTGCTACCCAAGTCTTTCATTGATATACCAAATTCTCCATTCTCAATTTCTCCATTTGTTATGTGTCTCCTCTAATTGGGTCTTCTCTTGCCATGATATCTTGTGTCATGGTCTTTTGCACCATGGTCTTCCTATGCCATACTCGTTCCATGCCATACTTGTTATGTGCCATAAGACAACATACTTGGCCAAAATTCAAGGTCCAACATCACCCCACACTATGCTCTTAGTCCATCCAAGACTAAGCATTGGTCTCAACCTTAACCAAAAATTTAGGGATAATATGTTGGATTTGTTTTCTGACACCTTCCCAATATGACAAGGTATCAAGTAGCTTTGTTGTTATTTCCTCAATTGCCACTTTCAACTGTTTAGTCTCCTTTAGTTGATCAAAACACTCACTTGACTTATTGACCAATTATTTGAGGGATATGGAAGCATCCTTTTGAACCTATTCAAGCATGGTTACCTTATTCAAAACCTATCCTCGAAGCATTTCAAAGTTGAACTTTATTTTTTGTTAATGCATATTTATTATTTATTCCATAGTTTCGATATCTTTAAATGCCTTAGCACGTTCAATGTGATATTTTATTAATAGGGTAGCATTCACCAATTGTTGATGTGAAATCTCTTCTACCTGGAGTTGAGATTCCAAAATTTTATAAGGTCATGCCAGCTTCTTAAAAATCCCATAAAAAATGGGAATCACTACCCCAACTCATTGTAAGGCATGCCTGCATACCCCATATGGTTTCATTTATTAGTGTAGGCTGCTCCTTACACTAATTCAATAAGAGATATAAAATTTTATCTAGCTTATCAATAACCTCACCCTTTAAAGGGACCCCATCTGCTAACACTAGTTCTTAGATTAGAATAGATTTACATAGATCCAATGTTTTGACGTTTGGTGTTGTTGTGAATTCTACCTAGTGTTTCAGTTTGACCACTTCCTCTTCAAGTTTCTTCTGAGTGGAGACTTATTTATCAGATAGCTTCACCACCTTGCCATGTTTTTATTTAGCTCGATGTGCATTAGAATCTGAAAGCACATTTTGCCATGCTACTTCAAAGGCCATTTTCAAGAGTGTTGCACTAGTTTTTAGAGGATAAAGTTATTGGGGATTGACCCAAAAAAGTGTGGGCAATGGCATTGCTTCTGAATATAATAAAAATCTATCAAGGGAAATCTCAAAATGGGATTCTTGATTATATATGTCCAAAAATAATGACATCTCACACCGGGTATGTATAGTGGCATCTTCAAGATCAAAATGGGAATATAAATAAAGTAATTTGTCAGGAATGCCTATCTGGTATTAGGCACATAGATTGGTGGCTACATCACAATTAGGTGGTTGGACCATGGTGTCAATAGGCTACTTCCCTTTGATGTGATCCCACTCAAGTATCTCAAAATTTGTGTCTTATTGCAGGTAAGCAGTGTTGATGTCCATGTCACTCAATTTTTTCGCTTTGAATCCATCCCTCTTTTTGTTGAGTGGATCTTCAATGTCTAGCTACACCTCTTCAAGGGTGGTCTCTTCCTCTTGCACTAGGGAGAGTGTTTTATCTAAGTCAATCTCTTCTTGTACTTTAACTATCCCTAAGGCTCCTTGTGGTAATTCTTCTATCTCTTCCTTATCACCATCCTTAAGCTCTTCTACTTGTTTCAATAGAATGGTTTGCATGTATGACATTGAGCCTTCTAGTTAACTTGCTAGTGGATATCTTTTTGGTGAAACCTTTGGTTATGATGCCTTTGGTGGTGGTGCCTAGGCAATCCTTTACCTTTTTAGTAGTTTTGGTTACAAACTTGTGCTGGCATTATGTGCAGTATGCTTCTTCCTATCGAGTGGTGTAACTAGGGGAAGCTTCTCTCTCTCATGCTCTGCACTTCTTGAAGATTTATTTTTAGGTTTTAGCATATAAAATGGATTATGAATTGAATGCTTTACCATAGTTGGATGAACCTTGATGTTAGTTCTATCCATATCATTCTTTTATCTGTATGGTTTATTTCTTGGATATTCATACATTTTGTGGAGATTGTGAATCTACGAGTTAATTTTTTCTCTTCAAGGGTTATGGGCTATGCATCATATATGTGGTTGACCAAGTTTACAAAATAACACACTATTAAAGCATACAACAACTTTAACCAAGCATAAATCTCTCCATATGGGGCCATCCTAATATACACAAGAGAAAATTTTGCTTGACAGTAAATTTGGCTTGTTCACCAACTTGGATGGGTACATCCTTTAGAACATGCCATTCATTCCCAAAGGCTTCCTTCATACCATTATACCATGACTTCATCTTGAGTTCAAAAATTAGAATAACATAACTAGGGCATGTGACCACCTTGTAGCGCTCTATAGGGGACCTGTTCTTAGGTGGGTATAACCACTTCAATTCTCCAAAGGTGTATTTAGATAAACCAATCTCATTGAACATCATTAACAAAAGAAATACACCCCATGAGAACCTATGTTTAGGTGTGTAGTGGGTCTTCTCTGTGTCTATTATATTCTTACTAGAAAAATACATTTCCCAGTTATACTTTAATCCCTTAATTACCTAGTGAGCAACATATAAGTGGTCCATAAAACGAAAAGAGGAATACAAACGGAGGAGAGATGTCTGCGCGCGGGGAAGGGCACGAGGGTGATCCAGCGGCAGGAGACCAGGCAGCAGGGCTCAGGTGGAATGGTAGTGTGTTGGGAGGAAAGGATTTGGACCAAATAGCAGTTTATTCCAGCGAGAAGGTAAAGTTGAATAAAATTAATGGATGTTTGCTCAGAAGGCAGGACCGTCCTGTGCTAGTCATTCCTCAAGAAACAGTTCAGGAGGACATTGCTTACCTCTCTTCACATACATTGATTTGCAAGTTCCTGGGAATTAGAATCCCTCAGCCAGCTTTGGAAGCCTGGGTTAGGCGCTCCTGGGCAGTTGACAGAGATTTTGACATTATGTTAGCAGGGAACAATTACTTCCTGGTAAGTTTTTCCTCTGTAGCGGATCGTAATCGCATTTTTGAAGGGGGTCCTTACTTTTATTAACGAGCAGGCCTTTTTCTCAAACCATGGCATGTTGGTTTTAATACGGCTGAGGATCTTCCAGCCTGTGTCCCGGTCTGGGTGAGGCTCCCACGGCTGCCGCTGGAATTCTGGCGGGAAGACATCCTCAAACAGATAGCGGCCTTGTTGGGAACACCAACAGCGATTGCGCATCAATCTTTAGATAAGAAATTCATTACTTATGCTCGGGTCTGTGTAGACATGGATTTATCCAAGCCTTTTCCTGATTCTTTGGAGATTTGTTTGGGCTGACTAACATGGATTCAGCAGATTGACTATGAATCCATTCCTTTCAGATGCAGAATTTGTCATGCTTATGGACATTTACATAGACAATGCCCTCTGGCTGCCAAAGACAAAGGACGAATGCCAGAACCTCCAACGCCTTCTTCAGTTCCTGTTGATAAGGGTTCTGGAAGCGTAGGGCAAAATCAAAAAGCTAAAACCCAACCGGACTACCTGAGCAAAGGCAAGAATCCGATCCCTAGGGGTTTGGCGCAGAGTTCTGTGGATCAATTCAATAGTGGAGTGGAGGATTTTATTCCAGTTAGGAAGCGAGCTAGAGGCCGAGGTTCGAGGTGAGGGACTGCAGAAAGGCATTTGGAACAGGGTTTTAACAAGTTTGAGGCCCTTGATAATATGGTTATTGAGGAGGGTCTTCTTATGCAAGATCTTGGAGAAGCTTCCGGACAGCAGAAGCAGTTGCCAGATTCCTTGGGGGGGCAGGATAGGATGGACCTTACGCCTCTAGCAGAACCTCTGGCTCTAGAGGAAGGGCAGCATGAGTGTGTGAATGAGCTTAAGGAGAAAGAAGTAAAATGGGCAGATTTGGTGAAGGAGGGTGATGCGTGGAAAAAAGACAAAAATTCAGCTTTGGCCCTGGGGCTAAGTCAAAAACAATTCAAAAAGGTCACACCATCCGCTAATCCTAAAGTGGGTCGGAAGAAAGATCAGGATAAACTCAAAATTATAGGTGACTTATTGGTGGAATCTGGGGTTGTTAAGCCCTTGGAAGAGCATTTCTCCCAATCCACCCAATGATAGTTTTATCTTGGAATGCAAGGGGTTTGAATAGCTACCCCAGACAGAAAGCTATTCGTAGTTTGGTGTGGGACCACTCTCCTGATATCTTTTGCATCCAGGAGACGAAGCTTACTGTTGATTCTCTAATTGCTTGTATGCCAAATAGTTGGCATTTTGGGCAATGGCAGTGTGTTGGAGCTAGAGGCACCTCGAGAGGACTTGCTATGGGATGGGACCAGAGGAAAATCATTCCACAACATTGGGTTACCTGTATTTCGGCCTTGTCTATGATTGCCTCCTCTTTGGAAACCGGTGAGTTATGCCTGGTCACTACAGTCTACGCACCGGCTAACATGGAGGGGCAGCAACAGCTTTGGTCACATATTCGGTACATCCGACAATGTTTTCCTTACTTACCGTGGATAATAGCGGGGGACTTTAATGCTGTTTTGAGCTTGGAGGAGAAGCGTGGTGGATCAAGCCGTTTAGGCTCCTCTTCTGAGTACCTTCGCCATAGCATTGAAGTGCTTAGTGTCTCTGATGTGAAACCCTCCAACGGGCTATTTACTTGGAGCAACCGAAGAACAGGTAATGATGCCATATCAGAGCGTCTTGATAGATTTTTAGTTTCTTCTTTCTGGCATTCTAGCGCTTTTGCTCTCACTTGTGAGATCTTGGATGGGAGGGGTTCGGACCACTGGCCGATTAAACTTTCCATAGGCCGGATAGGGGGTCCTAGAAAGGCCCCTTTCAAATTCCAGTTGATGTGGCTCCGAGATCTTTCTCTTCATGATCTCATAAGCCAATGGTGGAGACAGGGAGCCCCACCTTATGGCACAGCTATGTACTCCTTGAAAAAGCTTCAATATGTTAAAAGGAAACTCCAGATATGGAACAGGATTTGTTTTGGGGATTTACATAGTCAGAAGAAGAAAGCGCAAGATCAGTTGGACGACATTACTAGGCAAATAAGAGAAACTGGGCTTTCGGAGGACCTTCGCCGGATGGAAGCTAGAGCAGCTAATACACTTGCTGAATGGGAACTTCGGGAGGAGATCTTTTGGAAACAGAAGGCCCGCAATGATTGGCTTCAGGAAGGAGATAAGAACACTGCCTTTTTTCACAATTCTGTGCAAGGGAGGCGAAATGGTAATTTTATTACTTCGCTTATTACTCAGGATGGAACACACCTCTCCTCCTCCCAAGATATTAGCAGAGAAGCTGTCCGGTATTTTGCAGAACTTTTTGACAGTGATACTTTGCCAGATGAAGGGGCAGAAAACACAGTGCTGTCTTGTGTTCCATCCTTGGTGGATGATAGAATGAATGAAGAGCTTATGCGTCCGATTGAGAGTGCTGAAGTGGAGGAAGCGTTGTTTAGCATGAAGAAAGGTAAGGCCCCTGGTCCTGACGGATTTCCAGCTGATTTTTTCCAAGAGTTCTGGAGTATAATTAACCAAGACTTGATGAGTGTCATACAGGAGTCTTATTCTAGCAAGGAAATGCTATGTGCATTGAATGCTACTTTTCTGGTGCTTATCCTGAAGAAGGAACAAGCAAATAAGCTAGAAATGTATAGACCCATTGCCCTTTGCAATGTTATCTACAAAGTGATTACTAAGCTTATTGCACAAAGGTTGAAAAGGCTCCTCCCCAATCTTATTTCAGAGGAACAAGGAGGTTTCGTGGTAGGTAAACAAATTCTGGATGGGGTGGTGATAGCTTCAGAAGCTATTCATTCCATGAAGATGTCCCAAGAGAGGGCTATGTTTATCAAGCTTGATCTCGCCAAAGCCTATGACAGAGTTAGCTGGAGGTTCTTACAGAAAATTCTCTTAGCTTTCGGTTTCAAGCAGGATTGGACTAGGTGGGTGTTAAGCTGTGTTACCACACCTTCCTTCTCGGTTCTGGTGAATGGAGCCCCAACGAAACTTTTTGGTGCTTCTAGAGGACTACGGCAAGGGGACCCTATCTCTCCTTACTTGTTTATCCTCATGGCCGAAGGGCTTGGGAGGCTCTTCAACTGCCAGGTTTCTCAGAATGTTATCCGGGGATGGAAATGGGAGAGAGTGGTAACCACCTTGTCCTACCTCCAATTTGTTGATGACACTATCCTAGCTGGGGAAGCCCGGATCCGGGAAGCGAAAGCTTTTCGCATCACTCTTGATATTTATTTGGCAGCGTCGGGGCAGCAGATTAGTGAGCAGAAATCTTCAATTTATTTCTTTAATACTCCTGAGGCTGTCCAGAGGAGAATAGCTGCCATTCTTCGGTTCCAGATTCAGACTCTCCCAGTGGTTTACTTAGGGGTTCCTATTGTGGTGGGGCGTCAACCCAGGCTGTTCTGGCAGAATATTCTTGACAGGTTGAGACAGAAGGTAAGTCATTGGACCTATAGATGGCTGTCTACAGCAGGTAGGGTGATTTTGTTACAATCGGTTATTCAGGCTCTACCAATTTACCGGAGCATGGTTCAGAGTGCACCAGCTTACTTTCTAAAAGAGTATGATGCTCTTTCTAGGAAGTTTTTGTGGGGGGGCAATCTGCAAAATTCTAAATGGAGTCTTGTTAGATGGGACTTAGTGTGCAGGCCTAAGCAGGATGGTGGCCTGGGATTACGCTCAGCTATTCTGGCTAGCCAAGCTCTGGCTGCAAAGCTTTACTGGCGCTGGTGTACTAGCCATTCTGCCTTGTGGGCTAGAATCCTGACAGCCAAATACCTTCCGGGCATTAATATTCATGATATTGCCAGATTTCCTCTTGAGGGGAGGGGGTCCATGATATGGGATACTCTTAAGCATGGAGCGCAGTTGGTGAAGCAAGGCCTGTTCTGGATGTGCCACAGTGGGTCTGAGGCCTTATTCTGGGAGGACTCCTGGGATGGTTCACCCCCACTTCTTCAGTCACACCCGCATTTGCAAACTCTTGCGGACTCCTTTCATGCTGTTGGTTGGAGTTCGGTGAGGCAGTACAAGGAAGCTTACAATATGGGTACTACCATTGGATACAGGTGGAAACACTCCTCTGACTGGCCTCCCGGGGGTTCGGAGGAGGAACGCGAGGAATTATCCCTCATTCTTGAGACTAGAAGGTGTTCTGTGTTGCAAGGAAGTGATGAATTGGCTTGGAGTGGGGATTCTACAGGGCAATACTCCGTGGCTGCTGGTTATAAGTCTTTGTTGGAGCAAACGGGGGAAGCAGGACTGTTTCAATGGGGGAAGAAAGTCTGGAACCGAATGGCGTGGCCCAAATGTAATTTTTTTCTCTGGCTCCTCACACACAATAGGTGCCTCACCTGGGATAATCTTTGTTGTAGAGGATTTCAGGGACCATCCATATGTGTGATGTGTTATAGCAACGAGGAGACAGGGGCACATTTATTCTTCCAGTGTACTTTTGCTAAACGGTTATGGCACCTGTGGTGGAGTGCGTGGAGAACACCCTGCAGGCATGTTTCTTCTTTAAAGGAATTTTGGGATCGAATGGGCAGCGCCCCTGTTAAAAATACTCTGTTACAGAATGCCTGGGAGGTGGGACCTTCCTTCATTCTGTGTAATTTGTGGCTGGAGCGGAATAGGCGAATCTTCAGGGGAGCGCGGACTGAGCTGAAGCTGCTGTGGAATAAGGTAATAATGGCGATGCAAGAAACTTTTCTTGCCAAGTGTGCACCTGACAACAGTTTGGAGCAGGAGGCGGCGGGAGTGTTTGGGCGCTTGGGGATTATCTTCCCTGGAGGTGACGTGGAGAGGAAAGTCAACCGGCCGGCGAACTGCAGGACCAAGATGGCTCGGCCGATAAGCAGAAGTGGACGGTGGGCACTCCCAACAGCTGGTTGGATTAAAGTTAATACAGATGGGTCTTCCCATGGGAACCCAGGGGATGCAGGAATAGGAGGTATCACCTGGGATAGCTCAGGGAACATCAAATTCTTGTTTTCCATTTACAAAGGCTGGTATACAAATAACCGGATGGAAGCTGGGGCCATTCTGGAAGCTGTGGAGAGCTGCTGTAGACGTGGTTTACTCAATGTCATTTGTGAATCTGATTCACAAGTTGTGGTTGATTTGTTGAACAAGGGTAATTCAGGTAAGACTGACTGGTATTTACAAACCATTATTCAGCAGATTAAGCATCTAAGTTCTTCTTTGAATTCGATTTCCTTCCAACACATTCCGTGGGAGTGGAATGAGGTTGCGGATTGCCTTGCGAAGTGGGCCACGGAGAATGGGACATTCTGGAACATTACTGAGGAAGCTAACCTCCCTCCGAATCTGTATCAAAAACTGGTCCATCTGGTGGAACAGGAGAAAAATGTGTAATTGGTGTTTTGTTTCGATTCTGAATAAATTTTTACCCCCTTTTTAGTTAGAACATATAAGTGGTCCATATCCACCTCCTTCCATTTATCATCACCACCAAATTTGGTCATGATGATGTGTGCTGCTACTCGAAGGGCAGGATATTATAAGTTATTTACATGCATGGTATGGCCCTATTTGTGATATTCCAACACCATGGTAGTATTTTCTATTTCCTTTGAGTCCTCCAAATCAAATTCAAGATCTATGTTATAGTATTACAACCCTGAAACCTTATTGATTCATTCAATTGTGATTTTCATTTGGTGCCCAACAAAGTAGATATAATCCTCATGCATGCATGAAATGTTAGGTTGTGGAGCTAAAAGCTTCACCAGGATGTGAACAGGAGAAGTTAGGGAGGTTGCAGAGTGTTTGCTGAGTGTTACAGTCACCGGCGTCGGTCAGGACAACCGATGTCGGTAGGGTACAGACAGAAGGTAACCGACGTCGGTCTCAGATAGGCCGGCGTTGGCACCCCTAGGCAAATAGGGACCGGCGTCGGTCACCTGTGTGGTTCGGACTGAGTATTTTACAGGCAGTTAGCTAACGAACCAAGTGTTTGCATGTCAAGATCCAAATTTAAACTAAGAGTTGCAGATCTAATTATTGTAATTAGGTGTCTAATTATTGTTTGCATGAGATCTATTTAAGAGACTCATTGGTTGTATTGTAAAAGTGTGCTAGAAAGCCATTGAGCTTTTAGAGAGAGCTAGTGTAGCTCCTCCTAGTTCCAAAGGGGTGTTGAGAGTGTATGATCAGGGAGAGTTGCAGGGTCTGCAAGGTCTAGGAGCTGATCCACCGGGGTACTGGTTGAAGAATCATAAGGACTTGGTGAGGTAAGGACAAGGGTTCTTTAGGGGTGTAGAGATATCTACATGGTGAGTAAGGTCTAGTGATTTATAGGTAGCAGCAGAGAGCAGGAGATCTACTTGGAGTACGATTGTGTACTTGGTGCACTGGCAGTGTGTTACTGACTGGTTGGAGAGGTGAACATCAATTCCATATTTGAGTTGATTGTTGGGACCGAGAGAGAGAGGGAAGAAGGTCTTGAGGTGTGGCGAGCCTTTGAGGTGGAAGAAGAAGTGGTATCTTCTTTATTGTATTTTCTTCTAAGTATTTAATACAATTGTGTATTGTCTCTCAAATCCTGTGTTCTTTCATATTTCTAGTTACTTATTGATTCTGGTATAATTTTGTGTTTAGTTGCTAATACAAGAAGTAATCATATGTGCTCTTATTTGTGGAGCAAGATCCTGACAAGTTGGTATCAGAGCTTTTGGTTGGGTTACTAACAGGTGGTTTCAGATTTGGATAGTGTTCATTGATTACAGGTTACTCACAGGGGTTTTTGATTGAGTGGGAGTATAGCAATGGCAGAAGGAAGTAAGCTACAAATGGAAAAACTGAATAGCACGAATGGTCTGATTGATGGAAAGAAAGAGCAGGGAAAAGAAGATTGTTGGTTGGTAGCAGATCAGCAGGGAGGAGCAGACGTTGCAGGGGATGTTGCATAGGATGTTCTGGATAAAGTGGAATCATGGTTCACAGATTCTTTTGCCTCTTTCCATGCAACTCAAAATAGAGCATCTTTTCATGGGTATGTCTTTGGAGACTTTGGAGAGATTTATTTAGGAGCTAGAGAGCCTTGTCAAATAATTGGCAAAGGGGAAGTGAAGCTGAAATTGCAGACGGATAACACACAGGTGTTGAATGAGGTTATGCAGGTACCAGTCTTGGAGATGAGTCTAATTTCTTCAAGAAATTTGGGTGATGAGAGATGCATTGTAACTCTCACAGTAGATACACTTGAATTAGATGGTGGTAAGAAAGTAGGTATCCTTTATCTATCTACTTATATTACTGATTCACCTTCTGTTACAGAGATGTGGCTTTTTAGGCTTGGTTACATATGTAGGAGGGGAATGCATGTTCTAAAGCGGATGATAGATGTTTTTGACAAGCTAAAGAATTGGAAAGCCTTGGTGTTCATGGAGGAGATGACAGACAGAGATCAGGTGAGGGAACTGAATTATTTTGAGTAGGGCTGTGTTGATTTGAATAGGATTTTGATCCATGGAGAGCTCGCAGGTAAAAAGTTATCACTCATAGGTGAACACAAATACCAGCATCGGTCATCAGGAACTGACATCGAACAGAAAGGCATCGATGTCGGTCATGTGCAGATCAACAGAGTCAGTGGTGTCAAGAAGCAAGAACCGACGTCGGTCATACAGTGACTGATGTCAGTAATAGGTACACCGGCATCGATAATGGGACCAACGTCGACAGACAGGGTCAGTCACAGAGAACTGACGTCAGTCAGGAGCAGATTGGGAGATGGCCGAGATCGGTCACTAGAACGAATAGTGGGCAGACAACAAGCTGTCAACAAGTCTCAAATGCTCATACGGAGGTTAGAAAGGGTAAGTGAACCTCATATTTATTGTTCACCTTCTTTATATTGCTTATTGATGGTTAAGAACCAGGAAGATGCGAAGAGGCAATGCAGGTAGAATCCAGATACAGTGGGAGCTTGGCATGGATGAGGAGTGTGAGTCCTTGGAGAAGAACCAAATAGGTATTTGTTGGTAGAGTTGTTAGCTGGAAGAAAACACTGAGAAACGAATGGATTCCCAATGTTAAAGAAGAGAGTGGATGGACACGTGAGACAAAAGGCCAAGGTATATGGTCTTAAGAAAGCTGCAGGACAGTGGTACAGGTTTTGACAGGAGGATGACAAAGTAGGGCTTCAGTCAATGTTAGTGTAACTATTATGTTTGTTCTTATCAGGTGGATGATGAGTCGTGACATTATCCAGTTACTGTATGTGGATGGTTTGCTAGCAGGTTTTGTACATACAGGGATTTGCTGAGCTAAAAGGTAAGGTTAGTTTAAAGGTATGTCAGGGGGAATTTGGAGCAGCGAAATTCTATGGCATAAGAGACATGGAGATTTGGTCTCCAGTGGGAGCTGATGTGAATCAGGTGTTGGCAAGGTTCATTATGCAGGATGCAAAATCGGTAAGCACACCAAGGGTTGGACAGTTCAAGCGGAGCTTAGAACAGTGTTCGAAATCACATGAGGTCTAGTGTAGACCTGAGTTTTCCCAATCAGTGAGAGTTGTCAGAGAGTTTGGAGCCAATTCAGGGAAGGTAGATTCTTAGGTACTTGAGAGGGATCAGCAGCAGGTTAACATGTTATGCAGGGTTAAGGTCTTCACTACATGGATTTGTAGGTTCGGATGTGGCAGGTTACTTGGATGACAGGAAAGGCATCACAGGGTGTGTGATAGTTGGTCTTCAGGGTTGATCTTGAAGAGGGATACAAGCCAGGGAATAATTTAGATGAGGTACATATACAGGTACAGGTGTAGCTATTTATCTCCAAGTGGGAGATTGTTAGGTTGTGGAGCTAAAAGCTTCACCAGGATGTGAACAGGAGAAGTTAGGGAGGTTGTAGAGTGTTTGCTGAGTGTTACAGTCACCAGCGTCGGTCAAGACAACCGACGTCAGCAGGGTACTGATAGAAGGCAACCGATGTCGGTCTCAAATCGGCTAGCGTCGGCACCCCCAAGCAAACAGGGACCGACGTCGATCACCTGTGTGGTTCGGACTGAGTATTTTACGGGCAGTTAGCTAACGAACCAAGTGTTTGCATGTCAAGAGCCAAATTTAGACTAAGAGATGTGGATCTAATTATTGTAATTAAGTGTCTAATTATTGTTTGCATGAGATATATTTAAGAGACTCATTGGTTGTATTGTAAAAGTGTGCTAGAAAGCCATTGAGCTTTTAGAGAGAGCTAGTGTAGCTCCTCCTAGTTCCAAAGGGTGCTGAGAGTGTATGATCAGGGAGAGTTATAGGGTCTGCAAGGTCTAGGAGCTGATCCACCAGGGTACTGGTTGAAGAATCATAAGGACTTGGTGAGGCAAGGACAAGGGTTCTTCAGGGGTGTAGAGATATCTACATGGTGAGTAAGGTCTAGTGATTTGTAGGTAGCAACAGAGAGCAGGAGATCTACTTGGAGTATGATTGTGTACTTGGTATACTGGCAGTGTGTTACTGACTGGTTGGAGAGGTGAACATCAATTCCATATTTGAGTTGATTGTTGGGACCGAGAGAGAGAGGGAAGAAGGTCTTGAGGTGTGGCGAGCCTTTGAGGTGGAAGAAGAAGTGGCATCTTCTTTATTGTATTTTCTTCTAAGTATTTAATACAATTGTGTATTGTCTCTCAAATCCTGTGTTGTTTCATATTTCTAGTTACTTATTGATTCTGGTATAATTCCGTGTTTAGTTGCTAATACAAGAATTAATCATATGTGCTCTTATTTGTGGAGCAAGATCCTGACACGAAAGGAGAAATTTGATCACATGTATAGGATTTTAAAGATATGGGAGGTTGAAAAACTAGAAGATCCCTATAGAGTGCAAAGCATTGAATATTATTAGAATCACATACCAATTCACTCTTAGGTTTTTGGCACTCAACTCTGTAATCATTTTAAAGTTCAATCTCATTTCTAGGTTGGTAGTGGTTATAGTCAAAGATAATACAAGAAAGTACATTTGATACCTATTTCTCTATGCACAACACCATTTTCAGGTACTACATATCCTTGATTAAAAAAGGTAGAGGTGGAGGTACTTGGGATTTCTTCTTAGATTAGCATGTCATCCCTATTCCTTCACCTTCCATGTAATCACTTATTTCTTTAAGTTTTCCCCCCCAAATTAATATTGTTCCCCCCAATACTTAACTCTTATTCCTCTAGAATAACTAGTAGTGGCTAGCTTCATTGGGACTTTTTCTTAGGTTGCATCACCATTCGTAAAGCCTAAAGGTTAAGGTGTGACCATCTAATGTTCCCAAATGAATACATTTTTATTGTGAAAGTGTCTTTGCTCTCTTGTTTTGACACCCATTAATGGTAGATTTTGACCCTATGTAACCTATAATCCAAGAATTTCCTCCGTGTTCTTTTATTTTATCTATATTTAGTTGTTCATTTAGACAAAACCACACTCTTAATGATCAACAAACTATTAATCGATACTCTGCACTTGTCTTGAAATCACCTGAACTTGGTTGTTCGCTCTTTGGCTCTATAAAATCACACTCAAAGCAAAGGTAAAGTGTAAAATGAGTCCCCCAATGTATTTTTATAGGTTTGATGGGGTAACTTGCATTATTACCCCTTCTCTTCCACCATCACCTATCACAATAAATGTGATTAATGGTATTTCCATGACCTGATGTTAACACACTTGCCATAATCACTACCTCTTTATATTGATGGAACATCTTATCCCACACTTTTCTCAAAGTGGATGATAGTTGTAGAAAATTTTGAATATTCATACCATTAATAGTAATTATTACTTACCAAACCAATATTATAGTTCCATGCCACATCTTTATCCTTATACACCTTTGCTTGCATAGTCTTTATCTTTGTACATCTTTGCTTGAATGCACATCCCTATAGACCATTTCCCAACATATATAACACACCTTACCCCACACTAATTATGCTTTGTGGTCCTCCATGAGAACATAAGTACCAAGTTACAAAAAGAAAGCAAAATAATAAAAATGGGCATGCAACTTAAGGCAACACTTTATTGAAAATAAGAAATCCTGAAATAATTGTAGATGCCTTATTATTACTATTAAAAAACTCAAATTAAAAAATAAGGCTATAGTTGGCTAACATTATAATGACCAGGAATAAATTAGCCATCCAATCTTTACAAATGACATATATTGGTAGGATGAATATTGTGAACAATAAATGGACCATCCTAGTGAATACAAAGCTTCCTAGAGAGGCACACAAATTTAGAATCATAGAGTAAGACTTGCATTCCTGGTGTAAATGTCTTATGTTTGATTTGGTGATCATGCAATGCCTTTTATTTATGTTTCTCCACACCTTGACTCTAATGAACAAGAAAACACAATTCATCCAATTGTAACAAGGCATCTAAACATTCTTTCAATGATGGTTCATTGTCTAGTCATCTAAAACATGCAATGTAAAGAGAAGGAACCAAGAACTAAATCGAAAGAAATTCTCAAGTGCCAAACACCATATTGAAAGGTGTACTTTTATTGAGGCACTTGTAAGTTTTCCAATAGGCCTAAATAACTAGAAATACCTGATCATCCTAGTCAGTGCATCTAATATTACAAATTTTTGTGAGTGTTGTACCCAATATTTTGTTAAACACCTTAGTAATGCCATTTTATTTGGGATGATATGGTGTTGTCTTATGATGGGAAATCATAAATTTGGTTATTAATACTCAAATAGTCTCATTGAAGAAGTACGTACTATAGTCACTAGTAAAACTCAATGGATGACTAAATATTGTAATAATATGATCCCATATAAGTGCATTGTGATTGCCATAATATAATCTCATGTTGGTATAACCTTAGCCCATTAGGTGAGATAATCAGTTGTTATGATGACATAATGTGAACCAGTATGCCATTTGACTGCATTGATGGGGATAACAAATTAAATGGCATATTTCTCAAATGGTTCCTATGTTATAATAGGATTTAATGGCATTACATCTCAATAATTTGGTTTCCCCACGCATTGGTAAATATCACATTATTTTGCATGCAACTTTGCATCTTGGAAAAGTATAGGCTACCATAGGCTAGCTAACAAAACTTTGCACATAGTAGCCTCACCAGCATAGTGTCCTCCAAAAATACCTTCATGGACTTCACAAAGCACATCAAGGTGCTTGTATTTCATGACACAACATTGAAGGACTTCATCTCAGATAAGCTTATAGAGGTCACCTCCAATGAACTAAAATAATGCAACATAAATAACTAGTTGCTTCTTAAATTATAGACTTAAATGATTTGGATCTATGCTAGTAGTTAACAAGGTTGTTATGTCTTCTAATTCTTTAGGAACACATGAGAAATGAAATAACTATACATCAAGTAGGTCATCTTTGATGGCATGCCCTGGTTCACCAGAATAAATTATGGAGAGATGGTCAGGATTGGAATTGGTCTTACCTAGCTTGACTAGTGGTCAAATTTGAAGGGCCGGCCTTAATTTCAAGATGAAGGGTATTTATGCATCTATCCCTTTGGTGATGAAAAGTTGTAAAAGATAGTTTCCTTTTATTGACAAGTGTAAATTTAGTTTCCCTTCGATTGACAAGAGTGAATTTAGTTGCCCTTCAATTGACAAGAGTAAATTTAGTATGTGAGTCACTAAAAATATGAACTATAGAAACTTCAATTTCAATTTGTTAGTGAATGATTCAAACATAAAAATAAAATAGTTAATAAAATTTTGGAAATGTAACCTACAAAATTTATTCAATGAAATTATAACATTCACCCAAAAGGGTAAAACAATCATAATTCATAACATATTACTTTATACAAATCAAATGTACTTCTATTTTCTAATGACTATCTAAAATAAAACATTTAAATCATAGAATTGGGTTGAAGAAAATGTAACTATATAATGTTACACTTACAATATTAACTCAAATATTCATAACTTCTATATCCAACTAAATCATTTCATGGTAATTTCTTCGTATGTCAAGACCTAGTCCATGCACCTATTGAGCCCATCTATTAGTGGGTATCTCTAACCACCCCAACCATCAGTTGAAGGTGTAAGTAGGAATTCAATAACCAACTTGGAACATATAACTAAAACCAAAAATGTGATGTAAAATAACATCATGCTTTTATTTTTACTTGTATAACCACTTTTGCTAGTGCACAACAAACTTCCAAGACCAACCTAGCTCATTACTATTGCATTTGCACCCAATCCAACAAGAAGGGAATTAGTAGTACATGTTCATAGTCCAGTGATAAAACACATATAAATGTAAATGCTATACTAATGATTATAAATAATGTTAAATAACGTTTAAATATTCAATGTCAAAAATAAAGTAAAATATAAATTAAATATTTTGAAAGTCTTAGTCTTATATATATATATATATATATATATATATATATATATTAAATAATATATATATTTAAAGTGAGATTGGTCTCATAAAACCATATATTTTTAAATGTGTGTGTGTGTGTAGACAAGTTAGAACTATAAGTTTGAGCAGAATGCATTAGCCAATTTTTTTAAAATAACTTAAAGTTTTAACAAAAATGTGGGACTGGAAGTTGTATTTTTGTGTCACATAATTGCCATTAATGGAATTTCATAGAACTAGGAGACTAGGAGTGGATTGTGGGTGGTTGTTAACTTGTTTATCCATAGTTCGTTCATCATCTTGAGTGTAAATTACAAAATTACCAATCTCAATTCTCACTATAAATTAGTATTATAAATATATAAAATAAATCTCATGGTTCACTGTAATTACCAAATTACAAATCTCATAGTTCACTATAATTACAAAATTAAATCTTTTTATAATCATTAATACAATGTTTACATTTATATGTTTTATTACTAGACTATGAACATGTACTGTTAATGCCCTTCTTGTTGAATTAGTATTATAAATATATAAAACTAATCTCATTGTAATTACAAACTTTAGTATCACTATAATTAATCTTACAAATATATATAAAAATATTAAAATTGTTTATAATCATTAATACAACATTTGCACATATATATATTTTTTATTACCAGACTATGAACAGGGATTGCTAATGCCCTTCTTGTTAAATTAGTATTATAAATATATAAAACCAACCAATCTCATAGTAAATTAGTAATATATATATATATATATATATATATATATATATATATATATATATATATTATCAAAAGGATACAAGTCACAACAATCATAATTCATAACATCTTACTTTATACAAATTAAATATACTACTATTTTCCAAGGATGAGATAGAATAAAACATTTAAATCAAAAAATTGGGTTGAATAAAATCTAGCTATGCAATGTTACACTTATAATATCAACTCAAATATTCATAACTTCCATATCCAATAGGGTCATTTCACGATAATTCCTCTGTATGCCAAGACCTAGTCTATGTACCTATTGAGCCCATCCATTAGTGGGTATCCCTATCCACCCAACCTATTAGTTGGAGATGTAATTAAAAATGTAGTATCCAACTTGGCACATGCAACTAAAATAAAAAATGAAATGCATTACATCATGCTTTTGTTTTTACCTGTATACATCACCTTTATCAGTGCACAACAAACTTCTAAGACTAACCTAGCTCATTACTATTGCATCTACACCCAATCCACAAGAAGGGCATTAGCACTACCTATTCATAGTCCAGTAATAAAACATATATAAATTTAAATTTTGTATTAATAATTATAAATAATCTTAATTAATATTAAAATCAATTCCAATCAACTTTCACTTCACTTACAAAATGTTGATCACTAGAAGTATGAACTATATAAGTTTGGATTCCAATTTGTTGGAGAATGATTCAAACATACAAAAATAAAATATATATTTATTTAACTTATACTTTTGGTTTCAACTTCTATTCAAAAATTTCCTTTTAATACTACAACTATTGTAAAGTTTTTGTTTTCTTCTATTCCAAAGTGTTGTAGTAATGGATCTATTGGTCTAGAGGAAGAGGCCTTCACACTTTTATATGCTTTCATTCATCATAAATATCATTCTAATCTACCTCATTTAGATCATGAGGTGCAAAAAGGAAAAAAAAACATTAACATATCCAATGTTTTCAAAGACAATATAGATCGATCATCATTCTTTATCCAGTTTAACTTTGAGAAACCTCTTTCACATACTGTCGTGCTTGATAAAATAAAAATAATAGCTTGCCATAGATGAATTAAACATGGAAACCCTTCAAACCATTCATTTTCACCTCCATAAAGATCCCATGCTCCAAACTTTTTTTTTTTTGGTATGATTTATAAATAGTTCAAACAAATTCATCCATCTCACCTAAACATTTGATAGTATCTACAATAGGTGAATTCCC
This sequence comes from Torreya grandis, assembly GCA_037957365.1. NCBI lineage: Eukaryota > Viridiplantae > Streptophyta > Pinopsida > Cupressales > Taxaceae > Torreya > Torreya grandis. The sequence goes on along the minus strand of JARHVA010001158.1, from coordinate 771,202 downwards.
AACCCTAATTTTTTCACATAAACATGTTAACCATATTTTTATTTGATGGTTTCTATCATCTAACTCATTATAATAATTAGGAGTACTAAAAAATTTAACAGCATTAAATATAGGTAAATCCATGAATCTTGCATCTAGAGAGTCAATATCCTTCACTATAAAACTTTTTGTAATTCAATGCAATCATCTAGTGTCCCTGATATTTGTGAGTTAGGAAAACTCTTAAATTTTAATGGATGTATATATATTGTACCTAATCCATCTACAAACTCAAGAGTTCCTCCTTATGCTCTATTTAAAAAGATAAAATATGTATTATACCTATCCCAAATATGACTCTTTGAAATCTCCTATGAAGCATGTCAATAGTAATATCTAAGGTAGAACCAATGGAAGTAATGTCAACATGGTCACCTTAAAACTTTGTATTCAACTTATTTAACTCAATAAGCACATTTGCAAGTAAATAGATATTACTATTGGCATGCTTCATAGGGGATTTCAAAGAGTTAACAAGTAACAAACAAGTTAACAAGTAACAAATACCCACTCTCAATCCCATGAAATTCTATTAATGGCATTTATATGACATAGAATTCCTAGTCCCATATTTATGCTAAATATTTAAGTTGTTTTGAAAAAGTTGGCTAATGCATTCCACTAAAACTTGTAGTTGTAACTTGTCAATGGTCATTATCAATTGACATTGCTAATTTGCTCTTCCACTCTACTAGTCAGCATTGATGGCCCAACTAATTTGCTAAATTCATTTTAATGCATTACTTGTTACCAACTGCCAACAATTAATAATGACAGTGGACTGGTGGCTACTGGAAGTGGACTGTAGAGGCACAACCATAGGGTTTTAGTAGTTAAGGATACTCTGTCTCTCACAAGTCACAAATTCATATATATATATATATATATATATATATATATATATATATATATGAGACCAAATTCCAATCTCACTTCAAATTAGTCTTATAAATATATATAAATGAAACTATATATATAATTTAATATTAATACATATATTTAAAATACTAATTCAAAGGGAGATTGGTCTCATAAAAATAAAATAATACAACTCATTTATTATTTTTGTAACTTTGTAAGGCAAAATGTATACTCATTACATTAACTTAGACAGGCTAGGACGGGTTCAAATTTGACCACTGTACACACACACGCGCACACACACACACACACACACACACACACACACACACACACACACAATTTACCATGAGATTATAATTACAGTGAGTGGTTATACATATTTATGATACTAATTTACAGTAAGAATTGAGATTGGTAATTGACACTTGGATTTTAAAATGACAAAATAAAAGTGAGCTTTAAAAATGCCCATCAGTTGTTCTTAGGCTATGTGTGACACAATACTAACTTGTTACATCGCTGAGTGAAAGATGGAAGGTGAACAAACAATTACAAGTGGTCAAATTTGAACCCATCACAACCCGTCTAAAAATGGTCGTAAGAAAAACTTAATCCATAAATTGCATGACAATTAAGAAGTGCATAATCATTATTAAAATGACAAAAGAAGGGTGAGCTTTAAAAATTTATAGTCCATAGACTGCAGTGTGTACACAAAATAGTTTACATGTATTTCACATACATTTTACCATGCAATACATAAAATATTTTATATTATTTCATATATATATATATATATATATATATATATATATATATATATATATATATATATATATATATATATATATATATATATATATATATATATATATATATATATATATATATATATATATATATATATATAACTAATTTACTGTGAGATTGGTAAATTGGTAATTACAGTGAGTGGTTTTATATATTTATAATACTAATTTATAGTGAAAATTGATATTAGTAATTTACACTCAGATTGGTCTCATAAAAATAAAACTATATACATACATACATACATACATATATATATATATATATATATATATATATATATATATATATATATATATATATATATATATATATATATATATATATATATTCACAACAAATTAGTAATATAAATATATATCAAAATTAAAAATATATATTCACAGTTCACTATAAATTAGTATTATAAATATATATATATAAATAAAACTATATGTATAATATAAAAAAAATCTTTTAAAATACCCAAAATTGCATCCGTACTCAGCATCTTTCATAAGACTAATTTAAAGTGAGATTGGGCTCATAATCTCATTTATATATATTTATAAGACTAATTTAAAGTGAGATTAAAATTTGGTCATATGTGTGTGTGTGTGTGTGTGTATAATTCTAATTTGCAGAGAATATATATTACAATGAGTAGTTTTATATATTTATAATACTAATTTATAGTAAGAATTGAGATTAGTAATTGACACTTAAATTGGCTTATATATTTATAATACTAATTTACAATGAGAATTGAGATTGGTGATTTACACTTAGATTAGTTTTTATATATTTATAATTCTAATTTATAGGAAATATATATATTATAGTGAGTGATTTTATATATTTATAATACTAAGTTACAGTGAAATTTGAGATTGATAATTTACACTCAGATTGGTCTCATAAAAATGACAATATATATAATTTGTAGTGTATATGTATATATATATATATATATATACACACACACACACACACAAGATTAGTATTATATATATATATATATATATATATATATATATAATATTAATTTGTAGTGAATATTATATATATATATATATAGACAATACTAAGATGCTCTGTGTGTGTGTGTATTGTAGACTCGTATTATAAATATATAAAAAGATATTCATTGCAGATTGATAATATATATATATATATCCCTTGTAAATTAGTTATATATATAACTAATTTACAATGGATATATATTATATTATATATATATATATAAATGAAAAATATGTATTCACAATTTTACTATCAAATCAAATACTCATAATCTATATTCAAGATACATTTTTAAACCCTAAACAACTTTGTATTTTTCTAATTTTAAAATAATTAATTACCCTAATTTACTAAAGAAAAGCTTATCTGGATAATGGATTAAACCCTAAAATCAAGTTATGAGTCTAAGACAAAACCCTCCCTACAAATTGCTTTCCAGAATTCTATGGCACCAAATTACTAATTTGGCCATCATAACACTTCATTTTCATTTACTTGTTTAAGAAATTGGGGAGTTTTATTACTTACCTAAATCTACATAATGCAAATTATAATCAATCTCTAGAGACTAGAGTCCGTAAATAGCCTTGCATGCTGATGCCACAAATCCAACTGGTTTGAAGTTCAAACTTTAGTGGATAAACATCCTTGCAGAGCAACAAAAATGCCTTCGACCCTTCACCTTTTGAATTTGTGAGTCTGTGACTTATAAGTTGTGAGAGATAGAGTACTAAAAGTCCAAAACTAACTCTAAGCCCATGCCTAGAGTAGCCACAAACCACCACCATTATTAATTATAATTTGTTATTAGTTAACATTGGCAATGGTAGCAATTAGTCACACGACACATAATACACTCACAATAAAGGCTTAGGCAAATTGTAAATGCAATGCATTAAAAATAATTTAGCCTCCATCAGTGCTGACTAGTAGAGTGGAAGTGTCTAGAAGTGGAAATGGAATGCATTAGCTAACTAGAAGAGTAATTTAGCATTGACAAGTTGTAATTACAAGTTTTAGCAGAATGTTTTAACTACTTTTTTTTTAAACTTAAAGTTTTAGCCAAAATGTGGGATAGTGGGACTAGGAATTTTATGTCACATAAATGCCATTAATGGAATTTTGTGATTTGTGGGTAGTGGGACTGAGAATGGGTAGTTGTAACTTGTTTGTTCAGCTACCAGCACCACTCAAGAGTCAAGAATTAGTCCACCACATAGGCCTAAGGCCCACTAGTAGGTACTGGGTAGTGACATGGTAGGATGGAAGCCATAAGACCTCCTAATGGGAATTTTTGAACCTCACCCTTATTTTATCATTTTAATAATGACTATGCCCTTTTTAATTGTCATGTAAGTTTTGGATTTCACAATTTTTTATTGCCATTTTTATTCATAAACTTCTAGGACAGGTTTAGATCCCTTTGATGGGCTTTGATGGGTTCAAATTTGACCACTAGGCTTGACCATGATGGAGTATTAAAATTCTTGGAATAACACATTCTAATGGCAAATGTGACTATGTAAAACAAGTTTATTAACCAGGTATTTCAATGCTTCATGGTTTGTGTAGAACATAAAAAGAGTCACTAATAAATACTGTCAAAATTTTTATAAAGCATAAACCATGGAGAGTGCTTCATGTTCCATTGTGCTATATTTTCTTTGAGCCAGAGTAAGCTTTCTACTTGCAAAGTAAATAGGGTGATCTATGTTACCTTCTCTATGTTGCATAAGTATTGCATTAATGACCATACCAGAAGCATCAATAGGGACATGAAATAGTTTAGTCCAATTAAGGAATTAGAGAATCAAATTAGTGGTGAGCTTGTATTTTAAGGCTACAAAAGCTTCTTGACATGAGTGGTTTGGGGTTAATTCATCAAAACCCCGAAGAGTTGAGGAGAAATGACTTGGGCAAGTATAATGAACCAAACTGTCACTAGGATGTCATCTAGATTCGAATGGACCAATTCACTTGTGAATTTTATAAATGCACCTTAGAAATCCTTACTAGCCAAAATCTTACAATGCCATAGAGTTCTTTATGCTAATATCATGCTTTACAAATTTCATGCTTGTGAAAGCTTTCTAGCATAAGTTCTAAGTGTTCAAAGTTGAATTTGTAGAGCAGGATGTTCATACAAGTGTCAAGTTTGGATTCAAAAGGTCCTTAAAAGGTTTAAAGTTGGTCAATATCTAACTATCTGCATGAGCTCACATACTAACAACACAGATCTAATAGTTCACATGGGGTCAAATGGGTCAAAAGGTCCTTGGGTTAAAATCCCTTAAAAGGCTATAGGTTGGACAAGATCTAACGGTGTGGATTCATTGAGCAAAGATACAAAGGTACGAGGTGACTGACAAAGTGGTAGGTGTGATCTAGATCAATGATCAACATTCAATCATACCGATGATCCAATGATACGTAAGAATTGGTAAGAAAGTGAGCCTAGGTAGATTGAAGGCTTACGTTACTTCATACATTATGATCTAATGGTGTGTCTTACAGTCAAAAAGTTAGAAGATATAGATCAATAACTTACATTCATTCATACATAATAATCTAATGATACAAGCGAGGTCAATAAGGTCAATGTATTTCAAAGACAGGCAAGAGATTGCCAAGTGTCATTAGCTTGTTAGGCCCTTAGGAAAATCAATGGCCTACATGCATCTCTCACAAAGCAAATCAATGAGCGAAGTTAAAAATTGAAAGACAAAGGGATCTTGAATGGGAGGTTGAACATGTGACCAGGGTCAAACCAGGGAAAGCAGGTCTTGCAGGGGTCATCATTTCACTATTAGAGCTCAACTAAACAACATTAAAAGGACATAGTGGTTTAGTCAAGATGATTAATAATGAAGTTTAGATGCCATTAAAGCTAAATATGGACCTTTGGTTCAAATATTTGAGGGTTGCATTATTGTTTTATGACTGTATTCACTATTTTTAAAAGAAGAATCCATGTATATGGTGAGTTATCAATTATAATTGTATTCACTATTTTTAAAAGAAGGATCCATGTATATGGTGAGTTATCGATTCTTGTAAGGACAAAATAGATCTATGTGGACCTAATAAAATCTAGAATGAGGCTATGCAGTCTATAGGTCTGCATCAACATAATGACTATAGGAAAACTAATAATCTTAGATTGGTTTTTCATCTATATAATGGACCTATGATCTAGATATGGAAATAGAGTAGGTATGTGATTAATACAAAGGGTTTCATCTATCAACATGGCTATATTATCAACAAAATAGGTACTAACTACTATTCATGGCATGGTTATATCAGTTCAAGATTCAAAGACTTGATCCTCATGAATAATTCAAGTGGGCTACGGGTCCTAAGGTGGTGAGCTAATAATTGGAGGAATAGTTGGGACATTTATTCTGCTCAAATAAACTTGTCATCATGTTAAATAAACCCTTGTCTTCTAGTGGGATCTATCAACCAATGAAAGGAGCTCGAGGGCTATTGGAACAAAAGGAAGTTATCTTGTTGATAAGGATTAATCCTAATTAGAGAGAGGCATGCACAAAGCAAAGGAATCAATGAACTACCACCTCTTTTCAAGATGACTAAGACCCCTTATCCACTCTCCAATAGAGGTTCCCCATCTCTCTCTTTCTCCCTCTCTATTATATATAGAGTCTTTGAAGCCTAAAAAATAATCCCTTTATTCCCTCTGTTGGGCATGACTAGACTCTGCTAAGATTGAGCTTGTAACCTCTTGAGATGCATACAAGACTATTTTTAGTTTTCATTAATTTGTTATAGTGTGTACATGTTAATTTGATTTACATATGTGGTAAAAATCTCTCCCTTGTCAAGTCCTAATCTCACCTAGTTACTAGTTGATCTTTTTATGTAGGTCATGTTTAGTGTTCAAATATCTTTTGGTTGAGGCTCACGTGTGGATACATTGACTAGTTAGTGTCTTACATTAGACCTCTCCATCACTACCCTCAGTTTTTGATCATTCGATGAACCTTTACATGAAATATTGATGCATGATAGATACTTGGAGTCCTAGATCTAGTCTTTTTCTTATCTCATTAGTGTTTAATAAGAGATCAAATAGAGTGGATCAAAAATCTTTTAGGTGCATCACCATTGTTATCTAAGGTTTCCCTTTTAATTTATCTATCTTTCCCTTTCCTTGGTCATTAGTAAGTTTTAGTAGTGGAAATGAGCTAAAATGATGCATCTAAGGAGCTAGCCTCATTAAAAATCCTAGAGGTCTAACCCCATTATAGGATACCCATAGCCTGTGGTCATTCCCATGTTGAGCTAGATTTGGGTAAAGGACCTGAACAATCATCTTCCCAACTAGGATGCAATCTAGACCTCCAGCAATTCTTGTACCAAGGTCATAATATCTTGGAACACTTTTTTTTGTTGCTAAGCATCATGATATCTAGTTGTATGAGGCTCTTCATGTTGTACCTTCTTAATGGGTGAAATAGATGTAGATTGGGACTATCTACTGCTATGTGTTGTGATATTAACCTATTAGGCTATCAGAGTGCTTGATCACGGTCATCAATGTGGATTCTCAATGCATATCATACTATCACCCTTTTCATTTCTTTCTTTTGTGTTGGTTTTGTATAAATTGGGGTATTTCTCCAAGTGGTGCTCTTTTTCACAAAAAAAATAGGTTGGATAGATCAGATAGTCTCATTAGTATTGATTTAGAGACCCACATTTATAGCACATATGTGATGGGAAATATCCACCTCCTCATCTTTGTCCTTAGCTTTGTCCATAATACCCACCATTATCTTGATTATTTGAAATAAAATTTTGATGCATACCACGTGCATGTGCTTCATGTATATTGTTGATAAGATGACAGTCATTTGTGTCGAGGGTATATGCATCACATATCTTGTTGTAGTCAGACACTTTAGATTGTGTGGCCCTTTGTAATATAGGATAAGAGTGTACATCATACTTTTCATGGAAAATTTCACAAGACTACTTTAGTATAGCATGAATGTTCTTTTGAGGACAATTATTTATATTATGACCCTCAAATTCACAATCGGTACACCAAAGACCACTATGAGTGTCATGAGCATTTTTTGCAGTCAACATTTCTAACTATGATGCTATTGAATCTATTTGAGCTTCCCTAAAAGGGTTGATTCCAATACCGATGCTACTAATATCTTCAATTTGGAGGGCATCTTTTGAGGTCTTGTGTAGGTTGGTAAAGGTTCTTTGAGATAATGTTCATCTAAAGGGAAGTGACAAGCCTCCCAAAAATCACTGGGCATGCTGAGCAACATTAGTATCAAATGATAACTTAGATAAGAGTGTCTTGAATTATACATCGTACTTGTGCATGGTTGCAGTTAGCTCTTATTTTATATCCTTTAGCGCAACAATACTTTGTTTCTAAAATTATGGAATATTAAACGCTTGAAGAAATGTTGTCTTGAGCTAGTCATAATAAAATAATGTTTATTGAGGGTCATACTTCCTATACCACTTGTGTGATCTTCCTAGAAGTGTGGTTACAAATTAAGTTGTTTTTCTCTTATAATAATTTATGCCACACACTCTCCAAATGAGTTCACACTTATAAACATGCTTCACGACATTCTCCATGCCTTGATATTTTGGTAAATGAATTGTCATTTCATAATACATAGTAGGTGGTTGAGGTACTTGCAATGGTGACTGCTGAGAACTTCCAAGTCCTATTCTTAGGGGGGGAAGTCCACCACTTCCTCCTACTCCACCTCCTAGTCTGCTAATTATTCTACCCCTAGTCCACCTCTTATGCCTCTAGTAGTAGTAGAAACACTCGAGACATTGGGCATGGTAGTAGGTTTATTTATTATGCTTGGACCAATACTCTTCTCACTACTTATGCTAGGTCCACTAGGCATACTAATTTGGAACATGAAATTATCTTGAACAGGAAAAGAAAGTGTCAATTCACTATGGTCTAAAATTTGCTCAATGAAAGTTTCTCTTATGGGGTCAGTCTCTGACACTACACTATCTATATCTTAGTTATGTATAATTAATTTGTTTAGCTCAAAAGCACAAGATTATACTATGGTTAGGGAATTGGGTTGGTTTAGGTCGGGTTCTTCAGTCTTCACTACCTAGATAATTTTTCCCACATGATAAAAAGTTGGTGTTGGTCATGGTCTAAAAGTTGGCGAGTCCTCCTTGTACTCTTTTGATTCCCTTTGAATCCTAATTGTACTTCTTGAGTCTTATCATCCCCTTCCTACTTTGCTTCCACCTATAACCCTTTGTCGAGCTTCATCATATTTACGCTTTCATAACTCCTATTGACTAGCTACCATTATGAACTAACAATTCTTCACAAACACCCCTACATTCCCCTCCCAACCATGTTACTCATGCAAGGATGAGGTTAGCCCTCCATAGGAAAAATTTCAAGTCCAGAGTTGATAAACATCTTATTTAATTCTAATGGTAAATATCTAATATACCGACCAGTGTTTCTCAAAGGAACTGGAACTTTGCTTTTTTTAGACAAGAGTAAGTGGTTATGACATACTCCAATATATACCTATTCAACAATCCTCTCCATCATATATTAATAGCTCATGTCCATATCACTTCTAAATGTGCTGAGGCCATTTAATGCTCTATCATCCAAGTTGTCTATTAGGGTGTGGAGCTAAAAGCTTCAACTGTTTGCACACACAAGAAGAGGATGCTGAAGAACCAGAGGAACCGGCGTCGGCAGCATGACCGACGTTGGTCACAGGTAGTGGAGAAGGAAACTGGTGATGGCAGAGAGTCGGCCGACGTCGGCAGCACCAGACAAGCAGGGACCGACGTTGGTCGCCTGTGCGGTCTAGAACTGCTGTTAACGAACAGTCAGTTAGTTGAATCGAGTGTTTGCATGCTAAGGGGCTAATTTAAGTCGCGAGCTGTGTGTCTAATTTTAGTAGTTAGATTTCTATTTTTGTAACCATGGGATTCTATTTAAAGACCCATGAGGCATGTATTGTAATTATCATATTGATCAAGTAAGAGCATTGAAGCAAGCAAGGTCAAGGAGATCTACAGGTGTAAGGTCAAGGAGATCAGCTGAAGCATTCAAGGAGGGATAGCAACTCAAGTTGTAGAGTTGGGTTTTGTGTTGAGCAAGAGAGAGGGGGAAGAAGGTCTTAAGGTGTGGCAAGCCTTTGAGGTGGAGGAAGAAGTGGCATCTTCCTTATTGTATTTTCTTCTAGTATTATCTAATACAAGTGTGTGTATTGTCTCTCAAATTCTTTGTTGTCTCATGTTTCTAGTTTCTTAATCATTCTGGTATAATTCCGTGTTCAATTGCTCATATATAAGTAATCAATTGTGCTTCTGTTGGATAAGGGGTCTCCTAACAGTTGGTATCAGAGCTACAGTTTGCAGGAAGCAGGTTATTGTTTTTGATTATAGGTCATTCACAGGGTTTTCTGATTGAGTGGGAGTTCAGCAATGGCAGAAGAAAGTAAGCAACGAATGGAGAAGTTTAACGGCAAGAATTATCAACACTGGAGGATGCAGATTGAGGACTATCTGTATCAGAAGGATCTGTACTTACCGTTGGGTGGGGTTGCATGCAAGCCCACAGATATGAAGGATGAAGAATGGAACGTTCTTGATTGGAAGGCTCTCGGTTCCATAAGGTTGAGCCTTGCATCATCTGTGATTTCCAGCTTATCACAGTGCAAGACAACGGAAGAGTTGATAAAGTCCTTGGCAAATTTATACGAAAAGCCCTCGACTTCTAATAAGGTATATCTTATGAAGCAGCTATTTACTTTGCAAATGCAGGAAGGTGGATCGGTACATACTCATCTCAGTGATTTCCATGGTTTGGTAAACCAATTAGCTTTAGTCAATATTGTTTTTGATGATGAGGTAAAGGCTCTCTTGATTTTATGTTCTTTGCCTAAAAGTTGGGACAGTTTGGTTATGGCAGTAATTAATTCTGCATCTGCTTCTAAAATCTTAAAAGTTGATGATGTTGTGAGTGTGATCTTGAATGAGGAAATACGCAGGAGAAGCACAGGTGAATCATCAGGGAATGCTCTAAGTGCAGAAAGCAGAGGAAGGCAAAACGAGAAGATTGAGCAAGGGAAATCAAGGTCGGGAAGGAGATCCGAGTCCAAAGGTATGACTTGCTGGTTTTGTGGAAAGAAAGGACATACAAAGAAGGAGTGTTGGTTGAGAGATAAAGAGAATCAACATGCAGGTATAGAAGAAGCAAAAGATGCTAATATCGTGGTACAGGATGCTCTCATACTTTCTTTGGATAGTCAGGTAGGATCATGGATTTTAGATTCTGGTTCATCTTTTCATGCATCCCCAAACAGAGATTTGTTTCATGAGTATGAACAAGGAGACTTTGGAGTGCTCTATTTAGGGGATGGTACACCTTGTCAGATAGTTGGCAAAGGGAAAGTGCAGCTGAGATTGCAGATTGACAACACATGGGTGTTGAAGGAGGTCATGCATGTTCCAATTTTGAAGCAGAGTTTGATTTCTGTAGGAAGGTTGGGTGATGAGGGATGCACAATAACCCTCATAGCGGACTCTTGGAAGGTTACCAAGGGAGCACTTATTTTAGCAAGAGGTAAGAAAGTAGGTACTCTTTATCTATCTACTTGTACTACTGATTCTACTTCTGGTATAGATTCGAAGATGTGGTTTAATAGGCTGGGTCACATGAATAAGAAGGGAATGGAAGTTCTTGACTCAAAAGGTATGTGTTCAAATTCAGAAAGCATAGATAGAGTTCATTGCAGGAAAAGGAAATTTGAGGCTTTTGACAAGAACAGGGAAGTCTTGGTGTTTTTGGAGGAGATGAAGGTTAGAAAATAGTTACAGGCACTGAATAAATCTGAGCAGGGCAGTATGGACAGAGATTTGATCCAAGATGAGCTCGCAGATGAAGAATTCATCACTCACGGGAACACACAGGCACCGATGTCAGTCACTTGGAACCGACGTCGGTCAGTCAGACACCGACATCGATCTTGTGCAGACCAGCAGGGTCGGTAGGTCGGGCAGGAGAAGTCCGACGTCGGTCATCAGGACCGACGTCAGCAGGGGGGACATCGGCGTCAACCAGGGGTAACGACGTCGGTAGTCAGGGTCAGTGCAGGGAATCGACATCGATCGGAAGAAGACTGGGAGATGGCCGAGATCGGTCACTGGAACGGATGATGGGTGGACAGTTAGTTGTCAAGGAGTCTCAAACACCCATACAGAGGTCAGAAAAGGTATGTGAACCTCATATTCGTTGTTCACCTTCTTTAGATTGCTTACTGTTATTCAAGAACTAGGAAGATGGAGGAAGCAATGCAGGTAGAATCCAGAAATAGTGGGAGCTTGACATGGATGAGGAGTGTGAGTCCTTGGAGTAGAGCCAAATAGGTATTTGTTGGTAGAGTTGTCAGCTGGATAGAGGGATGGATTCCCGTTTTAGAGAAGAGAGTGGATGGACATCTGAGACAGAAGGCTATGGTATATGGTCTTGAGTTAGCTGCATGGCAATGGAGGTTTGACCATTGTTTTTTTATCTTTACCAGGTTGGATAATATTAGCTACATTATCCTGTTACTGTATTGTGTTACTTTTTTTAGGGTTGCATATACAGGGAGTTTTCTGAGCTAAGGGTAGAGTTGGTTCAGAAGTATGTCATGAAGAATTTGGGAGCAGCAAAACTCTTGTGGCATAAGTGACAGGTATAGCATCACAGGTTTGCGTGGTGGTTGGTCTTCAAGGGTGACTTTGAAGAGGGATACAGAGCTTAAGGAACAAAATAGATGGTGTACAGGTATAGGTACAGTAGCATCTGTTTATCTCCAAGTGGGAGATTGTTAGGGTGTGGAGCTAAAAGCTTCAACTATTTGCACACACAAGAAGAGGATGCTGAAGAACCAGAGGAACCGACGTCGGCAGCATGACCGACGTCGGTCACAGGCAGTGGAGAAGGAAACCAGTGACGGCAAAGAGTCGGCCGACGTCGGCAGCACCAGACAAGCAGGGACCGGCGTCGGTCGCCTGTGCAGTCCAGAACTGCTGTTGACGAATAGTCAGTTAGTTGAACCGAGTGTTTGCATGCTAAGGGCTAATTTAAGTTGCGAGCTGTGTGTCTAATTTTAGTAGTTAGATTTCTATTTTTGTAACCATGGGATTCTATTTAAAGACCCATGAGGCATGTATTGTAATTATCATATTGATCAAGTAAGAGCATTGAAGCAAGCAATGTCAAGGAGATCTACAGGTGTAAGGTCAAGGAGATCAGCTGAAGCATTCAAGGAGGGATAGCAACTCAGGTTGTAGAGTTGGGTTTTGTGTTGAGCAAGAGAGAGGGGGAAGAAGGTCTTAAGGTGTGGCAAGCCTTTGAGGTGGAGGAAGAAGTGGCATCTTCTTTATTGTATTTTCTTCTAGTATTATCTAATACAAGTGTGTGTATTGTCTCTCAAATTCTTTGCTGTCTCATGTTTCTAGTTTCTTAATCATTCTGGTATAATTCCGTGTTCAATTGCTCATATATAAGTAGTCAATTGTGCTTCCGTTGGATAAGGGGTCTCCTAACATTGTCTCCCATCCAAAATTTTGTGAGCGATCTTGAGCATAAAATGAGATCCAATCATGCAAATGAATAGGGACTTTGATAATGAAAGTCTCATATAAATAGATATGTATATGTTGTTCAACCCATGCACGTGCAAAAACTCTTGGTTTAAGATATGGAATTACAAAATTATCTTTGACCCCGATAAGCCATTATTCAATATTTTTGAGAGATGATCGCTCGATTATTTTCTATTACTATGCAAAAAGTGTTATGGGTCCCAAAAATGAAACCAAAATGTTGGGTTTTATTTTCTATCTAAACTTTACCCTAAAAGCTCTGAAGTATCTAGTTCCCAACAAGCGAATGTGTTGGCATTTCATGCAAGACTGAGCTCTTACGTGCACACCTAAAGTACATAATAAGAAACTAGTTCCCATGGGTTGTGTTGTGTAGTAATACACTTGTCATATATTGGTGCTTGTTCATATATCTTAATCACTGACTAAACAAAAAAAGAAATACATATTTGTGGACCTCATTTCAATTACATAAATAACATGATTAATAATATAATTGCTATGAGATTCAAAGTATGTATTGCACAAGTTCAGATAACATAGATTCTATTAATTATAGCCAAAAATGAATTACAAGTTACATAATAGACATGTTGATAACTCAATGATGCAACTTAACTATCAACTGTAGTGCAATATCAAGTTTACAATAACTTTCATGATTACACTATTTAACACAATCAATCGTTACATAATACCAATGTTTAGCAGCATTAAAAATCTCTACATAGGGGTGTTTATACTTGGTTCTCCCCAACCAAGTTTTTACATTAATTATGACACTTCTAGTGACTAGCCAACGATCTTTAGTGGACTAAATTTTTTGGCAGTCATTTACCTATTTTTCTTATAGACCTGGGATTTTGTGCCCCTATATTCCCATTCAGTGTTGGATCCTTGTTGCCAAATGTCCTTTCTGCAATCCAGTGACAAAATCATGTGTGATTTAAGTCTATTTTATCCTTAAGAATCACTCCTCAACTATTTCTTTCTTCCTTCATGTTCCCCAAGTCTTGCACTGATATACCAAGTCCTCTATTCTCGGGTTCTCCATTTGTTATGCCTCTCCTCTGATTGGGTCATCTTGTATCATGATATATTACACCATGGTCTTACATGCCATGGTCTTACCATGCCATGCTCATTATGTGCTATAAGCCAACATACTTGGCCAAAATTTGGGGTCCAACACCTATATCAACCATTATCTATTCGTAGTAGGCCATGGGATTCAGTGAGTATGGACTTTGTGCTTAGACTGCCAAAGACACAAAAAGGTGATTCTATATTTGTTGTGGTTGATAGGTTTTATAAGATGGCATACTTTTTACCTTGTATAAAAACAAGTGATGCAACTAACATTGTAAACCTATTCTTTAAAGAAGTAGTGAGATTGCATGTGTTTCCTAGAAGCATTATGTCTGACAGGGTTACAAAGTTGGTTGGAATTTTTTGGAGGAATATTTGGAATAATTTGGGGACCACTTTAAGTTTAAGCTCAACTTACCATCTTTAGACCGATGGTCAAACTGAACTAGTCAATAGGATCCTTGGAAACATACTCAGAAGTTTGGTAAGTGACCATCTAAAATAATGGTATTGAGTACTAGCTCAAGCAAAATTTGCATATAATGATTATTCAAAAATAAATATAGGTGATATCCCATTATAAATTGTATATGGATTCCATCCAAGAGGCATTCATGAGCTGAGAAACTTGGGCAAGTAGGAGAAAATAAGTGTAGAAGATGAGAATTTTACTACAACTATGCAAGAGTTTCATGAATAGTCAAACAACATCTAGAATTGAGTTCAAGTACAAAATAAGTGACGATATGAAAATGAAGGAGTTAAATTTTGAGGTAGGGGATCTAGTACTTGAACATCTTAGGAAAGAAAGATTCCCTAGGGGGATATAAGAATTTAAAGATGAATAAAATTGGACCTTATAAGGTCTTAAGAATTTTTTCAGCTAATGATTATGAATTGGAGCTTCCATTTGACATTGGAATCTCACCCATATTCAATGCATCAAACCTTTATCCTTTAATAAGATAAGATAAATCAGATAAGGAAATTGCAGACAAAGATGATTAGACCATTAATTGGGAGCAACAACTACCAAAGACACAACCATATCAGATTGAAGCAATTCTAGACAAGAAGGTGCTGAAGAAGACCAGAAATAAGGAGTAATTTTAGTACTTGATCAAGTGGAAGAACCATCCACTTGAGAATTAAACATCGATGACACCTTCAGATATAGTCAAGCATGGAAACAATATTGAAGAATGCATCAGTAGGAGCCCATGAACAATTCTTTTATTCCTTGGTAGTCTGATGCAAGTGCGTGCTCGTAAATAGTCAAAATGTGTTTTTTTTATATTATGAGGTTTAAGAGGTTGTGTGAGGTCAATAAGTATCCTTATCTAGGATTAAATGGTCAGTTCTAGATCATTTAGAGGTGTTTTTAGTTTTCCCACCAAAAACAAGAAATTAAAATTTTTGAACTTATTTATAAGGTTCTTGATGCATTTGTAATCTTTTGGCATATGGAAAAGGATATATCCTTATGTAAGTGGTATTAAGGTTATAACCATGTGTCATAAGTGTCTTTTATTCCTTTGCTTATTTTAAATCTAGCCTAAAACCCCAAATAAAGTATAGGCAACATAAGAGGTTTGCTAAATCAAGCATGTTTTAGGATAAGTTATAGGTGGTTGAGAGATTTTTGTGAATAGAAATAAAGAATACCAAGTTTAGATATTATTTAAGTAAGGATATACCTTAATCATAACAAAGGATGAGTAGAACACATGAAAACAAGAGGATAATTTCAATTTGAGGGTGGATTGATGTATGTTTGTGTAATTGAAGAAGATTGTCTACAAGTCTATGTATCACTTCAAGAGAGTTATAACTAACATAAAATTTTGTTATGGTTTATATGGGTTCTCAAAAAATTTAAGGTGTGATTAATGTCATTGATTGTTTTCAAAACTCATTTCTTAAATTTTATGCTCTTTCTCAAGTTATAGATGTCTAAAATAGAGGTTTTGTGTCACAATTCAAAAAAGAAAATGATTTTAGTATGTCTTTATGATATTTCAAGATTATATTTCACTTAAAAAAGTTGGTGAATCATATAAAAAATATAATACAAGTGATATGATTCGTTTAACATTCATAAAACCAAATATTTCATCAAATTTAGGCTCTCGGGTCACCTACAGCTTGCAAAGCCCTATATGAGGGTTTCATCAACAAAAACCTCAATATCTTCGAAACGAACCCTCAAAATTATCTAAAAATTGGTATATAGGTTAATTAGAATGTTTTATAAATGATTCAAGTGGTTTTAAATCTTGAGGATAACTAGAAGAAAAGATATTAAGGATTGTGTGTCCGTAGACCTTAAATAGGCCTAAAACAGGGCTAAAAAGGTAGTTTTCCCCATTTTTACTGAGAAACGGGTTGGTAAAGGAGTCTAAACCTTGTTAATTATCATGAAAAACATGTGAATGAATGTGTGAATATTATTTAATGATATCTAAAGTTTTTTTTGTGATTTTTAGTATGAGGAAAGTAGTACAATCAACCTATTGAAAGATCAAAATATTTAGGATCACCTTACATTATGAGGGTATATGTATTGATAGGGTTTATGGATATAATTGAATTATTATTTTTAATGCATCATGAAATTAAAATATTGAAGATGTCTTAGTTAGAGCTAAATTGCTTGAAACCTTATTCTATGCCTTTCCTTTTGCCTTACCCTGATCCTCAACTTCAACTTTTCAATCATATTTATCCTCATCCTCATCATCATTGCCATTATTTTATTTCTTTTCTTCTCCATCATCCTCATTTTTTGACTCCTCATCCTCATCATTAGTTTCTTCATCTTCTCCTGCATCATCATCATTTTTTGCGTCCTCGTCCTTATCATTTTTTCCCTCTTCTTTTCCTTCTTCATCATTTACATCTTCCTTATCATCATTTTTTTTTGTCTTATCTATTTAATAAAAAATGTTCCATTTATTTCCATAGAGTTACATATATGCTAAACTTGAGATGCAACCACCAATTTGTCGCTTGACCACTGAGATGACCCACAAAAAGTGTTTGCCAAATATTTGTTTGAGAATAAGTAGTATTAAATTAGAGCTATTATTTTCTAACATCATTTTCATATTTTCCATCAAAATTAGGTTCTACCATGACCACTAGGTCTTTAAGACAACTTGTATTCAATGGATCCCATGTTTTATTCTAGGTTTGAGAATAAAAACATGTATACAAGTAGATTTATATATTTATTTTGAATTACAAAAAATAACATTGGATCATTTTCCTTACTAAAAATGGAAGTTATGAATATTTTTCTAGGGCAACTCCTTGAAATTTAACAAATTTACAACTATGAAGACCAACTTTTGATGGAAACAACTCACTCAATACTCCTCATAATTTTTAGTGCAACTAGTTTTTGGGAAGTTCTTTAAATTCTCTTTCTAATAGTGCAAAAATCATCTACATTAAAAAAACAAAATAGGATAGTGAATTTTATGAAGCTGACTTATTTTTGCCCTGATTGTGTGCTAAAAAAAATCATCAAAAACTAGATTCATGTGTTCTGATTTGCGTGGCCATATCTTCCTTGATACTGCTTAGAATATTTAATGTGATCACTTTTTAGAAAGCTCTTAGAAATATATTTCTAATGGTATAACATTATTATAAATTAAAAAACCTAATAGAGACAATGAGGCTTCTGAATTTGGCTACTCGTCCCCTAATTTCACACTAAAAAACAATTTGCTAAAAAATAGATTTGCAAGCTCCATTTTACAAAACCATATCACCCTATATATTGACAAGAATCCTTAATGTGACAACTTTTTAGAAAGCTATTGAAAATATATTCCCAACCACGTAAAAATCACCTCAATTATGTGAGGAGAAAAACCCTCCCTACAAGTTAGAGGATTTCTCCTTAAAACAAATCTTTAATATTACACATTTTTCTCAAAATTAATTCCCGCTTTGCCCAAACTATAACTTTGGTACCACTTGGTAAGATTCATCTTTTCTAGCGTGAATTTTTCCTAGCACACTGGAATTTAAAGTATTTGGAAATGCAAAATTTATGTTAATTTGAACGTTTTGTGTCACTTCAATGTAGTTTATTATGTGCAACATGTGACACACAAAATAAAAAATAATTTTTGCAGCACTTTTGCGTTGGTTTTCTCTCTCCCCTATCCTCCACCCCCCTCCCCCCACCCCTCCGCCCGCGCACCCTCCCCCTCTCCCCCGCCCCGTCCTATATGTGTGTGTGTGTTGTAGTTATGAATATATTGATATAAACATCTATATATATGTTATATTCATATAAACATCTATATATATAGATGTTATAATCATGAACACACACACACACACACACACACACACACACACACACACACACACACACGTATGCAATATGTGGAAGTATAAATGAGGCATATGAACTGTTTGATCAACCAATGCTTATACATGTTTCTAATGACCAATACCACCCACCACTAATCTCAATCTCACTCTTAAAGCATTATGTAGAGAATGTTTCCAAGAAATGGGATTTGTGAAAACTTAAGAGCTTTGGAAAAGAGTATGGTCATCCATCAAACCATAGTGAAAAGGGGATTTATTTTAGATGTTGTGGTAGTGAACGATCTTAAATTATTTGAGAAAATACCTCATAAAGATGTGGTATCATGAAACCCACAACCCTAGTCATCCCTTACCACCAGTCACAAACCAATTTGCAATCTCACCAGTCTGATCATAAAAGCCTCGTCCTAGAACACCATAAGCTTTGAGTAGATGCATTCATCCCCTGCGTTGTCCAAAATGGGTAGTTTAGAACACACTATGGGCACCGATCAAATCATATTTTTTAGAACACCTTATGGACATCCATCAAAATCCATATGAACAATTGGGAATTTATTGATATGATCAATCTAATGGTGGGTCAATTCAAGGAGGCACAAACATTCTACTTATTACACACAACCCCGTGTAACCATTCCATACTTGCATTTACAAGAGAGCCAATCCTTTCCTACTCCCATATCACACCATGAACCACTTTGCCTTGCCATAAGGATTTTTGTTAGATGTTAAAAAAAATTACAAAATAAAAAATAAACATGATTCCTTTACAATCATATGCACAAAATGACTCAAACAAATGATCAAAGAGTTTACAAGAAATGGATTTGTTGAAAAGGCCTTGAAAACATTGAAGAAAATGCAATTGGTAGTTGTAAAGCTAAACTCTGCAACCTTTGTCAGCATCCTCGTAGCGATTGCCAAATGGGAGCATTATTTGAATTTTAATCTCACAACATCTTCACTATATTGAAGACCTACATTTCCAAGAAATGAGATTTGTGAAAACATAAGAGCTTTAGAAAAGAGTATGGGCATCCATCAAACCATAACAGAAAGTTTTTTTTTTTTTTTTAAAGATGTGGTTTCAGAATGGAAAGGGGATTTTTTAGATGTGGTTGCAAAAGTCCTTAAATTGTTTGAGAAAATGCCTCATAGAGGTGTGGTATCATGAAACTTACAACCCCAATTATCTCTTGCCGCC
Organism: Torreya grandis; assembly: GCA_037957365.1. Classification (NCBI taxonomy): domain Eukaryota; kingdom Viridiplantae; phylum Streptophyta; class Pinopsida; order Cupressales; family Taxaceae; genus Torreya; species Torreya grandis. The sequence goes on along the minus strand of JARHVA010001158.1, from coordinate 751,179 downwards.
ATTGATGAACTAGTTTGCAATCTCATTAGTCTGACCATAAAAGCTTGGTTCACCCTCATTTCCTCTAGAAATGTTAAGAACCTCTAGCAACTAATACACAAAATATAGATTATATCAATATAATATTCCTTTTTGGTGGGAAGGAATAACTCTACAATCACTTGCCACTTCGAGGGGGTGTACCTCCTTATCAGAGTCTTTAACTCTTGATCGATATATTTGCTTGGATGCATTATAATGACCTATGCCCTTCTATTTATACTATTCTGATTTACACAACTCCTTATTCTTATGCATGTGGTATTAAACTACTATTCGCTATTCTACTATTTATGCTACTAATCTACCTCTCTCTAGATATATTACAAGAACACCGCACTCTTTGAGTAGATGCATTCATCCCCTACATTATCCAAAATGGGTAGTTTGGAACACATTATGGGCACCCATCAAATCATAATTTTTAGAACGCCTTATGGGCATCCATTAAAGTCTAGATGAACAACTAGGATTTTATTGATAGGGTCAATCTAATGGTGTGTTGTTTTCAATGTTTTGCCATCGACTCAATGGAAATATAGTCGTTAGCTTGGAGCAATCAGATTATGACTTATCATTGATTGACAATATTTTATTTAGCTATAGTTTTAAACAAGGATAATAAAATGAAGATTTTATATTTTGTTTCATGTAAAAGCGAGACTAAATCGATATTATTCGCGTTAAATTATCATCGCATTTAAGGTTGGATTCATGTTAGATCAATGCCGATTTAATATCCACTTTAAATTAAAAAAACGTTTACTAACATTAAAAACACAAATTGTAGTGATATGAAATCGATGAAGAAAACCATTTTGTTGACAATTATAAAATGTGTAACATTCTATACTTTTAATCCACCACCTAGATTAGAGAACCGATTCTGACCCATCACCTCATATATCAATTCAATAATAAAACGGAAAGGTCAAAGTTTACTTTAACTACACTTGTTTACCAGCAAGTTCAATCCAAAGTCATTCAGACTCCCTAGGATTCTATGATGCTACTCATTCCAGTACCATTAATCAAAATTATGGTGAAGTCCAGCAGCCCCCAATGCTTCCGCGAATTTTGTTCCCACTTTTCAGTACCTTATATTCGCCGAGGCAATAACAACATCTGCGAGGCCGCCACGTGGTCAATGTTTTGTACGACGACAAAGATAAACTTTGGAGTTAAAAATAAAATAAAATTACCGGCGGACCTTTGAGTTACCTAAGCCTGGTTAAGGGGCCCACTCATGGTCCCAACAGGCAAGCACGTCAAACATTTCTTTTCGGGCTCGTGACAAGCTTTCACCGTCTGTGGTACAAACTATAAACTACAAACCACCACAAATGCCAGGTAAGCAACCAGGCTTATGGCATTCATCTTTTTTTTACGGCTCATCATAACGCCACAATGCCAAAACCACTAATCGCCGAAACCGCCGTTCCGTTTTTCAGGCTCGTGGCACACGGTTTCCATCCCGTGACATGTCAGCGGCTGCGCGATGGATCTCGTGGGTCGGACCGCTAAAATGGCGGGGCAACTTCAAATTTGTCGCAGCGCGCTCTTCACACTAATTTAGCGGGGGAGGATTTGCATTAAATTTTCCAGCCTGGCGACACGTGGCTCACGCCTTCTAGAAGTTAAGAGACTCCACGTCAGCAGAACATTTAAGGAGGAAGTCGATCACAAATGATCCTCTTATTAAATGTAATTAACAAACAACCCCTAACTAGTTGCACTACGCCAACGAATCTGCTCAGATGATGTGTTTTCAAAGACACTGCTGTCATACAAAATTTAATTCATTCTCACCTCATCACCCCTGCCATTCCAACTGGGACTCAACTATGATATGACACATTCCAGCACAGGGATTATACGGTTTTTTTCCATTAGGTAATGTATATGTATGGTGGATGACAGTGTGAAAGGATTGCAGTCTATCATTATATTTTTATATGCCATTTTCTGTTTTTTTATACATATAATTATGTTGAGCGGTGTTCTATGATAGACGGTTCATACTAGTTTTTTTTTTTTGGTGTTCATTTTTAATTTTGATGTTCATTTGATTGACATTTCAAAAAATTCTCTTAAAAAAATCAATGAAAAAATGTAATATTTCTATTATATGATGAAATTTGAATTCCCTTTTATCAATTTTTTTTTTCCAACCAAAAAATAACTTAAACTAAATTTATTCCTAATCATAATATATAAAAATTTAAATTTCTAAATAAATATATTTAAATTAATTTTTATTATATTTTATATTTTTTAATTAAATATCTCTAATATATAAAATTGCTTCTTATAAATATTTTTATAACTTTAAAAAATTTAAAATCCCCCACTTAAAAAAAAAAAAAAAAAAAAACTAAACTAAACTTTAATTTTACATAATTAAAAAGGTTTAGTCTATAACATATTATGATTTTTACACTATAATCCTTAGTTATAGATTAGAATCCTAAATCATTCATCCAACGAAAAAAATATTTATTTATTTTAATTTTTAATTTATCTATACTAAAATTATTAACTCAAAGTCAAATATACTTAAATCTATGATCTTAATATCGTCCGTACAACTCTAATTTTAAAAAAATTATATGCGCCCTCTACATTTTTAATGTTCTAAAATGGGCTGACCATAATTTTATTTTAAAAATTGAAATCAATTTTTTAAAGTTATTATTTATCTTAGGGACGATAGGAGGCTTTGGATTCGCCTTCCCATGTCTGACGTTTTGTTGTAACAAGTGACTCTCGGCAGCTCTGGTTTGATGTCAGAAGACAGAAATTGAAAGCGGTGCCCACGAGCATACACAATAAGTATAGAAGATGATTAATATTAATATTAATATTAATATTCTTATCGGTTTTAATTTCTCTCATTCTCTAATGTACGAGACGCCGTCGTGCAATCTTTTTTTAATGAAAAGAGAAATAGGAGCATGGGACTTACATGATATTTATAATATTTTAAATGGATAAAGGTTGCTTTAGTCAGAGAAAGGAGACGTAGGGCATCGCAACATCACAAAGATGAAAGTGTGATGGCCTCTCGACACGTGAAGTGGGAAAACGGGGAGTTTAAAAAAAAAAGAAGAAGATTCAAGATTAAATTTTGTTGTCGTGGTAAAGTATTGGATACTTTGTATGTGAAGTATAATTATTATGAGGTGATCTTATAAGTTATAAGTTATCTTTTAGATAATAAATATGGTTCTTAATATTGTCGATTTTAAAAGATTTTATTTTTTATTTTTTATTTTTTTAATATAGATATTTATATATGATATTACATATTTAACAATATTAGATTTGAGCAATTTTTAATATATTTGATTTATATAAATATATATGAATTTTGCTCACGTTTTTTTTAGTCATTCATCTATGTAAGGGCTCAACATTCCCAAATTATCATTACTATTACACAAAATTTCTCTAGCTTCTGCATAAACAACTTAATATCATTTTCAAATTATCCCTTGATCTCAAATCACTATCTTTGTTCTCTATGCAAGTCCACCCTTCCTCAATCAATGTTACACTACGAATCTGTCTACATGGGTCGGATCTATTTGCGAGCCCTTTAACGATCATTTTTTTAAATTAAAATTCTTCATATGGGTTAGCTCATACATTTCACATGTTGATTCAGACGGTTTAGAGGAAATTACCCAAAGAATTAGCTATATTAACATATAGCTATATAAACATATAAAGTCTAAGCTTATTCAGATCTAACACTTGACTATCTATGGAAATCACTCTGCTCATTGAGAGGATGGTGCAAGTAGAGACATGGTATCCACTTAAGGACAACCTTTTATATTTGAGATGCATAATTTGGGTACACACACATACAAAGAGACCAACTCAAAAATATTCTTGCAGACATTTAACATAAGAAAACATTCTTTTCCTTCATTAACAAACATTACAATGAGCGTCAATTAATAACTACATAGCATCAATGATTCGAGGCCTATCAGAATCAACGTTGTTCAAGGAACAACTTCAACAGTCGCATTGGTGATTTTGATCTCGTCAGGAATTGATAGTGTTTCAGGAACAATCACTTCAGTCGCATCGATGATTTTGATTCTATCGAGAACTGATGGTGTTCCTGGAAGAGCCTTATCAGTTGAGTTGGTGAAAACATGCTAGTTGGGGACTAATGAGCTAGGTGGAATGAACGACCATTGGCAAAATCGATAATCCTTGGAACTCAAGATGAACTTTCCAAATAAAGTGTTTATAATGAAAATTCATTGCTTCAACTTTGTCTACACAATGGAGTCTACATAGCTAACTAAAACTTGACGCAAACCTCTAGACAACAAAAGATAAAAAAAACTATACTCATTTCTACCAATCCAACACATGTATTTGTTTTTTCGGTTGATGCAAGATTACTTGTTCACTTTGGATGCTCATGCATCAGAGATCTAAGGTAATGAAAATGTCCATGAGATCTTGCTTATGAACTTGTTGTGAGTTCCTCTATAGTCTTACCAAGTTTTGTAACTTTGGACACATTCATCCAAGTCATATTCTCAGTTGCTCTATCCTTCCATTTGACTAAGTACTCATAGTACTTGTTACCCATTCTCTTCTTACCAACACGTATATCTAGAATGGCTTCCATCTCTTCATTTTTATTTTGTGACAATTGTTCCTTCCAACCAATGGCTAAAAAATCTGTGATTTATTCTCCCTCACTCATTTGTTATGCCATTTATGGATACAAATCAACTACACTAAATATAGGTGAAATGCCTACTCCATTTGAAAATTCTAATTCATAACCATTAGCTAATATCTTCTTCAAAATATTGTAAGGCCTGATCTTCTTCCACTTAAACTTGTTGAAATCACCTTTCAGAAACCTATCCTTGCACAAATGTGCCAAAACCAAGTTCCCAACTTCAAAATTTAGCTCTCTCCTTTGAATATCAACATGTTTCTTGCATTTTTAGCACTTTCTTCAATTCTCTTGACTTATTTATGTACATCATGCATAGTTTGAGCATGGTCTTCACATTCCACACTTCTTCTACTCATCTCAATTATACTCCTCAACTCACATACACCTCTGGGGCTGTTCCCATACACCATTTAAAAAGGACTCAAGCCTGTACTTTAGTTGACCAAATCATTGTAAGCAAACTCAACTTGTGCCAACATCAAATCCCACCATTTGGGCTTGTCACCAACTAAACATCTCAATAGATTGTCAAGACTCTGATTCTCAACCTCCATTTTCCCATATGTTTGAGGGTGATAGGCTGAACTGAAATCTAATCTTGTGCCCAACTTCTTCCATAACATCCTCCAAACGTGCCCAATTTTTTTGGTATCTCTATCAGATATAATACTTTTTAGCAACCTATACAAGCTTATAACTTCTTGAAAGAATAAATTTGCAATATGTGTGGCATCATTAGTCTTTTTTGCATGGTAAAAAGTGATCCATCTTAGAAAATATATTAAAAACAACAAATATGGAATCATTATCTCGTTGTGTTCTTGGTAATCTAAGAACAAAATCCATACTCAGTGCATCTCATGGTCTATCTGAAATGGGTAATGGCTAATACAAACCAACATTCTATCTTTTGCCCTTAGCATTTTGGTAAACTCTACACTTAGACCTTCGTTGTGTTTTTATTTCAATAGGTTCTCTCTCATGTAATCTTTAGGTGTACACAACTTTCTTCCCTTGAACAACCCATTTTGAATCATGTACTTCATCCACATATTTTGGGATACCTACATGTTGTCCATGCATCTAAAAAATCCAAGTTTTTTCCATACAAATCCTTCATTGAATCAAACCCAATTACCTACTTTGAGTTCATTCACAACAAGAGCTCACCTACTCAAGGCATTGGTAACTCTAATGGACTTTCCACTTTTATGTTTCAAAACAAAATAATAGATTTGAATAAATTCCACCCATTTCATGTGCATTTGATTGAGCTTACCTTGGTTGTTGATGAATTTTAAAGCATGATTGTCTGTGTACAAAATGAACTCCTTTAGCATCAAGTAGTGCTACCACTTATTGAGAGCTTGTACCATTGCATAGAACTCTTGTTCATAAACCGAATACTTCTTCTTGGTGACATTTAACTTTTCACTAAAATAAGCAATGGGTTTATATTCTTGGCTTATCACTGCTCCTCTATCTATTCTGCTTGCATCACAATCCACTTGAAGCACTTTTCTAAAGTCTGACAAGGCTAACATTGGTTGTTCTATCACTTTTCTCTTCAAAAACTAAAAACTACTCTCTACTGCAATAGTCCATTGAAACTTTTTCTTGTTTACCTTCATAGTCTTTGTAATGGGTGCACATATACTGTTGAATTTTTTGATGAATTTTCTACAAAAAAGTACCAATTCATGGAAACTTTTTGCGTCAAACATACTCTTTAGTGAAGGTAGTTCCATAATTACCTTCACTTTCTCGGGTTCCATATTCAACCCATATTTTGAAATAACAAATCCTAAATATATCAGCTTCTCTTACATGAAGTTGTACTTCTTCAATTTTACTATTAATTTCTCTTCTTTCAACTTATCTAAAACTAACTTCAAATGCTTCAAATGCTCCTCTTTAGAATGATTGAAATTCAAAATGTCATCCAAATAATCTATCATAAAACTACCCATCAAAGGCTTCAACACCTCATTCATGAGTTTTATGAATGTACTTGGGGCATTTGACAAAACAAATGGCATGACCAACTACTCATACAATTCATCATTTCTCTTGAATACAATCTTCCACTCATCACCTTCTCTTATGCACATTTGGTGACACCCGTTCTTTAAATCTATCTTGGTGAAGTACTTATCTCCACTCAGATAGTCCATTAAGTCATCCATTCTTGGTAATACAAACCTATACTTAATGGTGATCTTATTGATTGCACGCAAATCCATACACATCCTCCCTTTTCAGCCTTTATTATGTGATAACATAATTAGGACTGCACATGGGCTTAAACTCTCTTGGATTAATCCTTTTTCTAGTTATTCTTGCACTTGCCTCTTTATAAATTTATTCTCCATTGAAGTCAATCTATAGGCTACCTTATTAGGAAAACTTGCTCCAAGAAGTAGGTCCATGTGATGGCTGATACTTTTCATAGGTAATACTCCTTTTGGTGATTCACTTGACACAATATCAACATAGTCTTTGACCATATTTTGAATTTCCATAGGAAGGTCACGTACCTTAGTAGTTATCAACCTGTCACAACTTTCATAGGCTTTGAGACTAGAGCAAATCATGTCTCTTCTTCCTTGGCCACCCTAAAAAAATCTTTCCCAGTAGCCAACATCACTTTGGAACTATTATCCACCTCATCTCCTCTATCTCTTAATGGATTCAATGTGAATCTATTTTCATCTTTCATTATGGTGTAGATGTTTTATCTTCCATCATGCATGACTCTCCTATCAAGCTATCAAGGCCTTCTCAACAATACATGACACACATCTATGGATATAATATTGCAAAAAACATCATCTTTATATGAACCAATTTAAAAAATCACCATACGTTTCTCATTCACCAACAATTGATGGACTTTAAGCAACCACAAAACCTTGTACGGTGTAGGATGTACCAACTATTTCAACTCAATCTTTTCTACCATCTCTTGAGAAACCAAGTTATCCATGCTACTGATATAAATCACCACTTTACACTAGATTTGAAAATAGTCAAGAATAAATTCTTCCTTCGTGCTGGTTCATTCACTTCCTTGCTTGGTTTCAACAACACTCTTTTCATCAATAAAGCCTCTCCTAGTTATGGCTCTTATGTGTGTGTTGGGGACCCAACACTCTCTTCATCAACATGAACAACATGGTTGCTTGATTCAGTCCTCTTATCACTATTTTAAGGATTTTAATGACACTCATAGGCTCTATGCCCAACATACTTATTGCATTCAAAACACTTACCTTGAAAACCTCCTCCTATACCTCTTCCAAAATATCATCTTCCCCTATAAGAGTTTAACTTCCTCTCATGCTCGTGTTCTGATTTTGTGAGCTACTTGCCTCTCTGTGTTTTTTTTTGTCCTCTTCCACTACTACTTTTTCCTTGTCCTCTTAAATACCTTCTTCTATCTCTAGAGTTCAATTTTTTTCTTAACACTTCTCTTCCACCTTAAATGCACTTTGATAGGCTTCTTCCATGGTTCTTAGGTTTAACAATATGATTTCATCTTGAATTACAATACACAACCCATTCACACATCTTGTTACCTTCTCCTGATCATCCTTTGATTTTTTAACTATTATAGTGATCCAAAACTCAAAAATCTTAGTTGAAAGATAATTCAAGAAACAAGAACAACACAATTGTAATAATGCTATCTCTGAGAATAGATGTTTTATTGATCAAATTTGCAGATCCAAACATATGCCTATCTCTGGAAGAGATGTCTAATTTTATTTTTAGGTTACATCTTCATTTATACATATTTTTAATGGAGGAGGAGGATGTGGAAGGTCACCAATATCGAGGGAGATTAAGTGGTTCAACTTCCATGATTCACAACAATACAAAATTTGAGGAATTACTATTTTTAGACTACACTACTAAAATTGAAATTTGGGGCACTTCCATTTGCTTTTCAGAGGTCAAAACCTATTGAGTAAATCTTGATGACATATCATAGAAATCCCCTCATTCTTAGCTTTCTAATGATTCAAACGGGGAGTCAAACAGAGCTATGGTGCAAAATTTATGGCTCCCAAAAATTTTGTCACCAATTGGGGTAGAATCGTCACCCAAATTGTCACCTGAAATATTGCTCAGATCATTCCTCCCTCTTTGAGAAGAAATGGTTCCCATTGCATCAAGATTTATCATCAAGTTTGGTAGTTGTGTTTCAATTTGATTCTTGATGCATACTTGGAATGTATTGTGCTTTGTGGAGCTATGTAGGGCCTGATTGTTCACCATTTCTATCTGACCATCAGTCTATGGATGGAAAGCTATGAACTTCTTTAGCTTGGTATCTATTTGCTTCTGTTGTTGTGTTATTTGTGTAGTCAGGGCTGCAACATCAACGCCTTTGGATATCTATGGCTTGACCACCATGAAAAAAAATTTCTTAGCACTAATCAGGGAGACAGATGTAGAAGGTGGTACCTATGGTACCTTATAACACCATGTTCCAAGAGTGAGGGTGATCCTTCGAGTTCTTGATTCATAGATGCCATGTCAATCATACATGAATGGCTGACCAAAGAGTACATCACAAACATTCAGACTGACCACATCACATAAGACCTCATCTTGGAAAGGTTTTATTGCATATTGCTCGTCCTCCATCCAAGCAACCCATTTGTTACATTTGCCGCAAACCTGGCCATATTGCTCCCTAATGCCATTGTAAAAACCCTACAGTCAAAGCCATTTTTACCTCCAATGCAACAATGTAGTGGGATATCATCGACTCTGATGAAGATCTTTACCTCTAGGATGACATCTATGAACCAATTCTAGATGACCTCCCTGCTAAAGACTTCGATGACGAAGATGTAGATGCTCTTGAATCATTAGCCAATGATTTAGAGCAACAACTCACAAATAATGAACAGCCCTAGAACCATGATTAATCATAACTACCATACAAAGCACATGGAAACTTGTCTCATCACCATCAAGAGGTCCCAGAATGAGACACCAGGCCAAGAACCAGAGGATACAGTCGAGGACAAGGAACTACCAGAGGGAGACAACCCTCTATGCCAAAGATAACACCAACATTGCAGAGGCCTCAACATCCTCGTTTGTGATTTTAGAGCTTTTTCAAGCCCAGTGCCTCTTAGATGAAGAATAAATTCACCAGCATAGAACCTCCAAGAGAAATTCTAGCACTTGTAATAGAGGCATAGTGGGACATCCTTCTGTCCACAGAAAATGAAGAAAAGGATGGAGAAGTAGAAAGCTCTTTCTCCTCAGACCAAGATTACTACCCAAGTGAATGCAGTAACCTTAAGGAAGCAGAAGTAGACAAAGAAGAAGTTATCTACACTGATCAAACCACTGTACAAGACCCAGGGAGACATAAATTGGTATGTACTAGTATTCCTCCCTTAGAAATCTCATAGCTAGCCTACCTCACTCAGCTGATAAATGGAAAGTTTGCCCAGTTCATAACCTTAGAAATAAATGGCATACTAGTAGATGAACAAATAGATACTAGAGTTTCTCTCTCCTTTGAAAAATTACAAATCATCCATGATTGGAAGACATTGGATGAATCTCTAGCTTATAAGAGCCTGGATGTCCAAGAGAATAGTTTTGTATGCAATAAGTATAAACACCAACAAACCCTTAGGATCCAAGAAAAAATCTTCCAGTGTGATTTCTTTGCATTAGATAGGATGCCTGTAGATATTCTACTAGGAGGTGATTTTATAGATAGATACTCACCCTAAGGTTCTACCACAAAGAGTATCATGTTTACCATAGATAATGAAAGGCTCAAGATTCCTCGCCTCATATATGCAACTGAGCAATTTCCTAGTTCAATGGCCCAAATACCTGAACTAGTAATTCCTGCTAAAATATAGTCTACAGGAGACAAGATTAGAACCACTATTTATTTTGACAACCCTCAATAGTTTTGGTCCAAATCTATGCCAAACATGAACATCCAAATCATCGAAGGAAAACATATAAAAATTGGGAAAAGGATCCCAATACCAGCACATGATTACAACGATATGGAACTATAGATCAAAGAATTAGAAAGTAATGGGTTTATAAAAAAGTCAACCTCTCCTTTTTGCTGCTATGCCTTCATGGTGAATAAGCACTCAGAGCAAAAAAGAGGAAAGAAAAGAATGGTCATCAATTATAGACCATTAAATGCCATTACTCATCCTTTTCCATATCCAATTCCAGATAAAAGCTATCTATTGGAGAAAGTAGCAACATGTAAATATTTCTCCCAATTTGATTGCAAATCAAGCTTTTATCAGATCAAGGTTAAGGATGTCGATAGAGAAAAGACAACATTCAACTGCCCATTTGGCCATTATCAGTGGATTGTTATGCCATTTGGCCTAATGAATGCTCTAGTATTTTATCAAGCCCATATGGATAACATCTTCAAAGGCACATCACATTTTTTGTGCATATATATAGATGATATTTTTATTTTCAGCAATTCTCTTTCTGAACATTACTCTCACCTCACAACATTCTTTGAGATGGCAAAAGATGCAGGAATAGTTTTATCAGACAAAAAAATCCAGCTCTGTAAGATTGAATGCAATTTTCTTGGAATGATTATCGAAGACTCTAAACAACAAGTTCAACCACACATCAAATAAAAGGTCATCAATTTTCTAGAACAACTCGATAAATAGAAGCTTCAAGCCTTTTTGGGATTATTAAATTACTTAAATAGTTTTTATCCTAACTCTGGTGAAGATAGGTTTATACTTTAGGAACTTCTCTAAAAAAAGAAAGCTTTCCAATGGAATGATGAACACACTGCTGCTATCCGAACAATTAAATCAAAAGTAGCACTACTTCCAAAACTTCATATCCCAAAATCAGACAACATGCTGGTTTATACTGATGCCTCCGATACTACATGGGGAGTACTTGTTTGTGTATATAATAATAAAGAATTCATTTGTGAATTCTCTAGTGGAGTTTTTAGTACTAATGTTCTTAAGTGGATCTCTTCTGATAAAGAGATTTACACTGTAAAAAAGTGTTTAGCAAAGTTCATATTAAAACTTCTACATCTACCACATTTAATTGTAAAAATTGATTGCACTAGATTTTTGACCTTTAGAGAAAAAGATCATGGTCGGAAAGATGGTCGCGGTAAAAATGTTAGGTAGCAAGCTTTCTTTAATCAATTTAACTTCTCTATAGAACATATAAAAGGCACTGATAATACTACAACTAATTGACTTAGCCGAAATCCACCTGCTATTTTAATGCATCAACCTATTCCTATTTTTAATCTAACCAGAATCTATAATCAAGGATTTGCCTCCTTGAACATTCTTATTCAAGAATAGATTCTCAGAGAAGGGTTGCATCTAAGGTACACCAAGATTTCTTATGCCTCAGGATAAGATCTACAAATGTCTTCAATAGTAATGATACAAGCAAATCATCATCAAAACACTGGTGTGATAATAATCAAAAGATTAAATAGTGAATTTATCTTCCACCAGTTCACTAAACTCTTAAAGCATTCTTTATGGACATAGGTGATAAAAATTAGGTCTCCACACAATGAACACCTATAGAGGTGGGTAGCAAGATACGGTCGTCATCATATCCATGAAGAAGAAGACCATGAATAAGACACAGTAGTCCACATGATCATCAGAAGACAGCTAGAATGGGAATCATACTTCTACATCACTCCCTACTGTCACACATGTGAAGTTGGACCCCAGCACTGGCATCTTTCCAGTACATTCCAACTAAGGTGTCTTTTTTAGCTGATAAGTGAGGATGACCTACTAAATGAAGTGAAAGCAATGTTGGACCCACTAAGCCAGATGTCCTCATCCAGTGCATCCAACAACATATCACTATTGATTAACTTTTATGCTATAAAGTATGATGGGACATGATACCACCTTGGCAAAGATTCCAGGCAGGACCACCCAAAATACTATAAACTATAGAGTTTGCATTGAAAAATTTCTAAGCATTCTTAGGAGTCTAGTATCTTTGTTCAAAGAGTATGCTCTTCTCTTGCCCTTTTTGAAAGATCCTGAGAATCAAAAATTTGAACAAATATTTATAATAAGTTTTGAGTGTAGTAAGTTTTGAAATATAATAGTGAAGCCATAGCCATTCGGTCCCTACCTACTATCACAATTTTTCTTGTAATTACTACAATCAGGAAAGAGTAGCAAGGAGGAAGCATCTGTTGACGTAAAAAGAATCAATGAGTTTGCTCCTCAAGTTGGCAATAAGGATCTGAAATCAAAGAAATGGCTTCTCAAAATGGAGCTTTGCGATCTCAAATAGTTTGATGCCTTTGCCAAATAATTCAGAAACTTGGCATATGAAAGTAAAAGCTTTGGATCCATAGAGATCAAATTAAATTTTTTGCATGCTTTGCCATATAATCTCATATATAAAGTCATTGCTTATATAGATCTCAAAAGTCTAACTATTGAAGATCTATCACTTTTTGATGTTATTGACTTTGCTAAGTAGCAGGGTATGCAATTAGTCTCTGAGACTAAGACTATCCAAAAGCTTACCAAGCATCAAGAATCCCAAATTGCTCATGTTTTCCCCAAAATAGCCCCTTTTGGCTGTCAGCCATTTGTTCAACCCTGCAAGCACCAAAAGCAGCATCGCAAGCACCTTTCTTTCAAGTGTCACTCTTTTCCATGTAAGCATTCCTATGCTCCTCCACACCATTTCCTCAAGAAACATCATACTACTCATCCTCCATCTAAGCAACCCATTTGTTACATTTGCCGCAAACCTGGCCATATTGCTCCGCAATGCCATTGTAAAAACCCTGCTGTCAAAGCTATTTTTACCTCCAACACAATAGCGTGGTGGGATATCGTTGACTCTGACGAAGATATTTACCTCCAAGATGACATCTATGAACCAATTCTAGATGATCTCTCTATTGAAGACTTTGATAATGAAGATGCAGGTGCTCTTGAATCATTATCCGATGATTTGGAGCACTCGCTCACAAATATGCAATGGCCTTGGCACCATGATTACTCACAACTACCATATTAAACACATGGAAATTGGTCTCATCACCACCAAGAGGTCCCAAAATGAGACACTAGGCCAAGAACTAGAGGATACAGTCGAGGACAAGGAACTACCAAAGGGAGACAACCCTTTATGCCAAAGATACCACTAACATTGTAGAGGCCTCAACTTCCTCCTTTGCAATTTCAGAGCTCTTTCAAGCCTAGTGCCTCTTAGATGAAGAATAAATTCACCAACACAGAACCTCCAAGAGAAATTCTAGTACCTATAATAGAGCCATAGTGGGACATCCTTCTGCCTATAGAAAAGGAAGAAAATGATGAAGAAGTAGAAAGCTCTTTCTACTTAGACCAGGATTACTGTCCAGGTGAATGCAGTAACCTTAAGCAAGCAGAAGTAGACAAAGAAGAAGAAGAAGTGATCTACACTGAGCAAACCACTGTACAAGACCTAGGGAGACAAAAATTGGTATGTACTAATATTCCTCCCTTAGAAATCTCACAGCCAGCCTACCTCACTCAGCTAATAAATGGAAAGTTTGCCCAGTTCATAACCTTATAAATAAATGGCAGACTAGTATATGCACAAATAGATACTGGAGCTTCTCTCTCTTTTGCCAAATCATAAATCATCCATGATTGGAAGACATTGGATGAATCTCTAGCTTATAAGAGCCTGGATGTCCAAGGGACCAATTTTGTATGCAATAAGTATAAACACCAACAAACCCTTAGGATCCAAGACAAAATCTTCTAGTGTGATTTCTTTGCATTAGATAGGATGCTTGTAGATATTCTACTAGGAGGTGCTTTCATAGATAGATACTCATCTTATGGTTCTACCACAAAGAGTATCATGTTTACCATAGATAATGAAAGGCTCAGGATTCCTTGCCTCATATATGCAACTGAGCAATTTCCTAGTTCAATGGCCCAAATACCTGAACTAGTAATTCCTACTAAAATATAGTCTATAGGAGACAAGATTAGAACCACTATTTTTTCTGACAACCCTCAACAGTTTTGGTCCAAATCTATGCTTGAGATGAACATCCAAATCATTGAAGGAAAACATATAAAAATTGGGGAAAGGATCCCAATACCAGCACATAATTACAATGATATGGAACTACAGATCAAAGAATTAGAAAGTAATGGGTTTATAGAAAAGTCAACCTCTCCTTTTTACTGCTATGCCTTCATGGTGAATAAGTACTTAGAGTAGAAAAGAGGAAAGAAAAGAATGGTCATCAATTACAGACCATTACTTAGCCTTTCCATATCTAGTTCTAGATAAAAGCTATCTATTGGAGAAAGTAGCAACATGTAAATATTTCTCCCAGTTCGATTGTAAATCAAGCTTTTATCAGATCAAGGTCAAGGATGCTGATAGAGAAAAAATAACATTCAACTGCGCATTCAGCCATTATCAGTGGACTGTTATGCCATTTGGCTTAATGAAATATCCCGCATTTTATCAAGCCTATATGGATAACATCTTCAAAGGCACATCACATTTTTTATGTGTATATATAGATGATATTCTTATTTTTATCAATTCTCTTTTTGAACATTACTCTCACCTCACAAAATTCTTTGAGATGGCAAAAGATGTAGGAATAGTCTTATCAGACACAAAAATCCAACTCTATAAGACTGAATGCAATTTTCTTGGAATGATTATCAAAGACTCTAAACTACAAGTTCAACCACACATCAAAGAAAAGGTCATTAATTTTCCAAAATAGCTCGATAAATCAAAGCTTCAAGCCTTTTTGGGATTATTGAATTACTTAAATAGTTTTTATCCTAACTCTGGTGAAGACAGGTTTATACGTCAAGAAGTTCTCCAGAAAAAAGAAAGCTTTCCAATGGAAGGATGAACACACTGCTACTATCCAAAAAATTAAATCAAAAGTAGCACTACTTCCAAAACTTCATATCCCAAAATCAGACAACATGTTGGTTTATATTGATGCCTCTGATACTGCATGGGGAGGAGTACTTGTTTGTGTATATAATAATAAAGAATTCATTTGTGAATTCTCTAGTGGGGTTTTCAGTACTGATGTTCTTAAGTGGATCTCTTCTAATAAAGAGATTTACGCTGTAAAAAAGTGTTTAGAGAAGTTCATATTAAAACTTCTACATCTGCCACATTTTATTGTAAAAACTGATTGCACTAGATTTTTGACCTTTAGAGAAAAGGATCATGGTCAGAAAGATGGTCATGATAAATATGTTTGGAGGCAAGCTTTCTTTAATCAATTTAACTTCTCTATAGAACATATAAAAGGTACTGATAATACTACAGTTGATTGGTTCAACCAAAATCCACCTGCTACTTTAATCCATCAACCCATTCCTAGTTTTAATCTAACTAGAATCTATAATCAAGGATTTGCCTCCTTGAACATTCTTGTTTAAGAACAAATTCTGAAAGAAGGGTTGCATCTGAGGTACACCAGGATTTATTATGCCTCAAGACAAGATCTACAAATGTCTTCAGCAACAACGATACAAGCAAACTATTATCAAAACACTGGTGTGATAATAATCGAAAGATTAAATAGTGAATTTCTCTTCCACCAGTTGACTGAACTCTTAAAGCATCCTTTATGGACATGGCTGATAAAAATCAAGGCTCCACACAATGAACCCCTGTATATGTGGGTAGCAAGATATGGTCCTCATCATATCCATGAAGAAAAAGACTATGAATAAGACACAGTAGTCCACATGATCATCAAAAGATAGCTAGAATGGGAATCATTCTTCTACATCACTCCCCACTATCACGCATGTGAATCTAGACCCCAACATTGGCATCTTTTCAGTACATTCCAGCTAAGGTGTCTTTTTTAGCCAATAAGTGAAGATAACCTACTGACTAAAGTGGAAGTAATGTTGGACCTATTAAGCCAGACGTCCTCATCCAGTGTGTCTAATAGCATATCATTGTAGATTAACTTTTATGCTGTAAAGTATGATGGGACATGACACCACGTTTGTAAAGATTCTAGGCAGGACCGCCCAAAATACTATAAATAAGCCCCTCTTCTATAGAGTTTGCATCAAAAAATTTCTAAGCATTCTTAGGAGTCTAGTAGCTTTGTTCAAAGAGTATTCTCTTCTCTTGCCCTTTTTGAAGGATCCTGAGAATAAAAAATTTGAACAAACATTTATAATAAGTTTTGAGTGTAGTAAGTTTTGAAATAAAGTAGTGAAGCTGTAGCTATTTAGCCCCTGCATACTATCACAGGTTTTCTTGTAATTACTGCAATCAATAAAGAGTAGCAAGGAGAAGTATCTATTGATGTAAAAAGAATGGTATCAGAGCCACAATGATCTTCTATTGTATGCATCTGTAAGAATTTCTTATAAGACTCTT
This sequence comes from Torreya grandis, assembly GCA_037957365.1. Lineage (NCBI taxonomy): Eukaryota > Viridiplantae > Streptophyta > Pinopsida > Cupressales > Taxaceae > Torreya > Torreya grandis. The sequence goes on along the minus strand of JARHVA010001158.1, from coordinate 733,973 downwards.
AAGTTTCCTTACTTTGAAGAATTCTTTGAGAAAGTTATTGCATCGAGTCCCTAGCCCTTTTTTAATTTGTCATAGGCCCTTTTGACTCTGCACTTTTGTTTCTCTACCCATAATTTTCTTGCTTACTAGAACCTTAACCTCTTACCATAAAATTTGGTAAATCCCAAATGTCTTCTAGAGTAGAAATTCTAAATGAATATGAATTAGAAGGAATGTATGAACTTCCTCCCTTTATTCTTGAACAAATATCTGAATGTCCTGACATTGAAATTATTGAAGAAAACCTTGAAAAAGAAAACAACCTTTATAAACCACCGGCTATTAAAGCTTCACATGTCTATAAGAAATTTGAACTTTTAAAGTCTAAGTTTGTTTATAATTCTACTTATTTATCTTTTGTTAAACCAAGAATCAAATCAGTTGAGCTTACTTTGAGTTATAAGCCCATGAATAACTTTCAAACCAATCTGTTGTCTTTATTACCTGAATCTAAAATCAAATATATTCATTCACATGAAGATGTCAAATTTGTTCACTTTGGTCTTATTCGTGTTCATATTACTCCATTGATTCCGTGTAATATTAAGCCTATCATATATTTAGCCTTATGTAATAGATGCCAAGTTAGCTTTAAACATGTTTGTCAAATATCAAGCCTTGGTCACCTAAATAATAAAGTCATTTGTTTTGAGTTTTGTCCAAACCTCTCTGTTGCAGTCCGTGATAGAGGTTGTAAAAAAGTCAAGTTTAGATCTTTAAATTGTTGGGGTTTATTTACCTCACTATTTGGTTTAGAAATATTTGGTGAGTTTGAATATGCTTCTATAAATAATTCTGTTGTCTATAGTATGACTAATACCAACCATCCCAAGATCTTAGAAAATTTACCATATGCACGTAGACTTAGTGGAACAGTCTAGTTGCAGAAGGGTCATATAGAGTCTATTGAGATACCCTCTGATTGGAAGCTTGATTGGCTTAAAAATGTTTCTCTAAAATTAAAAGGTCAAGCTATTGTGCATAGGAGTGATGGTAAAACCAATCAATATTCTCCCAAGATCTCTCTTTGTGAATAATTCTTCTATTCTTTCTCCTTCCAGATCATCTACCTCTTCTTCCAGAAGAGCTGTCAAAATAGGTCACATCTTAATAGAAGATGAGGAGATTAATCAAGGACCTGATCCAAAAGACTAGTTACCTTGTACCTTGATGAATCTTCCAAGAGAAGATAATTTAGATTTTTATATAGAAAATAAGGTCAGTCTATATAAAGGTGGAAGATGGCCTCCACATAAATGAATGTATAAGGAGCCCGAAGGACATGTTCAATATTTATCTGTTACATTCCAAGGAGATGCAAAACCATCAAATAAGTTTAAGCACAAAAATTACACTGCTAGATTCAATTTTCATCTCTCTAAAATTTTTGATGACCTTTGTAAAGATGTCTGATACATCAGACATAGTTTAGATAAACTAACTATTCTTGAAGATAATACCAACCAAGTTTGTACAAATATGCAAAATCAATTGTCTTCCATTGACACTAAGCTAGCGACATTAGATGAAAGCCTTGACTGGTTAGTCAAACAGGATCAGGAAGCCGAAGCCTAAGTTCCAGCTTTAACATATGTGGTCATTTTTGGTTCTAGTTTAAAACCTCATAAGAAGCATCCCAACACTACTATGATGCAAAGGACTCATATCCAACTCCAGCCATGGTATCTGAACATTGATGATTTGCTAAATCCATTGAATGAAATATCTTCCTGGTGTAACTCTATGCGATTTATCATAGTTAATGCCCATCTAGATCCTATAGGTACTACTGTCTTTGCTTCAAAATTCTTTTAGGGAATTGTTACCCAATGGTGGGATTTTATGACAAAAAATGAACAACATGAGCATGTTCATCATCAACTTGATTCTTTAGCTGCATGATATCATTTATTAATCAAAGAGTATGCTCTTTTCTTGCCTTTTTTGAAGGATTTTGAGAATCAAAAATTTAAACAAACATTTGTAATAAGTTTTGAGTGTAGTAAGTTTTGAAATATAATAGTGAAGCTGTAGCCATTAGGCCCCTGCCTACTATCACGAGTTTTCTTGTAATTACTACAATCATGAAAGAGTAGCAAGGAGGAAGCATCTATTGACATAAAAAGAATGGTTAAGTTTTGAAATATAATAGTGAAGCCATAGCCATTTGGCCCTTACCTATTGTCACAAGTTTTCTTGTAATTACTATAATCAGGAAAGAGTAGCAAGGAGGAAGCGTCTATTGACATAAAAAGAATGGTATCAAAGCCACAATGATCTTCTATTGTACACATCTATAAGAATTTATTGTAAGACTCTTAAGTTTCTTTGCTTTGAATAATTCTTTGAGAAAGTTATTGCATCGAGTCCTTGGCCATTTATTAATTTGTCATAGGCCCTTTTTACTCTGCACTTTTGTTTCTCTGCCTAGAATTCTCTCGCTTACTAGAACCTTAACCTCTTACCATGGAATTTGGTAAATCCCAGATGTCTTATACAGTAGAAATTCTAAATGAATATGAATTATAAGGAATGTATGAACTTCCTCCCTTTATTCTTGAACAAATATCTGAATGTCCTGACATTGAAATTACTGAAGAAAACCTTGAAAAGGAAAAAAATATTTATAAACCACTAACTATTAAAGCTTCACATGTCTATAAGAAATCTAAACTTTTAAAGTCTAAGTTTGTTTATAAGTCTACTTATTTATCTTTTGTTAAACCAAGAATCAAATCAGTTGAGCTTACTTTGAGTTATAAGCCCAAGAAGCACTTCCAAACCAATTTGTTGTCTTTATTACCTGAACTTGAAATCAACTATATTCGTTCACATGAAGATGTCAAATTTATTCACTTTGGTCTTATTCATGTTCATATTACTCCATTAATTCCTGGTAATATTAAACCTATCATATATTTAGCCTTATGTGATATACGACAAGTCAGATTTAAACATGCCTATCAAATATCAAGCCTTAGTCACTTAAATGATGAAGTCATTTGTTTTGAGTTTTGTCCAAACCTATTTATCACAATTTGTGATAGAGGTTGTAAAGAAGTCAAGTTTGGATCTTTATATTGTTGGGGTTTATTTACCTCACTATTTGGTTTAGAAATGTTAGGTGAGTTTAAATATGCTTCTATAAATATTTCTATTGTCTATAATATGATTAATACCAACCATCCCAAGATCTCAGAAAATTTACTATATGCACACAGACTTAGTGGAACAGTCCAGTTGTAGAAGTGTCATATAGAGTCTATTGAGATACCCTCTAATTGCTTGATTAGCTTAAAAATGTTTCTCTAAAATTAAAAGGTCAAGCTACTGTGCATAGGAGTGATGGTAAAACCATCAATATTTTGCTAAGATCTCTCTCTGTGAATAATTCTTCTATTCTTTCTCCTTCTAGACCATCTACATCTTCTTCCAAAAGAGTTGTCAAAACAGGGCACACCTTAATAGAAGATGAGGAGATTAATCAAGGACCTGATCCAAAAGACCAGTTACCTTGTACCCTGATGAATATTCCAAGAGAAGATAATTAGAATTTTATACAGAAAATAAGGTCAGTCTGTATAAAGGTGGAAGATGGCCTCCACATAAAGGAATGTATAAGCAGCCCAAAGGATTTGTTCAATATTTTTTTGCTGTATTCCAAGGAGATGCAAAACCATCAAATGAGTTTAAGCACAAAAATTACACTGTCAGATTCAATTCTCGTCTCTCTAAAATTTTTGATGACCTTTGTAAAGATGTCTTATACATCAGACATAGTTTAGATAAACTAACTATTCTTGAAGACAATACCAACCAAGTTTATACAAATATGCAAAATTAATTGTCTTCCATTGACACTAAGCTATTATTATTAGATGAAAGCCTTAATTGGTTAGTCAAATAGGATCAGGGAGCTAAAGCCCAAGTTCTGGCTTTAACATATGAGGTCAATTTTGGTTCTAGTTTTAAACCTCATAAAAAGCATCCCATCATGTACTATGATGCAAAGGACTCATATCCAACTCCAACCATGGTACATGAACATTGATGATTTGCTAAATCCATTGAATGAAATATCTACCTGGTGTAACTCTATGTGACTTATCATAGTTAATGCCCATCTGGATCCTATAGGTACTACTGTCTTTACTTCAAAATTCTTTTGGGGAATTGTTACCCAATGGTGGGATTCCATGACAAAAAATGAACAACATGAGCGTGTTCATCATCAACCTAATTCTTTAGCTACATTATATCATTTATTAATCAATGAGTTTACTCCTCTAGTTGGCAATAGAGAACTGGAATCAAAGAAATGGCTTGTCAAAATGGAGTTTTGCGATCTCAAACAGTTTGATGCCTTTGCCAAACATTTCAAAGAATTGACACATGAAAGTAAAATATTTGGATCTACATATATCAAATTAAAATTTTTGCATGCTTTGCCATATAATCTCATAGATAAAGTCATTGCTTATATAGATCTCAAAAGTCTAACTATTGAAGATATATCACTTTCTGATGTTATTGACTTTGCTAAGCAGCAGACAATGTAATTAGTCTCTGAGACTAAGACTATCCAAAATCTTACCAAGCATAAAACATCCCAAATAGTTCATATTTTCCCCAAAACATCCCAATTCAGTCGTCGACCATTTATTCAACCCCGCAAGCACCAAAAGTAGCATCACAAGCACCTTTCTTTCAAGCGTCACTCTTTTCTATGCAAGCATTCCTATGCTCCTCCACACCGTTTCCTCAAGAAATGTCACACTGCTCGTCCTCGATCCAAGAAACCCATTTGTTATATTTGCCATAAACCTGGCCATATTGCTCCCCAATGCCATTGTAAAAACCTTGCTATCAAAGCCATTTTTACCTCCAACATAGTAGTGTGGTGGGATATCATCTAATCTGATGAAGATGTTTACCTGTAAGATGACATCTATGAACCAATTCTAGATGATCTCCCTACTGAGGACTTCAATGAAAAAGATGCAAATGCTCTCGAATCATTAGCTGATGATTTGGAGTAACTATTCATAAATATGCAATGACCCTGGCACCATGATTACTCACAACTAGCATATGAAGCACATGGAAACTAGTCTCGTCACCACCAAGAAGTCCTAGAATGAAACACCAGGCCAAGAACTAGAAGATACAGTTGAGGACAAGGAACTACCAAAGGGAGACAACCCTCTATGCCAAAGATACCACCAACATTGTAGAGGCTTCAACATCCTCCTTTGCAATTTTGGAGCTCTTTCAAGCCCACTGCCTCTTAGATGAAGAAAAAATTGACCAGCACAGAACCTCCAAGAGAAATTATAACACCCATAATAGAGCCATAGTGGGACATCTTTCTGCCCATAGAAAAGGAAGAAAATGATGAAGAAGTAGAAAGCTCTTTCTACTCAGACTAAGATTACTACCCAGGTAAATGCAGTAACCTTAAGGAAGTAGAAGCAGACGAAGAAGAAGAAGTCATCTACACTCAAAAAGCCATTGTACAAGACCAAGGGAGACAAAAATTGGTATGTACTAGTATTCCTCCCTTAGAAATCTCACAGCCAACCTACCTCACTCAACTAATAAATGGAAAGTTTGCCTAGTTCATAACCTTAGAAATAAATGGCAGATTAGTAGATGCACAAATACATGCTAGAGCTTCTCTCTCCTTTGCCAAATCACAAATCATCCATGATTAGAAGACATTGGATGAATCTCTAGCTTATAAGAGCCTGGATGTCCAAGGGAACATTTTTGTATGCAATAAGTATAAACACCAACAAACCCTTAGGATCGAAGACAAAATCTTTTAGTGTGATTTATTTGCATTAGATAGGATGCTTGTAGATATTCTACTAGGAGGTGCTTTTATAGATAGATACTCACCCTATGGTTCTACCATAAAGAGTATCATGTTTACCATAGATAATGAAAGGCTCAAAATTCCCTGCCTCATATATGTAACTGAGTAATTTCCTAGTTCAATGGCCCAAATACCTGAACTAGTAATTCCTGCTGAAATATAGTCTATATGAGACAAGATTAGAACCACTATCTATTCTAACAACCCTCAGTAGTTTTGGTCCAAATCTATGCCTGTGATGAACATCCAAATCATCGAAGGAAAACATATAAAAATTGGGAAAAAGATCCCAATACCAGCATAGGATTATAATGATATGGAACTATAGATCAAATAATTAGAAAGTAATGGGTTTATAGAAAAGTCAACCTCTCCTTTTTGCTACTATGCCTTCATGGTGAATAAGCACTCAAAGCAAAAAAGAGAAAATAAAAGAATGGTCATCAATTATAGACCATTAAATGCCATTACTCATCCTTTTTCATATCCAATTCTAGATAAAAGCTATCTATTAGAAAAAGTGGCAACATGTAAATATTTCTCCCAGTTCGATTACAAATTAGGGTTTTATTAGATCAGGGTCAAGGATGTTGACAGAGAAAAGATAGCATTGAACTACCCATTCAGCCATTATCAGTGGACTGTTATGCCATTTGGCTTAATGAATGCTCTAGCATTTTATTAAGCCCATATGGATCACATCTTCAAAGGCACATCACATTTTTTGTGCATATATACAGATGATATTCTTATTTTTAGTAATTCTCTTTCTAAACATTACTCTCACCTCACAACATTCTTTGAGATGGCAAAAGATGTAGGAATAGTCTTATTAGATACAAAAATCAGCTCTGTAAGATTGAATGCAATTTTCTTAGAATGATTATCTAAGACTCTAAACTACAAGTTCAGCCACACATCAAAGAAAAAGTCATCAATTTTCTAGAATAGCTTGATAAATCAAAGCTTCAAGCCTTTTTGGGATTATTGAATTACTTAAATAGTTTTTATCCTAACTCTGGTGAAGACAGGTTTATACTTTATGAATTTATCCAGAAAAAGAAAGCTTTCCAATGGAAGGATGAACACACTACTGCTATCCAAAAAGTTAAATCAAAAGTAGCACTACTTCCAAAACTTCATATCCCAAAATCAGACAACATGCTGGTTTATACTGATGCCTCTGATACTGCATGGGGAGAAGCACTTGTTTGTGTATATAATAATAAAGAATTCATTTGTGAATTCTCTAGTGGGGTTTTCAGTATTGATGTTCTTAAGTGGACCTCTTTTGATAAAGAGATTTACGTTGTAAAAAAGTGTTTAGAGAAGTTCATATTAAAACTTCTACATCTGCCACATTTTATTGTAAAAATTGATTGCACTAGATTTTTGACCTTTAGAGAAAAGGATCATGGTCAAAAAGATGGTCCCAGTAAATATGTTAGGTGGCAAGCTTTCTTTACTCAATTTAACTTCTCTATAGAACATATAAAAGGTACTGATAATACTACAACTAATTGGCTTAGCCAAAATCCACCTGCTACTTTAATGCATCAACCCATTCCTAGTTTTAATCTAACCAGAATCTATAATCAAAGATTTGCCTCCTTAAACATTCTTGTTCAAGAATAGATTCTCAAAGAAGGGTTGCATCCAAGGTACACCATTATTTCTTATGCCTCAGGACAAGATCTATAAATATCTTCATCAACAATGATATAAGCAAACCATCATCAAAACACTGGTGTGATAATAATTGAAATATTAAATAGTGAATTTCTCTTCCACCAGTTCACTGAACTCTTAAAGCATATTTTATGGGCATGGCTGATAAAAATTAGGTTTTTACATAATGAACACCTATATAAGTGGGTAGCAAGATACGGTCCTCATTGTATTCATAAAGAAGAAGACCATGAACAAGACATAGTAGTCCACACGATCATCAAAAGATAACTAGAATGGGAATCATACTTCTACATCACTCCTCACTGTCATGCATGTGAAGCTAGACCCCAACACTGGCATCTTTATAGTACATTCTAGCTAAGGTGTCTTTTTCAGTTGATAAGTGAAGATGACCTACTGACTAAAGTGAAAGCAATGTTGGACCCACTAAGCCAGATGTCCTCATCTAGCGTGTCCAATAGCATATCACTGTAGATTAACTTTTATGCTACAAAGTATGAATGGACATGACACCACCTTGGCAAAGATTTCAAGCAAGACAACCCAAAATACTATAAATAAGCCTCTCTTTTATAGAGTTTGCATCAAAAAATGTCTAAGCATTCTTAGGAGTCTATTAACTTTATTCAAAGAGTATGCTCTTCTCTTGCCCTTTTTGAAGGATCCTGAGGATCAAAAATTCAAACAAAGAATTGTAATAAGTTTTGAGTGTAGTAAGTTTTGAAATATAATAGTGAAGCTGTAGCCATTCGGCCCCTACCTACTGTCATGGGTTTTCTTGTAATTACTGTAATCAAGAAAGAGTAGCAAGGAAGAAGCGTCTATTGACGTAAAAAGAATGAGAGAAGACATTGGTGGGTGACATGGAGGTTTCTCCTTGGACTCAACCATCTAATACTGTATGGCTTTGGGTGAGGTTTCATGGACAAATTTAGGCTTTTCACAACATTAGTAGATATTAAATTTTTTTGATTCCCACTATCAAGAATGAAATGCAGAGACTTACTTTTCACCCATAACTTAGAGTGAAACAACCTTTCCTTATCATCTAGCCTCTCCTCATGGGTGTATGATGAAGCAATGATGGCATTGGGCTCAACATCTATAATCTCTTCTTCATCCTCTTTGACTGTAGGATGTGTATGAGGTAGAGCAGCAGATGTTGAGGATTGTGACTCAGAAAGTAGGGACTTGGTGGCTTGACATTCTTCTTTGGAGTGAGTTTTAGATTTGTGGTAATCACACCATTTTCTAGTCTTCCCTTCCTTTTGCTTCCAATTTTTGCCTCGTATTTGACCTTCTTTGTCACTTTTCTATTTTGAAGGTTGACTCTCTGTATTCATTATTCCATGCTTTTGATCAATCTTCATCGTGAACTTGTATACCTCACTGAGGGTTTCAAATTTGAAGAGTTCGATCTCCCCCTATATATACCATTTTAGTCCACCATGATATTTGAGAACCTTGTGTTTTTCACTTTCTTGGATGCCCAATCTCACAGATTCATGTCAGTGTAATCTTGAACAAACTATTCCTTACCTTGGAAAAGTTGTTGCCACTCTATGTATAGATCATCATATGCTCCAATAGGGTAGTATTCTTCCTTTATAGCTTCTATGAAATCATCCTAGGTAGGTTCCACCTCAAGACAAATATCATACATACTGAATCTCTTCTTGTACACTTCCCACTAATTTTTGACAAGCAATGATGCTTTTAAAAGAACAAAAGTGATCTTATCTTTATTGGTGAATTTATTTTCAAAAAAATAGGAAGACAATTGATCCAACCAATTTTCTACTACATTAGCATTGATTTTGCCTTCAAATGTAGGGATATCAAAATTCACCTGAACCTTGAAGGGTGTTGAGGCACTGAAAGGATGTGGGGGTGTAGATGAGGAGACAAAATTTTCCATCAAGATTTGTTGGAGAATTTGAGTGAATTCTTGTAGCATCTACGCTTGATACTATTGGAGGGATTCATTCACCATTTCCTTGAAAGGATCATATGTCTCAGTGTTGTCTGCCATTTGAGGTCATTTGGAGTGAATAGGTGGATAGTCTACTGGATCTTGTATTTTTCACCCAAGATTCCTGTAGTCTAACCTCATCCTTGAGATCACACACTCTTAAGAGAAACCGCTCTGATACCATTGATCCAAAACTTGAAAGTCTTGGTTGAAAGATAATTCAAGAAACAAGAACAACACAATTGTAATAATGTTATGTCTGAAAAGAAATGTTTTATTGATCAAATTTGTAGATCCAAACATATGCCTATCTCTGAGAAGAGTTGTCTAATTTATTTTACAAGCTACATCTTCATTTATACACATTTTTAAGGTATAAGGAGGATGTTTAAGGCCACAAATATCGAGGGAGATTAAGTGGTTCTACTTCCATGATTCACAACAATACATAATTTGAGAAATTACTTTTTAAAGAAATTTACTATTTTTAGATTGCACTACTAAAATTGAAATTTGGGGAACTTCTATTTGGTTTTTGAGGGTCAAAACCAACTAAGCAAATCTTGGTGCCATCTCACAACATTTTCCTCATTCTTAGCTTTCCAACGGTTCAAACGGGGAGTCAAACATAACTATGGTGCAAAAGTTATGGCTCCTAGAAGTTCTACCACTAATTGGAGTAGAACCATCGCCTAAAATATTAATCAGATCATATAGTGAGTCTATATAACTCCTTGGTTTACTCTTTGATTCTGACCTTATTTTATCTCAATTTTTTTAGTTTTCTAAATAAACTCATATGATATTCAGAAAGTAGAAAATTTAGCCTTTGTCACCATCTCATCCCAAGTTTTTATTTTCTCCTTACCTTTGCTTGTCTCTCACCTTACACAAAATCACACCATAAAGAAGCATGGATATTCCATTTATTTCAAGAAAACTTAACCATTTTTCATCCTTCCATAGACTCATAGTCAAAAGACTTCCCCATCTCTACTATCTAATCCATAAACTTTGTGGGATTCAAACTCCCATTGTATCAAGGTGTCTCCATATTTGGTTTACTACCAGCTTTGCCATAGTTATGGTAAATATACTCTTAGTTTCATTCTACATGTCCCCCACCCTAAGCTTTAGAGCTAATTCTTCTTCATCTTCACTCACATCCTCAACATGAGTTCCCCTTCTTTCTTTTATTTCCATTTCATCCAACCTTGCTTATATTCATCTCATTATTTTTGCCAAGTCTGCAACTTAATATCCTCTTCAAAAAACATTACCTATGTGTACCATCACTTATACCATTACAAACTTATCTTACATATCTTTTCAATTGACTCAACGATAGTCTCCACACACATAGTCTATTCGGAAAAAAACCTTCTTTAATACAAAATGGTGTAGGTAGAGACATGGTGTCCACTTAAGAAAAAATTTTTAGGGCTGAGATGCATAGTTTGGGAACACACACATAAAAAAATACCAACTCAAAAATCTACTTGCAAACATTTACCACAAGAAAACATTCTTTTCCTTCATTAGAAGACATTACATTGAACATCAATCAACAACTACAAAACATTTGCCATTTTTTCCATTTATAGGGATAAGATGGAAGAGACTAACCCTTCGCATTCTATTATGACCTTTTCTAGTCTAACTTATTTACTACATCCATAATTTAAGGCATGTTAGGACCAACGTCAATCAAGGATCAACTTCAACAACTGTATCAATGATTTTGATCTTTTTGGTAATTAACAATGTTCTAGGAATAATAACTTCAGTCACATCTTTTAGTTTGATCCCATTGGGAACTAATGGTGTTCTTGGAATATCTTCATCAATATCTTTACTAAAATCATGCTAGTTGGGGATCGATTACCCAAGTGGGATAAATAACCATCGATAAAATTTACAAAATTGGGAACTCAAATTCAAGACTCAAGAAGAGTTTTCTAGACAAAGTGTTTATAATGAAAATTCTAGAACTAACATTAATTTGATGCAAACCTTTAGACAGTAAAATATAAAAAACTCTACTAATTTATACCAATCCAACACACACACACACACACACACACACACACACACACACACACACACACACACACACACACACACACACACACACACACACACACACACACACACACACACACATTGGTTGATGCAATATTTCTTGTTCACCTTGGATGTTCTTGCATTAGAGGAACTATCCTAAAGTTTTCAAATCTAAAACCCATAAAAGAAGTAAGTCTTGATCTTAGTTTAAGTACCACTATAAGTTAAAATCACAAGTTATCAAGTGTTGAAATCTATACACACATATTACACTGCATGTTAGTATTACATTAATTGCACACACTCAACTAGGTGAGAGAATTACATTTAGTTTGACTTCCCTCGTTAGAGTATTGGATACATAGGAAATGCTTGGCCATATGGGGTTGCTAAGGTAAGCTCAAACCATCCCTTTCATCCATTTTATCGATTCATAATGATTTCATATTACAATGCCAAGAACTAAGGTTTTTGAGTAAGGAGAAAGAAAACAAAGTTGTTAAAACTAGGTCTTACATATTTGAATATACAAGAAGTAAAGGTAAACACAAACACAATGAGTGAAATAGTCATAAAATCAACACAATCAACACATATGATTCTACACTCAACAATGGCTTTGCATTGTTATAAGTATCTAGGAATAACATAGCTACCTTAACAAGTGTAGATGCTTTGTTTCTAGATTCAAGCATTCAAATGACCTTTATTGATCTTTGCTAATGATTTTACCCTATCTTAGACCTGCACACTCTAGAAATAAGCTAACTAGTTTGTTTAGTGTCTTGATAAATAGTAAGTTATAATAAATCAATAAAATTATGCTAGTTACACTTAGGTTTGTTTGTAATTGTTAAATCTTATACAATCTAACTTTATATAGTTTTATTCTATTAGGGTTGTATTAATCTAAAATTAGATAAAGCATATTAGTAAACCCATTCTTTATCTTGAACACAATAAAACCCTATATTATTTAGGGTTTCATTCCATTTTACTGGGTTTTTAGATTTTTGTATTTCTGACCTCATTTCTGATTTCCCCATATAGTGCAGTAATTTATGCTTGATCCTAAGCCCTTTTGATGTTTTTCATGCTCATATTATATGCCATCTAAGAAGGCTAGTTCTCTTATCCCTCTAAGGTGAAGTGTTGGGTTAAGCGGTATTGAAATTAAACATAATCATATTTATTTAGATCAATCATGTGTGTCTAAAATGGCTAAAATTGATGAAATGCAAATTTATCCTTTTTATTTTGATGAAAATTTTAACAATGAACACATATAAATGTAAAATTTTGTTAATGATGACACTCCAAATATCAAGAGTGTTTATCCACAAGATAATGAACATAATTATCGAATACATCTTGATGACCTTGATAATGTAGACCTTAACCAATTTACATCTCTTTCTACATTTTGAGAATGAATCTATTTGGAATCATGTGATCTACATAAGGTCCTAAAAACAATTCTATAATTGATAAACATAAAGAAGGCTAAGGTTATCACATTTAAGGAACAACAAAATGAACTTTTTATTGATACTAATACACCTTTTGGATGTATTGATTCTACAATAGGTGTTCAGAGTACTATTATTACTATTATTCCTATGTCTATGCCCTTGGCTAAAAATATGATTCCCATGCATGGTGTGGGGGCGATAAAAGGTTTTCCTCATATTATTATAACTCTCCCTACACAACATATTATCATATATTATATGGTTACTACTGATGTCACACCATCTGTTGATACATAGTTTGTTATCCTTAATGCTCAAGCCCTTATGAAAATAGTTATTGATATATATAAAAATGTTTTACAATTAAAATTGAGTTCTTCTAGAGTAGGCCATACCATTGATTCTCATGTGTTATTACATAATCCACTAGTTCTTGAGATTTCAACTATCCCTTACCAACATGTTTTGTGTCACTGAAGATTACATTTTATGATGGTAAGGGTGATCCAAAACAACATGTTCAAGCCTTTCACATATCTTGTTTGGACTATGTGTCCAACAACAAGTTATTGACTAATTTGTTTCCACATAGTCTTAAGGACTATGCCTTGTGTTGGCTTTATGATCCCCCTTTCCAACCAATTCATGCCTTTAACCCTTTGGCTGGTCAATTTCTCACACACTTTTCAATCAAAATCAGTGAAAATATGTATTATGATCAAATATTAAAACTTAAACATGGATATAATGATCCTTTTAGTGATTATGTACTCTATTAAAAGACTACACTTTCTAAACTAACAAATCCAATCACTAATAATGAATTACAAGATATATTCAAGTAAAGCTTGATTACTCCTCTAATGAGTCTATTATGATCAAGCGATTCCAATATTTTGATGACCTATGTCAAATAGTTAAGGATATAAAAGTTCAACTTATTACAATGAATAAGCTAAAGTATGGGTCAAACCCTCTAACCACTTATGGTGTAAAGTTTTTAATTAAACCAAATTTTAAATCAAAAGAAAGTGATAATAAGAATGATGCAAAAGTAGTAGTTAATGCAATTTCATAGCCAAATAATCAACATGTTCTCTAAACTCCTACAAGGAGGCAATTTCTGTAAGAAATGGTATAATAATTTAAGTGTAGAAAAATAGTCTATGTTTCCATAATATAGGAGACTTGATGTATCCCCTTTGAAAAATTGATTGCTTCTCCAAATTGTTTTGAAGATGTTTTTATTTATTATTTTTGAATTCATTAAATTAGTTACACATAAATCCATCCATGCCAGATAACCTTGTAATTAATTTTGTAATGTATTTTGGAATCATAGTATTCTTGAGATACAAAATTATAGTTCCACATTTTGAGGTTTTGTTAATCTAACATCTAATCATGTACTATACATGTCTCAATTCTTTCCTCTAGTAGGGATGATGTAACTTAAAATAGGTCTCCTCTAAATTGACATGGAGTGTTAATGGGTTTATTGAAGTTGACATGGAAACTTGTGAAAAAAATACATTTTATAGGTGTAAATCTAATGCCAAAACCTTGCCAATATCCAAAAATGAGCTTTGAAAATGGTCCCAAACATTGCTTTTCATGGTGGTATTTTGTAAAACACATTGCATGCATCCTCCATGCTTTTCTTCGCTTCCACTAATTAGCTTCATAATTTGATGTGATGGGAAAAAGGAAAACCCTAGTCTTCTACATAGGTTGTTCTCCATGGGGGACAAATAAAAAGAATGGAGCATAAATTGACAAAGATATTTTGGCTTCTTCAATGAATAAATAATTTTATGAAAATTTCACTCATTCAATTCTAATCAACAACAATCAAAGAAAAGTTAATAAAAAAACAATAACAAGGAGAGAGTCATCCAAGAAAACTTGATATTGCCTTAGAAAGTTCATCTTAGTCTCTAAATGACAAAAATGATTATAATTCTTCTCTCAATGGGTTGCTAGAGTTTGAGTTGGATGATATAATGCAAAATGTCATTTTTAGATCCCCTAACAATTACAAAAAGTATAAAAAGGTCAATTATACACTAGCGGGTGTAGTGAATACTTCAAGATTATATGTAAACAATTACAAGTAACAACATGAGCCATTTTCCATTTTTACACAAATGTTTAACCCTAAATTTAGATTAGTGTGGGGATAGGGTTAAAAATACATAAATAGCTTAAACACAAGGGTGAAAATATAAACTATAGTAGGCCAATTAATTACAAACTCAGATACATGAATATTTTGAATCATAAAACTAAGACATGCTAAATATAGAAAGTACCAAATTTGAAGTATGTTTAACTGATTACAATACCATAGATAAATGATACTTAGTTGGATTTATTGTGTGTAAGAAAATCTAGGTTGGACATAGGAAAAAGTGTGTAAGATCAATATTTTGAGACAATCATTAGATTCTATAAATTATGTTTATGAAGCCATGAACACTACCATCAACCTTGGGACACTACCGTTGATGCTAATATCCATGATGCAACACTATTGTCATGTATGAAATATCCATTGGATCTTGATGTGATCAAATTCATTTTTTAGGTATTTTTTCACTTTTCTGATGATGTATTCATATCTTAAACATAGGTTATCACTCTATTATTATTGATCAAACCCTAGCTCTTCACCATTGCTCACCCTTATAATGAGTTTTTACCAAAAATGGGTTAGTTGACTCATGGTGTCGTGCTAACCTTAAAGACTCCTATTTAAATGAGTGTTTCCTACATAACCAATACTACAAGGAGGGGCTCAAACTCAATAGTTATCCTCTATGTGTGGTAGTGTGTGTGAACAATGGTGTAATATGCTATATGTAGATGCATGCAATGATCTACCTTGTAACTTGACAAATACTTCTCATGGGCTATTATTTTTATGTTTTAGACATTTGATTAATATAGAAATAGGGATGGATAAGGTAGAAAAAATTATTTGTTTGATTGATATAATGAGTCTTGGTATGTACTTGCTTGGTATTTTCTAGATGAACAATGAAAAAGATTATACTTGTATTTATAATTCACCTTTTGAAAAAAAATCATAGTAGGGTTCAATAATAAAAATAGGCCAACCCATAGGTTTAAAATAATTTTTAATTTGGATGAATTTTGAGGACAAGATACTAGATAAGGATACAAACACTAGCATTGATGCCAGTGTCCCTTTATGACTGGTTGTGTCCAAAAGGCTAAAAAGGTACAAATATATAAATAGTAGTGAATGATATATGTCAAGTTTTAAGCTTTATATAGTGTAAAAGAGGTATAGGTCATCTAAATGATAAGGTTCAAACTATAAGATAATTATTTAGGCACAATGAGAAGATGAATGAGAGCCTTTTGGTAACAGGAAGGTCTAAAAATGAATGAGAGAGCCATGATTACTATTTGTCAAATGTAAAAGATTGAAATGTTATAAATATTCAATTTTAGTATCTACATTTGCCTATCCTTTAATATAGTAATGAATAAGGATGAAATTACTAGGTTAAAGAAAATAAATGTGCACTTGGGTCTATAAAACATACCTTACCTTTACTTTAGCCCACTTTGAGTGTTTTATTGATATATAAGTTGTAACCAAGAACATGTTACATTATAAATAAATGCATATAATCTAAAATTTGAAATAATTGAAATGCTTGAAATGAAAGAGAGCAAGAAAGGAATACACTTGTTTGTCGATGCAACCATGTTGCCCCTTTTGTATTTTACTTGGTTAAGATGCTTCTTTATGAAATATTAGAGATGAGAGAGGTTCAACCCTAAACATTGGGTATTTGAAGAGGGATATTGAAAGGTACTATACCCCCAATCTAGTGTAAGGATGAGTTGTGACATGACCATTGATCACTAAATCTCAATCACATAACTCAATTGTGAATATATAATCTGGTGAGGGTGAGTGATTTAATCAACTCATCCTATAAATTTGGTGAGGTTGGTTGATTTAATCAACCCAAATGTAGATACTAAAATTGAATATTTATATCATATCAATCTTGTACATTTGAAAAATATTAATTAGGGCTTTACCCTTTAGTTCTAGACCTCTTTGTTGCTGAAAGGCTCACATTTTCCATCTCATTATGCCTAAATGCTTATCTATTAGTCTAATCCATATCATTCTAATGACCTAGGTCTCCTATACTACACATAAATCATAAAACCTAAAAAACATCATTCACTATCAGTTCTAGATGCATACCTATTTTCTATCCTTATAGACACTAACATCTACATAGGGACACTATCATCGATGATAATGTACAGATATTTATCTAGTGTCTAGTTTTAAAAAATCATCCAAATTAAAATTGTTTCAAAACCTTTAGGTTGGCCTATTTGTCTTATTAAACCCATTATGAGATATTTTCAAAAGGTGTGGTATAAATAAAATTCTAAGCCTTCTCATTTCTCATCTTGAAAATAAACAGTGAACACCTACTAAATCTCAATCAATCAACTACAAAACCAACCTATTCTACCTTATTCATCCTTATTTTCATATTAAATATAGGGTATAAGTCTAAAACATTTAAAGAGTATCCCATGAATGATATTTGTCAAATTACAAGTTAGATCACTACATGCATCTTCATATACTATATTGTACCCTTATATAAAAACAATCCCACACATATGGGAGAACTATATAAGTCTAAGGTCCTCCTTGGAGTATTGGCTATATAGGTAACACCCATTGATGGAGGGGTCTTTGGGGTTAGCTCAACATTGTGAGCCCAGTAACACTTTCTTAGCAAACTCATTCTAAGGGTGAATAAGGTCAAAGAGTTAGGGATTGATCAATCAAAAAAGAGAGATAACCTATATCCTAGATATGAATACATCAGCAAAAAGGTGACAAAAAACCTATAATAATGAAATTGGTCGCATCGAGATCTAGTAATTATTTTATATTGGACACCTGCATCATAGTTAGACACTAACATCAATGGTAGTGTCCAGCTTTGATGGTAGTGTCTGCAGCTAAAAAACTATAATTTATAGAATATGATGATTGATATAAATACTTATCCTACATATTTTCCACCTGTTTCTAGTCTAGATCTACCTACGTACATTAAAACCTAACTATCATTTATATTTGGTATTAAAATTAGTTGAACTTATTTCAAATGTTTTACTTTCTATATTTAACATATCTTAGTATTATAATTTAAAACATTCATTTATTCAAGTTTATAATTAATTGACATGATTTATATTAGTTTATCACCCTTGTACCTGAGCTATTTCTATATTCCTAACCCTATCCCCACCATTAAAAAAAAATTAGGGTTAAACATTTAGTGAACCTAAATCTAAGTATTCCTTTGTAAAACCTATCTTGATATAGGGTTTTCAAACTCCTAAGGTTTCAACTTGCTATGATTAATTTTTAGATCTAAAACTTTACCCTAGGGTTTTATACTCATCTAGTTACAAGGGTTTCATGTGCATACACTTACAATTTATTCTTCCTTGATTGGTGTATTTTATACTCCTAATAGTTCCATTTAAAATTACTCAGAGGTTTTTTCCACTTAAGTTCGTATACTCAAACACCTCTTTTTTCCCCCAAATTTCTAGGAATTTTTTGATTTTCATAATTTACAATTTTTAGTAAGTATTGACATATGAGGCGAATGGTATACCTATTTCCAAATTAATTTCTAGGTTTCATTATAATTCATAATTTATTTAAAAACCTCTTCCATATATTTTAAATATTTTCCTAATTTATATAAATTTATGATTCTTTATAGGGAATATTCTAGGGTTTTACTTGTGAAACATCCCACATTATTGGAGTCATTTATAATTCACATCTTAATTTTTAGATTACTTATATATTTTTCTTATTAATATTTATACAATCATACACCATTTTTAGTCTATCAAAATTATGCATGGATTGTTCAAGTTGTTTAATTTATTATTTATAGTACATCTTATGATATAAGTTGAAAGGAATACCTATTTTTTCCCTAATTTTTTAGGTTTTGCATATTTTATAAAAAAATATTTCTCATATTTAAAAAATACCTAACCAAAATTCTAAAATTTCTATATTTTTATTGTGTAAAATTGAGCTTACCCCAAGGTTTTCAGTCATCTATGGTTTCAAATTGCAATAATACTCACTTCTAATTTTTCCTATCATGTTGGATTGTGTTGTACCCTAACACACACACACACACCCCATTTTTTGAATTCAAATAGGGACCCACTATTGTTTAAAAATACTTATTTGAAATCCTATGAGCCTTGTAAATCCATGACATTGATTTTGACATGCATAAGTCTAAGGTTGTCATCCAAGTCTAAAGTTATAGAATTATAAAAGAAAGAAAATCCAAGCCTAGGCATAATTTGTAATTTATTTATAACCTTGGATTCTCATAATTTTCTCAAAGTTTACCTTATGATTTTTATTAGTTAACAGAGCTAATATGTTATGTTCTAGTATCTCTATGTTTTTGTGTGTACGCAAGACTATTTTCAAAGAGTCAAATTATCCATGCACGAAGCTCCTAAATTATTATGTTCCCTAAGTTTCTTGAACTCTGAGGTTCAAGAAAGTGGCAAGATCACATTCACTTTCAACCCTTCAAATTTCACAAATATTCAAAGTTCTACAATGCTAAAACTTTGAGATCAAGACAAGTGGTATCATCATGTTTTTTATTAAGGTTAAAGGGAGGGATTTTTTTGATTAGGGTCCTCAAACCCTAAGAGAAGTACAAAAAAAAGAGTCCAAAGGACTACACAAGTCCTCAAAAGAGACAAAACAAAACATAACTAGAAGCAACCACAAAACTACCAAAATACATCTGAAAAAGAACAAAAGATATTCTAAAAGCAAAAATTAACTAAAAGATAACCTGAAACCTATTCTATGTCCAAATTCCATGATACATATTCCTAACATCTCTTCATTATTTTAAGATTAAAATAAATTTAAAAGAGAAAACTTTCCTTATCAAAATCTTTATGACACTCACTACACTAAATTTGTTTACCTTTGCCTTAAGTCATGTTAATCAAAGTTCACCATAGTCAAATAAAAGTTTTGTACCTTTAAGATAATTGAGTTACAACAAGCCATCCATATGGTAAGACCACCTTCAACTGGGACAAAGTCAATTTCATAAAAAAATTTGAGTCTTCTAATTCCTTGAGCTCTGAGATTATGCCATATGGCACAATATTGTGAACACAAAACTTGGAAGGCTAAAGTAGATCCTAAGTATTCCACGAGCCTAGAGCCTTGAGATTGGGAAAGGTGGCACAATCCCATTGACTTAGATCACTCCAAGAGATGTACAAAGCCAATATCCCTATAGCCTTGAGTCCCCAAGTCCCTGAGTCTTTGAACACCTGAGATCACATTGTGTGTTGACATCCTAGCCACCCAAAGTCTGTTTTAAAGATGCATAATTTAAAAATTCAAAATAGCTTCGAAACCCCAAGATCACTCCACATGGTTCAATCCCATTTTCTCATAGTCCATGGAGCATATAAAGTAGGATTATAAGCCAAAGGACCTTGGGTAAACAAAATGAAGATAAAATTCACACTCAAGGAGATGCATGACCAAAATAAAAATAAAGGGTTTAATAACCAAATAAAGGTTGGTAAGCAATAAATCAACAACTATCTTAAATTAATGACTAAGCATGTAAAGTTAATGAAAAGTTGCCATATGGTAAGAGATAAACACTAAAGCTAATGTTTAAATTTAAATCTAAATGGGGGAAAAATCAAAATCCATTATTTGCATTAATGTCGCAAGAATACTGTATTGAAGGCTTAAAATTTGGCAATATATGCAAAATATGGGCAATGCCTAGTCACTTTGCCATTAATCTACAAGTTGAATATTGCACTTCTGAGCTCTCAAGAAACTAAAATCCATAGTTTTCTAAATTAATTTGTAAGAGATTTAAATCAATAAATAAAGGAAATACAATGTCTCATATTACTGAAATGGCTTCTCCAAAATTAACACGCAACTAGATCCCCTTTTTAGACTCTATTTCTGGTAGCACTAATACACAGACACCACATTTTATAAGGGTGCCCTAGAATTCAAGTTTCCATATTATTAAAATATATAAAATGAAGTGGAGGCCATAAAACCATACTCTTCATAGGATCATTTGTCTTAGGACAATTTATAATACATCAATGACTTGCTACCGATAAAGAATATAGGATTACATAATGCAGCTACAAAACCTGAGATAATGCCTTGTATTGACTTTCTTCATGATTTATTATTTAATGGTGATTGCATTGAAGATTGATTGCATTTTAGAACATGCAAAAAAGTAGTTACATATGTTTTGGGGTAAGTGTTTGAGAGGTATCTCAGGCTCCTAAGGCTCGAGGTTGCTTATAACCAGTTTTGGCTAATGTATGGATTAAGCATAACACTATAGAAGGAAAATTGAGATAATGGTTAGTAAAAGGGGATAAATTAAATCCCAATGGAGGTATTTACTCCAATATCACAATAAAGTTAAAACTAGGCATTAGGGTAGCAATGACACTCCTGAATAGGTTATATGGGTTCCCTAGTATCACTTACATGTAAGTAGAATGGGTGATAATGTTGGATATTCTCTTGACCTTAGATAAAATTATGGCACTGAGAAAAATTATTAGTGTCAAATTGAAAGGATAAATTTTCAAATTGTAATAAAGGATGACTAATGATAATTTTTATATGATGTCTTACTTGTTGGTTGCAATCATTGGGATGGTCCACAATGCTCATTGAGAATCATGGGATCCATCCACCAAGTATATGAATAATATAATTTATGATGACTATTATTTCTTTTATGTTTATAGATTCAAGAATGAAATCACTAGAATTTGTGAGGATGTTTATCCTTAGGTCTATTAGGCTATTTATGGCACCCATATGCCTAGGATATCTAAAAATTTAAGAAGGAACATCTCAAAAATGGGAGATTATTGGTACTACCCAAATTGTACCATTATTAGGATTTAAGGGACTAGATCACCCACTTTGTATTTGACACACCACATCCCAAAAAAGCTATCAAAATATGATATTGCACACCAACTATATAATAGTGTGAATTGGGAACTTATTATTAATCACCAAGATTATTACCACAAGATTCCCTTAAGTATTGGGCAAATTTAATTCATAGTAAGGGCACACTTCAATCAAGTGGGGAAAATTAGGGCTCATTATATTTTTAAGGTGGACCAATACAAAGAATGGGACTCTAGGGAGAGAGTTAGGAATTATCATAAGTTCTTCAAGGAAAAAAAATGGGTCACCATTAGATATGATCATTAATAATATTAGCATGATTCCATTTTTTTGAATGCTTCAAATGATTCTAAAGTATTGACCCGTATGAAGGATAATGAGATGTCAATGATCATTATTTAAGCCATTTAATATGACCCCAAAAACACCCAATAATAGGTAAATGAAATGATAAAGGAATTAGAAAGAGCCTAGAGTCATTAGTGGCCTCAACCACAACCTCAAGACCTAGTTGAACAAGATCAACCTGTCTCTCCCATAAAATAAGATACTAATCTATCAGAAGGAGAGCCTAGCAGTTGAAGGGAAGAGAACCTCTAGATTAGGAAGGATATTATGAAAGGTCTCCTTGGTCCTCATCTTGGATTCACTAATCTAACTACTACCACTTTAGGCACAACAACTATGTTATGAGCACTTCACCTCCTCTAGATGGATAAACAAGCACATTCTCTTTGGCACCTCTAGCTCTACTTACTTTGGTCACATAAGTAAGTTTCATTGAGCCTCTAAAAATTTATTTCTCATCTCTTCCATCTACTCCTCATTACATTCATGAACCTATAGTGAGTCCATATCCACCCATTACCATAAGTGAAAGGAAATATCCTCAAATATTTTCTACTATATAGCTTTCCTCTCCATCCACTCTTGCCTTTATTATCATTTATTTCACTACCCATCCCTTCACCATCTAAAATAGTAGTTATTAATATTGTGGTTCCTTTATTGGTTTCATCTTCCCTCTAACCTCTTATTCCCCCAACAATTACTTACCAAGGGAGATCTAGAGTCCTTCCATCCTCCTTAAACAATAATTGGAAGAAAGACCATCATTAGGTCTAGCTACCCCAGAAGGATATCTTGAGGAGGAAAAAAGTAAGGAAGAACATGGACAGATAAATCCACTAGTGGATTATCTATAATGAAATTAATTAAATGATTTGTAAAAATATAAATATATATTGTAGAATAAAGAGCAAAATAAATAGATCCAAAAATATAATTGGCAAAAGAGCAAAATACTTGAATATTATGATTGAGCCACTTCGAGGGGGTAACCTCCACAATAATGTAATAAGAACAGAATTCTCAATATGATGATAAAATACTAACTGATACCTCCTATATATACTCTACATGCTAAGGTTATTCCATAGGCTAGCCATACTAAGAACATAGATAAATGCAACAAGATGATATGAGGTGTGTAAGCTACAATTCAACTACACATATCCCTAGATGCACTATAATTTAAGGGAATAAAATGCCCCTTCCCTTAAAAATAATGTTATCCTCAACATTGAATCAAACAAAGATGATGAGACTAGAATGCTTCATCCTTCCATGTTGCATCTTCAAGATGCAGGTTCTTCCATTTGATCAAATACTCCTTAATGGATCTGGTTTGTAATTACTTTATGTGCATGTGAAGGATCTCTTCAGGATCTAGAATAACTCAACCTTATTCATACAATTTAGGTAACTCAATTTGAGTTGAAAATATATGTCCAATTACCTTATTTAGGTAAGATATATGGAATACCAGATGTATGTGAGTGGATGGAGGTAATTCCAGCTTGTAAGCCACACTACCAATTATCTGCAAAAGATTAGATAAGGGCCATAATATTTAGGTGATAGCTTGTTATCTCTTTTTTATTATTTTAGAGACATCTACTTATATGGATAAAAATGCACAAAGACCCAATCACCAATGTCAAAATGCCATTGACTGTGGTGTTGATATGCTTGTTTCTTCATTTTATTTTGTGCCATTGTTAAATTCTCTCTCAAACTAACACCTCTGGTGCATGTATTCCTCGATATATCAAACCTTAGGATGCACTATCAAAGTTGAAGTGATAGATGAGGGTGATACCCATATAATTACATAAAAGGAGACATCTTGGAAGAAGTGTGAAAATAAGTGTAATACCACCATTCAATAAGCAGTAGCCAATGAACCCATTTATTCTATTTGTCAAAAATAGAAAAATAAAGATACCATTATATAAATTTATTGACTACTTATATTTGTCCATTAGATTGAGGACATTAGGATGAGTTATGATCCAATTAGGTGCCCAAACATACAAATAATTTAGTCCAAAAATTACTAGTAAATATGGGATCTCGATCACTTACAATGATATTTAGAGTACCATGCAATTTATAAACTGTATTGAGAAAATCAAAAGCTACTATACTAGTAAAAAATGGTTGTGATAAGGAATAAAAATGAGCATACTTAGTGAGTCAATCCATAACTACCATGATAACATTTTTACCATCAGACCATGGTAACCCTGTAATGAAATCCATGGAAACCTCCTCTGAATGTTGGCTAGGGATAAGTAAAGGCTACAAAAGACCTAAGGTCTTAATGGTTTCACATTTATTTTGTTGATAGACCATGCATTCAACCACATATTTTTGGACATCCCCCTTAAGTCCTTACCAAAATAAATCCTTCTTGATTTTATGATATGCTTTCAAAAATCCAGAGTGACCTCCAAGTGGAAAGGCATGGATTTCTTGAAGAATTTTATGTTTGAGAAGAGAATGCTTATAGAGGTATAATATGTCTTTATACCATAATGTGTTCCCCTTCCATGTAATTTTTTTAGCTTAGTTAGAACCTTGTTAAAGATTTTGAATCAAACACTTGGTAGCACTATCATTCTCCCATTCAAATCTTGCTTCCTCTAGCTAAGCGGCCTGCCACATGGTCATGGTGCATAACAATGCCTCAACTAATTCATCCCTTTGGGACAGGGAATCTAAAACCACATTCTCTTTTACTTTATTATACACTATTAGAAAATCATATCCTAAAATTTTAGTCACCCATTTCTATTTTAATTCAGATGGAAATTGTTTCTCTAAAAAATATTTGAAGCTATCATGATTAGTCTTTACTTGAAAGAGATGACCCATCATATAAGGTCTCCATTATTTCATTGCATTTAAAATAGCCATCATCTCTTTATCATAGATTGGTTTGAGCCTATTTTTTACCTTTAGTTGGTGACTTTAAAATTTCAGTGGTATGCCTTATTACATGAGTAGAACCCCCATGCCATATTCTGATGCATCACACTCCACAACAAAAGTTTTTAAGAAATTATGAGTAGCCAAAACTAGATTTGTGCAAATAACCATTTTAAACTATTGAAATGCCTTGGTAGCTGAATTAGTCTATTGGAAGGAGTCTTTATTCAAAAAAGAGGTGAGTGGGGTTGTAATACTATCATAATTTTTCACAAACCTATGATAGTAACCAGTTAGCCCCAAAAATACTCAAAGGTTTTTAAGGGTCTTAGGAACCTGCCACTCCATCATTGCTTGGATTTTTAGGATCAAATTTAACTCCTTTAAAAAAAATATGATCTAATTACTCCACCTATTAGACACCAAAATCATATTTAGAAGGTTTGGCATAAAGCTGATGTTGTTTTAGAACTAAAAGTACATATTTCACATGCTTCAAATGGTCTTCCTAATTTTTTTTGTAGATGAGAATATCATCAAAAAACACTAATACAAACTTTCTCAAAAATGGCCTACAAATAGTATTCATAAAAATCTAAAATGTAGATGGTACATTTGTGAGGCTAAAAGGCATAACCATAAATTCATAATGGTATTCATGAGTTCTAAAAGCTATTTTAAGTATGTTCTCATTGCAGTGTGAATGTAATGATACCCAGAGCAAAGGTCTAACTTGGTAAAATAAACAACACCATGTAATTCATCTATCAAATCATTAATTACCAAAATAGGAAACTTATTTTTTATGGTGTACTTGTTGAGTTCTCTATAGTTTGGTCATATCCTCTAATTTTCATCCTTATTCCATACCATGACCACTAATGAAGAATATTCTATTTGATTGTATCGAATTATTCCTGTCTCCAACATATCCTATACCATCTTTTTAATTTCACTCTTTTGGGCATATGGATACCTGTAGTGTTTGATGTCAGTGGGTGTACTTCCTAGAATAAGCCTGATGTCATGGTCATGTGCATGACTTAGAGGAAGTCCTTTTCACATGTCACTAAAAATAATAGAATGGTCATCTAACATCCTTTGCATATCAATATGTGTAGACTCCTTGGTTGGTTGAACCTCTATGAAACATAAGCTTGCCAAAAATCCTTTCACACCTTTTTTGAGAATTTAATCATTTGATGGGAACTAACCAGTTATGGATATTTAGATCATAATACACACACTTCAAAACTTCTGCTTCTTGAATGGAACCTCATGAATAGTTCCTAAAAATTCATCTCAATAGTGCCCAAAGTGGTGAGCCATTGCACTCCTAAAATAATGTCAACTCCTCCCATAGGAATAACAAACATAGGGGAATCTAGTAAGTAATCTCACATAGCAAGATTAATGTTATGGCATTTTTTAGAATAGCTGAGTCTACCACCATTTGTAATAATAACCTAAAATTTTGGAGATGGTAAATGAAATGGTTCAAATGAGTAACCAACTTACTATTGATGAAGTTATGTGTACTCCCAGAGTCAATTAACATAGTCACCTTATAATTATTTAGGAAACCCACCACCTTAAGAGTTTGAGGAGTACTAATACCTAAAAGTGCAGGATAGAAAATAATAGGTTGAAAATCTTTAGATTTATAGTCAAGTTCTTCCAGACTTAACCCTGAAGCCTCATCATCTTCCTCCTCCTCGTTGGTTCCTTCAATGTAAAATAATTTATTTTCAACACATCAATGTATTTTACTCCATTTTATATAACATCCAAAACACAAACCTTTTTCACATTTTTATTCAACTCACTGAGGTGTCAATTTGGTAGGCTGTGGAAATGATGGTGTTGGGAAGATGCATTCACACACATTAATGAAAGGTCTTCACTTGATCAACTCTTTTTCTCAACTAGATGTTCCCTTGGTATGGCTTCATATACATTATTAGGATGAAACATGCAAACCTCCAATTGGATGCTATCTTTAAGGCCACCTAAAAATAGGTCAGTCATATTTTCCTTAGTGATGTCTACCACATGTAAGGAGAGATTCTAAAATTGATGAATGTAATACTTTATCATCCTAGTTTGGGAAAAATTGGCTAGTTGGCTAAAGCATTTTTTATGAGACATTGTTTTAATGATGGAGCTACAACTCTTGAAAAAATACAAACCAAAAAACCAAGAGACTTTTTTTTTAAAATTTTAAGCACATAACCAGTGAAACCAAATAAACTACTCAGGTTCCAGATATAGAGAGGCCATGACCACCTTTTATAAATAGGGAGTTTGATGTAGATCAAATAAATTTTCAATTTGAGTAATCCAATGAAGTTGATCATTACCATCAAACTTTCATAAGTTGAAGGGTTATTTTGTAGTTGATGAGTTAAAAAGTTAGATAATTGCCTAGTGATTTTTTGTAATTGCCTAGGGTTATTTAGTCCCCTCTTAACCTTGTGAGGCCCCCTTTAACTACATCAAGATCATCTTTCTACACCATGCCCTGTAACTTTGACTTAAGTTGTTAAACTATCTTTGAAATAATCATATTAGAAGTTTATGATTCCATGTCATCTTTATGAGGAGTTTTAGGCATTTTTTTCCCATTTCCATGACCATGAGTGTTAGGCCCTTCTATGCACAAAATCGAGGAGGGTCATGACTTGAAAAAAATGTATCGACAAATGATACTATTGTAATCTCCTTACCGAGACAAATATAATGATTGTTATTGTGTATAAGTGTGAAAATTTTTTGCTCAAAAAAGTGTACTGGTAGAATATACTATTGTGATCATATCATAGAGATGAAGTCAATGATTGATAATTTACATAAGGTAAAAGAATTTCCATATATTTTTATTTTTTTTTAAAGACCTCATGAACGAAACTACGATGATGAAAAATTCAACTCCTCCTAGATCACAAGTTATATTTTTTAGCCTTCTAGTGCTCAGGATGCCAAGCACAAAAAAAAATACATTGTAAAAACTTATCCAAATCAAATATCTGATACCACTTATAATGAAATTATTTACATGATCTACAACAATAGAAATATATATTGCAAAATTAAGAGTAGAATAAATAGAGCCACTTCGAGGGGGCAACCTCTAAAATAATGCAATAAGAATAGAATTCATAATATGATGATAAAAGACTAACAAATACCTCCTATATATACTCTAATTAGCTATGTTTATTCTATAGAATGACCATATTAAGAACATAGTGAAATGTAAAAAGAAAATATGAAGGTGTGTAAGCCACAAGTCGTCCACACATATCCATAGACAGACTATAGGTTAAGGGCATAACATTATCCCACATATGAGGAGGAATAAAATGTATAAACTATGAAGGGACCATATTAAAAATTAAGTGAAGCAAGATTCTAATATGAAACAAAGGAAGAGGCAGAGCTAAAAAAGGCAAAATCCATAAGCTTGGAAGAAGAATAAACTCTAGTTGGAACACATGACCATCAGATTCTTACTAAAGAAGAGAAGCTGGCCCTTAATAAGGTAGTTTATTATCTTGTTTCTTCCCTTAATATTGTATATACTCGAATTATTAATTTTCCACCTGCTATTCCTTGGTCATAAATTGTCAATTTTATTGATTCTTCCATTCTTTATTCCATTCTTACTAAAAGTTTCAACACCATATGAATTGGTATTAAAACTAATCTTTGCTTGAAACATGTAGCATATTTTAGGGACTTGTTTTTAGATGTTCCATGTGTCAAAATACCATTGGTATGCATGTCAATCCATAATTGGGCACTAGTACATGTCCACTCACTATGCTAACATCATCATTATACCCTGCGTGCTTCAACAAGTCATAACTTTTGCATACGAAGTCTGTTTGAACTTGTTCAAAAAGTGTTGGATTCATCTCAATGAGCTCTTAAATATTAGGATGTTTCTAATAGGTTTCATACCATTTGCTCAGATCAGTGTGGTGATCCTCATAAATTAGTCCTAACTTAAAAGGGTAAAGGTGATAAAACTTTGGAACCAATTAAAATAATGTGAAAAGAGACTCAACTTCCTAGTTCAGTGTGTAAGAAATAGTGCATACAGTCACTTGAACCTAATGTATACCTAGGATGTTTCATGTTCTTTGAGTTATGTGATTTCAAATAAGGACAATGAATTTTATTGACATGCATAAATGAAATCCTTGATAGAGTAGTTCATAGGCCGAGAAAGTGAGGCCATAGAAATCTTAAAAGATATGAGGGTTAAAAATGTGATAACCTCCATTAGGAAATTAATAAAAAGGCCTAATTTTTAAGCACTTCTTACAATAGCTACAAATAGTTTTAAGAAGGAACTTCAAGGAACCATTTATAAAAATAATGAGTAAATTCTACAACTAATAAATTTTGCAAAAGATAGAGTGACTAAGGATGAAGCCCTCAGAGATGGGTTCAAATCCTTGGAAACAAAGCATATAAGGTTGATGAATGAATTTGTCAAAATATTCAAGCCTTCTATGATTAATTTTTACATTCTCAATAAAAAATTTAAAATTTCTTATGCATTATTTGAGAAGCTCAAGGATATAGGGGAGGCTCTTAGGCCAACACCAAGCATGCAATCAATAACAATAACTACCACATCATCACAAGGTCCCCAATTCTTTGAATATGTAGTAATACATACTCTAATAAGACCAATTTTGATTCTTCAAGGAGATATAATAGCCACTATAGTTACTTCAATTTAAACTTATATCATGCAACTATTTTCCTATCTTAGTGGTGCCACATCAACACCATTTAGATATATATGTATTTACATGATGTAAACTAAGTTAAGATGGGTGTTCCCATATTTATTGGCATATATGAATTATATTTTAGTCAAGGGATCTTATTTATACACACACATTTAATACATGCATGCCACACATGCATTTAATACATACATCCCCTCTCCAAGCCTAGGCTATATTTACATCCTCTCAATCCCAAAGGGAGGAGAATTTTTGTTGTTACGATTAATATAAAATTCTAAGGATTGTTATACAATTGGTCTTGATGTGAAAATTTTATTCTTCTCTAAATTTGTGAATTTTTAAGAAGTTTCATCATCTGGTATCTTGGTCTTTTAGTTCTGGATGACCATTATTTTGTTACAATTATTCATATTGTGTAGTAGTTAATTTGAATGCTTTTATGTAATAATCATAATATCCTTTTGTAGTTGTGTAATTGTAATTTCAATCTCACAAACACAACAACCTTTGATTATGTGCACTAAAGTTCATTGTATTCTTATTTCCTTGGACTCTTATCTATGTTTAATTTCTATGTGCTAATGATGACTTGAAATGAGAATTGGTTCCTTATTATTTATCCAAACCCTAATTCAAGATCCAACTTAGAAGGGGTTCATCTTGTTTGATTCACAAACCTTCTTATTTTCCATACCCTTCTTTTTTTTATTCTTTTATTTTACCCACCTTAGGTTAGACTCATCATCAATCCACCATTATCAAGTAGGTTTATCCTCACATCATATTTGAACCATATGTGATAAATAACTACTCTACTCACTGCTATTTCACCACCAAGTTGTTTACAAAACCCAATACCCTAAAACTCATGCCTTGGAATGAATCTTTCTTCACTGATTCTAAAATGTTATAGGCTACCTCATAAGATTCCTTAATGTGTATAAAAATTACATCATTAGGAATTTATCTAGAGTTAGAAGGAGGGCCTTGCATTTATTTAGATAAATTACTTGAGTTGTATTAGATATACCCAAAAGACTAACAAGGCCCACCTTATATATTGACCTACTATTATGACCTTTGAAAATCCATAGAAAAGTAAGGTTAGATAGAGGTGTCCTAAGAGGACTTTAGGACTAATCATATTCCATAAACAAATGAACTTGTCTTATTCTACATGCAATATCCCTAGCTTGGTTAGTCAGTTCTACTGTCACTGTCCTCGAAGATGTGAATGATCTGCCTAGAAACCTTAAAAAGTATCTTCCTTCCTTTTCTCCCTCTAGAGGAAGGACTACTAAAGAACACACAAAATCTTACAAAATTACCCTAGGGATATTCAAGGTAACCCATGAAGGTGTATTCTACCAAATTTTCCATTTCAACTTGCAAGATGCTGCATATGATTGGTTCTTCAACCTCCTCAAAGACTCAATTACCTCTTAGAACCAATGTTGAAATACCTTTTGGCATAGTTTGGAAAATTTAATAGCTTGAGTGTCATATACTAACACTTTGTAAGTATGAGAAGAGAACCCAATGAAATAATTAGGGCATTTAATGCAAGATTAAAAAATTTATATACCCAAGTAGATGTTGCTTATAATCTCGATGATGTGTTGACCCTTGAGATGTACAAGAATGATTTAGAGTCTATGACATCTATTTTTCTCTATAGAACACCCAATAGTAACATGATATCTTTGACTTATGCTGAAGATATTACATTAATATACAATTGAATCCTTAGTCACAAACTCTAGCCCCACTTAATAATGGTCTTAATTTTTTGACCCTCAACCCCATTCTAAATGCTAATCAGAATGTTCTGGCTCAAAATCAAAACTAGGTATTAACTTGATTGCCTTTAGAACATGCTACACCTAACTAGGATCTCAATTTCCTAAACATCTAGTGTTTGCATCTAGTCAACAAAATTATAACCAATCTTTGATACCAGTTAATCCTGATACTACACAGGGTTCTACTTCTGATTCTATAAAATTAGAATTGGACACTATCAAATTAATGGTACAAAAGTTAAGTAATGAGTTTATGATCATGCATAAATGAATGAGAAACACCATATGATATAATACTAGTCCCATTTTGGCATATCAGAGGTATAAAAAAGCTTTCAATAGACCTAGAAATAATATACAACAACCACCTAATAATTTAACATAAATAAACATTTTAGAAGTAACTTCTTAATTGGTGCTAAGTCCATAACACAAAGTAACATGATGAGTTAGACTACATATAATTTTGCACCACTTTTTAAATCTTTCAAAAAGAGATCAACATATAAGAAGGATTTAAAAATCAACCAGAGCCATCTTCCTCCACTGCTCTAGGTCCTCTAGTGTAATACTAGTATTTGAGACATATGACTTCCCATTCCTAGTGGAAGATGAAAATGAACCTAAAGATAATATAGATGAAATTCATGCCTTTAATAAGTTTTAGAGAAATAATTATAATTTGAGGAACAAGCAACCTAATACTAATTACACACCCCCAAATAATAGTGCTACTAATCCTCCAGATCCCAAGGCTAATAATAATCTACCTCCTCCAAATGGGAATGAAAAACTATAAAACATATAACCATAAAGCAAAGGAGGGTATAATATTATTGAAGATATGAAGAATATCAAGGTGAATATTAATCATTATAAGTTAGCTCAGATCACCAAATAGAGAGAGTTTATATTCAAATCCTTGGTTGGGATATCATCCATAGATAAGTCAAAGGTTGTGCATGTAAACATAGTAATTTATAAGGACAATATTGAAGTACCACCTTTTCTATTAACTGTTAGAATGTTAAAAAATAATGTGCATAATTTTTTGGTTGAATTAGGTGCCTCAACCAATATGATGTCTACAACTGTATACAAGAAACTAAGTTTGATAAATATCAAAGGGTTATCTTACAACTTGACAAGTATTCTATCCCATGTGTTGGGGAGTTGATAAATGTACATATCTAACTTGAATTCAAGTCACATGTACAATAATACACACACACACACACACACACACACACACACACACACACACACACACACACACACACACACACACACATTTTAGTCATTAACATTATTAAAGCTTATAGTTTGATGCTAAGTTAAGATTGGTTAAAGACATTGAATATACACATGGATGCAAACTTATCACACATGTGGTTACCTTGAAAAGGAGTATACAACTAGATTTGGGTTACTTGAGAACCAAATATGAATTACTTGATCATAGATTATAATGAAAAGAATGATAAGGTTGATTTTACATTCTCATAAGTAGGCTTGTATACTTTCACTATGAAGAAAGAACCTCATGAACTAGAATTTAAAGGTCCTTCCTAGTTATGGACCCTTCATTTTGATGGAACTAGATCAAAGCAAGGTTTAGGTTTTGGCATAACTCTAATAAATCTAGATGGGAGATAATATCTAGCTATGTATAGGTTTTAATTCCCTTGTACCAATAATTGATCTAAGTTTGAATCCCTAATCCTTGTTCTACAGTTCACACTAAAACATAATGCTAAGTTGTTACATATATTTGATGATTCAGAGTTAGTAAGAAACCGGATTAGAAATAAATATCAATGTAAAATCACCTACATGAAGAAGTACATACACTAAGCATGAGACCTGATTGAATCCTTAGAAGTGTTGAACATCAAATCCATCCCAAGGGAAGAGAATCAAATACAGATTCATTAGTAACTTTGGCTCCCAATCTAGCACCACTTCAATAATCCAAGATGTATAAAGTTTCTATTGAGCTAGTTCCTCATCCCTCTATCCCAAACAAGGTGGAAAACTTCTAGGTATTTGATGACGATTAACATATCATACAATTTATGAATAGTTATAGATCATTTAAATCTCATATAATAAATGAAAGGGATATTGAACCCATGAATATGAAAGACTTAGGAGAAGATGGTGTCTTACAACTAGAAGATAACCACATCCCTATGGGTATGGTCTCACTAGAGTAAGATTTTGATGTGGATTTTCAAGCTTAAAATATGAAATAACTTAAAGTAACTGAATCTAATTTTGTAAAAGAGAATCTAGGCATTGATCATCATCCCAAGGATGTAAACATTGGTATGAGTTGCATTGACGATGAGAAACAAAAGTTGAGGAGTCTATTGATAAAATAAAAGGATGTGTTTGATTTAAAATATGACAATCCAAATGTTTTTGACCCTAGGGTCATCACACATACTATCCCACTAAATATAGAAAATAAGCCCTTCAGAAAATAACAAAGGCTAGTAAATCCAATTATGGAACCCCTCATCTAAATATAAGTATATATCTATTGGATGCTATGATTATTTTTCCAATTATAAATTCTATTTGGGTGGCCAACCTAATACCAGTTAGGAAGAAGAATGGATAAAATAGGCTATGTGTTGAATTTATAAATATGAACCGATAATAAAAAATGTGTGACTATCCTCTACCCTCCTTGGATAAGGTAATTCAAATGGTTAGTGGATCTGAGATGATGTCTTTCTTGGATTTATTATTAGGTTATAATCATGTACTAACAAAAGCATATGATAGAATGAAGACTACATTCACAACTAAGTGGGGAACTTTTGCATACAAAAGGATGCCTTTTGGCCTAATGGATGCAAGAACAACCTTCCAGTGAGATATAGACTTTGCCTTTCAAGGACTTGTCGGAAAGTGTATCATCATTTATATGGATAACGTAATGATGCTTTAAAAAAATAAAGTTGATCATGTAGGCCATCTACAAAATGTATTTGATAGGTGTAGAAGATATTGGGTATTACTCAGTAAAAAAAAGGGCATATTTAGAGTCACTTAAGGAAAGTTTTTAAGGAATGTCATTACCAAATATGGGATTTATATTAACCCAAAAGGAATCTAGGCCATTTCCAAGCTAACACCTCCTAATAGTAATGAATAATTGGAGTATTTATTTGGCAAGATAAAATTTGTAAGAAAATTTATCTTTGGGTTTGTAGAGATTATCAAATTACTAAATGCCATGTTAAATCAAGATGCTAAAATAGAAAGGAAAATTGAAGCCAAGAAGGCTTTTCAGGACATCAAAACTACCATTACTCAATCCCTAGTTCTAAGCAACCCAAATTTCACTAAGGACTTCTTAATTTATTCATTTGATTTAGAACACACTAGGGAAATTGTGCTCACATAAAAGGTAGTTGACAATGAATAGCCAATTAATTTTATGAGTAATAACATGAAAGATGCAAATTTAAAGTATTCAATGTTAGATAAATATATATATGGACTGATCAAAGCTTTGAAGAAGTTTAGGCATGACATTCTGAGTAACAATATGTATGCCATTATTGTAGACCCAACTGTCTAACTCACGCTTAGCTAGAATGAATTGAGTGAAAGGGAGGTAAGTGCATGGAAAAATTACATGAGTTTGATCTTAAAATTAGATTAACCAAGATGGTGTAAGGGCAAGGAATCATTTAGATCATTATTGAGACTAATCCATGTATTTACATTGAAAAGATCAATGAGACTCAGGTGGTTGGTGGTGAATGGTATGCCCACATCATCCACTAGTTACTCATAGGTATATGTCTCCTTGAGATAAACATACAATAGAGGTGAGCCCTTATACTCAAATTAACTCATTATCCGATAAGAAAGAGGGTTTTATACTGGAAGAGTTATGAAGGCATCTATTTGAGTGATGTTTCAAAATAAAAAACCACATACATCTTGGATAATCTACACCAAAAGATAGGTAGTGGATATCCCTTAAGAAATGAAAAAACTCATAAAATATTGAGGATGGGATAATATTGACCTATGATTGTAAAAAATTCTCAAAATCATGTCAGGACTTATCATGAATGTTAGGTGTTCAGAAAAAGGAAGCATACGTTACCATGCCCTTACAACCAGTCATTGAAATATTCCCTAAATTTGCTCAATGGGGTCTTTACTTCATTGGGGTGATTAACCCAAACTCCTCAACAAGGCACAAATTTTTCCTAAAAGCCATTGACTATTGCACTAGATAGATAGAATCTATGGCTACCAAGAATTCTAGAGCACTAGATGTTATCAAATTTTTGGATGAGAATATATTGACTAGGTTTAAAAGTCTAATATCTTTAGTTTTCTATAATCATCTAGCCTTTCAATCTATGTAATTTACCAAGTGGGCCTATAATTACCAAATTAACATCAAGTTTTATTCAAATTACTATACATAAGGGCATAGAGTGGATGAATCTACTCACACAAATATGATGGATGCCATTAAGAAGTCAACACAAGATAAACCAAAATAATGGCATCTACTACTGAAACATACACTATGGATAGACAAAACAAGCCATCAAGGCTTCACCATTTCATTCTAGTATATGGACAAGAATCATGTTTCCCCATCATTATTAAAATCCCAACATACCAGTTTGTGCAAAAATACATGGGAGAGGATGAAAGAACCTAGTTCAGACTACATGACATACTCTATATAGAAGATGCACGAACCGAAGCATTACATAACTTCAACAAGCACCAAGACATCATCAAAAGGTGGTTTGATAATAGGTCTAAAATCAAGGCTTTGAGGATTTTAAACCTAGTGCTTTTATGGGATAAGGCACATGAAAATAAGAGAAAACATGATAATTTTACGCCTTTATGGATTGGCCCATATCAAACATCTAAAATACTAGGTAATAATGCCTTCCTCTTGAAATACCTCCAAGGTATTGACCTTGCTTTTTTAGTCAATGGATAATTTTTGAAACATTATTTCATGGCTTCTCCAACTAGAGATGCATATAAATAAATATAATTTAAAATGTATATGTAGGAGTAGATTAGGTTTCCTACATTCTAAAATAGATTTCCTGATTTTTACATTAGTGTTTCCTATTTATGCATTGGTTTTTATAGTTAGTTTTTGTTCTTTCTAGATTAGTTTTCCTAAAATTATAGAATAGACCAACTGATTTATTATGATAGAATTATGAAAGACTTGACAAAAATAAGGGGTAGTATAAAAGGAAACATAATTGGCTTTCACCAGGATTTGTTCTAATAGTGCTTAAGGTTCTGAGATTGAGGTATGTGTTATGACTAAATTAAGTTCTACCTGGATTGGGTGAGTTCACTAGACCTTTGGGATTTTACTCTGATACACTCATGTAAATTTTAGATATACTTTTCATTTCCAAAATATCAACTACACTATTTCATGCTAAAGCTTGAATGAAATATAATAAATATTGAAATGGATACATAATGGGAGATGTATTGACTAATATAAGTTTTATTATACATACACCTAGCCAATAATGATTCCTATGATCAATAATAATCTAAGAGAGGAGTTATTATTGTGTTCATATAATGAAAACTGAATAAAAACACATTAATAAAGCTAACAACTCAAACCTAGACACTTAAAAGTAAGATAACAATACAATTAACTATCAATAGAAGACAAAACAAATATTATTTACCTTTATTTATAACAAGAGTTGTAAGTTGGCCATGGAGGAATGTGCTCAAAGAGTCTTTGACAATGGTGATCCTTGCATCATCTCTCCTTATCACCTTGGCAATGTTGGGCTTGGATTTGGATTTGGCTTGGCTTTGATGCTTCTCTCTCTAAATAAATTAGCATTATAACATTAAATAAAAGGATACTTAAAGGTATTTTTACATGATAACATTACACTAAAATAGTTTGTTGAATAATTGGTGAAGCCTTGTATTTATAGCCTTTCAAACAAATTCTAACCTAAGTGCAATTATGTTAGAGTTAACTATGGTTAAGTTTAGTTTAACCCCAGTTGAGTTAAGGAGGGGATAAGTAATTAATATTTGGGATAGATATACCAATTATTAAGCATGACTCTCCATTTTTGAATTTAAGGCTTTAAGGGAGACATTTTTAATTCCTTAACTTTGAGGATGACGACATCATCATGACCTAAAATTTAATAAAATTTCCTTTTTACAAAAATTCATTTTCACTAATTGCACATGGAAATTTCACTTAAACATTTAATTTGATTTTATTAGTTAATTTATTGTGCTTAGCATGTTTGCACTTTAAGAATTATTTAAGTGCCTCACTTAATGGGTCCAAAGGCCAAATAATCAATTTGATAGGTCACAAGTTGACTTGAGATGAATCCATGGCCTAAACATTATTATAAGCACTAATGTCTGATGTGTGGATGAAATTGGGACATTCAGTGATTCCTAAGCTTAATTTGCATTGTATGGTAGAAATTAGTCTAAAGTCTAGTTGGAACACAGTTGTGGCCAAAATGGGGTGTCTATAGTTTTCCCCTATTTGGGAAGATGTTTAAAGATACATGCACAATAACATATTCTCAAAGAATGAAAAAGTTGTTAATTCCTTGGATAATGCCCTAGAAAGTGATGTATGAGACCTGGATGCTTCCTTGAGGGAGTGGGAAACAAATAAGGTAGGTGAATGTTCCCTCAAAAAGAAAGAAATGATGTGACCTATATGTAATAGGGGTGGAAATATTGGTTTTCCCAAAGGCAAATATAATCAATGATACAATGAGGTGCCCTAGTAAGGAAGATGAAAAGAATGATTTTCTCAAAGGTAGTTATAATTATTGACATAGTGAGGTACCCGAGTAGGGTAGGGGTGAAAATAATGATTTACCCAAAGGTGGTTATAATCATTAGCACAATGAAAATTCCCTAGTAGGGTGGATAGATAAAAAATAATGATTTTCCCAAAGGTAGTTATAATCATTAGCATAATGGTTTGGCCTAATAGGGTGGATAGAAGTGTGATATAATTTGTCATTGCCCCATTAGGTAAAATTAGGAAAGGGGGCTTACGTACTGAATCCATACTCATGGAGTAAGAGGAAGATGGTCATAGAGGATAAACATGAATTTGGACTACCTACTAGTATGGAGATGCATGTCTTCACTAGCAAGAATTACTATTCATTTATGATTTAATTAATCTGCATTTGGGTAGTGTTTGGTTAGGTTGGTAATTTTTTAGGTGTGAATAAGGAAAAGTATGACCCATTGTATTATCTGATAGATTCTTTGGCCTAATTTTGATGGAGCTTAGGATATTACATATCATAGTTATAAACAACTACAATAATAATGTGTATCTAAAACATGGAAAAATCAAATTAAATGAAAGTATAAATCACTTAGGCATAAGATATGAAGATTCAAATCCAAAGTTAATATAATGAAATAAACTAAGTATAGGAATATACACTAATTCATAACTCAAGTACAAGATACGTGTAATCTAGATTCAAGTGTAAATAAAGTATAAGAATCTTATAACAACCATGATACAAAAAGGCAAAGAAAAATAAAACAAACAATTAAATAAACAAACACAAATAATAACAAACAACAAAATACCAATAAACAAAAATAAACACACAATAAAACATCAATAAACAAAAATAAACACACAAAAAAACACCAATAAAAAAAGAAACACATAATAAAATACCAAAAAACAAAAATAAACACACTGATAAAAATCCAAAGCCATAAAAAAAGAAAATAAAAAAAATAAAACAAACAAAACAAAGAAACAACCTAAAGGAAAGAAAAGGATAATAAACAAAGTAGTCTAAACACACAAAGGGAAAATATAAACAATGGTGAATCACAATGTTAGTACAAACATAATACAAATTATTCGTGCATGTGTAATAGAGGTGTTACTCTTAGTGACAAGGTGCCCCCTAAACTACATAGAAATGATGTAGGTATAACAACATAAGAACAAAAGACTTATATTGTTTCCCCTAAGATATAAGGAATAATAACACACAAAAAATAAAATGGGGGGAAAAGAAGAAAAGGAAGGGGTAGCTGAGCTGACTCTAGATACACTAGGCAAGTGAATTCTTCCTATATAATCCCATGGACACAAGATCTAACATGAACTTTAGGATAAAATGTAGTTATCCTAGGATATGGGATAGAAGAAAATGAATGAAAATAAAACATGATTGATTGATACAGGAATATAGGAATGGTCTCACAAAATGGTGGGTGCGTATAAAAAAAGAGATGATGTTCACAATCATGAAAGTGTCATCATAAACAAATAGTGTGATAATGAGAGTACGGTTTAGGAAAAAACCCAAGTAAAAGGTAAGAGAAAAGTATCCATAAATGAATCGAAGTGGTAATTCATAGTGTTTATAAAATCTAAGGCTGAGAATGAGAATAAGCTCACAAAATGGAAAGAGCATAAATAACTCACAAAATGGCGAGAGCGTAAGAAAATATAAGGGGTAATTAGTGAAATAAATTTGAATACACAATGCTCACAATATAAACTCATAAAATAGTGAGAGCATAAGAAAATTCAAACAGTTATTAGTACATCAAAGTTAAATGCACAATGTTAAAAACATAAACTCGTAAAATGGTGAGAGTGTATGGATAAGGCCAATAAGGATGGGGAAACCAAAGGCCATGTGGTTACTTGTGAAATAACTAGGAGTCTAAAAATCCTTAAAATAATGAAGTGGCTGAAAAAGAAAGGAAGGTACGATTGAGCTAACTTGAGATACCCCATGTATCTAAGTGTTACCTAGCTAGTTCATGTGGACCTCAAATTGACGTAATTCTTTCAAGAATGGGAGGAAAAATACCAAAATGATCTATAAATAAATTGAATAGATAAGATGGCCCATCTTAGAATTTTTTTATAGATTTATATCTCATATGGAAAATTTAAGCCAATTTTCATGATTTTGTGATTTATAGGATTTTATGAAAGTTTAAAATGTTTTTGTAATTTTTTACTCATCTCAACTCGATAAATAATTATGAGATACATAATGGTACAACTCACAAAATGGTGAGAGCATGGATTTAATATGCTTGGAAAATGATGAAAGTGTTCAAACTTAAATTGTTCATAAAATAGTGAGTGTGGCAAAGGGGTGACTCAGTTGACCTCAATGTGAAATAAGCCCTACCTACATAGTCTTGAGTGAGACATCAAGCCACTATAGTTCTTCCTTATAGTGGAATAATCTGACCAAGTGACAATAAGTTCATGAATAGGCAAATGACAAAGTATAGAATAGTGATGCAACAATATGGATAAAATGGGGTTGTTCCTAATTTCGCAAAGGTGGTTATAATGAGGAAACAAAAACATGGGTAAATGATACTAATTTTCCCAAAGGAGGTTATAATTAGTCACACCAAGAATGAGATAAAACATGGCAAAAATGAATAATGCAATTTCCAAACCACTATCATACTACCCTAAGATACTGCCTATTTATGAAATACTAAATTAATTAATGAAACTACATTTGAATCTCTACTTTGAAGGTGCTTGAAGTAACAATGGATCAAAACTATGATAAAAAAGGGGTGGTCAAAGGAGGGTAATTTTTTTCAGTCAATAGGGAAGGTATGGAAGGAATGGTATATAGTATGGTACAAGCAAGGTGATATTACAATATGGCATAAATGATCCTCATAGGTAATAGCTTGAGTCTCTTCAGTGAAATAATGTTTGAGATATATTATGTTCATGGGCTCATCAAGTTCATCTATTTTAGGTGTAGCTAACCTGTAAACTCTAGATCCATTATTAGAAACAATGACATAAGGACCTATCCAATTAGGCTTGAACTTGCCTTTCTTCTTTCTCTCAACCATGGTGTTCTTATGGTTTTCTTTGAGGATAAGATCACCAAGATCAAACTCTCTATGATTAACACACCAGTTGTACTAATCACCTAGCCATTTATGATATGTTTGAAGTCCATTTATAGTGACCATGCATTTTTCATCCAGTAAATCTAGCTCTTGTAGGTGAACTAATATATAATTTTCATTATCAAGGATATGCTTCAATGAGATACATAGAGAAGGCAAATCTACCTTGATGGGAAGAATGGCCTCAGTGTCATAAACAAGGGAATATTGTGTGGCTTTTGTTGGAGTATGGTAATTAGTATGGTAATCCCAGAGGGTGTGAAAGATATGTAAGTGCCAATCATGGCCAACATCATTGATAATCTTCTTAAAAATATTGATAATGGTCTTGTTCGTTACCTCTACTTGGAATTACTTCATGGGTAATATGCAATGAAAAAGTGTTAGGTAATGTTAAACTCAACATAGAGTGCTTTGACATCTTTGTTCTTAAATGATAAGCTATTATCAGATATAATGTCAAATGGGATACCATAGTGGTAAATGAGATGGTTGAAGATGAATTTGGAAATTTTTTTGTAGTCATGTAAGTGAGGGGTATAAATTCAACCCATTTAGTGAAATACTCAGTGGTGGTAATGATATGATTATGACCATCTGAGTAGGTAGGGTTAATATTTTTGATGAGATCGAGTCCCCATATTGAAAACAACTATGGTGTAGTAATTGGTTTGAGTGTTATGGTCAGAGCATGAATCAAATTTACATGCCTCTAACATTCATTACATCTTTTTACATAAGCAGATATATCTACTTCCATGGTTGGCCAATAATAACCAGTACATAGGAGATTTCGGGCAAGGATGGCCCCACTAGTGTGGGATTCACAAACTCCTTCATGAACTTCCCTCAATGCTAATGTATCTTTTTTCAAATTTAAAAAATGAATTAAAGTTCCATCAAAGCTTCTACAGTAAAGGGTTAGGTCGAATAGGGTATATAGAAAGGCTTGGTGTGTGAAAGAGTTTTTTGTTTTCATTAAAGGTTTGGTGGAATGATTTATTTGTGAAGGTAGTTATATATGTCTAAATACCAAATATAACTAAGACCAATAATATAATAGATCATTTCAATGATCAAAGTTTCATGAGTAGGTGATAAAAGATGTTCAATGAGGAACTAAATTTTGCATTGTCTATGTTGCAAATAAAGAACCAATGGTAGCCATAGTAGTTACTATCCTATTATTGGCCTGAAGTATGTGTTCAAATTGAATGTGGGTAATTTGCTACTTGAGAATGTCTACCATGGCCTTGTATGGTATCAATGTATCATCTTTGGTTTAGAACTACTCTATAATTTGAATGATGATTAGTTGAGAATCACCATAAACCAAGAGATGCTAAATGTTCTATTATACCAATTGATAAATCCCTACAATGAGTGCTTCATATTCAATCATGTTATTGGTATAAGGAAAGCTAATATAAAATGATTTGGGAATGAGATGCCCATGTGGTATAATAAATAACAAGCCTACTCCTAGTCCATGAAATGTGAATGACCCATCAAAATATATCTTCTAATGTTGTTCCTCAAGAGGTGTTTCTATGATGGTCATGATGGATTCATTTGGGAATGCAAAAGTGAGTGGTTGAGTATCTGAATGGGGAGCTTCAACAAATTGATCTGTATGTACTTTTACCTTAATGGAATTTTGATTGACATAATCAATCTCAAACTCACTCAAAAGCATGATTCCCTTAGCCATACATCCCTATAAAGCTATTTTTTATAGTAGATACTTGAGCGGATCTAATTTGGCAATGACTATGGTCTTTCTTGTTAAGCATATAATCATGCAACTTCTAGGCTGCATAGACCATAACTAAACAAGATTTTTCTATTGTCATATAGTTATCTTCATATGATACCAGTGTATGGCTTAGATAATACACATGTTCTTTCCCATGTTCATCATGTTGAGCTAACAGTACTCTGAGGGCATTATCAGTGAAAAATAGGTATAGTAGAAATGGCCTCCCTAGAATTATTGGTAACATAATAGGTGGATTGGTTAGGTATTCCTTCAAATGCTTAAAGGCTTTGTGAAATTATTCATCCTAAATAAATGTAATATATTTATTAAATAAGATATTGATAGGATGGAATTTATCATCCAATTATAAAATGAAGCATCTAATAGACTAAATTTTTCCCTACAAACTATAGAGCTACTTCAAAGTGGAAGGTGGCATCATATAGATAATGGATTGAACCTTGATAGGATCAAATTAAATGCCTTGGTTAGAAATTTTAAAGTGTAATAATTTGCCTAAAGTTACACCAAAGATTCACTTCTTGGGATTAAGTTGAAACTTGTACTCATGAAGCCTTTCAAATATCTTTTGTAGTATG
Source organism: Torreya grandis (assembly GCA_037957365.1). Classification (NCBI taxonomy): domain Eukaryota; kingdom Viridiplantae; phylum Streptophyta; class Pinopsida; order Cupressales; family Taxaceae; genus Torreya; species Torreya grandis. The sequence goes on along the minus strand of JARHVA010001158.1, from coordinate 689,582 downwards.
GTTGGATGATCTACACGGGTCTTAGATTTACCCAATATGTCATCAACATATTATTCAATAATATCATGCATCATGTAATAAAATATATCTATCATAGATATTTAATATGTTTCCCCAATATTTTTGAGGCTGAACGACATAACCTAATAGAAAAATGTTCCCCAAAGAGTGGTGAACACTATTTTGTGTTGGAATTCTAGTGCAATCCTGATCTGATTATATCCTCAAAAGCCATCCATGAGGGAAAGCATTTCATACCTTGCTATGGAGTCGACTATCATGTTGATATTTAGTAGAGGAAATTCATCTTTTGGGTAGGACTTGTTGATGTATCTAAAATTAGTGTATATTTTTATCCCTTCTAGATTTTTATTGACAGGCATAATATTGAAACACTCTGAATAGTCAACCAGTCTAATGCATCTCACTTCCAAGAGTTTTCCCAAATATTTCTTAACTAACATAATAATACAAGGATACATTTTAATTAATTTATGTTTCATGGGTTTGACATTAGGATGTATAATGAGGTGGTGTACAACCAAGGTATGGTCCAAATTTGGCATGTCCGAGTAGTCCCATGCAAATATGTCAACAAACTCCCTCAAAAGGGATGAAAAAATTTCACATCACTCCTTAGTGAGGAGCACACCTAATTTGATCCACTTAGGGTGTTTAGGATTCCCAATTTTGAATTATATAGTGTCCTCTACTATAAGATTCAAGCCATCTTCTATAATAGTGGGCAAAGATGTAAATTAGTCAACAATGGAAAAGTCCTCTGGTCAAACTAATTATTCAAGATATCCCAAATAGTTAGAATATAAAGTATATAATGGTAGCAAGGGCCATGTAACAAAAAATATAAGACATTATAAAAAAACTTAATCAAAGGCATATTATTTCTCTGTAGTGAACTCAAACCCAAAATCAAGTTCACTATTGGTGGTGTCTTGAGCTTCATTTGAACAAGGGTGAACATCCCTATCTAGTGGTGCTTGAAATAGGTTTTCTCCAAGAGACTGAAATTTTTATTTAATTTTACCCTCTCCCAAAAACACCTCAAATAGGCTTTCAATTTGGGACCTATTAGCACTCTAATTTGCACCCTTTGAAGGAGATAGTTCAATTTTCTTCAAACTTGGACTAACATAGGATTAGCCTAAAGGTTATGGGTGACTTGTAATAAGAACAAACCTCTAGTTTATGGAGATAGATCCCCTAATATATCAAATTAATCTCACCTCCTAATACCCACTAATATTGGGATGAAATGAGATAGGATGAAAACATGAAAAAAAACCTATTATAAGCATTGTGATGCACCAATATTCACTTATCCTATCTAAATTGATCTTCAAGCACACTTTGTGAATCTAATGAAAGACTAGTAACTAAAAAGGCTTCTTGACACAATCCTAAACATAAGTATTTAATGAGGAGGTTATGTTTAAGTTCTAAAACTTGAAGGCAATGGGAGGAAGGTTTGCTTTAGACACTATCAATAAACTTACTCTTCAATACAACTACCACCTCTTAACACTTCCCATGACCTATATAGGATGATAATATAACACTAGGTGAAGGAGAGTACCTAAAAAATAAGATGAACATAATAATCTCTAAAATTCAACAAACCATAACACACACTACTGATAATAAATAAATCTACAATAGTCCTTTTTTCTTTTGATTCTCAGGGTTCAAGATACAATTTGGCATAGTTTTTTTGCATTGAGCCAAGGGATACAAAAAAAGGGCTTAAGGCATAAATATATAGATTTTTGTGCATGAGATAAGAATTAATATTATTTTATAATTTTAATGAAGAGGACATAATAGTCATGCAATAGTTACAACAGTCCTCCACACTCCTTTATGCATTGCTTGGTTGACTAGTGCCTTGAATGAGCACCTTGGAGCATTGAGGTCTATTTTTAGTAAATTTTGACTCATGAAGATCCCATGCACATAATACATAGTCAATTAAGTCTCCCATAATCAATTACCAAGCATTTAAATAGGTCTAATTAGGCATTTTCCATGAGGCATAAAGTAGTTGCCTCTACTTGCACATTGGCCATGTTAAAGAAATCACCCAAAATCCTTCATAATGCCCATAGACATGGAATTTACTCACCTCAAGGGGAATTTATAGATATTTTATGATGGCACATTTAATTCATGATATTATTTTATTCCCATTAGCTTATCCATTTTATTGGCTAAGTAGGCCTTATGGATTAGTAGCTTGGTCTCTTATTCATTCACTATTTGGATGATTGTTAGAGTTGAACTAAAAATTCAAACTATCTGAGTAGGCTTGATTTAAACTTTATATAATATTATACATAAAAAATTGGGCCCTCCAAATAACCTACACATGCAATATTATCCTTCTTGTATGACTAGACCATCTTCACTAGCTCTTGTAGACTGGTTGATTGGTGGAGGTTTGAGAAAGCATTTCCAAGAAGTGTTTTGTTGAGTGTGGAGCCCTTTGGGGCTATCACATGACCATGATGGTACATTTTGGGGGCTTAGAGATCTCCAAGGATGTGGGGAGCATATATTTCCTTTACTCCTCATGTATGTGAATATTATTAAATGCTTATTTAATAATTTTCATGTTGACTTCCATGTTTATTAGAAGTGGGATTTATTTCCTTGTTTTAGAGAATTAATTGTTAAATATTTAATTTCCATAGGAGGAGAAAATTATTAAATGTTTTATTTAATTATTTCTATGATGTATTATGGAAGTGGGATTGACTTCATTGTGTTAAGGAATTGATTATTATCTTTTTACATTGGAAGTTATGCCTTTTGGAAGAGGATGACATGTTCCTTCTTGGTGGGGCTTATAGATAAGAATGATGAGGTGGAATGGTGTATTTCCTATGAGGATGAGGCCATCTTGGATATACATGGCAAGTTCAGCCTTGTTAGAGGGATTTATACCTTATTTCATTTATATACAGGTGTAGATTTAGAGAAGAGAAATATTAGGGTTTGCATATGACAGGACATGATATGTGAGATATTTTCACAGGGTGTGGTATAAAAGCTTGTGAATGTTTGTTTTATATAGGTACATGTGTGGTAGGGAATTTGTGGATTATTGTTGATAGATTTTAGATTGGATCAATAATTTAGAGAATTTATTTGTGAATTCTGAAGGAGATATTTTATCTCTATGAGAGGTTCTTTGTAAGCTTGTTTTGTTATATATTTTATTGAGAACTTTTTTGGTGGATGTAGCCCACATTGGGTGAACCAAGGTATATCTGTGTTATGTGTTATTTTTAGTTTTGTGCTCTCCATTTATGCTTTCATTTAACTATGATTTGAGGAATTATTTTTGTGATGCATGTTAGTGCATAATTAAATATGATTTTTACACATTTAAAATCTAGTTATGTGATTTTAATTTGGTTTATATTCATATAATTCCTAACATCTAGTATCAGAGCTTTGGTTGTAAATCACATAAAGGGTTATTATCTTGAGTGGGAGCTATGGGAGAAGAGATTAGATTCAGGGTTGAGATATTTGATGGTAATTATTTTGGTTTGTGGAAAATGTAGATGGAATATTACCTCTACTAGAAGGAGCTTCATCTCCCCTTGAAGGGGAAAAGAGAATGACCTGTAAGTATGAGTGATGCAGATTGGTTATTTCTTGATAGAAAGTCATTGGGAGACATTCAGTTATGCCTTGTATTTTCTATTGCATTTAACATTTTTGATGAGAAAACTATAAAAGATCTCATGGATAAACATGGGAAATTATATGAGAAACCCTTAGCCTCAAATAATTTTTTTAATGAAAATATTGTTTAACATGAAAATGTTTGGGAATGGTTTAATTTCTAGTCATTTAAATGATTTTAATATGGTTTTAAGTATGCTCAATTCTGTTGGAATTAAGTTTGATGATGAAGTTAGAGCTTTGTTGATTTTGTGTTTTTTCCCTAATAGTTGGGATAGTTTGGTTATGGTTGTGAGTAATGTAGTCCCTGCCAAGGGAAGCTTGAATTTTGAGGATGTTGTAGGTGTGATTTTTAGCGAGGAAATGTAAAGGAAAAACACTGGTGAATCATATTTAGGTAATTATTTGTTTGTTGATACTAGATGGAGGCAAAAGGATAAGAGCAAAGGCAATCATGGGAAGTCAAAGGGTAGATCTAAGTCCAGATCTAGATCCAAGATGATATGCTGGTATTGTGGGAAGAGTGGAAACTCAAAGAAAGATTATTGGTCACTTTAAGTTAAGAATTCCAATAAGGAGGAAATGAATGAGGTAAATGTGACATCAAGTAAATCATGTCAGGATCCCTTAATTCTGTTTATGGATAGTTTTTTTGAGTCTTGGGTATTAGATTTAGGGGCTTCTTTTCATATCACCCCACATAGGCATTTTTTTACTAATTATGTTCAAGATAATTTAGGACATGTTTATCTTGGTGATGATGAACCATGTGAGATAGTAAGGAAAGGTTGTGTTTAGGTCAAAATGCAGAATGAGAACACATGAATACTTAAGGATGTTAGACACATGCCTATGTTGAGATGGAATTTAGTTTCAGTGGGGAAATATGGTAGTGAGGGTTGTTTGGTAATGTTTACTTCAGATTCTTGGAAAGTTACCAAAGGTGCTCTTATGGTTTCAAGAGATAATAAATTTGGTACTTTATGTTTGACTAGTAGTGTTAATTCTTTTGATTTGGTTAATGCAGGTGGAGATGCAAATATGTGGCACTACATGCTTGGTTATATGAGCCATAAGGGCATGGAGATCTTAAAAGATAAGTTTCCTAGATTAAAAGACATAGATCTAGGCTTCTATGAGAATTGTGTGTATGGGAAATAGAAGCGGGTTAAGTTCTTGAAAGATGAACCCAAAAAGAAAGAGCACAAGTTAGAGTTGGTACATTTAGATGTATGAGGACCAACTCAGGTATCTTCTATTGGTGGTTCCAATTATTAAGTCACTTTTTTAATGATGCAACTAGGAAATTTTATGTTTATTGTATTAAAAATAAATCTGATGTACTTGAGAAGTGGAAAGCCTTGGTTGAGAATGAAACATGTATCAAGTTGAAATTTCTCAGATCAGATCATGGAGGTGAGTACTGTAGTAGTATTTTCTTTAATTATTATTCTAATAATGGAATTTGTAGCCAAAGGATGGTTCCAAGAACTCCATAGTAGGATGGGGTATCTGAAAGGATGAATAGAACAATAATGGAACATGTTAGGGGCATGAGGTTACATGTAGGATTGCCTTTATAGTTTTTGGTAGAAGTTATTAACACAACAATATATCTGATTAATAGAGGACCATCTATGCCTTTGGATGGAAGCATTCCTTAACGAGCTTGGTTTGGTAAGAATGTTAATTATTATTTTCTTAGAATGTTTGGATGTGAGGATTTTTATCTCATCAAGAAAGAGGATAATACCAAGTTAGAGGCAAAATAAAAAAATGCACATTTGTTGGTTATGGTGAGGATGACTTTGGTTTCCATTTATGGAGCATTAAAGAAAAGTAAATAGTTTGATCTAGAGATGTAGTCCTTAATGAAAAAGTCATGTATAAGAATCAATTGTAGGAACAAGAACATGAATAAGAACAAAAAGAGTACATAGTATTGGATGAAATTATAGATGGCAAAGTATCTAATGAATCAATTTAGGAACCTTCTACACAAGGACCCCAAACTCCTATGGTAAGAAGATCTTCTAGGGTAAGAAGAGCACCTAGACATTTTTATCCTTCTTTGAATTATTTATTACTCACTAACAATGGAGAACCAGAGTGTTATGAGGAAGAAATGAAGGTAGATGCTAGGAAGAAGTGGGAGTAAGCCATGGATGAGGAGCATAGATCTCTCATGGAGAACCAAACACGGGATTTGGTAAGGCTACCCAAGGGCAAGAGTGTATTTCCAAATAAGTGGATATTTAGAATAAAAGAAGAGGATGAAGGGAGAAAAAGGTATAAGGCCAGGATGGTGGTCAAGGGGTTTGAAAAAAAATGAAGTATTGATTTTGATGAGAATTTCTCTCCTATTGTAAAAATGACTTCTATTAAGACTGTTCTTGGTTTAGTTGCAGTTGAGTATTTGCACTTATAATAGTTAGATGTGAAAACTGATTTTATTCATGGTGATTTAGATGAAGAGTTGTATATGAAACAACCATAGGGTTATGAGGTCAAAGGCAAGGATAACTATGTGTGAAAACTAAATAAGAGCTTGTATAGTCTAAAACAAACTCCATGACAATGGTATAAGAAATTTGATTGTTTTATATTGGAACAAAAATATCAAAGGTGTAGTTCTGACCATTGCATGCACATTAAACATTTTGATGATGGTTCCTTTATTATTTTATGTTTGTATGTGGATGACATGTTAGTTAAAATAAATAACATAAAACATATTAATATGCTCAAGAAACAACTTAGTGAATCCTTTTTTATGAAGAATTTGGGTGTAGTGAAATAAATCCTAGGTATGAGGATTACTCATGATAGGAAGGAGAGGAAGCTAATCTTATCCCAATTAGAGTATGTGATGAAAGTCTTGGAAAGGTTTAGTGTGTTGGATATTAAATCTATTGGCACTCCTTTGGTAGGCCACTTTAGATTATCAAAGGAGCAATGCCCCAAGATGGAAACTAAAAAGCTAAAGATGTCTAAGGTACCTTATTCATCGATAGTTAGTGACTTGATGTATGCCATGGTTTGTACTAGGATGTATATTACCCAAGCAGTGGGAGTTGTGAGCAGGTATATGAGTGATCTAGGTTATGAGCATTGGCAAGTAGTGAAATGGATTCTTTAGTATTTTAGAGGAACCATGGATTTTGCATTATGTTATGGTGGATTGGATACCACTTTGCATGGTTATGTGGACTCATAAATTGTAGGGGATATTGATAGCATGAGAAGTATGGTAGGTTATGTATTTACTATTGGAGATACAATGGTTAGTTGGATTTCTAGGATACAAAAGGTTGTGGCTTTATCAACCATAGAGGCAAAGTATGTTTCTAACATAGAGGCTAGCAAGGAGATGATTTCATTATAGGACTTATTTTAAGAGTTGGGGCATGAGTAGGAAGTTGGGAGACTACATAGTGATAGTCAGAGTGCTATTCATTTGGTAAAGAACTCCACTTTCCACTCAAGGATGAAACACATTCAGTTACATTATCACTTCATTAGGACAACTTTAGAGGAGAACTTGGTGAATCTAGAGAAGATTCATACTAGCCAGAATCTTACAGATATGATGACCAAGGTGGTCACATTGGACAAGTTGAGACTATGTTTAGATTTAGTTGGTATTAGTAATTATGGAGTAGTGATAGATTTTGTTCAAGAGAAATGATCTTTAAATGGGAGATTTTTGAATGTGGAGCCCTTTGGGGCTATCACATGACCATGATGGTATGTTTTGGGGGCTTAAAGAGCTCTAACGATATGGGGAGTGCATTTTTAATTTACTACTCATGTGTGTGAATATTATTAAATGATTATTTAATAATTTTCATATTGAATTCCATGTTTATTGGAAGTGGGATTGATTTCTTTGTTTTAGGGAATTAATTGTTAAATATTTAATTTTCATAGGAGGAGAAAAATATTAAATATTTTATTTAATAATTTATATGATGTATTATGGAAGTGGGATTGACTTCCTTGTTTCAAGGAGTTGATTGTTATCTCTTTGCATTGGAATTTGTGTTTTTTAGAGGAGGATGACATGTTCTTTCTTGGTGGGGCTCATGGATAAGCATGATGAGGTGGAATGGTGTATTTACTATGATGATGAGGCCATATTGGATATACATGGCAAGTTTCTCCTTGTTAGAGGGATTTATACCTTATTTCCTTTGTATACATGTGTTGCTTTGGAGAAGAAAAATAATAGGTTTTGCATATGACATGATATGATATGTGAGATATTTTTATAGGGTGTGGTATAACATCTTGTGGATGTTTTTTTTATATAGGTATAGGTGTGGTAGAGCATTTGTGGATTATTGTTAACATATTTTAGATTTGGATCAGCAATTCAAAGAATTCATTTGTGAATTCTGGAGGATATATTTTATCTCTATGATAGGTTCTTTGTAATCTTATTTTATTCTAGATTTTATTGAGGAATTTATTGGTGGATGTAGTCCACATTAGGTGAACCAAGGTATATCTATATTATGTGTTATTGCTGGTTTTATTCTCTCCATTTATGCTTTCATTTAACTATGATTTGAGGAATTATTTCTGTGATATATGTTAGGACATAATTAAATCTGATTTTCACACGTTTAAAATCTGGTTATGTGATTTTATGGTGATTTTAATCTGGTTTATATTCATCTAATTCCTAACATGTTTTAGAAATTTCATGGTTTAAGAGGATTAAATAAGTCTCAAACCACCCCATTAAATTATTGGTAACTTTTGACTAGGTCCTTCACTTCATTTCCTACTCAAAAACTTGAAAACTTATAGTTTTTAGAGGTATCCATACACTGTCCATATAGACTAGTACCATAACATTAACCTTCTCTGAGTGGAATACATGAATCAAGTGTTTTTTAAATGGTTCCAATGCATTTGGATGCATTTTCTCTTAAATCTTTCTAATTGGGTCCTTATTAGGGTTTTAGGGAGGTTTAAGAGGGTTATAGGTTCTTATCAATGGTTCATAGAGGTTAGGGCCTTAACCTCTAAACTAATTTCACATATAAGCCTCCCATTTAATAGATCCGTATAATTGTGATCTTATCAAATTGCCTCTTGGGTGAGCTACATGCATTATGGGCATTCTTGAGGTGTCTTCAATCCAAAATGATGAGCTGTGGCATCTCCCTTACAAACTAACATGACCTACACATCTAAAAAAACTTGATGATCATTCCCATAAAGGTTTGAGATGTCCTCTAATCTCTTTTTTTCCTCTACTCTATCTTTTAATTAACACCATCTCAATGGGGGTGCTAGATCAATAAACATAAGTGTAGGGTATTTGAGTTTTGGTATTAATCTAGAGCTACGAGGCACCTAACCATTATTCTTAACATGAAAATCACCCCTGAGGCCCCTTAAACAACCTATGTTGGCTTGACCAAGCCACTTACCTTCTTTTTCATGTATATAGTCCTTCATTTGGAAATCTAGGCCTATTTTTAAGAGTTACTAGTCCTGGAAACCCCTAAGAGTGGCTAATGTGAGATCATTTGGGAACTTTTAGACCCTTTCTCTCCTCTATAACTTGTGGTATATGCAGATATTTCCCAACTCCCCACTTACAAGCTTAAAATAGATTTCTCAGGTCTAATACATATAGTATATCCCATAAACATGGCAATAAATAGGTGATTTGAGTGCTTAGGGGACTTGGGAATACCATTAAGATCCTTTCATAGTTTAATCACTCCATTTGAATACATTTTGGGGCATAATTCCCCTATCGGGTCTGATTCAGGGTTTAAGAAGGGTTTTTATATCTCCACCATCTTAATGATGGTTCATATAGTATATACCTCCAAACCAAAACTTAATGTTATGAAAATTTATCCCACTAACCCATTCATCTCTCCTAAATAGCCTTGGGCCTCATGTAAAGTGTATGTGGAGATATGAGTGTTGGAAGGTGTGCTTTGAGCTCTTTATTAGGCAGTTTGATTAGGTTACCTTTTTAGCATTCATTTATAAAGTTGGTGTCCCCAAACCCACTAAATCCTTCATGTATTTTGAGTCCATAAGGGTTCTTAAGTTTCACTAAGAGCCTTAGGCCTATGTCCCTTTATAGTGAAAGGTACGAGTGTTTGAAAGTGCAACTCAACCTATATGCTTAAAGTGATAGAGCTTGAGAAAGGACTAGAACCAACATGAGCTAACTCAGTACAATCCTTTGCCTCAAATTACCTCTCCAATGTCTAAACATATTCACAAACCCCCATATTGTACTCAATATGCCTAGATGTTAGGATTTGCCTTTGAATTGGATATGGGGTCTTAAGACCTAGATGACCTTTAGGCCATGTAGTATCCATGCTGAATGTTGAAACCTCAAACCATTGTATATGCATCTATTGATTCCATGTTGTCATAAAACATCATTAATTATAGCCTCTACCTTATTCACATGTTATCATCTACTCAGACCTCTTGTCAACCCTTCTCTTTCTTATAGACTGCTTTGATAAACATGGTCTAGTGTATGGGACTATAGTAGCTAATGTCAGTGCCCAAAGAAACTTATTTCATCTCTTAATAAGGATATAATTAGTGCCTAAACATCATATTTTAGGTATTGAACATATCCCTAAGTTTTATACTCCCTAGTTCTACCAATAGGTTTTAGTTACACAGTCATAAAGAAGGCATATATGTCCTAAGTATGCAACTTAGACCAGACAATCATCAATCAGGGGTATCCTCAGGTAAGACCTTGAGGAGTTTGGATATGTATTGATATCCATAAGACTCCCCTTTCATATATTTTTTGCATTTTCACTCTCTTTAGTTTGGTGCCTTCTCATTCTAGGCAACCCTGACTGACTGTATGTGTTTAACTCAGTCCAAAATGTATGCCTATAGATTTCTTTGCCTTTAGTGAGATGAACTCCATGTTTCACCTTTTCTCTTAGTTTGAATATTCTCCCTTAATGTGCATATGCTCTCTTATTATCAATGTTGAGGGTATATACAATCAATAATACTATGAGTACCGAGTCATGTATGTTGGCTTACAACAAGTCTACTAAATATACCTTTGAGCTATAAGAGAGGATCCATTTTATAGTTGGGATATCTATGACTCTCTTTAGTTTTAAATCATCTCCTTGATGTATTAATATTCCCAATAATACTCATTTATCAATTTCAAGGCCCATCATATAGACTTTTAAGGACTCTATAAGGTGAATCTAAGTCATTTTTTGTAGGTGGTGTAGTTGTTTGGGTTCATTTATCCTAGCCTTGATGGTGTTTGATAAGACTATAGGGTGTTTAGACCTTGTTTCAATACATTGGTCTAGAGTAGAGGGTATTGACCTGTAGGTGAGTGACTTCGGGGTCATATGGAGTTTGAGGTTGGAATATAAGGCTTACAATTGAAGTGAAATGACACTGCAAGGGTTGTAAAATGATAGAGTACCTTTGAGGGCTTGAAATGAATCATGAGATCACACATAAGATGACCTATAAGGACCCTAGGCATCTACATACATATACCTAATAGAATATAACACTTTAACATCATTAATGAAACATATATGGTGAAAAGTGGAAACCTAGGACTTTCCAAAAAACCTTAACATTTGCTAAATGACCTTGACATCTGCTAAAAAAGATTATGAAGGTATTTTAGAGGTAGATGGTGGTTCCTTGGCATATAAGGAATATTATGAAGTTTTAAATCCTTTATATAATGACACTTTATTATGAATGCAACACTCCTTGTTATGTTTGACATGTTTTGATAACCTTCAATCCACCATTATACACCATACTATCTTCCTATGCAATGAAACTCATACCTGTTTACAATATTCATTTGGAGGCACCATTTGAGAGATTTTAAGGTCTATATAAAGATTAAATTTTAACCAAGGAGGCATTAATAACTTCAAGACATAATTATTAAACCTTGTAACACTGTTCACTTTCAGATGTATGCACTAAACACTCTTTCCCACCAATGAAACTTACTTGTAGCCTACAGAAAATGTTAGCTTAAACATTTATAACTCATATATGACCACACATTTCAATAATAGGTTGAGGATTCCATGAAATGTGTCTATAGGACTAGAGGAAACATGAACAACTAGTAATTTAATCAAACAAACTAAAAAATCATTGAAATCATTTCCCTTCTTTTGCCCTGTATAGATGAAGATGATGACCAAGTTACCTAGCTTAGTAACATTTGTTCATAGAGCTTAGAAGACTAAACCTAAAAAAAATTCCCATGATTGGAAGGTCCTCAAGTATAATTTCTTTGGTCAATAGCCTAGACCTTCTCTCTCTCTTTCTCCTCTATATAAAATGAGCTCAAACCTTAAGTGCTCTCCTTGTCTACCAAAGAGTTAGGTGGAGGAACTAAACCAATTTTGGGATATTTATGCCATAAAACACTTTTATTTATTTAACATATGCCTATAGTGAACTCCACTTGTAGACCCTTGACTCCACTTGGGTCAATCCATATTGTATGAATTTGTACCACTCTAAAAGCTCCTAAAACCTACAAATTCCCTAGATTTTCTCATGTTTCAAACCACAATTCATTATTGGTGGGTAGGAGGGGGAAAAATAGGGGTTAGGTGATGTCTAAAAGTTTATGGTACATCATTAGGGAATTGAAGAGACATATTTCCACATGTGTAGGGCCCATTTAATGGCAACTGGGTGTGTTGACTTGTTATAAGGGCATCATTAGTATATGAAACACTTCATGATGATAATATGGTGTTCATACCAGTCCTTAAAGGAATTCTTGATGACTTTAGTGGAATTTTGGGATAAAAAATCATCATTTAAGCCTAAAAACTCTCTTTTTAAGATAATACATCATGTTTTTTAGTGAAGGTTTCAGATGAATGGCATTTCAATACTTATTAAAGGGTCATAGAACATGTCAAAGACTTCAATTAGGCTCCCATGCTCCTATATAACATCCATAAAAACTTAAGATTAAGCCATACCTTGCATGTTCTCAACATACCAAATAGGTTCATGATGGGTTATTAGCTACAACATTTAGTTATCTCCACCATGGCACATTTGACTATTTAGACCAATTCAAAGCCTTGTCATAGACCTTAACACATTATCAAAAAATATGAGTACACTTGATAAAATTTGAAATATGGATTAGGAATAACCACTATGTGTTTAATAACATGATTAAACCTTGAACCTGCTGCATTTGGTATGATAGTTAATGACCTTGATTTGGACTATCCTAACACCTAAAGGACATAATAATGAAGAACAACAGTGATGATTTTGGGTTATTATGCATGGTTTTAATACTTTATTGGCTTGAGGGTATAAAATAGTCAAAATCTTTGGTGACTAAGCTAGCTTGACTTGCTTGCTGGTCAAGAGAACTTAGGATAGCTTTGCTTAACACTAATGATTAGATAAGGACCCTTGACTGCACTTTGAATTTTCCTAATATATTTTAGACCTTGAGGACAAAAAAGACACAAAAATACACAAAAAAAGATATAATAAAATAATAAAGACACACATCATCAAGTAGCTAGAACAAACCAACAAGTAACAAACATGTGCAACAACACTTAGAGAAAAGAAACTAGCTATTATATACAAGAGGACTTGGTATTTCTAATAATAATAATTGAGGAACGTCCCATTTATAGGGATAGAAAGTCCCTCACCACTATTTCTAGATAACTAGATGGAATTTCTCTCCTTACAACTAGTAATGATATATGGCCCATTCCAAAGACTATCAAATTTAGAATGCTTACTTGCCTTGGCATGGTCCCCATCCCACTTAAGTATAATGTCACCTTGTTAAAAGGTCTTTGATGAGGATCTCTTTTAAAATTAAATTTTGAATTAATCTTTATTAGACCACATGACATGAATGGCACTATCTCTATTCTCTTCTAATTCCCTCAACTCATTCATCCTCAATTTTATTGCATCACTCTCCATGAGTTCAAGTTGGTGTACAAGTTACAAGGATGACAACTCAAGTGAAATAAGTAGTTTTAATTTTTTACCATAAAAAATGAGATAAGGTGATTAACTAGTAGAATTATTTGGAGTATTCCTATCTTCCTATAAGGCAGTACTTAACTTGGTGTGCCACTCCCTTTGGTTGTCCTCCATTATCCTTTTTATGATCCTAATCAAGTTCTTATTGGTGGCCTCTAATCCATTGCCCTATTGATAGTAGTTGGATGAATAATTGAGTTAGATACCATGATTAAGGGCCAACTCACACACCTTTTCACTATTGAATGCCAATACATTGTATGATATAATGGTGGAGGGGACCCCAACTCTAGTCACAAGACTATCAATTAAACTCCAAAATTGAGTTCTCATTTGCCTACCTGAGTGCAGCTACCTCCACCCACCTGGTAAGGCAGTAAATAGCTATTAAAACTAACTTATTAATAAAACTAGATGTGGGATAAATCATACCTATGAAGTCTAAGCCCCATTACATGAAGGGATGCTCAACTCGAATGGGTTTTAGAAGCAAGGTAGTTAGTCTTTGCTTGCCAATGAACATAACACATTTGAAACACCTCCTAACCCAGGCATGTGAGTCCCTAAATAAATTTTGAAAGAAATATATTATCTTATGATTTTGGATACTATGGTATTATCTATAAGTGCCCCCCAGTAGGCCCATCATGAAACTACTCTAACAACTTATCAACTTGATTAGTCTCTACACATCTCAAAAGCATGCCACCAAGATCCTTATTAAAGAGTACTTCATTAACTAATATATAAGGAATGAAATATAGTATTAATTACCTCCTCCTTATCCTATCTAAGCCCATATGAGATTCTCCCATTTGGAGGAACTTCACTGTCTTGGATCTAACTAGAAGGAGACATAGTTATAACTACTTGTTGGTTCTCTTAGACTACCAAAACCATTTATTTCTCTTCCTTAACATTTGATGCAAGGTTCTCACAAAGTCCTATACCTATGATAAAATTAGTAACCTTCACCTCTATATCATACTCCATGCACTTGGTCACCCAACTAGTCCTCTTCTCACTTATGTCCCTATTGAGTATGAAATCTTTTATACTAGGGTAAACCACCATTACAAAGATAATAATGTTAGACACCATGTGTTTGAACTCATTTAGGCATCTCATGACAACAATAGCATATTTTAAAAAAAAATTATACCTCTCCTCTTACCCATCCAATGCTTGACTGAAGAAGGCTATGGGCTGCTTTAGTCCTTCAATATATTATTACATGAGCATAGAAGAAATAGTATTACTTATAGAGAAGGCATACATGAAGAAATATTTTGTAAAATTAGGGTTGATGATGGTGGGAGATTTGGAAATGGAGTTATTGATTGCCTCAAAACTTATTTTACCTTCTTTGGTCCATGAGAACTCCTTGTGTTTCTTGACCATGTGAGTTAGTGGCCTCACCAATTTTACAAACTCAGGTATGAATATTCTGATAAAGTTGATCTTGCCTAAGAATATTTTTAATGCATTCATGTGTTTGGGTAGTGATAAGGAAAGTATTGAATCTATCTTATTAGGGTCAATGGAGAGGCCATATTTTAATACAACATTTCCTAGAAGTCTACCCTCATGGACTACAAATATGCATTTTTTGGGGTTCAAAGAAACCCCAAATTTCCTGCACCTATCAAACACCAACCTCAAATGTGTCAAGTGATAATTAGAAAAGATAGTTATGTCATTAAGGTAAATGAACACCATATCATTTATGAGCCCTTAGAAGGCCACATCCATTGCCCTTTAGAAGGTAGCCCCTGCATTGGATATTCCAAAGGCATATTCTTGCATGCATAAGTGACCCAATTGGTTGTGAAGGTAATTTTGTGTTTATCATCCTCTCTCAATAATACCTAATTATATCCACAATATACATCAATCAAAGATAATCTTTGTGAAATTTCAACTCTTTGATTAATCTAATCCATAGATGGTAGAGGATAGTGATCTCTTAGTGACACCTTGTTGAGATCTCTAAAGTCCACAAACAACCTTATCTCCCCATTCTCATTTTTCACAAGCATAATATTTTACACCAATGAATAATTTTTTTTGGGGAAGATAATGTTGGATTCAACAATCTTTGTCAACTCCTTCCTCATAAGGATCTCAATTTTTGGGTTGATCGATCTTTTCTTTTATCTCATAGGCTTGGTACTCTTCTCCAACTCTATGGTATGTTGAGCCAACCTAGGGTCAAAACCCTTAAATTAATGATATTACCATGAAAAAAATATGAAAATTATTGGCATAATTCTATAAATACTGCCTTCTCTTCTTTGGTATTCACCTTTCCTTCCTTAGTGGAAATACTTACCTTATCCTTCCTCATTTGGTAATATTAATTGAATGTTATCCCTAATGTAACCAATACCTTATGAAACTTATTTATCCTCACTTGGATAATTTGGTCTCCATATTGATGTTACAACCTACCTTGATTCTTTGATCAAAAATTTGCTTCATGTTGTTAGAAACAAGTAATTTGCCTATCACTTTCAAATACTTGCCAAATCAACTCATTATTAGGTGCTGAGGGCATATATAACAATTTTATTTGGGAATGTTTTTTGATTTCCTTAACTCCACCAACTATTTCACTAAAATTTTGCTTTTATTTCTATTTAGAAAGATGTAAAACTGAAAGAAGGGTGAGGTTAGTAAAACCTAGTTTTATTGTGCACACATGAATCCAAATGATTGTATATACTAATCTTTGTCTAGGGAGGATGAATTAAAAATAAAAAATACACTATAAAATTGTTGATTAGTAAGGTAGGTGGGTGGATTTCCTAGTGAATCCTAGATCTAAGAAGTACAAGACATTCTTGGAGGCTGTCAATCCACCACTTAGACAAGTTCATGTTATGAAAATGATGATAGGAAATATTTCATGACATAAATAAAAGTAATTAATCAAAATAAATAAATAATTTTCAAAATAAATAATTAATTTTAACAAAATACCATTAAAGATAAATGTTAAATTGTCAAGGTATGGCTCAGGTGTGGTTAGGTTGTTGTTGATTCTGTGTAGTGACAAAGGTCAAGAAAAATATGGGTTTTGGTTGAGGTTGGTGGTTGATAAATGCTTGATATTTTGGTTAAAATAATTTATAAAGTGACCATCAGTAGTCACTAGTAATCACTGGTAGTTAGAGTATGACCATTGCTAGTTGATAGATGACCACTAGTGATTGAAGGTGATCATTGATGATCATTGTGGGTTTGATAGTCTTGGCTTTGGGTAAGAAAGGGGCTATGGGTAAGTTTTATATAGGTTATATAGGTTGTTTGAGGGTTTGTTAAGGGTATTGAGAAAAAAGGTAAGGTCTCAAAGGTAGCAATCTCAAGGTTTTGGTATTCTAGATGGTTGAGAGTGGTCAATGGATGCTTGGTGGAGAGGAGGGTGCTTGGAGTTGAAAAAATCCAACATGAAGAGGATATGGAGAGAGGTGAAAGTGGTTTTAGGATTTAACCTACTAAAAATAAATAGCTTAACTCAAGTTAAGTATAATTTACATAGATTTGTGTATCTTGATGGCCTAGAGAGTTCTTAAAATTAGAGGTGCAGCTACTTAGGAGCTTGGAGCTATGTGGGCAAAGTGACAACACTTACATCCTCCATGTTGAGATGATGAGGTGCTTGTTAAGTCTCTAGACTGGTTCTAGTTTGGCTCTGGCTTGCTAAGAGTTATTTGTCTTTTGATCTTAATGATCCTTATTTCATAATTTATGATTCAACCTCATAGGCCCGAGTCTTAGGCCCATGTTATGTAACCATTGACGGTCCTAGTCAACCACTGCTAGTCGAGGGTTGACTACTAACAGTTAGGGAGAAGAGGTTAAAATGGAAAAAATTATCCATTTGCACTAATGATTAGAAGTTAAGAAATTTATAAATTGTCTGAAGTTACTTAAAGGGGCATATGGATGCATGAGGAATAAGTCTAGGTTGTTAGGGCATTAAATGCCAAGGTAAAAATTATCTCTAAGCTAGGTGTCGATAGGTTAGCCATGTGTTTGGGTAGGTGAGGTGGAAATAGGATTTAACTAATTTAATTAAATAATTAAATTAGCTAAAGGGGTAAATAGGTGAAAAAGGGGTTTTTAATAAATAATTTAATCAAAAGAGGGGTCAAGGGGTGGGTTAAAGGTTAATCCGACATCTAGAGCCATAGTATACAAATTTCTAGTGTCTACATTTTCCCCCTTTTTATTGTGTAATTATATTAACAAGCTATGAAATAAAAATAGATAGTTGGTGGAATCTTAGGTGCCTAAAGTATGGGAGGAGGTTTTCCACCTCAAACTAGGAATTCATGAGGTGAAATAAAATTAGGTACAAGTTTGATAAGTAGATAAGTGGGTGATAAGGTTGGTTTGGTTGGTTGGAAATTTAAGTGCAAACATGTGCATAAAATGTGACTAAGTGAAATATCATAGATCACACATAGACTAGGATACCATAGTTGAGGTAATTGGTAAATAAAGGTTGGTACTAGAAGGACAAGTGACAGGGTAACTAGATTATAACATTATGCATAACTGATATGGGATACTCTTATAAACTCAGGTCTTCTAGGCTAGGTGTCTAGAGTTGTAGGGGTCTAATAGGTGGGTGAAGAGAATGAATAGAGTATAAGTTTTTATAAGTTTTATAAGTGGGTGACAAGGTTGGTTTAGTTGGTTGGGCATTTAAGCATGAATAAGTGCATAAAATGTGACTAAGTGTAATGCCATAGATTATGCATAGACTAAGTTCCCATAGTTGAGGTAATTGGTAAAATAAGGTTGGTACTAGAATGATAAGTGATAGGGTAGCTAGGCCATAATTTTATGCATATATAATATGGGTTAATCCTACAAAATTAAGTCTCTTAGGTAAGGTCAATGTGATCTTAAGTGTCCAAAAATAGGATGTGATCTTGAGAAGATAAAATGGTTATAAGTGTCAAGAATATAAAGGGTCATACTACGATGCACCTTAATGATCTATGCATAAAAGTAGTGCATGGTTGCAAGTTTTCAAGTATGCCAAGGTAGTCAGTGTGATTAAAATGACCAAGGTAACGTTGGTCACAAAAACTATGAAATGTAGGCCAAAATGACCAAGGTTCAGGGTATTTGGTTAGTTGGTTGGTGGAGAATAAAGTACTCTACAATGGGTGCATGGTTGTGGTAATAATTTCTTAAAAAGGTTAGTTGGTGGTGGTCAAATGGGTTACCCTAATTGTTAGGTTGTGGAGCTAAAAGCTTCACTTGTTGCAGACATAGAAAAGGTTGCTAAAGACCCAAAAGCATCGGTGTCAGCAGTATGACCGACGTCAGTCATGACCAGTGCAGAAGGCAACCGGCGATGGCAGGAAGTCGGCTGACGTCGGCAGCACCAGGCAAGCAGGGACCGACATCAGTCGCCTGTGTGTTCTAGAACTATTCGTTGCATGAATAGTTAGTTTAGTGAATGGAGTGTTTGCATGTAAAGGCTATTTCAAGTCTTGAGCTGCGTGTTTATTATTAGTAAAATAGAAGTCTAAGTTATTGTTTAAGTCTGGGATCTATTTATAGACCCATTGGCATGTATTGTATAGTGTGCTAGTGAAGAGAATAAAGAGTGTGTTCCTCCTAGTTCCATTATTGAGCTAGAAAGGAAGGTAAGGAAGATCCTTCCATTGTGAGTATGGTTTGTTGAATTTCAGGTTGCAGGTTCATGGGAGATCAACTTGAAGTACTATGGAGTGCTTGGTGTACTAGTAGGGTTATTACTAATTGGTTGGAGAGGTGAACACCAATTCTATGTGTGAGTTGGTTGTTGGGACCCTTTTTTTGCTAGGAGAGTGTTTTGAAGAAGAATTACTGTACACTTGAGGTGTGGGAAGCCTCTGCAAGGTGGAAGAGTGTGGCAGCTCTTTATTGTATTCTTTTCTATACAAGTATTAATATATAAGAGTGTATATTGTCTCTCATATTCTGTGCTATTGGTGAATTCTAGTTACTTGTATTTCTGGTATATTTCCGCATGTTTAATTGCTTAAGTTTGGTAATCATATTGTACTCTTTCTGAGGAGCAAGATCCTAACAATTGGTACCAGAGCATGTTTTTTGTTCTAGGGGTACCTGTCACTAATTTGGTGTACCACTTAGTTTGGGTAAAAGGGGACCCATTTTATTGTAAAAGGGTACAAATTTGGTTATTAGGGTTTAATGACTTAGAAGGGGAAGACACATGCCTTCTCAAAAAGTGGTTATGAAGGTAGAGGGAGGAGGCTAAATGCTCTTATTGGCAAAGACCAAAATATCAATATGGGTGTATTTATGAACATAAAACCCTATCATGCTTTGCATTATTGTTGGTTCATTGGTTAAAAAAGGTATCTTGATCACATAGTGTCAAGTAAGCTCAAAATACCTTGAGTTTAGAGAGGGTAAAAGGGGAGATGGATGGTAGGTGAATGGATGTTAGTGTAACCTTATTGTGGGGATGGCTTGCCACTTTTGTAGGTGACCTAGGAACCATTATAGATAAGTCTATGCTCTAATTTTTGTGTATATTGATCGATGCAGGAAGTCTACTTTTGACTTTTATGAAAGTTGATTGTAGCTTTCTTTGGGAATGTTTTGACTTTGAATTTTTACTTCTAATTTGGTGTATTTTAATGCTTTTGCTATTACTTTGAGAGGTTTTAGAAGCTGATCAATGTCAGAAGTTTCCAAGTGATTGCTTGATTGACAAAAGTTTGACTTAGCCACATTTCAAGGGAATGGCATAAGCTTTGGATTTGTTTATTTGGATACCTATCCTTTGAGGGAATAGTATACCTTATAAGTAGTTTTTGATAGTTTAGGTAGTTATCCTTCAAGGGAGTAGTCTGCAATGCTAGATATTTTTGACCCAAGTGATATTTGATATCCCAAATTGATTTTTATGTTGGTTTTAGACATGGATAAGTCCATATAGGCCTAAATATTTCCTTTATGGAGGTAAAACCATATCAAAAAAGGTTAAATATGGGTGAAATAGGTGTAAGTGATAACAACCATGGGAATCCATCCTATAAAGGGGTAGAAAGTACCATGAGAATCATGCCATGAGTAGATCCATGGTACCCATGTTTTGGATTAGGCTAAGGTTATGATGGATAATCACATGATCCTATTTTAATCAATTATCCTTAAAATAAGGAAATGAAGGTGGATGAAAATAAGGGATGAGCTTAAGTTAGATACAAGATGACTAAGAACTTGATTTAATAGAAGAACGAACATGAAGCAAATTATTGAGGGGTTCAGGTTTTGTTATACCCCATATCCATATGTATGTGTAAATGATTGATGCCAATCAAGAGAGTATATGTCCCCTAATTACTTTTCAACACTAGATTAGATGTGGAAAATATTTTGGATAGATAAAGGCAATAGGTAAGGTTAGTTAGGTGATGGTTACAAGGCTTGCATTAGCTTTTAGGCTTGATGGTGGTTGGTTATGGTTTAGGTTGGTTTGGGTTATTGATAAAAGGTTGGTCAAGGTCAAGGTTAATTAAATTTTAAGGTTAGTTTGGTTTTAGGATAGGTGTAGGTTGAGGCATAAGTTACAAAGGTTAGTTTGGTCGTTGGTTAATGCTAAGCCAGACAAAGTGAGGTTGGGTTGAGGAGAATGGTCAAAATATTTTGAAGGCAAAGTTCCTCCAATTTATTTTTCCATGAATGGTTTAAGGTAAAAAAAGGATCAAAGTGAAGATGTTGTTTAGTAAATAGGGTTTAGAAGGGATGAATATGACTTCATCAACCTCCCAGGGGTTGTTAGTTGGAGTTCAAGTTTTAGGTGGTGGTTCAGGTGGGATTTCTTCTATGATACTAGGGTGAAGGAAACACTGTTAGATTGGGTTTATTAGGGTTTAGTAATGATGTTAGCAACACCATATTAGAATAAAGACAAATTGGATAAGATATTTTTCTTGTATTAATGAAGGATCTTAGGTATGGTATAAGTAGCTTGGATAAAATGGGAGCTAAGGCTTTTATCCAAGAGATCTTGAATAAAGGGTTGATTTTGGTGTGGGTTGATAGATAAGTTAGTTATGGTTAGATAAAAATTTGGGTTGATAATATTTGATGGACTTGGTTTAAATGTTATTTTGATTGGTTGAGGATGGTAAACTAAATTGTTTATTTGGTTTGTTTGGTGAGGTAAGGTGACAAAGATTTAACCCTATTCTAAAGGGAATTAGATCAAAGACAATATCATTAGGTAGATGAAAATAAGTAGGCTATAGAGAAATAGGATTGACTTGGTTGTGGTTGAGGTTGGGTTGGCTATAGGTGAAGTTGGGTTGGATTTTATTAAGGTAGCTTGTGTTTAGGTTTGCTCCACTAAAAGGGTAGGTGGAAGAGTTAGGTTGGGTTGGGTTGAGGTTTGATCTACTAAAAGTGGAAGTGGAAGAGGTAGGTTAGTTAGAGGTTGATCCAATAAAACGGGAAATAGAAGAGGTAGGTTGGGTGGAGGTTTATCCACTAAAAATATGAAGTGGAAGAGGTAGGTTGGTTTCCTTAATTGTGATTTTTAAGGAAGGTTGAAAAGGTTCTACTTGGATAACAAGTGGTTAGGTTAAGGTTGATTCTTCCTTAGTGATGATGGTAAAAGGAAGTTAGGAAGGTTACACTTGGTCAATAAGTGGACTAGTTCAAGTTTTGTTTATGATTTACTTAGTTATAGGTTCATTAAGGACCAAATATAATGAAGGAACCTCATTGTGTTGAGGGCTTTGTTTATTAGTTTTCCAAATAATGGGTGCAAAAAAAGGTTCAATGATGGATTGATTGAAGACATTCAAGGATAGGTTGGGGTGAACATGAAGAATATCCTTTGGGACCTAATTTTTATTGATAAAGTTTTGGACAAACATTTTAAAAGACCCACATCTATCTACCACATGTCCATTTATGTGATGATACACACAAAACGTATTCTCTATAAAACAAAATGGTTTTGGAAGAGAAAGATTGATGGGTTTGATTTAATGAAGTCTAATGATAGAAGCCCTTAAAATTTTGTCAAGGATTGAGCCATATGATTACCCCACCAAGGTGTATTGCCTAATAAGAGGGTACACTAATGGCTCTTGAGGTTGTGAGCTAATTGGTTGGTTTGATGAAGTTGGTTGGTTTGACATGGTTGATGAATTTAATAGGTTGGGTAGGTTTGATAAAATTCTTGGATTTAAAAAATTTTGGTTGATAGTTATTAGTTTGATTTGATGGGGTTGGTATGGTTGATAAAGTAGGTTAGTTTGATATGTTGGGTAAGGTTGACAAGGTGCGTTGATAGTTATTGGTTAGATTTGATAAGGTTGATAAGGTAGGTTAGTTTAAAAAAATTGGTTGATAGTTGAGGGGATAAACCAAGTATTGGTTTTGAGATAAAGAGGGTTTCCATATATGAGGATTAAATAATTGATATGATGGTTAGGGTGGGTAATCAAAAGTTTGATAAGATTGAGGTAGTTGATATGATGGTTGGGATAGGTAACCCAAAGATTGGTGAGGTTGAGGTTGAGGTGGTTTATGACAATGGTCAAATAGGTGTTGAAAGGTTGTTGGTTGGTTATGATGATGATAAAATGGTTATTATTTAGTTGTAGTTGAAATTAGATTAATTGTAGGCAAGGCTAGTTTGGTTGTAGGTGAGGTTGGGTTGATTGTAGGTGAGGTTGGGTTGGTTTTACGTAAGATCGGGTTGGTTGTAGGCAAGGTTGGGAGCACAAGTGGTTCTCGATGCAAGGTAATTCTCTAAGGTAAGAGGGTTGTCTTCTAGGAGTTTAAAAAAGTTAGTATCTCCTAGAGAAAATATAGGGGTGTTCCCCATTAAACAAGGCAATGGAGATGAGGTGGATGAAGGAAAGGTGGTAGAAGGTTTCTAAGGGGAGTTAGATTACTCAAAACTCAAAGAAAGAGAAGACAAGAAAAGTCAAAGAAGATAAAACACATACTAAAGCACGCTAAAACCTAAAGTTATTTTTGTCTCTCTTGTGGTTTATGCCTTAAGATTTAAGAAATTATTGACCCAATTTAGTTGTTTGGAATAAGTACTAGATAAGAAATCTAAGGATGGTTTTAGGTGGTTTAGGCTCTCAAAATTATATGTATTGGCATTGATACATGGATTGATATTGGGTCCTACCCCCTCACTTCACACACCATAGTGATAAGGGTGTTCTGTACTTAGCCAAGATATATCAAATGTCAAAAATTATACTCAATTAGAGAACTAAGTTTTGGTTTCTCTCGTTGGTAATGATGTCCAAATGGGATAGCCAATGGGTGAAGGTTTACCGTTAGGATATGAAACCCTAATCATGAATTATGTCAAGTGTTTTATTTTTGATTTGGTATAAGTGGTTTGGTATTGAGTGTGCAAGGAATTGAGGCTATGATTAATTTAATTGATTAATTTTAATCCCAAAATAAATTTTTATTTTGTTTGAATGAACACAAAATAAGAAGAAAAAGTACCTAGATGAAACAAGCTCCCACTAGGTCAGCCATAATGTTTCACTAAAATTTTACTTTTATTTCTATTTAGAAAGATGTAAAACTAAAAGAAGGTTGAGGTTAGTAGAACCTAGTTTTATTGTGTGCGTGTAAATCCATAAGATTGTAGCTACTATTTCTATTAATTTTTACCCATTTATTAACTTTGGAAAAATATAAGAAACTAATAATAAGGGTGTGGTAGAAATACCTAGTTGGTGATGTGTGCATAATACAGATGGTGATGGAGAACTTAAATACCTATGTGTAAGAAGATTTGATAGCTTGAACATGGATCTATTTCACCTCCCACTCCTCTCCTTTTAAAGGAAAATAGAGATGGAGGATGGAAGGTTCCCTAGAGGGTGAGGTTGTTAATCATGATGTGAGAAGTTTGTTAGCACCACATAAGATGAACATATTAAATTATGCCTCATAATCTCACACACATCTAGTTGATTTATTAAGAAGGAGAGGAGGTTAGGACCTGATTGTCGATGATCAAGCTAACCATTGATGGTTAGGGTGACCATTAGTGGTTGAGTATTAGAGGGAAAAAGGTTCAAATAAAGGGGTTAAAAAGGTTTGGTTAAATGTTAAGTTAGTAGGTTGATGAGTTAGTTAACTAGGTGTTCAAATAGACTCAAGGTCTGATAGGGTTCTTAAGGAATTTTGACAACTAAAACTATTTTGTGTAGTTCTATAGTGTCTATATTTTCCCCCTTTTTGTTATGTAACTTTGAATTATCAAGATGCAAAACAAAAAAAGATTACTGGTCAAATTCCTAATTGCCCTGAGTGTGGGAGGAGGTGTTCCCTCCAAAGCAAGAGTTGATGAGGTGAAACCAAAATTGAGTCAGGGTTTGATAAGTGGTGTATGGTAAGTCACTAGGTATTGACAAAAAATTTGGGCATTTGAAATGAAAACATGTCATAAAATATGACTAAGTCTGATAGTCAAGATCACACACAAACTAAGGTTGCCAATGTTGATAAAAGTAAGATCAGTTCTAGAAGTATAAGTGATAGAGTAATCAGTCCACAATGTTAGTCATAGCTAATCAGGTTATGCTATAAGTCTTTTAGATAAGTTTGGTGTTCTCATAGGTATTTGAGGTAGGAATTCCTCCCTTGAAAAACATAAATGGTTTGGTCATGCACTAGTTGGTGAAAATTCAAATGTTTAACATGTCAAGGATGGTCGGTGTGATAAAAAAGACCATGCAAGGCCATCAAAAATCATGTGATAGTTTGGGTCAAAAAATGACCAACATCAGGGTGGATATGGTCTATTGGTTGGGTCAAATAAGGGTAATCTCCAAAATGTTCATGGTTTGGTAATGGGGAAGATTAGGTGATCGCCAAAATTAGTATAATTAGGTTAGGTGATAAAATTGGTTTTCTGTATGAATATGGGCTCTCCTAACCATCAACGATCAGGGGTCCCAAGGTTGATCATTGATGATCACCCTGACCATTGACGGTCAGTGAAAAACCTTAAAAAGCCATGGATAAAAAGTGAAAAACAAAAATCATTTTCACTTTTGACAAGTTTGACTTCCATGCTTTGTGCTCTAGAGATTTATCAATTATGCATTTAGTTGAGAGTGGTTGACTAAGTGTTTAGCTAAGTTGGAGTTTGTGGATTGGCTGAGCATGTTTGTGTTCATGTTTAGTGGGGACTAGAGCTACAAGGTGGATGAGGGCATGACTGAGAAGTTAGATGCGGGCTCTAACCTTGAAAGTGATCCAAGAATGATTTAGGTAATATTTTGAATTTGTTAGTTAGTTGATTAGGTTTTTTTGATAATTGAATTGGTGGTATATTTGATATGGTTATTTAGGGGTTTTGACCTAGGTTATTGTTTTAGTAAAATTAGGAAAATCAAACCAAGGAAATTGAAATTTGAGTGAGATTTTAGGTTGGGATTAGGTGATAGGGTAGTTTTATTATTGAATTTTATTATTTTGGTTTATTTTTAGGTGGGTAGGTCAAGTGTTTTGCCATCAGAGGTCACACACAGTGACCATCGGTGGTTAGACCCGACAGTCAATGGTCAAGTATGACCGTCAACGGTTGACCACCAAAGGAAGATGCCCACATAACCATCAATGGTTGTAAGGAGCATCGATGGTCAAGTATTTAGGGATAGGTCATGTTAAAATGTTGTTTGAAATGTTTAAATGTTGTAGTGTTGGAAAAATAGGTTTAAAGTATGTGAAAATAGCTAGGTAGGGTAGTAAAAATGGTTAGGTAGGATATATGTTGGTTTCAATGGGAGAGGTTTATACATTTTTACATGTTTTATTTTGATGACATGATGTATATGATGATTTTTTGATGACATATATATGATGTATGTTCATGGTTCATGGTTTTGATGTGATGTTTATGATTATGTTTATGGTTTATAGTTTGATGTCATATGATGTTGTGATGATGGTGATTTTGTTTATGGTTATGATAATATGGTTTTATGATTTGATGTTATGAGATAAATTATTTTGATGTTGTGGTAAATGGATAGGATGATACATAGATAGATAGATGATGTATGATGGTGATTCATGATGTTTTGATCATTTATTTTGTTTATGGATATGATGGTGAAAGGTTTAATTAGGGTTATTTATGATATGATGTACGTTCATATGATGTTTTGATGGTAGATGGATAGGATGATATTATGGATAAATGGATGATTTATGATGTGATTCATGATGTTTTGATCATAGATAGATATATGATGTGGTTTATGGATATAGTTCATAATGTTTTGTCTATCATTGATGTTTGTTGTTCATGATCATGGAGATGTAATGTGATTAAGGTTAAGGATATGATAAAGATACATAAAGCAAGTTAGATAACAAACTAAATGTATAAAAAAAGAGATGGGAATCACAAGACACATGTCTACATGAACCAATGATAAGAGGGTGAAGAAAAAGGTATGAAGCTTTTTAATTGGTAAGGACCTAACAAACCCAAAGTTAGATTGGATTAAGGAAACTAAGCCTTTTGAATGCTTTACATTATCATGCTTAGGTTGATAAAAAGGTGTCTTGATCACATCATATCAAGTAAACTCATAATCCTTTGATTTAAAAGATGGCATAAAGGGAAGATAGGTGATATTTGATAGGTAAATGGGTGGATAGGTAAGGTAACCTTATGTGGGTGAGTTTTCCCCTTCTATAGGTGACCTAAGAACCAAACTAGACAAGTCAATGTCTTAATTCTAGGTGTAGACTGATTGATGCAAGAAGTCTACCAATGCTAGATATGAAAGCTAACTGCAACTTTCTTAGGATAACTGATTTTGACATAGGGGTTTTTGTTTATTTTTTGTTTTTGATATTTTGTGAAGATGATCAAGGTGGGAAGCTTCAAATTATTACTGTTGACCCATTTGACTTAGCCATCTTTCAAGGGAGTGGTCTAAGTTTGGGTTTGTATGTTTGGTAGTTGTCCTTTAAGGGATCGGTCTATCTTTTAAGCAATTTTGGTTTTACATAGCTGTCCTTCAAGGGAGTAGTCTGCAATGCTAGAAATATGTGATCCAAATGATATTTTGGTATTTCTAATTATTTTGATGCAATATTTTAGACATGGATAAGTCTAATTAGGCTTAGATGTTTTTATTTATGAGTGAAAAACTTTTAACACAAAGAGGTTGATGGTAGAGGTTTGAAAGACAAAGGAACATAGGATTCTGTCTAATTAGAGATAAAAAGTATCTATGAGAACCATGCCATAGGTAGATCTATAATACCCATATTTAGGATTAGGCTATAACTATGATGGTTAATCACATGGTTCTACGTTGTGATCAGTTGTCCTCAAAGGGTGAGGGATAGATAGGTGAAGATGAAAATCTCATAAATCAAAGGATGAGCTTCAATTAGAAAAAAAAGTGAGTTTGATCCTTATTTAAAAAAAGAAAGGATGCATATGTGAAGCATTGAGAGGTTTAGGTTCTATTTTACCTTGAAGATAAGATAAATGATAAGATCTTGATCCATACTTATGGGTTATGATGTAGGGTCTAAGCCAATTGAAAGAAAATTTTCCTCTTTTACTTTTCTCCATATTGGTTTTCCTTTAGGACAAGGTCACTGATATTGAATTCTCATTCTTTTAGGTGTTTATTTTAGGCACACTTGATTCATTATTGGTAGACACGAAGATGGTTAAGCATTGTGAGGTGATGTTCATCAAGTATCTCAAGTCATGCTAGTCATTCTTGACAATAGTCACTCTTGGAAATAATCACTTGCAAAGATATGCAAAGAGAGGGAATTTAACTTCAAGAGGCAAGATTACCTCTACTCTGAATAATAGAGGAAAAAGGTAGCACTTTTAGAGGTTTGAATGCTAGTGTAATAGGCCCATAAAGTTATGGGGATGTGCAAGTGCCAATCTTGACCTGAAGCACTAACTACTTTGGTTAACATTTTGTTAAAGATTTTGTTAGAGGCTTCCCCCTATCCATTTTATTATGGATGGTAAGGTTAAGAAAATCTTAACTTAATGCCAAATGCATCACAAAGACCTTGGAATTTCTTGTTATTAAAAGATTTGTTATCGATGATGATCTTATGAGGAAAACCAAAATGATAGATGATGTGATGGTTGATGAAAATGACAATTTTTTTGGCTTTGGTAGAGATGAGAGGAATGGCTTCCACCCACTTGGTGAAATACTTGGTGGTGGTAATGATGGATTGGTGTCATTGTGAGGAATGAGGATTAATTTATTCAATAAGATCCAAGCCCCATTATGAGAATGACCAAAAATCTTTGGATACTTGGAGGCCATGGGCAGGTGCATGGTGTAAATTAGCATGTTGTTGACATTTGACACACTTTTTTACATAATCACAATAGTTTTGGTTAAGTATCGGTCACCAAGGTGAATGATGCATTTAGTGAAAGCTAAACCACTAAAATGTCCCCCAAAAATTCCATCATGTGTTTCCTTGATAGCATGGGAAGCTTCATGACTATGAAGACAATAGAGAAGGAGGCCATCGAAGCCACATTTTTGAAGTATTCCCCCTAGTATTGTGAGAGAGGTTCGGAGGAATGATACGGAGGTTGAGGTAATAAAAAAATTGTTCATACCATAGTTATGATGGAGATACTTCCA
Source organism: Torreya grandis (assembly GCA_037957365.1). Taxonomy (NCBI): domain Eukaryota; kingdom Viridiplantae; phylum Streptophyta; class Pinopsida; order Cupressales; family Taxaceae; genus Torreya; species Torreya grandis. The sequence continues at coordinate 660,108 of JARHVA010001158.1, read as the reverse complement.
CATTATAAATGGAAGGAAGGTCATAATGGATATAAGATGGGGTGATAAAAAAAATGGATGGTAACAAAGAGTTTAGAGTTGGGAGGTTGAGTTGGAATTTGGGAAGTAAGGGAAGCCATTGTATATGTGAACTTATTAGTTGATCATGGAATTGACTAGATAAGGTAATGACTGAATGATGCTAAGAGTACATCTACAAGTTTCTTTTACTTTAGTAGAACATCATTTTCACATTGGTAATATCCATTGACATAGTTGACCACAAGTTTGGAATCACCAAAGATGCTGATGGTCTTGACTCCTAAGGCTAGAGTGGCTTGGAGACCTATGACTAGGGCTTAATACTTAGCCACACTATTGGAGCATTCAAAGTCAAGTTTAAAATAAAGGGGAAGAGGTTCAACATTGATGGGAATGATGGAATCATTCGGGTCCTCTTGAGAAATAGTCATGATGGATTCATTGAGAAATGCAAAAAGTAGTTGGTTCTCGGGTAGAGGGGCTTTAGCCAATTGGCTGGCAATGACTTGAACTTTAATTGACTTTTGTTGAAGGAACTCAAGATCAAACTTAGCTAAAATCATGAGCCATTTATCCATATGATAGTTTTGGTATGGTTTAGAGTGCATGTACTTAAGTGGGTTAGTGTTAGTGATGACGTATGTTTTGTGATTAAGAAGGTAGTGATAAAGTTTGGAGGCCACAAATATGAGGGCAAAGAAAAGTTTCTCGAGATGGGAATACTGAATCTCATAATCTATAAGCATTTAAATTATGTAGTAGATATCTTGCTCTTTATGATGTTCATCATGTTGAGTGAGTATTGCCCCTAGGGAATGGTCAGTGGTAGAAATGTAAAGGTAGAACGGTTGGTCCTCTTTAGGTGAGGTAAGAATAGGTGGAGAAAGATGGTATTATTTGAGTGAATCAAAGGCTTGTTGATAGTCTTTAGTCCACTTAAAGGATGTGTCTTTCTTAAGGATATGGTGAAAAGGTTAACATCTATTTGATAGTTGAGATATGAAATGTCAAATTGATTAGAGCTTCCCCTACAAGCTATAGAGTTGCTTAAGGTGGGTAGGAGGTGGCATTTCAAAAATTACTCTAACTTTGGTAGGGTCTACCTAGATTTATCAAAGGGAGACAATGAAGCTAATGAGCTTTCCAGAAAGAACCCCAAAGATACATTTCTTGGGGTTAAAGTGGACATGGAAATGGATAAGGTATTCAAAGATGATTTTGAGGAAATCTAAATCAACCTTGTGATAGTTGGATATACCAAGGAGATCATCCAAATAGTCCTCTATTATTTTATGGGTGAGGTCATGGAGATGTAGGTCATGGCACATTGGTAGCTTACACCAACATCTTTTAGACCAAATGGCATGAATCTATAACAAATTTTTTTACATGGAGTAATGAAAGATGTTTTATTTTGATCTTTAGGTGTAATCAAGATCTGATTATATCCCAAGAAACCATCCATGAGAGATAAAATTTTGTGGCTAGATGTAAGATCAACAAGTTGGTTGATGCTGGGGAAAAAAAGTCATCCTTTGGGCAATAAAAATTAACGTCATGAAATTTGATGAAAAGGAAAAGTACCCTTGTAGTTTTGGTAATGAGAACAATGTTAGAAACCCATTGGAGTTAATCAATGAATTGGATAAAGTCAATGGATAAGAGGCATTGAATTTCCTCTTTGACTAAGAGGGTGATGTGAGGGTGCATGCTATGAAGATTTTTCCAAACGAGCTTAGCATCAGGATGGGTCATAATTTTGTAGAGAGCAATGGAAGGGTCAATCCTAGGCATATCCTAATAATACCAAGCAAATACTATGCTATGATCATGGAATAAGGAAGGGTAATCCTATTATTTTGCAGGATTCAAGGTTTGTCTAATTTTGATGATGTGAGGATTATCTTAAGTACCCATGTTGACATCAGTGGTAGAATCATTCAACATGGTTTGATTCTCAAGATGAAGATATTTATGGATAGAAGAGTCCCCTGCATCGAGGTAGGTGAGAATAGAATCATCATTCTGATGTTGGATGGTGTTGATGGTAGGAGAATCATTTTATACCATTTCAGGATGGATAAGAGGAAGGGTTTTAGTTTAGCCATCATTTTGATAGGTTAGGGGGCCCAAACTAATGGTATTGATAAAAAAAATTTAGATAGGATGATATCAGAGTCCTCTAGCTTTGAAGGAGATGGGGTTGGTGATGATGGGGTATCCTCATCGATGGTGGTGATGGGTTTAGGTGAGGTAGGTTCTTCTGGTGGTATGAATCTAAGGCTAAATAACTCATGAGGTTTTTGAGTTTTGATTATGGGTAGCTCATGAGGTCCTTATTCATAAATGTTAGGCTTATGTAGAAGCCACTAAAAAATGTGGAGGTTAGGCTTAAATTAAATCCACTCCAAAATGATGCCAAGCACCTGCAGATGGAATAAGGCATTTAACTACAAAGAATACTTGGGTAATAAACTAAACTTGGAAAGAAAAGAAGTCAAATGTGTCATGCACATTGCCCTAAATCACTGGTGTTTGAAACATGGATTTTGATCTATAAGTTATACCAACTACTTAATATAAAAATGGAAGTGAGAGGCATCATGCTACACATGATGCCCCCTATATCTGGATTCTTAGAGAAAAACTATACTAAAACTACTAAATTTGAACTAGTATGTGTGTGCAAAACTATAGCTGAGCTTACCTTTCTACCTATTTTTGAAAAATTCAATTTTTTTTCTATTTGGATAGGAATGCCAAAATCAGACACCCTATTATCTGGTGCGATAGTATAATCTTGGAGCTTTTAGCCTGAGCTAATTTTAATGACTGTTTTATAATTATCACTACCTGCCTGGTCTATTCTTCCTAATTTAAAGTCTGGATACTATTTTAGGTGTTTTAAAAGTTAATTTTTTGATTGGTAGGAGCTTTAATCTTTGTGACAAAACCCCTATTTATTACCCCATCTTTTGAGTGTATGAATGAAGACCCTACAATGATTACCCTAAGAAGAAAGAGTCTTGGAAGTGTGTTATGATATAAAATACATGATATATCAATGATAATTGTTAAGATATCTCAAGATATAGCATGGTTTGTAATGTATATTATTAGATCAACATGGGTATGCTTAGATAGATTAACAATGTAATAACATGTGAAATATAGTGAACTAGAACTAGAATTATGGTCAGTTGTTATTTGTTAGGTGTTAATTGTCAAGGAGGGATGGAGTATGGTGTCCATCATGGCATCTAAAAAAACAAGATAATTCATGATGTGGATCATGGCATTGAAAAAAATTGAGAAACAAATTAAGCAACAATAACGTAAGGCAAGAAGTAAGAAGCATACAAGAGTGGCCAAGGGGCCAATCAAACAAGGGACATGGGTACATATCACTCAAACTAGAAAGCAAGCATATAAGACATGTTCAAATGCCACATACACATATAATTAAAATAAGCTAGGTTGGCATAGGGGCCATAGACACATAGAAGATTACAAGCAAAATACATTGGCAAATATCCTAAGGCACACAAAAAAATAGAATCAAATGACATTGGCAAATGTCCTAAGGCACATATAGGAAACAAAGAAATAACTGATAAATGCAATCACATCTAGCTATGAAAAGCAAGAAAGGAAAACATGTAAATATTAGAAACACAATCACATCTAACTAATCAAAGCAAGAAGTGAAAGTATGCAAGACATGTAGTACACGACTAGGTATATGCTAAGAAATACACAAGTGCTATACTAGTGAGCATTGATAAAGTAATCTGTGTAAGCTAGTAAGTAATGTACATCATCATTATAACTAGAGTGTGTGGTATATGAATGAGATAACTTGGATGGTGTAGTCATGTAGAATATACCCCCAGTGGGTAGATATATTGATATGTGTCTTGAATGTATGAAGTAGGATGCCCCCTCAATGGGTAGAGTGAAGCAATCAAGGATCTGGAAGTCACTACACACACTCAAAAGAAGATCAAGTGAATAATGATAATGTAGATAAATTGAAAAACAATAACATATCAAAACAAATGTAAGTCTAGAAGTTTAGTAGAAATGTAAAGAATGGATGATGCATACAATTGAAAAGATTTTGTGTTTTTGAATTATTTGAATGTTTTTGTATTTTAAAATGTTATATTATTTTTGGTATTTTTAAATATATGCTATGTAAAATCAATCATGACAATACTATGTACATGTAATTTGAAATAAAGTTATTTACAAGCAATTTGAAAAAATTATGTATAATACAATGCTAGACTTGGAATCTGCGTAGATGCATAATATTCATTAGATTTTTGAGTTTCTTTCCTTCAAGTGAGGCTAGATGATACAATTTAGGGATAAGATTTCTAGTAATAATGTATGGACCTAACCAATTTGGTTTGAATTTTCCTTTGATTTCTTCTTTGGAATTGATATTGAAAAGATTTTATTTGAGAACAAGATCAATAAATTTGAATTCTCTAGTGTGAACTCATTTATTGTAGGATCATTATATACATTGCTGGTAGATTCTGAGATGTTATGATACTTGAATGCATGTGTTGTCTAACTTCTCAAGTTGGTGTAGACACTTTTCATGATACTAGTCATCAATGAAAATACCTTTAAGGGAGACATGAAGAGATGGGATTTATAATTCCAATGGTAAAAATTCTTCTGTGCCCTAAATGAATGAATAAGGAGTGGCTCCTATGGGCATGTGGATACTTGTGTGATAGGCCCATAATGCAAAGACTAGGTGATTGTGCCAATCATCTCCAAATTTGGTCACTATTTTACTCAAAATGTTGTTGATGGTTTTATTAGTAGTTTCTATTTGACCATTTCCTTGTGGATAATATGGAGTGGAGAATGTATGTTTGATCTTGTATTTAATGCAAAATTTATTGATAGTTTTTTTTCTTAAATGATGGTCTATTATTAAAAATGATAGCTACAGGTAGGTTGAAACATGAAATAATATGAATCATGAGAAATATACAAATGTCCTCACCTATAATAGATTGAAGTGTAACAACTTCCACCCATTTGGTAAAGTATTCTATAGATATTATTATGAACTTATGTTCATTGGTAAATTCATGGTTAATTTTTCCAATAAGATCAAATCCCCATAACATAAATGGTCATGGTGAGACACTAGGTTGTAATTATTGTGAAGGTGCATGCGATAGGTTACTATATCATTGACATTTATCACATAATTTTGCATATTGTAAACATTCATCTTCCATGGTGGGCCAGTAGTATCCCTGGTGAAGCAATTTGTGTGACATAGCCTTTCCACTGAAGTGACCACCACACTCACTGTCATGTATTTTTGTAAGAGTGATTTTGGCTTCTACTGAAGTCAAGCATCAAAGAAATTGTCCACCAAAGGATCTTTTAAAAAGGTCTCTATTGATGATTACATAACAGAGTGCTTGTTTTTGTAACTTGCATTTATCATTTTGGGAGAAAGATTCTAGTGTAATAGATTTGTTTAGAAAGTTATAAATATCAGAGAACCATTTTAGAGTTATAGAACTTCACGTAATAGCTAGGATGGAAATGGAAAACAAATCCAAATTGGATATTGATGGTGATTTTAATCATTTAATTATAAAAATAGCTTGATCATTGTTGATATCAATAGGAATCAAAGATGTGACATTTGCCATTGCATCTATGTATTGGTTATCTTTTCTTGGTATACTTTCTATAGAAAAGTAGTCGAACTATGATGATAAACATTATACCATATTTTGATATAGGATAAGATGTTCTTATTTTGTCTGATAGACATCATTGAATTGATTGAACATAAGCTGGGAATCACCGAAGACCTGAATAGATCCAATTTGAAGGGACTGGGTGGAAAAAATACCTAAGATAAGTGCTTCATATTTTATGGTGTTTTTGGTACAGGAGAAACTTAATCAATATATAATAAGAATTGTGTGACTAGAAGGGTTGATAAAGACAATACCTACCCCCATATTAGATGCACATCAAGAACCATCGAAGACCATGGTCTAAGTATCAGAATGAGTAGAATAGGTAGTGAAATCATTTCTAAATGTGTCACTAATAATATTAGTGTCCAAGAGTGGTGTGGTTGCCAAATGGTCTACAATGATTTGGCCTTTTATTGATTTTTGGAGAACTATTTTTAAGTCAAACTCTATTAATAAGATGACCTATTTTGTGATGCGATCAAAGAGATGTGGTTTTGCATGAGAAAATTTAGGGGATCTACTTTTGTGATAACCCGAGTTTCATTATTTACGATGTAATATAAAAGTTTTTGTGTGGCAATAACTAATGTTAGACATAGTTTTTCTATTATAGAATAGTTTTTTTGTAATCAACTAATGTGTGATTGATGTAATAAACTACTCACTCGATATGTTGATCATCATATTTTTCTAAGAGTGCTCTTAATGTATGATACATTCTAAGATATATAGAAGGAGAGGTTTGTTAAGTATAGGTAGTACTAAAATAGGTGGATTAAGAAGATATTGCTTGATTATATCAAAATTTTCTTAATAGGCTTGGTCGTAGACAAAATTTGGATCTTTCTTTAATAATGAATTGAGTGACTGAGTTTTGTCAGCAAGCTGAGCTACAAAATGGCATATTGATTGGATCTTGCCTTGTAAGGATTGAAGTTATTTTAGGTTTATGAGAGGTGGAATGTCAATAATTGCTTTGAATTTCTTAGGGTCAACCTTTATGCCATGTTAGAAAATAATGAAGCCTAAGAGTTTGCCTAATGTAACTCTAAACACACACTTCTTTGGGTTCAATCAAACATTATATTTCCTGAGTCATTTAAAGATGTATCATAAATCAATGGTGTGATGATGTCATTATTTATATTTAGCTAATATATCATCAACATAACCTTTGACAGTGTGGTGAATTAAGTTGTGAAAGATATGCATCATGGTATGTTGATATGTGGCTCTGGTGTTTATTTATCTAAAAGGCATGTCGATATAGTAAAATGTGCCCCAAGGTGTTGTAAAAGATGTTTTCTCTTGATCTTCTTCAGTGATTTTGATTTGGTTATATCCTACATATCCATCTATAAATGATAACATTTCATATTTGGCAATGTAATCTACAATCATGTCAATGTTAGGTAAAGTAAAATCATCTTTTGGACATGCTTTATTTAAATCTTGAGAATTGAAACAACACCAAATTTGTCTATTGGGATTTACCATAGGGACTATATTGGAAACCCATTCAACATGTACTATTGGTCGAGTGAATCCAACATCTAAGAGGAATTGGATCTCATCTTTGAATAAAAAATCCACTTTAGGATGCATTTTGTGAATTTTTTGTTTAACCAGTTTAGCATATGGGTATAAGGGGATCTGATAAACTACTATAAATGTATCAATTTATGACATATCTAACTAATACCAAATGAATAATTATAGAAAATTTATTAAAGTTTGATGAATATCTATATCCTCTTCATTTCATAGGGTAGTGGCTAATAGGACAATGTAGGGATTCTGATCGGTTCCAAAATTGAAATTAACTATTTCCTCATTAAGCAATGTGAAACGATCAAGTGTGTTTGGGGTTATAGGAATATTATCATCTAAATCAAATGGTATGACTTGGGGAGAATCTAGATTTTATCTAAAGTATGTGTGGGTATTTGTGTAATGAGGAAATCTATTTTTATGATAGCAAGATGGGAGGTCCTCATATGCTCTGAGAAATTATAAGAGGGATTCATCATTAGAGAATTCATCTAATGTGTACATATCTAGTGAAACCTTATAATTAATAAGATTAGGTTAGATCAATGACAACTTTGAAGTATGATTAATAGTGTGGTCTATCAGTGTAATGGGTGGAGAAAACTCTATATGCTTTGAAGCGATGAAAAAAGGTTTATCATGAAGAAGGGTAAGCTAAAATCCTAACCCTTAATTTCCATGTTGTGTGGATGCCATGATAGGATTGATGATTCCTTATTCATGATTTCTAAGACCTTTGACATGATATCCCATCTTATTAAGACATTTAAGTGCAAAAGGGGAAGTAAATTGGTGATTTGGTATTGATGCTATTACAAAATTTAGAATTATCTGATGCATTACATGGTCTGAGGGTACACTATGAGCAATGGGTTATGTAGGTATATTACCAAGATTAAAGTGTAGAATATAATTCTATGGAGATTCAACAACTTGGAAGTATTAAAAAGGTTCATTATCTATTGGGCATGTGTAGATGTAGCATTTATGACTAAATTTAAGACAAGCATGAAGTTTATAAAGGATTGTATGCATATCATGAATCCAAGGCCAATCAAGTAATACATTATAATTAAAGTCATTTGGCATGACTTGGAAATTAGTTTGTAGTGTCTTAGGTCCCAAAGTAAGATTGAGTGTTATTTGACCCATGACATTCTATGGAATGTTGTCAAAACCTCTGATGGTCATGTCAGAATGGTCTAGATCATGAGGTTGTATATTAAGATGTTTAAGAAAATAAATGTTACAAATGTTGAGTCCTAAACCATTATCAACTAACACTATTTTTACCCACAAATCATTGATTATTAATTTAATATACTGAGGTAGATGTTGTTCAAAGGAGTGGTGTGGGGGTAAACCCTCTTTCTCAAAGGAAATATGCTCTTTTGTCCATTGTGTTATGTTGAAGATAGATGCAATGTAAGCTGGTTCAGCTGAAATAGGAATTTCAGTATTGCAAAGGGCTACATACAACAAATATTTGTAAACATTTGATCACTAAAGGAGCTTGAGAACTAAAGCTGTATCAAAAGGGGTGCTAACTTGTGTGATAAAACTATAGCCATAGGTGTAATCAACCTACCTATCTTCATAAAATTGGGTGATAACATGTATCGCATGATCTATTATAGGCATAGAGTTGGTAGTAGGTGTAAGATAAGAGTTAGATGTACCAAGTTAGTAGGGAGAAGGGATAGATATAACTAATAGTGTTTTCTTGTGTCTAGTAGTGATAGGGAAATACTCAAAAGTAGCTAATGAGTTATATACATCTAGGTAGAACTCATGAATGTGAAATGAAATCCATGAAATTGGAGTGATAAGTTGTATAGCAATATGTTTATAAAGATCATTCCACACGAGAGATAGTAAACAAGGTAGAGAGAGCATGAAATTGTGCATGAATATATAAAAAGTTTGCCATGTGCTATGTTATTTCTAATATGTTTATAAAGATAAACTTGAAAATTTTTCATATGAGAGATACAAAGTAAGTAATGAAATCTTGTATTAAAGTCAAGTACACATTGCTTTTAAGGAGAGGGATCTTATTATGTTTAACAATAACTTTCTTAATATCATCCCATATAATGAAAATCAAGCATGAAATGTAAAGAATGAATCTTTGTGCTAACATATGGTAAAATTCATCATTCATGTCCATGATAGGGCCGAGTATGGTCTCCTTATTATTTGGAAGAAATATGTGTAAAAAGGTGAGATCCATTGTTGCTATTATACGAAATCTAATTTTAGATGTAAGGTGATACCTCAAGAAAATAAAGGGACCTAGTATATGCAACTAGGGTTTTGAAAATTGATATTTAAAATTATTATGAAATTTTAAAATTTAAAGTGTATTTCTGATTTATATATAAAAGTTAACAATCATAAAAATATTGGAAATTCTTGATTAAAAATACTTAGTATGTGAAACTAGGGTTTTGAAGAAAATATTATTTTCAAAATTACTATGGAATTTGAAAATTTAAAGTGAATTTTTGATTTAAATATGCAAGTAAAAAAAATTAAAAAATATTCCTAAACTTAAAAATAAATTATTTCTAGGGTTTCTAGGGTTTTTATGCACAAATGAAGTAAGCCAAGTTCACCAAATGATTTAACAGTTTTGGGAATAATAGAGTCCTACTCCTAATTTATTTAAAGGTATGAGTTAATTAAATCAATAAATAATATTATGATAATTAACCTACTAATTTGTATAATTTAATTGTAATTTAAACCTTTCTAAAAATAATATTAGATGTGGAGAAAATAAGACTTAGCTGGAAATAGATTGAGACAACTGAGATAGGGTCTAAAATTCACTGTGCAAGACTAGGACAATGTCTCAAATCAAGATCTAGCCTTCATACTCTAAAGAGGGATCAAGCCATATGTAGTTCTCCCACTTGATGTGCTTTATGAAATTATGTATATGAAATTGAAAAATGTTAAAATTGGGTGTGCTTGAGGTGGATAGGGACTAGTGTAAGGATTTGAATAAGCTTGTGGCTATATTAGATGGCTGTATGAAAAGAATAGGGAAATATGCCTGAGTAGTCTTGCTTATATTCTTGCTTGTTTTGTGATATTTTCCAACCCCTTATAAATGAACTTTGAATGGGATTTTATAGAGATCTATTGGTCATGGGTCAAATGTATTCACATTAGGATAACAAGAAGAATGATAGGAATAAGAATGAAATGATCATTGGAGCTTAAAATTCACTTGGATAGGTACATCAAAAATGGATACCCTAGGGTCTAATGCTATAGTCCAAGTTGGGTGCTATTGTCCTGAGGGTACAGGACCTGGGGGGATAGATTTGTCATGGGAAAAGCTACCTAGAGGAAGTGGAATCACTATCTCAAAGGCTATAGATGAATAAAAATTAGTGAAAAGGTGCCTAAGAGGGTCATGAGAGAAAGCAAGAGGGACCTATGTGTTGGGTGTCATAATCCACACTCAAGTTACCGATTTTCACATTTTATATGACTACAACTTGATTGAAGCTTTCATTAGAATTTAAGAGGCAGTCACTCAACCCCTGGCAATGCCAATATCATGTTCCCTAATTTGTATACCCCACCATGGAGTGGGGTTGGTATAATGTTGGGAGATGAATCCCCAAGTCAATGCACCCCTAAATAACTCATGGGGAGGCGATGAACTCCTGGTAACAAGCCAAATGCATAAATATAAATAAATGAAAATAGAAAGACTTTAGAGGTCACTTTTTAATAACTCAAGTCACTCAGAACTTGGGGAGAACATACATAACATTCTTTTTAACACAAATTTACAAACAACATTAATAAACCAAACACTTATGGTCATCCTAGTTCCCTAAAGGGGATGATGGGAGAGCATACACACTAAATTTTGTGTTTTCAAAAATTAAATAATCTAATCTAAGTAATTAAAGCTAGCTAAAGAATAAACAAGAGTTGAAAAAGCCCTTAGGAGCTCTAACTAAAGATGTATTTTCTTTTGTTAACACTAAATTGAAATGTATTTGAAATTTTTGGCCCCTTGGCTATGTTTGCACTTGTAAAAAAACTTGGAAAATTTAAAACTACAAAGTGTTAAGTGATTTTTAATCACCTTAAACAAATGTGAATGAGTTTTAACCTTTGTTAATTAATTTTGACTTTGAAAAATGAAAAATTGATTAAAAATCATCCAAATTTCTTCTTTCTTGGATCAATTCTCTACAAATATGGTTAGTGGATTAATTTGTGTTTAAGCCAAGGTGATATTCCTAAAAGTTAGCTCAATAAAAACACAAAATTTAACTCTTAGGGTTATTAGAAAAACATAAAAAAATCATTGATAATTAATACAATGATCATCGCTGATTTCAATGATCAACACCAATTTGGTGCAATTTTTGCTAATTCCTACAATCACACCAAAGATAGATGTGATTTGAAATAAAAACACTCTTGATAAAATTTTTTTCAAAATCAAGCTTCTTACTTCCCTATAAGAAGAATGTTAGGCAATAAATATATTTTTAGGCACCAAAAAAGCAAGAAAAAGTTGTTTTTTACTACATTTTTGGTTTGTTATGTTTTGACACAGAGATCATTAGTGATTTATGCAGTGATTAATATTGATTTCAATGATTGACACTAATTTATTATGATCATCACTGATTCCTACAACTCGGTCAAGAGCTCAAATTTCTTCACTTTTTTGGCAATTAGATAAAGAACTTGGCATAAAAAAGGTTAGAAAAATATTCTAAGAAGTAACTATAAAAGTTTTGTGGGGTGCAAGTCCTAATGGGCATGCCATTATGTAATCAATAGGAATTCAAAAGGGGAGTTAGTATTGTGTTAGTATGATGAAAACCAAATAAAAACACACTAATAAAACTAACACCTCAAGCTTAGACGCTCAGGGAATAAGAGAAGAATACAAGTAAATATCAATAGAAGATAAAACAAACATTATTTACTTTCTTTAAGAGAAATATTTTTATGTTTCCCATGGAGGAATGTGCTTGATCATGTGCTCAAAGAGTCTTTGACAATGGTGCTTCTTGAATCATCTCTCCTTGTCACATTGTCAATGTTGGGCTTGGCTTTGGCTTTGGCTTGGCTTTGATGTTTCTCTCTCTCAACAAATGAGCATTATAATATTACACAAAAGGCTACTTGAATGTATTTCTACATGATAACATTTAACCAAAAGAGCTTGTTGAATAATGGGTGAAGCCTTATATTTATAGCCTTTCAAACTAACTCTACCCCAAGTTCAATCAGGTTAGAGTTAATAATGGTTTAGTTTAACCTTAGTTCAGCTAAGGAGGGGACATGTAACTAATATTGGGGATAGAGATCCCATTTATTAAGAATGATTCTCCATTTTTGAATTTAAGGCTTTAAGGAACATATTTTAATTTGCTTGACTTTGAGGATGATGCCATCATCATGATCTCAGTTTTATTGGAATTTATTTTTTACAAAATTCATTTTCACTAATTGCACATAGAAAATTCACTTAAGAATTCAATTTTATTTTCTTAGTTAATTTATTTTGGTTAGTATTTTTGCACTTTAAAAATTATTTAGGTGCCCCACTTAATGGGTCCAAAGGCCAAACTGTCAATTTGTTAGGTTACAAGTTGACTGGATATAAATCTATGAGAGGTTAATGTTATGTATAGGATAATATCCCAAATAGAGATGCCTCAACATGATTTTGAGCAAAATTATCTTATGTGTGGATGAACTTAGGACATTCAATGATTCCCAGGCTTAATTTACATTATTTGATATAAATCAATCTAAAGTTTGATTGGAACAAAGTTATGATCAAAATGGGGTGTCTATAATTCTCAACCCTTGTTGCAATTGTGTTCTGAAAAAAAGATATGTAAATCATGAAAATTATAGAAGAAGAGTGATTAAAGTAATCTCTACCAAGGCTATGGATACCCAACTAATAGTAGAGTAATACTTATAGTAGAATCAATGGTATCTCTATCAGGGCTATAAACACCTAGTTGGTAGCAAAGTAATGCCCAAGATTTCCTTACTATTTGGTTAAAAAATATGAAATCAAAATGGAACCTATAATATTTATTTAGGTATTTATTAAAATTCTCATAACAAGGGGAAATTAATTTCATAAAATCACATACATATATCCTATGAATGAAAAGTGTTAGTATGTTGCATGGGGGAAAGAAGAGTCTTTTTAAGGGGATTGGTTCACTTATTCCTTATTTGTTAAATACAAAGTTCTATTATGATGTATTATTGAGATTCTAAGTTCCTATATACCTAGGATTATTTCCTCACTGAGTCACCATTTGTTGTGCCCTAACACACACCCCCCCTATTTTTTGAATTCAAATAAGGGCCCACTATTATTTAAAAATCCTTATTCAAAGTCCTATGAGCCTTGAAAATTCATGACATCAATTTTGACATGATTAAGTCTAAGCTTTTCCTCAAAGTCTATAGTTATAAAACTCCAAAATAAATATAATCTAATCTTGGGCATTATTTGTGATCTATTTTTAACCTTGTATTCTCATAATCTTCTCAAAGTTGACTTTATGATTTTTATTGGTTAACAGAGCTAATGTGTTACATTCTAGTATCTCTATATTTTTATGTGTACACAAGACTATTTTTAAAGACTTATAAATTATCTATGCCCATATATCTTAAATCATTATGTTTCCCAAGTTTTAGGAACTCTGAAATCCAAGCACATGGTAGGATCACACTCATTCTCAACCCTTCAACTTTCAAAGATATTTAAATTTTTGTAACCCTAGAATTTTGAAATCAAGACAAGTGGCATCATTGCATTAATAAGAGCTCACTAAATTTATATACCTTTAAGGCAGTTAGGTCATCATATGCCATCCATATGGAAAAACCACATTCAACCGTGACAAAGATCATTTCATAAAAAATCTAACTCTTATGAGTCCCTGAGCTTTGAGATTATGACACATTATATAATCATATGAACTTAGAACCCATAAGGCTAAATCACATCATAATTATACTAATATCCCAGATCCCTAAGATTGGGATAGGTGCGAAAACCTTATTAAGTCAGAGTACTCAAGGATATGTACAAATATAATGGCCCTACAACCTTTTAGTCGTGAGTCCTTGAGTATTTGAATCCATGAAATCACACTGCATGTCAACATCCTAGCCATTCAGAGTCCACCTAGAAGATGTAGAGTTAAAAAATTCAAAATAACTCTGGAGATTTGAGATCACCCCTAGTGACTCAATCTTTTTAACTCAAATCCCATAGAGCATACAAAGTAGGATTATAAACCTAAGTACCTTAGGTAAATGAGATGAAGACAAATGTCACAATTAAGTAGATGCATGGAAAAAATGTAAATAAAGTGTTCAACAAATAAGTAAAGGTCGGTAAGTAATAAATCAACACCTATCTTAAATTGATATCTAGGCACATAAAGTTAATGAAGAGTTGCCATATGGCAATAGATAACCCGCCAAAACTAATTGGAAAATTTAAATCTAAATGAGGACAAAATCAAAAGCCATTATTTTCATTGATTTCACATGCACTATGTAGTCAAGGCTCAGACTTTGGTAATATATGTATAATATAAGAAACATCAAGTTAGTTTGCCATTAATCTACAAGTTGAATATTACAATTTTGATAACTCAAGCAAATAAAAACCATACTTTTCTTAGTGAATTCACAAGATATTTCAGTCAATCCATGAAATAAATATAGTCTCAAATTATATAAATGGATTCTCCAAAAATAAATATGCATCCATGCCCCCTCTTCATACTCCATTTCTAGTAGCACTAATACACAAACACTATGTTTGACAAGGGTGCTCTATATTTCTAGTTTCCTTATATTCGACTATCTATAATGCAGTGGAGGCCATAAAGAACATGGAATTACATAATACATATAATCTTTACAAGATCATCCATCTTAGGAGGATCAATAATAAATAAATGAAATATTATCGATAAAGAACATGGGATTGCATAATACAACTGTAAAATCTATGGTAATGCCTTGTATTGACTTGCTTCATGATTTATCTTTTATTAAACTTTCATTGGATATTACTTGCATATTAGAACATGAAAAAATGTATTGGCATATGTTTTGAGGTGAGCATATGAGAGATATATTAGGCTCTTAGGGCACAAGTTTTCTTATAATTAGGTTTCAACCAATGTTTAGATGGAGCAAAACACTATAGAAGAAAAATTGAGATAATGGTTAGTAAAATGGATAAATTAAATCCTAAGGGAGGTATTTACTCTATTAGCATAGTCATGTTTAGACCAAGCATTAGATTAGCAATGACACTCTTAAATAGGTTATATGAGTTCCTTAGTATAACTTACATGAAAGTAGAATCAGTGCCACTGTTGGATATTCTATTGAGCTTAGATAAAATTATCAGTGTCAAATTAAAAGGATAAATGCTTAAACTAAAACAAAGGATGGTTGATGATAATTTTTATATTATGTCTTACTTGTTGGATGTACTCATTGGGATTGAAAAAATTCATGAAGAATCATAAGAGGTGTTGGTTCTTAGTTGTACACCTTGTACACTCATCCTTGCACACTTGAGAGATAATGGCAAGCAATGATGGAAAAACTAGTAATATATCATTGTAGTTGAGGAAGGGTTTGGCATCAAGACTAGACTGAATGTATAAAATTACCAAGAGACACTTATGGAGGGTATGGTTAGCTCCATGCTACTTTTGGCTCTACCTAAACCAAGGTGAGATAACCTATGGAATAAATTGATCACATGGAGGGATTTTCTAATTTAATCTCCATGGGGATTCTTGGCACAAGGAAAAAATATAACTAGAGCATAACCAAGTTTGCACACTTCATCTGTGAAGGTTTGTCACATAAAATGCACAAATGCTCTATGTCATACATAAGCTACTAAAGATAGATGAGGGGATGACTATAATCTTCATTATATAAAATATTCAACAACAGGGGCCAGATGGAAAAATACAACACTAGAAATTAAAGCACAAAGTGTAAACACATTTCAAATATGTAAGATCTTATGCATTTTCAAGGAAAGTAACACTTATAGTAGGAAACAAGGTGTGTTATTTATAGGGTAGGACAAGTTAGGTGATTAAAAAAAAGGTTGGCATGATGGTGGTTCCCAAACAATAGGGTATTTAGTAGTATTTCATACAATATTCCTTAACAAAGATGTAAAAAAAATTCAAATGCAAGATAATGGTAAACACTAAATAATCCTTGAAACCCTAGAACATACACTAAAACTAGAATCTCAAATACTTTATCCTACTAAATTCGTAAACCTAGGGTGCCCTTAAAAGGTATTCAACAACACATTTCTAAATATAATTGTTGAAAGGGATTTATAACCTAGGTACATGTTCAGAATGACAACCAGTAATGAACACAAACCCAAATATCCAATCAACAGAACTTGTAAAAAATATTCTTGCATTTCATTAATAAGATACAATAAATAACCACAAGTATTTTCCATTTGATTTAAAAGGAAATATTAAAACATCAACACTTCAAAATGCTACTATGAGGACAAGCCTAGTGAGATTTCTCTTTTGATAAGGAATACATAAGCATGCTCTTAAAGTTTGTTAATGGCTGTAAAGATACAACCACCTTAGCAAGGGAGACAAGATCTATACACAATGATTGATCCCAATTTTTTTTTGCAGAACCTAGACTTAGGGAAAATGGACACCTAAAATAATGACCTACAATAACCAATAACCAACAACCCTAAAATAGAGGACAAAACCCTTATTTATACATTTTTTGAATTTAGAATCATGGGTCACAACTTGCAAAATTTTATAACAAGATTTGAAGTCCACAAAGATACTTCCAACTAAAATATCTCCTTTGCCATGCCTGATATCTACATCCACTTACAAGAAAAGAATCATTATTGTAACTACCTTTACAAGGAATGATGAAGATTTTGAAACAAACCCTTGATATTTTGACTAAAGATGCCAATGAGTTCATGATCTAGATGGTGAACTTCATAATGGAGGATTGAATAACTATTTGTCATCATATGCTCTTGACCATTCATCTACACAATTAGAGGGAAAAAATCATTTAAAGAGCCAAATAGATTTTGTCCTCATGTGCAACTATCTAAAAATGCTTTCCTATTGATTGATTATAAATCATGGAAACTTATGGACATAAATTAACTTCTTTGTGCATGCCAAGGAAAACCCACTACCTTGTGATTATTTGAATTAGAAATCTCTAGTTGTGATGAAAATAAAAAAGATCCATGACCATTAAGAAAATATGATCTAAAATGGTAGTTAGACATTCTTTTGCACTTCAAATCATTGCCACATCCATGAAAGAACCATCAATTTTATATTTTAAACCAAATCTTGCCATATATTGACATTTGACATGCCATATTATATCTAACTAGGCATTTATGGGGACTAAGGATGATGAATTCAATTGATTGGCTCCAATATGGACACTTATCACTTTCTCATGTAATTTAACCCTTTGAAAAATCTACCTTGGCTCACATCATTGGATCATCCTTGCCTGAGCAAACGTTAGCCATAAATCTTAGGTGAGATGATTGATTTCTAATTTGTGATATGTATCCATGCCACTTATTATCTTTGCATTTGCTCACAGGGTCCTTAACTTTTCAACATTGGCTATGCACTGTCAGATATGGCTAGGACAAGAAAACATGCTCTATTGGATCATGATATGAGGGGTGGAGCATTATTTTTTGTTTATAGGTCTTGGCCCAAGGATGTACCACTTAACAACTCTATGGGCTCTTTGCATCTTACTCTATCAGTCTTATCAGGATAACGTGCTCTTGCCAAGTGGTAGTTCCACATTCATTTTATGCTTTATTGAAAAGTCTTGACTTAATACATGTCATAAATTGGATTGTGTACACTTGAATGTGTAACATAGATCTTTGAGAATGTGCTCAATCTCTAAGTCATGCCCTGTGACCTCAAAACTTGTCACACTTGTGCTTATCTTAGGTTCTTTTAATTATTCATCTTTGATTATGCACCATCAGATCATCTTACTCCATATAAACACATGCTATTAGATCTGCCTCTATTTGAAAATAAACAACTACTTCATGGGGTCTAAAATTTATGCTCACATGACCATCTTAGAACATTTAAATCCCAATAGCTAGTCCCTATAGCTTAAAGTTGATGTACACATACCCATCAAAGGATGTCCATGAGACCGTCATAAGTGTATTTCAGAAATTTATTTAGGGACTTTGTTTCATGGCAATTTGGTCTAAGTTTTTGTCTTTAATAATCTTGATTTCATCATCCGTTTGGTCTTTTGAAGAATTTTATTGGGCCTTTTGTCTTTGGATTCTTTGTCTTTGGATTTTTTGTTTGCTTTAGCACTTTTGCTTTGGGATTTTCTTTAGCACAATTATCCCTCAAGAATTCATTTAGGCATTCTATCAGGATAATTGTCTTGGATAAAATGTTTGAGACAATTTCCATAAAGGATTTTTACTTCACACTTTTCTTGCAAGAATTGAGCTTTATCAGACCTTTTATGTGGGAAATATGCCCAAAAGAATTTGGCCTTCAAATTATTTACCTTCATCAGAATAATTGTTTTGGACATTTTGTCTAAAATAATTTCCAAAATAAATTGGTGTAGACACTAGAAAACTACACACAACGGTTCTAGTTGTCAAACTAACCCATAGACCACCTTGAGACCCCCCTAGGGACTCTCCTACAACCTTTTAACTATAAACCTAAGTTAAATTGGATAACCTTTTACCAAATTAACCTTTGTCACATTGACCATCAATAATCACCCTAACCATTAATGGTTAGGCTTGACCACTGATGGTCAAGTTTTAACTACTTGAATAGTTAAACTCCAACTCAATTATAACTTGTTTTTTATTTTTAGCTATCTATTTTGTGTTAAAGATCAATACATGTTGACACTAAAAATAAAATACTTGGTGAACCTTTTATTGAATTGATTATTTCACCTCTCCTTTTTTCTTATAAAAAGAGAGGAGGAGGTGAAAGGGATCGACATACATCACTAGAGCCTCTTGCATAAAAAAATATTTTGTAGGTAATCTCTTAGTGAACCAACAATGAGTATGATAAAGATCCAAATTATCAGTGCCCATCGATCAACAACTAGACACCATTAATCTATAAAAATTTCTCCAAACTCCATTAACAAATATCTCAGCCAATCAACCCAACATTTTTTAGATTAGAAGGATAAGTATATGTTTTCAGTAATTAGTTACTTTGTTTCTATTTCACAACCAACCCAACCCAAACCTACTTTCTAGAATTCCATTCTACAACCTTATTATTTTATTAAACCAACCTAGAACCCATAGTAATCACTGATGGTCACCTTGATCACTGAAGATTTATCCATAACTATTGATGATCACCATAACCATTGATGGTCATCCTAACTATCAATAGTCACCCTAACTGCCGAAATTCACTATGTGACAAATAAACAAGTTATTTTCACCCATGAGACCTCAACCAAATCTCAATTTTAGACCCTTTACCTGATCACAGAGCCTCCCCCTATTTTTTAGACCACACCTAATTCATTTATCATTAATATTAATCTATTTATTCCTATAATTAGTCAAATTCACCTATTCATTTATCAATCACTTCTCATATTTGATTTCAATATCTTTTATCATTTATGCAATCAATTTGTCTTTCATTTTTAGAACGTAATTTTTTAAAAGTATGGATTAACAGAATCCAATGAAGCTCATGCTTCTTATATCTATCTTTCTAGGCAATTCACCTTACTATCTAACTAATCAACCATCTCTTTAGTGCTTTCTTATCAACAGGTCATTCCTCCCAAGCCAAAGAGGAGTATCTACAACCATCTAGATCATAGAGTGCAAACCAAATATAGGTTATACTAACCTCACCCTTCTTTTAAGTTTGAAAACTTTCTAATTAAATAAATATAAATAAAAAATTATGTGAGACATTTTGACATGTTTGGTGTGACCCTTGAGTCTTTTCTTGGGTTCATAGTTGCATCTAGGTGCTTCTTCCTCTTATTTCCTACTCATATAATAAAATCAAAATTTCATTTTGGGCTTGAAATTGACTGTATATATTATTTACTTATTTTTTTTAGCTCATATAGATTAATTAATCAACTGAACTAATCATAGCTTCACTCTTATCACACACACAAGACTAAACCACTTACACTTTATCAAGCATAAAAACATTGACATAAGGCCCAACTAGGATTTCATCACCTAGTGGTCACCTTTCCTGGCTATCCTACTTATATTTCATCACCAAGGGGAAATCTAACTAATTTTTTAGTTGAGTATAATCTTTGGAAATTGATATATCTTAGCTAAACACCCAATACCCTTATCACTGTGGTGTGTGAAGTGAGGGGGTAGGCCCCAATATTAAGCCACATATTGATTTCCAATATAGATCCCTTTGAGAGCCTAAACATACCCTGAAACCAACCATAGACTTATTTTATAGTACCCACTCTACAAGCTAAGTTGAATCACACAATTCTTAAATCCTAAGGCATAAGCCATAAGAAAGACTAAAAAGAACCTTAGGATTTAACGTGTTTTAATGTGTGTTTTATTTCCTTGACTTTTTCTTGTCTTATATTTATTTGAGTTGTGAGATTGCTTGTATCTTCCTCTTTTCCTTATCTACATGGTTTTAACTAGACAACAACTAAGAAACCAAGTAAATCATGACCCACCTCCTAATCATCCATCTTTCTCTTCTCCCTCATCCATGAAGTACATCTCAGATGTAGAGAGTTCTCCCCATCCTTATGGAAGTCCTACCATCCCTTGAATAATTTCCCAATTTGATGTAAATTTCATCACCTTTCTAGATAATAACCCCATTGCCCTTCAACATTAACTTAACACCATATCTCACTGTACCCCTACTTTGGTTCTACCTGTTGAACTAGCCTATTACATGCCATCCCACCTTATGGGTGACACTTTTGTTTCCACCATCTCCCCCAACCTTTAGTCACCCAAGAATCCTCCTCTACCAATAACTATACTGATAACACCATTGAAAACCAACCCACTCAACCAAATAACACCTAAACAACTTCTTCCCCAACTAACAACCCTCCTAGTATAGGAACAACCCAACCTCTAGGCACCAATACTTCCCTTATCATAGGAGTACCCTCTACTAGTGTCACCACCATTCCTCTTGTTTCCAACCTACCTACCTCTAATCCATTTTATATATTGGTTGTTTCCATACCTTATACCTTTCCACCCATCAGTACCAAAGTTACCACCTTCCCTCTATCTACTAATCGAACTATACCTCTTTCCCAAACTGTGTGAATCTCTTAATAGGTACCCATTGCACAAAACCCAAGCTACACCCCCAACCTACAAGGGTATGTACCTCTACCTTCCACCCAACCACCTATCTCCACATATTCATATGTGGCATCATCCCAGCCACCCATATCCACATACCAATATGTGGCAGCCTCTCAACCCCCACCAACTATATATATGTTGGACCTACCCAAACCCAACATAATCTACCATACAACTATGGGGGTGCACAACCTCAAACCAACTTTGTCAAAGTGTTAATGGAAAAAATGAATACTTTGGAGTCATCCATTTTTGGATCTCATAATATTTTATCATATGGATAAATATATAATGATCTGATTCACCCATCTATCCCCATTCAAACCTATCCTCCTCAATGGGAACTTCCTAAATTTTTTAAATTTCAAAGTAAGGAAGACCCTCAACAACACTTGAGAGAATTTAGGCACTCATACTATTTTATTACCTATGATGATGCTCTCCTTCTTTGTACCTTTGCCATGTCTCTATTTGGTCCATCACTAGATTGGGTACAGTGCTATAACAAAGCACTCTCTCTTTTATTTCACTGAGTTGGCTCAAACATTCTTGGATCATTTTTCTATAAACATCTCCAAGAAGGTTTCCATCACTAATCTCTATTCCATTCAACAATTTGATAATGAATTCATTGCCAACTTCATAGCCCATTGGAAAAGTTTGATAAACCAAATCTTTTTCTCTTTTCCCCAAATCAAACTGATTGAAATATTTTTTAGGGCTTGTGCCAAATACATTTCTTCTAACTTATAGGTTAAGAGCTTCAGGAGATTTGATGAGGATTTAACATGGCACAAAAAATAGAAAATAGAACCATCGATGAGGGAAAATTGAAGTTGAGAAACAAGAACTATACCTTAAAATCAAATGAGGCTTCCTCCTCTAAACCCAAAAATCAAACCAACACTAACACAAAAACAAGGGAACCAAAACTATGGTTATCCTTGAAATTGCTCCTCCACCTATAGTTATCCAGCCTAACTCTTCCAATTCCTCCAATCAAAAGACTAAGAATCAAAATTGTAACACCCTAAAGCAATTTACTCTGCTTGGGGAGTCATTTGCTTTGGTCTTAGATTTTTTTAAAAAATACAATATCATACAACTTATTTTAGTCAAACCTCCACAAGAATTTGATTCTTCTCATCCTGTACATGGCTAGTATAAGGAGAATGAATTGTGCACCTTCCACCAAGTCATTGGACATGACATTAGTAGGTGTAATACCTTAAATAAAATTGTCCAAACTCTCATTGAAAAGGGGTAAAATATATTGGATAACCCCAATGCACCCCTAAACCAATCACTTAACATCTTCAGACAACCATTTCCCAACCACACTCCTACCAACAATGAAAAAAACTAGAATCCTCTCATACCCATAAGGCCTATACTATCAATATGGTTCTTAATGAACTCATTACTGTGGAAACCATTGACCAAATCACCTCTTCTCCTTATTTTGATAAATTTTGTCTATTTCAAATCTAAAGGAAAATAAAAAAAATGACGGGGATAAGTGATTAGAATAAACATGGATTGGTTTATGCATTGTATCCAGATGTTATGAGCACTCCTCTTTGGCTAGGGAGGACTACTTGTAAGTAAGAAAACACTACCACAAGATGTTTGTTAATAGTTAAATGAGTGGCTGACAAGCTACACACTTGTTTTAGGAAGTGTGAAACTTCCTTAGAGATGATATTCCACTTTTGAGAGACAAAAGAGTAATAAATAACTAAAAGGGAGGTAAAGAGAGATAATATTACCCTTATTTGCAACTTGAGTACAATAGAGAGTGACAAGGTATAGGTGGTGTATTTTTTTTGTATTTTTAGAAGTTGTTTGGGTAGGTTTTGGAGAGGTTAGAAAATCCATAGTCATCGACTTTGGTGGGGGAGTGAATGATATTAGCTATACTACCAAGGTCAGTGGTGAAGGTGACTAATGTCAGTTAGGCTACCGAGGTTAGTAGGGGTAAATATTGCCTAAGGGATTGCAAAAAGCTTTTTCAGGTCTAGGAAATGGTTTTGATCAGGTCTAGGAGGTTGGAGAGAGTTATGAGAGAGAGTATGGTTTGGGTAGATCTGGTATGAGGTTTTGGTGTGTCAAGTCAATGGGAAACAAATGAAGAAGATTTATAACTCCCTCATGGGGGTTCAGTCAGGAGTGTAGAAAGCAATGAGCAGTAGATATGAAATGAAAGAAAAGTAATAATTAAAAGACTTATAAAATAAGAGATATACTTAGCTGTAGGGGTCACTAAATGATAATTGCTAGATTACTAGTCCTTATCAGGTAGTTTGAATTGATGGCTTGAATAGAGAGAATAAGTGGGTGATGTTAGTCCTCAAGATCTTAGTTCTTGATCATGATTGACTTACGTAAGATGAAAATAAGCTAGGATGTTGAAAGTTAAATGTCAAGATCTTGAATACAAGTAAGAATGTTTTTTTTAAATTTCTATTGACTTGAACTTCAGGTTGGAGTTTGGCGTATATCACCGATGTTAGTGATCCCAATGATGTTGACTGTGGGTTGATTGACATCAGAGGCCCTAGAATAGGTAAACCTTACTATTTTTGGCCTATTTTCTATTTTTCTTCATGTCAAGTGTGGCACCCATTACAAAATAGTAAAAATAAGAGGTTAAGAAGGAGGTAGTTGATTATGAATTTAGTTTGGAAGTGAGAATAAGTCTTGGGTAGTTAGGATGAGGGGACTTGGTCTTGAGGTGACTCATCAGGTGAGAATTAGTCATAGGGTGAAGTGGATAGGTAAGGTGGAAAAAGGGGTTTTTAATTAACTTAATTAAGTATTTTTAAATTAATTAAATGCATGAGGGGAAAAGCATGGGTTAGGGAGGTTAATTGTTATTATTAAAATATGGGCTAGAAGGGGTTTTGACACAGGGAGTTACACACATGTGTGTGACATAATTTTAGTGTTTACATTTATCCCTTTTGGTTTTGTAATTTGTATTAACAAATTTGAAAGACAAAAATAGGAGTTAGATGCTCCAATTATTGGATGAGATATCCCCCCTCAAAATGGGAATCAACGAAGGAGAAACTATCATCAAGTACCAGTTTAAAAAAAAGGTAATTGGGTGAGTGGTGAAGTATTGAGTATCACTTCATATGCATTTACTATTATGAGCTATAGTCAAAAAGTCAAAAATAGGTAAGGTTGAGGAGAACTCAGATACAAATAACCAAAACATAGCCTGTAAGTGATAGATGAGAGGTCAAAATAATCAAAGTTGTAGCTCTAATGGTCGATGTGTCCTTGGTATCTAAATTAAGAAGTGCCCCTAGGAAACACAAAATGGTTTAAGGTGATAGGATGAACTTGGTTTCCATCCAAAACACCTAATATACATGCATATTCATAATAGCCAACTATAGGAGAATAACATAAGTGGTCAAGACAAACAATGCTAGGTTGGTGTAAAAGGGCCAATGAGCTAGGAGATATTCATGATCTCCAAGCAAAGTCATTATGGGTAAACATTTAAGGGATCTCCAATGGAGTTTGTCATGGTTAGAGAGATATATGTGATCTCCAATTGCCCCAGTGTATGGGTAAAGTCTAAAAAAGTGTATTGGAATGGTGTTGATGTCGATGACATGGTCAATATTAGTAATAAATAGTGCTGATGTCAGCATATTAGGGAAACATTACTGATGTTGGTAGGTGTAAGTAATGACATCAGTAGATGAGGTTAAGAATGCCAATGTTAGTAACTGACCAAAACCAAAAAAAGGGGGTTTGGTGGCTAACCAAACTCATTTGTAACTTTGTGATTAGAGAGAAAAAATAGAGCTTGTAGAGCGACTGAGATGGTAGATCAAGGAGGGGACCTAGCAGGAGGCACACCACCATAGGAGCCAGTTGTGGCAGTCAGGAGGAGATAGACAGATAAGGTATGAGTCTCTGTTAGTTGTTTTGAATTTTTTTTTGGGTAGTTGTAGTTTTTAGGCTAATTTAGAGGTGGGGGTATAGAAAATGTTAATAGAGGGGTAGAAAATAGGGTATGGTAGTTTTAGTATTAGTTGGGGGGTTTTTTGGGTAGGTTTGTAGGTTAAATTTATAATCTTGGTTTGGGTCATTCAGTCCTAGGACCGAACTAGTTTTCAACATAGGTGAGGTCCATCAACATTAGCTAACATGACACTGAGGTTGGCATGTGATTACTAACATCAACTGACACTTAGGCCTATAAAGCACTAATGCCGATATGAATGCTGATATTGGTGACTATGAATAACTAGAAAAATATGAGAAAGGCCTAGTTTAGATCCCTAGTGGAACTTGAAGGCTAGCCTAATGACCTTAGGTCTATAAAGCACTCATGTCAACATGAATGTTGATGTTGGTGACTGACTAACTAGAAAAATATGAGAAAGGCCTAGTTTGGATCCCTAGTGGAAGTTGAAGACTAGCATAATGGTTGGCCATAGAATAAGAGACCTTGTGTTGACTGAGTGTTGCCTACATAGCTCAGTTTAGGGCCTCAGGCTAACGTAGTTCTCTTAGAGCCTAGGGAAAACTTCTAAGGTATGGTAAAAAAGTGTGTTAGGGGAAATGAGTAAAAAGGTAGGTTGAGATAGGTGAAGAGGTCTAGGGCTTAAAAGATAGGGCATATTGTCAAAGGTCAAGGATATAGGCTATGAGGCCTAGAGTTGTGATAGGTAGGTAGGCCGAGGGTGGGGAGAGAGAAGAGGTAGTAAAGCCTACAGTAGAGATAAAAAAGTAAGTTAGTTAGGTGGGTATATGGCCGAGCTAACCTTAGAAGACCCCATATCAATTGAGTGTTACCTATATAGCCTAATTTAGGGCCTTAGACCAATGTAGTTTTCCTAAAGAGAAGGGAAAAAAGGTGATGATAGATTATATTAAAAGGTATGTGACGTGAGTTGTGTGTGTGTATGGATGTAGGTGAGGATGGAGCTAACATTATAGGATCATCTACCAAGGATTTTGACATGCATGAGGAGGGATTTCATTCTAGATGAGTGAGAGCACATGGTAGCAGTGGTATTAAGAAGAGTGCGATGTTATTATCAAGTTGCCTAGGATGTGAGTCTTATGATAGCATTTATTTAGACATGGGGTCACACCACCAACACTTTCCATCTACCAATTAGAGAGTTGATAGTGATTCAAGAGGACATCTATAGGATTTTATGGATACCACTCTAGGGTGAAGATCTCTTTACATGCTCAAGAGAGGAGCATGATATACATAGGGCCGTATTATATGGAAACCATGTTAGTGAAATGACCTACCATTCAGTGAGTTTCACATATAAGGCACTCTATATGGCTGATGAGGAGCAATATCAATTGAGCACCCTGATGATGATCAGGAACATAGTGTATGAATTACTAGATGTAGACGTTGGTAGATTTTTGATTGCATTGATAGGTGTGATTTCATAGATGGTTGAGTATTGGACTATTTTAACAAAGGGTCTAGTATTTTTAGCATAGTTATACAAAGAGATGTGGGGTTTGAGACTATGATGGTGATATAATTTGTGTGTCAGTTTTCTATTACACTATTGGGTATATGAGCACATCATGGTAACATGACCATTGGGGTTACCTACCACAATCCTACCTGACTTTAGAGTTGGTTTTAGATGGTGGGGAGAGGACATGGCATAGACCTAAGTGGATGGTGTGGTATGAGATATTGCTTATTATACGCATATGATTAAGGGTTTGATCCTTGTAGATATTTTATGGAGGCCCCATCTAAAATACCCAATATTCAAAGGATAGGAACAATAGCTTGTTGGTTTGTAGAGCTCACTATGGGTTAGGGGAGGTGAGGTGGTGAATTAGAGATGGTTCCTATGACATGGGTTAGGAGGTAGTTTAGTATTCTATAGGATATTTTGCCTACCTTCCCTTGATATATGAGGGATGATATAGAGTCACCCATACCATTGCCTTAGGAGATAGATGGGCCAAATTTTGAGGAGCTACTAGTAAGACCAAGTGTTATAGATCTAGGGTGCACAACAACATATATAGATTGGTGGGCAGGTTTGCATCCCGTAGGGGAGGTTAGGAGGCCACCACCAGATTTATAGGGGTTGGTGAGAGAGAGATATACAATGGTACAAGCTTAATATGTAGTAGTGTAGGCTAGAGATATAACACATGCATAGGTATTAGCCTTATAGGGGTAGGTGGTGATGTTGTAGGGTCAGGTTAGGGCACTACTGGGCAAAGTTGTAGCACTACAGGGTTAGGTTGTTGTCTTATAGGGTCAGGTGACTATAATGATAGTAGAGAGGGATAGTCTGAGAGTAGTAGGTCAAGGTTTTCCTTCTCCTCCACCACCATAGGGATCAGTACAAGTTGAGCCTTGTGGGACCTCCATAGACTATATCTCTATCAAGATATTTGACTGCCCTAGATGAGATTACCTACTATGAGAGGGTGATTAGAAAGTTTTCATAGATTTATAGATATTCATAGTTTAGAGAGTAGGAGAGGTCTATGTCACATGCCATAGCTTCTAGCTTATGCAAATGTACATGGGTAGAGAGTGGTGATGACACTGCTTCCTCATGACCACGTAGAGAGCCTTGAGGACATTGAGTGTTAGAGTTTACCATTTTTGATTATATATGTTACATGTATTCAAACCTATGAGATGAAGATGTGAGATGTATATTTTGAGAGAGAGAGATGATATTATGATGATGTAGTTATGGACATGTATTCTGAGCACGTGCATGCGTGCGCACGCGCGCGCGCGCACACACACACACACACATATGAGATGTTCATTTATTTTGATTTTGAGATGTATCTATTGTGATAGATGATGATGATATGGATGATAATTATATGCTATGTTAATGCTACTCATATTAGTTGAGTTAGACTAGCTTTTCCCATATATGTGATGGTATATGCATAGTTGGTTTGTTAGTTTCATCTTAGCATTTTTCCATATTTTGTGATGGTGTATGCTTAAAATGAATAAATTAGTTATGTTAGTTTATTTCATATTTTTTTCATATTTGTGATGGTGTATACGTAAAATAAATTGAGTAGGCTTTGATAGTGTTGGTGTGACATTGTTTATTCATCTCAAATAGAGATACTAACATCTGATGTGGATTGCAAAATAAAGTGGTAGAATGCTCATGCATCAGCAAAGACCATAATCAGAACATAAATAGGCTCAAGAAAATGAGACTCTTTCATGACTTATATCTTTGAACCATTGTGTTTGTTAGAGAAGTGTTGTGTTTACCTTATATTAAGTGAGATTCACAATCCCTTAAAAGAGTACAAGGGAAAAAAAAGGTAAAATGAGGGAAAATGTTTGGGTATCATAACCTACAAAGTGAGGATGATATGTCCTTTTTGTGGGTGACCCAAGAGCTACTATAGGCAATTCCATGACTTAAAACTTTTTTTTTCTTTGCGTAAGATGATCAATGCGAGAAGCCTATAATGAGATTTTGTATGGGTTAAGGTCGTATAAAGTTGATCAATGTGAGAAGCCATTTTCATTTGTATTTCCTTTTAATAATAAAGCTTGGCTTAGCCATACTTTAAGGGAATGGTCTAAGCATTCATTTTTAAGTTTAAATAGCTATCCTTTAAGGGAGAAATCTATTGATAGTAGCAAAGATAAATTACGTAGCTATCCTTCAAGGCAACAATCTATGGTGAGAAGCATGAAATGAGACTTTATAACTTTGTCACATGTCCCATTTATTTATTTTTGCTTTTATTCATCGACAAGACTATAGAGGCTTAGGAGTTTTCCACTTTGAGGAAAACACCATACCACTACGTAGGTTAACTAAGTGTTTAGTAGTCAGGGTGATGAGGAAGGGAAATTAATGTAATAGGGAGGCTTAAGGGATGAGCTCAAGTTAAACATGAAGTAAAGTGATGCTTGTTTAACAAAATAATGGTTGTAGGTGTAAGGAATTTAAAGGCTTGAGTTCTGGCCTTCCTTCAAGAGAAGACAAGTGATAAGTTCCTAAGCCATACTTGTGAGTTATGATATAAGGTCCAAGCCAATTAGGAGGAAAATTACCCTATTTGCTTTTCTCCATGTTGATCACATGTTGATTTTATTTTAAGATGAGATCTCCTATATTTATATCTCACTCTTTGAGGTTTTTGTTATAAGTGTGTTTGATACGGTCTTGATAGATTTGGAAGTGGTTGAGGGATATGAGACAATGTTCATCAAGTAATTCAAGTTGAGCCAAAGGTTCTTGGTGAAAGTCATCATTAGTAAGTATGTCTTGTAGAGAAATGCAAAGAGAAAGAATCTATATTTCTAGAGGCAAAACAACCTTCATCCCATATACCAAGGAAAAAGGTGTAGCACTTGTAGGGGTTCAAATGCTAGTGCGATAAGCCCATAAAGCAAAAGGAATGTGTGTGTGCCAATCCTTGTCGGTATCATTTACTACCTTCATGAGAATTTTGGTCAATGTTTTGTTAGAAGCTTTTACCTGTCCATTTACTTTTGGATAGTATGGTGATGAGAAGCTTAATTTGATTCCAAATTTATCACAAAGATTTTGAATAGTCATGTTTTTGAAAGATTTTCCATTATCTATTATAATTTTATGAGGGACACCAAAATGACAGATGATGTTATGGTTGATGACGTCAATTTTTTTTTTCAACTTTAGTGGAGATGAGAGGGATAACCTTGACCCACTTGGTGAAGTATTAAGTGGTAGTAATGATAGAATGATGACAAAGGCATGAATGAGGGTTAGTCTCTCTGATTAGATCTAAGCCCCATTGGGAGAAGGGCCAAAATTATTTGGTGACTTGTAATGCATGAATGGGAATGTGAAGGAGATTAAATTGTTGTTAACACTTGATGCAAAATTGAATGTAATCAACACAGTCTTGATGAAGTGTGGGCCAATAATAGCTAAGTGGAAAGATATGCTTGACAACTACATGACCATTGAAATGTCCACCATAAATCCTGTCATGGACCTCTTTAATGGCAAAGAGAGTTTCAATACTATGAGGCATCTAAGGAGAAGACCATCAAAACCTCACTTGTAGGGAAGTCCCCCTAGTGTAGTGTAATGAGTGGCACATTTTATGAGGGCACATCTCCCATTATTAGGGAGATCAAAAGGGGTAATAGAGAAGGAAAGATAATCTGTGACTTGCTTGTACCATAAGTCATGTGGGTTGGTAGTTACATTTTTGACAAAGAGAATGTTAGATAAGACGTAGGAGGGTAATTTTAAGTGATGCATGGTGACATAGATTCTTGAGGAAGAGGATGAAGAGGGTATGTGTGAAGCAAGTGAATCCATCATATCAACAAACTTATTTGTAGATCGAGGAACAATTTGTAAGAGATAAGAGTCAAATGACCCCAATAACATATCTGAATGATGTTTATACCATTGTAAAATTTTGTTTTTGCATAGGTAGGAACCATTAAATAAGGTTAACCACTAGCTAAGAATCATCAAAAAGGGTTATGGATTTGATACCCAAGAAGAGAGTTGTTTGAAGTCCTAGAATCAAAGCCTCATATTCGGCCATATTATTAGTGTATTCAAAATCTAGTTTAAATAACAAAGGCATAAGATCACCATCTAGAGGAATAATAATGACACCTATACCCCCACCATATTAAAATTTAGATCCATCAAAGAACATCATCATTTAATAGGAGATGTCATTGGTGGAGAGTGTTGCAATGGATTCATTAGGGAATTTGAGGTTTGAAGGTTGATTATCAGGTAAAGGGGGAGTAGCTAACTGGTCAATGGTTATTTTGCCCTTAATAGAATTTTGTTGAATGAATTATAAATCATATTTGGCAAGAAGCATGAGCCACTGAGATACATGTTGGTTGTGATATGGTTTGGAATATATGTATTTGAGGGGATTAGTATGGGTGACCACATAGGTTTTTTGATTTAAGAGATAACGACAAAGCTTGGAGGTAGAAAAGACCAATGCAAGGCAAAGTTTTTCAATATGGGTATATGAGGTCTCATAATCAATAATTGTGTGGCTTATATAGTAAACAACCTACTCTTGATTTTGGTCATCTTGATGTGCAATCATAACACCTGGAGAATGGTCTATTGTAGAGATGTATAGGTAGAAAGGCTGATTTTCCCTAGGTAGAATAAGAACCGATGGGGAAAGGAGATATTTTTTAAGTACATCAAAAGCTTCTTGGTAATCTATATTCTAATGGAAGGAGACATCCTTTTTTAGGAGATGGTGAAAGGGTTGGAAATGATCTAATAACTGGGAAATGAAGCAACAAATTAACTAAAGTTTGATTTGTAGGCTACAAAGTTATTTGATATTATCTAGTGGAGGAATCTCTAGGATTTATCTAACCTTAGTAGGATCAACCTCAATACCATGGAGAGAAATTATAAAACATAAAAGTTTATCAGAAAGATCTCTAAAGACACATTTATTTGGGTTCAGTCAAACATTATATTGGGGGAGATGAGTAAATATGGTTTTGAGAATTATCAAGTGGTCTTCATGAAGTTTAGACTTGTCAAGTAAGTCATCTACATAATCTTCCATAATTTTGTGTAGGAGATTATGGAAAATGTATGTCATGGCATGCTGGTAGGTCACACCAACATTCTTCAATCCAAAAGGCATGACTTGATAATAGAAAGTCCCCCATGGGATAATGAAGGTTATCTTATGTTTATCCTTAAGAGTAATTAGGATTTGATTATATCTAGAGAATCCATCCATAAGTGATAGCATCTCATGGCCAACCATCAGATCAATAAGTTGTTCATTACTTGGCAATGGGAAATCATCTTTTAGACAAGCAAGGTTTAAGTTATGATAATCAGTGCAAATATATATTCTCTCGATCACTTTTGTGATAGGATAAATATTGGTAATCCATTATAGGTAGTCGATGGGTTGGATAAATTTAATATAAAGGAGGTGTTGGAGCTCTTCTTTGACAAGGAGAGCAATGCGAGGATGCATCTTGTGAAGCTTCTACTTAACAAGTTTAGCATATTGATTGGTGACAATGTTATGGGTGATAATAGAGGGGTCAATACCAGACATGTCATTATAATACCAAGTGAAGGCTTTGCTATGGTCATTAAGAAATGTGGCATAATCAACTTGCTCAGAGGAATCTAAAGATTGGCTGATCTTGAGGATGTGAGGGTTATTGTGAGAGGGTAGGTTGAATTCAATGGTTGATTCATTTAACATAGCTTGTGTTTTAGATGGGAGTGATCATTGGATATAGGAATAATCCACACCTATATATGTGATAATTACATCATCATCTTGACATTGTATAGTGCTAATAGTTGGAGAGTCTTCATCAATTATTTCAAGATGAATGAGAGGAAGGGACCTTGTTTCCTTACCTTGACGATAGGTGGGAGGTGCAAAATGGATGGAATTTATTGAAAAAAATTTAGGAGGTATAGATACCTTTATGTTAGTAGGTGATGGTAGAGAAGGTGGAGAAGGAGAGACTGGTTCTTCAATAATGGGTACATGGGAAGTTTTAATGTGTTTAGTTGGTTTATCATATCTTAGCCTATGCCTCTTTTTGTCATTTTTGATGGTTTAACTAGTGGGATATTCAATAGGTGTATGGACACCTTATTTGTAATGACCCAAACCAAATCCTTTCTAGGAACACTAATAAAGATAGGTATGAGCAAATCTAGGGTTACTTAGGAAAGAGAAGTCATAGGTAAATGGATGTGGCAAAGAAGATGGATTTCTGATAGTGAAAGCTTGATCAATTCCCCCATATGTGAAATTAGTTCAAATGTTAGGGGACCCATAAGGGATGACCATCCCAATGTAGGGATCATAATTTAGGTGCATGTGAAGCCTTCCATACTCTTTTGGAGTATATAACATGTAAATCATCAACAAATGATATTTATCGAGTGACAAATGTTGAAAAGTTTCCTCCATGGGATCCTTGTCAAGAATTTGTGTTGTTGGTATCTGTGTAATGAGGGGAGTAGAGCTTGTTGAAGCTTCAGAAGTATCATGTGAGGAATATGATATTAAATGGAATGAAAACATAATTGGGACTATAATTCATGTTACATGTTTTAAATAGAGGTGGGTTAGTAGGTATAACATGTACTTGTCCATCATGTTCAAACTTGACATAGTGGTGCAAAGTTGAGGGTACACATGCCATAATAGGTATCTAAGGTCATCAAATTTGTATGTTATATTAAAAGTCTCCTTCCATAACATAAAAGAGGTTGGGAATAGTGTGGGGACCTACATGGATATGTAAGACAATAGTGCCCATTGTAGTAGCTATAGTATTGTTAAAGGAACAGAGTACTGCATCAGTTTGAGACATGTAATTATTAGGAAGGGCTAGTTGTTTGTAGGCATGGGTGGAAATAATATTAATACTAGCTTACCCATTGATCATGACTCTCTTTACATGAGTTTGATTAATATATGTAGTAATAAAAAGGGTAGAATCTTGATCTTTAGGGTGTTGAAGTAGAATTTCTAAATTACTGAAAGAAATCAGGGAAATGGAATTAAGGGACCTGACCAAAGCTGCAAGAGGTTGGGGATCATCTAATTATACCTCAATCACTTGAAAGGCACTAATCAAAGCTTGATGATGTTGGGATGAGTTTTATATTAACTCATACAAAGACATTTTCATAGGCATTTGGTGAAGCTATTTCACCATTGAGCTTTGAATAACATATAAAGATGTTGTTTTAGGGACACCCAAGATGGAAATCTTAGGATTAGAAGGCATGTATTTGGTGAAGGAATGAGTCCAAGGATCAGAGACCTTTTCCTTAGCTTTGTCTTTTTGGTTTTGTGACTGCTTAGCCACATTAACTATGTTGATTTGTAATGTTAGTGAAGGAGGTGGTAAAGGGGTTACAATGACATATTTAGGTTTGAATTTAGGTGGAATGGTAGGAGGCACTATAGATGCTAAAGTTGGAATAATAAGAAGGTTAATGGGAGTATCATCAAAGAGAGTGTCAACATTAAAGTGTTGGTGAATGACTGCTATGAGGGATTTATAACTCTCAGTATTGTGTCTAGGTGAATGATGATATAAACACACTTGTGTATTATTAAACCAAAATGGTTTCATTCTAAGAGGAATATAAGGATTAATGGGAGGAAGAGTTATTATATAAGATTACAATAACTGTCGTAGGGAAAATCTTTAAGAGCTTGTAAGTGGGCTCACACTTATGCTTATAGGAGTGGACACCTTCTTGTGTTTCGATGTTGAAAAGGTAATTTTACATGGTGTTTTATTTGGTGACAATGTAGTTACATGTTTTTTTGTCACTTTCTTAGTGTCAGATGTGAAAGGTCTACTAGATGGCAAAGGTAGGAGTGGAGGTAACTTAACCTTTTATTTTTCTTGGGTCGACAATATTCCAACTATAGTAGAGGGGTGTGGTCCAAAAATGGATGATAAAGTTGAAGGCTGAAGAAGAGATTGGTGAGATCTAGGAAGCTTAAAATTTATCTATAATTTAGGCCATGAAACTGCAACTTGTGGTTGAGGAGTTAAATCTAATTTTACCTGTGGATGAATTAAATTAGAGATAGGATGTACGCCTAAGGGCCTGATCTGCTTTAATGTGGTAGATTCTTATGAGGGTAAGGGTTCTGATATAGATGGTTGAACTTTAGGTACTTTTGGTGAAGAAGCTCTAGCTTTGTCAAAGACCTTAGGGTAAAGGGTAGTGAGAGGATTGGCGGTAAAGGTTGACATTCATTATGTTGGATAAGGAGTTTTAAGTCAGTCCCAAAATACTGCATGATCTAGCTTCATGGAGTCAAGAAATTCTCGAGTTTTCATCAAACATGAGAAGGGTTTAGATGAAGTTGATGTAGGCCTTACATTTATGTCTTTAAAAGGATGAGGTATTTAGAAAAGAGGGAAATTATTGGTTTCTACTACTTCAGGCCAAAGGCAAGAAAGAACCACAATGGAGTCCTCTTCGACAAAGATGGGAGATGAGACATGGTCTGCCATGGATGGAGGAGAGGTAGGCAAAGAAATTTCCTCAAGAGGGTAAAGCATAGGTATTATGGCTCCCTCAACATGCAGGTGAGGCATAGGTAAATTAAGTTCCTCCATAGGTAAAAGAAGGGGTAAGAGTGGTAGAATTGGAGTAGGCACAATAGGTCTCTCATTTATTATGGGAGTAGATAATTTTGACTCCTCTAAGTGCAAAGGTGGAGTATATGGGGTAATACTCTCTATAGGTAGAGGAAAGGTAGGTGAAGAAGGTTCCTCAAGAGAGTATAATGAAGGAATGATGTTCCCTTCAACATATGGTTGAGGAATGGGTAGGGTGTGGTCTTTAAGTGGTAAGAGGATAGTTAATATTGGTGTAAAAGGAATTAGCATTATAGGCTCCTTAGGTGGTAAAAGAAGTGGTAAAGGAGGCTCTTCCTCATAAGGAAGTGGAATAGGTGAAATAGGTTCTTCTACTTGAGGAGGAAAAAAGGGAAAAAAGAATTCCACTGAATGTGGGGGAGTAGTCGATGAAATGGCTGCCTCCTGTTGAGGGGAAGGTTAAACTAGAGGTAAAAGAAAGACCATATTAATGGTATGGATATTATGATAACTTGAGTTTGTTGTGGTTTGAATAATATTTTGAATTGGTGAATATTTAGGAAAAGGGTGTTTGAACACATCCATACTTTGATTACAGGGTTCATTAGGATTATCCAAGATGAGATCACCCCTATCAAGCATATCTTAAACAATGTTCTTGAATGTCTTACAATTATTTGAATTGTGGCCTTTAACTTGATGATAACCACAAAACTCATCTTCCTTATACCAAGTTGGGATAGGATGGGAAGGGTTGAATTGTATAGGAGGTTTGATTTGAGGAAGGGTTATGAAACCTTGTTGTAATAGTTTCTCCAAAATGGATGTCTATGACTCTGTAATGGGAGTGTATTATCTATGTTCATATCATTGTTGGAATTATTTGGTTAGATTTTGGGAAGTCAAGGAATTTGATTGGTTTGTGGTTATGGAAGAAGTTGACTTAATGACCACTGCATTGGTGGAGCCTTTAGATTTTTGGTTAGAGGGAGAGGTTTTAGTGGAGGAGGAGTCATTTGATTTAGCATTTGGATTCTTACTGTGCAACTTGACTTTACCTTCATCTATAGTGCAAACCTTAAGTTTTTGTGCCATTGTAAATGCCTCATAAAATGTGCAAAAAGTTTGTACTCAGAGTGTGGATGAGATGTGCTTAGCACATGCCCTTAAAAAGAGATCAATAAGATTAGGGGGTAAGGAGAAGCAGAGTTGATTGATCAAGCTTCTTTAGCAAGTGAATTTTTTTGCAATAGACTCATCGTCAAATTATCTGATAGAATAAAGGTCTGTTATAGAAACCTTTTTAGAAATGTTAATAGAGAAATGTTCCAAGAGTATTTGTGCAAGTTGGGTAAATGATAAAAGGGAGTGCTGAGGTATAGAGCTATACCAATCTATGGTAGCACCTAAAAGAGACATAGGGAAAGTGTGAAGTAGTAATGCATCATCATGCCCTATTAAATAACGAGCATGTCTAAATGCTCACAGGTGTTGTTATGGGTCCTCTTTACTCTAGAAATGAGTAAATTTAGGGAGTTCTCATTGGCTTGGATAAGGGTGAATAAGCATAAAAGGATGGATGGGTTTATTACATATCTGATCATAAGATAACACATTCTTTGAACCAAAAATGGAAGTCTCAAGATTAGACATCTAGTCCATCAGCATCTTAATAAGGTCTAGAGGGGGATTAGTTTGGGAGATACCTCCTAAATTATATGGAACTTGTTAGGAAGTAGAGGGAGAGTATGACATAGCTTTCTATGGTTATGTTGGGGCAACATAAGGATAATGAGTTATAGGCTGTGGTGAGGAAAGAAAAGGAGCTTGTCCTATTGGGTTAGAGACTATGATTTGGTTGGTTGTTGTTATTGCAAGTTGGATTATTGGCATGGTTATATTGGATGAAGGGTGAGTCATAACTTGAGTAATTATAGGCATGAGGGTAGATGGAATAGGTACCACTAAATTTTTAAATGGGGTAAGGCTTGATTGAACTAGTTGTGGTTGTGAAAGTATGGAGGTCACACCAGGGTTTAGGTGGGATTGGGTAGTTGGTGATGCTAAATTTTGGACATTGTTTATAGTTGGATTACTCATTGAAGTGGTGGTTTGGGTAACCATGGGGAAAATAGTGGAGGCAACTAAAACTAAAGTTATCTTCATTAGAGAGGTTGGCATATCATAGATATGGTCACCCAAAGAATTATGGGTTTGGCTCATAGTAAGGTAATGCAGAAGGGCTACCACATTATGATCAAGAAATTTAGCAAAATCTTGATCTCCCTTAGGCATAATGGAAATTTGGTTGGGGCTTGGAGTATATTATATATCTAAAATATGCTCCATGATAGAATCAAAAGTGAGAGGGGAAGGTGGAAGTGGTTGCTATCTTGCATAATCGGTAAGAATTTTGGCTTGAGTTCACATCAATACCATGTAAGAGGAAGTATAAATAGTATTACTACCCTGTATTAGAAATAGAATAAGGAAAAACCAAGTTTGAGTGTAGGTAAGTTGGTTATTTTAGCTTGCTATTTTGAGTAGATGAAAATTGCATAGTCATCGATGTCAGTCGCTTGACTGATGTCAGTAGAAAAAGTTTGCTGATGTCAATGGATTAACTGATGTCGATAGGTAAAATCTATTGATGTCAATAGAGTTAACCAATGTCGATCACTATGATATCTTGGGAGATGGAAATTACAATATTTTAGAAAACCAAAAGTTGAAACTAGGTAAAACAATCGATGTAAGAGGTCTGTGTAAGAAGGAAAAACACTCAAAAAACTTGAGATAACAGTTTATACAAACTGAGTATTAAAATTAGTATTGATTTTTTGAATCAATAGGAAAACATCCTTAACAACTCCAAAATATAGAAGATAATATAAAAGTAGAAAAAGAACATACAACTAACAACTATTAATTCCTAGAGATTAATTTTTAGTCTCATGTTGGCTTATGCCTTAATTAGATAGTGAAAAAAGAATTTGGTTATCAAAGGTACTAGAAAGTAATTTAGAACTAGTTTCAGGTTAGTTTTAGTGCTCACGAGGAAATATGTGTTAGACCAGGTACATGGATTGTTATAGGAGCTTGATCTCCACACTTCATAGACCTAGAGCCAAGCTAGGCCATTTACCCAAAATATAGCTTCTGTTTAGAGTTTATACTCCACTAGAGAATGGAGTGGGTTCTCCCCTTGTGGTAAAATCCAAGTAGGATAGCTAGGTAGGGTAAGGTGTGATCCACCAGGTGATGAAATCCTGATGGGCATTTTCTTAGGTGATTTTATATGTTTGTTTGTGTGAATTTGATTTGGTTATGTAAGATAGGTGCATTACAATTTATTCAAAATTCTTGTAATTAACTAGGTGAGTTAATATGCAACAAGCAAACAATGAAATGCAGTAAGTTTTAGACCCAAAAATGAAATGTTTAGATTCGTATGAAAACAAAGATGAAATAGGAGTAGAGAATGAAACTAAATATACTAATGTGCATTCAAGAATAAGTAAAGAAGAGATTATTTTTAAATTATAATAAAAAATGATAAATTGCTTTTAAAGGCAAAGAGAAAAGAAAGAAAACTTCAGTTTAAAGCTTTTAAACAAAAAATGAAATGTTGAGTTTTTTGTTTTAAGAGAGTAGAAAAGGATAAAGTGCAAGAAATGAAGTTTTCACTATAATTAACCTATATGAATTATTAAAAAAAGGAAATGAACCCAAGGAAAACTCCAGGCTCCCATCGGGCATGCCAGAAATGTTTTGCTAAATTTTGTCTATTTCAAATCTAAAGGAAAATAGAAAAGAATGATGGGGATAAGTGATTAAAATGAACCAAAATTGGTTTGCACACCATATCTAGATGTTGTGAGCACTCCTGTTTAGCTGGGGAGGACTACTTTTAAGTAAGAAATCACTATCACAAGATGTTTGTTAGTTGTTAAATGAGTGGGCTGCCAAGCTACGTGCTTGTTCTAGGAAGTGTGAAACTTATTTAGAGATGACAATCCACTTTGGAGAGACAAAAGAGTAATAAATAACTAAAAGAGAGGTAAAGAGAGAGTGAAAGAGAGATAATATTACCATTATTCGCAACTTGAGTGCAACAAAGAATGACATGGAATAATTGGTGTATTTGGTTTGTATTTTCAAAAGTTATTTGGGTAGGTTTTAGAGAGGTTAGGAAATCCA
Source organism: Torreya grandis (assembly GCA_037957365.1). Lineage (NCBI taxonomy): Eukaryota > Viridiplantae > Streptophyta > Pinopsida > Cupressales > Taxaceae > Torreya > Torreya grandis. The sequence goes on along the minus strand of JARHVA010001158.1, from coordinate 619,940 downwards.
TAGTTGCTGACGTTGGTGGGGGAGTGACTGATATCAATTATACTATCAAGGTCGATGGTGAAGGTGACCAATGTCAATTAGGCTACCAAATTTGGTAGGGGTAAATATTGCCTATGGGCTTGCAAAAAGCTTTTTTGAGTCTGGGAAATACTTTTGATCAGGTCTGAAAGGTTGGAGAGAGAGAGAGAGAGAGAGAGAGAGAGAGAGAGAGAGAGAGAGAGAGAGAGAGAGAGAGAGAGAGAGAGAGAGAGAGAGAGAGAGAGAGAGAGAGAGAGAGAGAGAGAGTATGGTTTGGGTAGATCTAGTCTGAGGTTTTGGTGTGTTAGGTCAAGGGGAAACAAATGAGGAATATTTATTACTCCCTCACGAGGATTTGATCAGGAGTGTAGAAAGCAATGAGTAGTAGATATGAAATGATAGAAAAGTAATACTTAAAAGACCTATAGAATAAGAGATGTACTTAGCTATAGGGGTCACTAAATGATAAGAGCTAGATTGCTGGTCCCTATCAGGTAGTCCAAATTGATGGCCTAAATAGAGAGAACAAGTGGGTACTATTGGTCCTTAAGAGCTTAGTTCCTAATCAAGATTGACTTATACAAGATGATATTAAGTTAGGATGTCAAAAGTTGAATGCTGAGAGCTTGAATACAAGCAATAATGCATTTTATTGATTTTTACTGACGTAAAATTTAGGTTGGAGTTTGGATTATATCACTGATGTTGATGATCCCACAGACATCGGCTATGGGTTGACCAATGTCAAAGACCCTAGAATAGGTAAACCTTACTATTTTTGGCCTATTTTCTTTTACTCTTCATGCAAAGTGTGGTACCCATTACAAAAAGGTAAAAATAAGAGGTTAAGGAGGAGGTAGTTAATCAAGAATTTAGTTTGGAAGTGAAAATAAGTCTTGGGTAGTTAGGACGAGGGGACCAGCTCTTGAGGTGACTCATCAGGTGAGAATTAGTCATAAGGTGAGGTGGCCAGGTAAGGTGTAAAAAGGTGTTTTTAATTAACTTAATTAATTATTTTTAAATTAATTAAATGCATGAGGGGAAAAAACATTGGTTAGGGAGGTTAATTGTTATTATTAAAAAATAGGCTAGAAGGGGTTTTGACACAGGGAGTTACACGTGTGTGTGATGTAATTTTTGTGTCTACACTCCTAATCAACTTTTTGAGGTAGTTGAGTCACTAACCTATCCTTTAATATTCACATTAGAGGAGGCATCCGTTATTGTTCTACCTTTTTTCTTAACCATACAACAATCCACTCTTATTTTAGAACACACTCCTAAGGAAGAAACCACTTTCCCTATAATTCCTATTAAGGAATTACCTTCCTAGATATTAGAACCTTTTGATTTAGAAAATAATGAGGTAATAATTCCTCCCCCTTAACCCCTAGGCCTATCATTTTAATCCATTATCGGGGGACTTAGACCCATCTATAAACCTTTCTCTAGATTAGTTAAAAACTTAGAATTTATATTCAATCCTAACCTGTATCAGGCCACCTTTTGAAAATATCTTGGTACCCCTTATATAACAAAGAAGGAGCCTCCTTTATAAGAACAATCTACACTCTCCACTATTACATCCACTATCATCACAACCCAACCATTAGACACCTATACACACCTAATTATAACAACACCATAAGAACCAAACTCACCCAAAGTAACCAAATCAATTTCTACCATTATGACCAAACCCACCAAGAAATTTGGAATATTTCCTACTCATAATAGTACTCACCCATCAATAAAGTTGGATTTAATCCCACTAAACCTATCAAACAAACCCCAAACTAAGTCAACAAAGAAGGTAAAACCTCCTAGAAGCCCAAAAGCCAAAACTCTACCTCCCCTCTCCACTTTTCCCTCTATTTTTGGACCTCATCCCTCTATTTTAATTGGGAAACCAACCATCCTAATCAAAACCAAACCACCACTTTTGGTTATGCCATCACTCCTACTTTCATCAACACTTATTTTCATTAAACCACCTATAACTAAACCTCCTATCTCCTAATCATGTATAAACAAATTGCTTACCTCTCAAACATCTACATTAAAACATTTTAACCATAAGTAATCAACCTCTCTACCAAAACCAAAACCATCTACCAAGAACACTCCTTTACCCAAAACCCATATCACCAAACCTACTTCTAAAAACTTTCCCAACCTACCTACCATAACCAAGACCCCTATACCTTTACCACCTTTGATCGAGTCTTATTCAACCATTTTTACAAGGTTATTGCAAGATTCTTACTTGACCTTACCACCTATGAAACCATTTGACCTACTTAGTCTAAAACCATCCTAGTATAATGACCACCTAGTGTGCTCATATCATAAAAAACTTGGGTTTGACATGAAGAACTATAAGGATTTGCAAGTCTTGATGCATTGGCTATATCATGAGGATGGATTATTATCAGATGAGCCTCTCATGAGCCCACCATTGATCTAAGAAATAAAAACATGTACCTAATGCTTACGTATTCCCCTACTCTCATCTTAGAGTGAGGGAAAATTTAAGAAATCTTCTATCCTTACTCCTCCCCAAATCCATACCATCTATGTGGTCACACAATCACAAGCCCAAACAAAAGATAAGGAAAATGCAAAAGGTGTCCATTCCATGAACATATCCCTCTTCCACCACCCAATCACCCAACCAACACCAACCACATTTACCTTCAACCAAACCCAAAGTGTCTATCTTGGGACCCTCTCAATCCAATCCTTATGAATCAGTCCAATGAGTAGCTCTAAATTAAAGTCACCAAACACTAGTGAAGATGAGTTTATATGAACTGATCAATACCTCACCCCATCACTGCCAAGTGATGATAGAGGCTTTACAATCCATATAGGTCTAACCAAAAGACCCAAAACCTCTACTAGTATTTGTTATAGCTCTTAAACTTTCCAACCTTGTTACCTTTAGGGATTCAAAAATACCCTTCATTCATCTAGATGACCCATATCCTCCCCTCTTCATTATCACATACATCAAACAAATCTGCATCAAGAGGGTTATGATTGATGGGGGAGATAGTATCAAAATTATCTCCTCCTACACATTCAACTAACTCAAATTACCTAAGAACATTATGTTAGAAACCTTAGTGGTGTTCCTATTATTTAATGATACCATGGCCATGACTCTAGGAATTGTTATCCTTCACATTCGCCTAAGACCCCACACACTTCTTGATCTCTTCTATGTAGTAGAAGGAGAGTTCTAGTAAAACATTTTTTTGGGATTCCCTTAGATTCATTCCATGTGTTATGTGTCATCTACCCTATATCGATGCATCAAATTTGAGCATGAAGGTCACATTGTTACCATATAAGCTGACCTGAGTCCTTTTACATCATGAAACATGATGTACTGACCTAATGATATTCTCCTTCCTTCATCTAACAAGCCTTCATTAGTAAAAGATGAAACCCCATCTTCTTCTACCAACGAAGCATCCACTAATTATTCCATACCTTCCACACAAATCCCCACATCAGACCCTTTGAAATCAACCTTCCAACATCTTTTGTTGGAGGAGTATCACCTTTTAACACTAGATGGGTTTCCTACTCCTCAAGTGTATGGGAATCTTGACCATCAACCTGGTTATGAATCCAATATTAGAACCATTGTTACTATTTGGCCCTAAACTTGTCAAACTAATTTAATAAATGGGGGACTTGATAAGCCCCTTAATAATTATGCCACATATTTTTTATCTCAACCATTCACCTCTAATTTCTCTTACCTAGATAAATTAGAGTTTGCCTAGACATACCTTTATAAGTGTGCTTATAAGGGATTTGGTTTGGTTCAATATGAATATGGGATGCATAATTTACTTCCAATCAAGACCAAAAAACCTCACAAAAAACATGGCCTTAGTTTCATGCTACCTAAAAAATAAGGCAACCCATCTCTTATTACTATCATTGAAGTGGAAATCCCATCCTCACCATCCAATCAACCATCGACAACTATGGATTTTGACATCATCCCCCATAACATTTTTTTATCAACATGATCAACCTTGGACCCCTAACTTATAAAAAAGATGGGGTAATTGTAACCATTCCTTTGACCCATATTGACATGATAAGAGGTGACTCTCCTACCATTAATACCATTTAGTGTTAGGATGATGATTCCATTCTCACCTATCTTGGTGTAAAAGACTCCTCTATCCATGAATATCTTCCTCTTGAGACATCAACCATGTTGAACAAATCCATCATGGATATCAACTTGGACACTCTAGATAACCCATACATTGTCAAAATTGGCCAATCACTAAATTTTAAGGAGCTTCAAGACTTCCCCTCCTTACAATATTGTAACATAACATTTACTTGGTCTTACAACAACATGCCAGGAATTAACCCCTCCATTACTACCTACAACATAGTCACCAATCATGATGCCAAACTAGTTAGGAAAAAAATTTGATGAATGTAGCTTCGCATAGCCCTTCTCATCAAAGATGAGATTCAACATCTCTTATCCATAAATTTAATTCAACCCATTGACTATCCCCAATAGGTCTCAAACATCGTACCTATCACCAAAGCCACAAGGGGACTATGAATTTGTGTGGACTTTTGTGACCTTAACCTTGCTTGCCTAAAGGATAAATTTCCTTTACCAAGCATCAACCAGCTTATTGATGTTATAATTAGACATGAGATGTTATCTCTTATGGATGGATTCTCATGTTATAATCACATCTTAATTACTGATGAATATCAACACAAAACTACTTTCATCACCCCATGGGAGACCTTCTGCTATAGGGTCATGTCCTTTAGATTAAAGAACACTGGTGCAGCTTACCAATACACCATGACCTACATCTTCCATGAACTTATTCAAAAAATCATCACAGATTATGTCGATGACCTTCTTGTGAAATCTAAATGTTGTAAAGATCATTTGGCCTTTCTTAAGATTATCTTTGAGTGACTCATTCATTACTATGTCCATCTTAACCCTAAGAAGTGTATTTTTGGGGTCTTGTCAAGAAAAATCCTCAGCGTTATCATCTTCATTTGGGGAATTGAAGTTGATATTGCCAAAATCAAAGAAATCCTATACATGCCTCCTCCTACCCACCTCAATAAATTCTATAACTTGCATGGGAAGCTCTAATCTATTCATCACTTTATCTCTTAGCTCTCAAATTGATGTTAACCTTTCTATCACCTTCTAAAGAAGGATGCATATTTCAAGTGGAATGATGACTATCATAAGGCTTTTGATTCACTCAAAAAGTGCCTTATATCTCCACCTATCCTCATTTTTCCTAAGGAAGAACAACACTTTTACCTTTATATTTTTACTACTGACTACTCCTGAAGGGAAATGTTGGCTCATCGATGAACACCATAAAGAGCAAGCCATCTACTATATTAGCCATACGCTTGTAGAGTATGAGACTCAATACACCCATACTAAGAAACTTTACCTCACTTTGGTCTTTATGGCCACCAAACTTTGCCAATACCTTCTCAACCACAAGACCTATGTCGTAACCAACATCAACCCATTCAAGTATATACACTCCAAGCCATATCAAAACTAATGTATGGCCGAGTCACTCACGCTTTTGTCTAAGTTTTACCTTAAGTTTCTTTAGTAGATGTCAATTAAAGAACAAGCCATTACCGACCAATTAGTTGAGGCACCATTAGTAGATAACCAACCTCTTCCTCTTGAGTTTTTAGATGAGTCTTATTATCACTCTAGAGTGCACCTTGCTTAAAGATGTGTAAAATACACCCTCACTATAGTTCATATAATGGGAAATTCTTAGAGTGTGGGTGACTATGTACTAAGAAGAACCTCTAAAGAGGGCTATTTCCCTTAAGATTTATCTATTAAATCTGATTGCTATGATTTTGGGGTAAAAAGGAGAAAGGAAAACTAAAATGGAAACCTATCTAAATGGGTGATGCACTTGAAATATTTTTATCCTTTTGAAGCTATTTAAATTAATGCACACATATAAACCAACAAAATTACTATTTTTCCCTCAATCATAAATATTTTAGATGAAGGCTTAAAAGGATTTTGGGTTACAAAATTTCTTTTACCTCTTCAAATGACTTATAGAAGGTGAGATAAAAAGTAATAGGTGAGTAAGAGACCTACCAAAAGTAGAAATAATCTCAATTATATGTTGATTCACAATCAAATATAATCTATTCTCTATCAAAACTCATATACAAAACAAAATCTTCTTTATTGATGTATGGTCTAGATTACAATTTCTATTCAACTCCAATAATAATAAAAAAATGGCCTGATTAAGCAAATATATATGTTTCAAACCCTAATTATAGCTAATGTGTCATTGAAAAATGGGAAGGATTAGTCTTGGTTTACTCAACTCAAGACAACTCCATGTATAAAGATTAAACAATCATAAAAAGTTTTTATCTCCAAAAAACTTGCATGCTTTTCAAACTTTGGCATAGGAATATGGTGGTGGGGTCCAAGTTTGACAAGTCAAACTCCCTTGCACGGAAATATATACCAAATCTTGAAAGGGAAGCTCCACTTGATTTATTTGTAAGTTGATTTGGAAAAAAAGAAAGTTCTCCTTTGCATGGAAACTAAGAGTGGATGTCGCACTTGAAAAATAATCAACTAGAGCTCAAAACTAGTCAACCTCAATTAGCCTTCCTTTGCATGAAAATCCATGCCAAAACTTAGATGTAGAACTCCATTTGAAGCTAAGTTGGAACATTGAATGCATGAGATGATAAGGAGAAAAACATGACTTGTTAACCAGTCAACCAAAGTATAAGACCAATCAACTCCAAATAGCCTTATTTGCATGAAAAGGACATTGAAGGATAAAAAATGAATAATTATCTTCTTAAAATAGTATAAAAGTGGCTTGTAAATCCAAATTGAACTCCTTGATGATCAATTTTAATGCTAAACTCAAAACTAACAAGTTGATCAACAAAGTCATTTAGAGTAATGTGGAAAATCCTGACAACACAGAAAAGGGAGAGGAGGAGATGGGAAAGGAGGATATCACTAGTAGTGAGGGAAAACCTGTCCCAAAGGAAAATATAGTATCAGCTACTAGTCAGAAGGCTATATTTAACACGACTAACCCTCTAGAAAAATAGACTAATATGTCTAAGGAAGGAGAAAGAGGTAACATTTTGATAGAGGAAGTCAATGAAGAAGACAAAGTTCCAAGAGTTAGACAGGAAGAAGTAATTCTAGAAAGTACCACTAAAGGAGAAGTAGACCCATAGCTAAATATAAACATTTTCCATGCTTTGGAAGTCGGAGACCAAGTAGGAAACTACTTAGCAATAGGTGTAATAGGACAAAGTGGCAGTAATGAACAGGAGGAATGGGTTACCCCAAAGAAAAATAACCAAAAAGGTAAAAAAATTGTAGATGTTGGCACTGAGCCCAAATAAGGGAGGCCAACCCTAAGAGAAACAAGACAAAGAGAGATTGCTAGTGGTAAACAGAATACACTGGAGACCCAACCCCCCAAACCCTCTAAATGAGAATATTATCTTGGAACTTGAGGGGCTTTAATAGTCCCTCAAAGTAGTTTGAGGTTAAAAAATACATTTTAGATAATAAATTAGATATTTTATTACTCCAAGAAGTCAAGATGAATGAGGATAATTTTATGGAAATTGATGCCTATATATGGCCTAAGGTGGCTTTTTGCATTTAGTCCTACTGAAGGGGCTTCAGGGGGGATCGTCACTATGTGGAATAGTGCTAAAATCTAGGGGTCTCTTATGGCTTATAATAAGCACTTCTTGATTACCATTTTTCTATGAAATCTTTGATCTGGTCATTGATCAATGTCTATGGACTGAATAACAGAGCTTTGAGACAGAAATTATGGATAAACCTGAGTAGTTTTAGGAATAATCCTTAGAACATTAGATGGATGTTAGCTAGGGATTTTAACACTCCTCTATACCCTTCTAAAAAATAGGGTGGAATTATGGATTACTCAGACAACATGTTCGACTTTGCTGAATTCATCAATGATTGGGGATATTGGACATAGAGCTGTAAAACCAAAATTTTACCTGGACCAATAAAAGAAGAGCAGATCAAATGATTCAGGTTAAATTAGATATATTTCCTATATCAAGCAACTAGAAGGATTATCATAATATGCAGGCGCAGGCTTTCCTTAGAACCATGTCTAACCACTACCCAATCTTCCTCAGTTGGAGAGAACAGGGACATTCCAGACCTTCCCCATTCCATTTTGAAGGTATGTGGATCAAACACAAAGACTTTAGAAAAATGGTGGCCCAATGGTGGAAAATTCATATTCAAGGTACTCCTATGTTAAGAATAGTCAAGAAACTCTGACACATTAAATAAGAAGTTCATGGATGGAATAGATACAGCTTTGGGTAGGTCTTCCAGCAGAAGAAAAATATAGTGGGAAAACTCAAGGATATACAGTAACTAATAGATCAAGGGGATGAATTTGAGGACACTTTATAAGAAGAGAATATCTTGTCTTCAGAATGGAAGAATCTTATGGAAAGAGAAGAGGCTTTTTGGAAACAAAAATCTCGTGTTCAGTGGCTTAAAGAGGGGGATAGGAACGCTGCCTTTTTTCATCTCTTAGCTATGAAACATAGGAAATCCAACTCAATACATAAGCTTGTCCTAGATAATGGTCACATTATTACTAAGGATAATGAAATAAGGGAACAAGCCAGGGCTTTCTTTCAGAATCTGCTTACAGAAGAAAATAATAATGATAGAATCGATAGACCTATGAATTAATTTATTGATAAAATCCCCTATTTGATAACAGAAGAAGATAATCTAGAGATGTTAAAGCCTATATCTGAGGAAGAAGTCCATGTTGTTTAATTCTCCATGGGTGCTTTTAAAACCCTAGGTCCTGATGGCTTTCCTCTTATATTCTTTTAGGAATATTGGGAGATAGTAGGAGTGGACCTCACGGCTACTGTGCATGATTTTTTTAGATCAGGTAAACTCTTGAAACAAGATAATAATACCTTCATAGTACTTGTTCCTAAAAAATCACAACTTTCACACCTCACTGATTTTAGGCCCATTAGTCTATGCAACACTGTGTATAAGTTATGTACTAAAATGCTGGTCATGAGGATTCAACCTTTGCTAGACAAAATTATTTCTCCTGCTCAAAAAGGTTTCATCCTAGGCAGGTAGATTCTTGATGCTGTGATCACCACACATGAGACTATTCACTCCATGGATAAGATTAGAATCCCTGGGATGGATCTCAAGCTTGATATTTCTAAAGCTTATGATAGAGTCTCATTGACTTTTTTGTTTAAAGTGATCAAAAAATTTGGGTTTAATGATAAAATGTCTTCTGCAAAATTCTCAGTGCTGGTTAATGGTGTTCCTAGAGGGATTTTCTCATCCTCGAGAAGAATTTGTCAGGGAGACCCTCTCTCCCTGTACTTATTCATCATTATGGCTGAGGCACTAGGAAGATACATATAAGCAGATATAGCCTCAAAAAAGCTAGTGGGCATCAAACCTGCCTCCTCCCTTCATCCTATGGTGGTACAATAGTTTGTGAATGATACCATCTTCTTTGGCATCTCATTAGTGATTGAAGCCAGAAGATGGAAGAATATATTAAATAATTATGCTAGAGATTCGGGACAAAGGATAAATTTACAAAAAAGCAATGTGTATTTCTTCAACACTCCTAATGAACTTAGACATAAAATCATTGATATATTAGAATGGGCTGAAGCTGGCCTACCAACTACCTACCTAGGTCTCCCACTCTTAGTCAAAGAGGTATCTCCTGGATTTTGGAATGGAATTATGGAAAGAACGCAGAGGGAACTTCTTGGTTGGAATGAGAAACTACTCAGTAGTACTGGTAAACTACAACTTCTTCAGGCTTCACTGCAAGGTATTCCTACATACTTCCTGTCTCTTTTTAAAATTCTTGCGTATTTTGCTGAGAAACTATAACAGATCCAAAGGAAATTTTTATGGATGGGAGTGGAAGAAAAATAGAGAATGTCTTTAGTCAGATGGGAAAAAGTGCATCTTCCAAAATCTCATGGTGGACTTAATATTAGGTCCATCAGGAACATGAACAAAGCCCTTCTCTCAAAAGTTAGTTAGAACCTAATCCATAAAAATAATGATTAGGGGGAAATAATGTATGCCAAATACATGCATAGTATTGATGATTCCAAATTTCTTCAACAGACGAGATTACCCTAGGGATTTGTGATATGGAATAAAATGCTAAATAGTAGAAGCCTTCTCAAATAGGGAATTAGATGGAAACTTGGAAATGGCAAACATATTAAATTCTGGGATGATGTCTGGTTAAAGGATAAGGCTCTCATCACACAGGGAAACTATGGAAAGATTGCTGACTTGACTACCTTGTTTTTTGGAGATAGGGTCAGTGATTATATGGAAAATAATAATGGGATGAGGAGTTGGAAAAATCTTTTGGATTGTTGTGTGCACCGGCCTAAGCTTTTCTCAAGAGTTTGGGAGATCCAGCAGTGCATTCAGGAGATCAAAATCCCTCTCTTTCCTTGGGAGGATGAACAATACTGGTGGCTAGATAAGAATGGATCATTCTCTGTCAAATCTACTCACCATTTGCTCATTCCTAAAGCTTAGAATAAAGATGTATGGAAAAATGTTTGGAATCATAAACTTATTCCAAAAATTAACATGTTTTGGTGGGCTACTGCTCATAACAAAATCCTTACTCAAGATAACCTTCAAAAGAGAGGGTTTACTTTGGTTAACAGATGTTTCTTGTGTGGTTTAAAAGAGGAATCAGTTTCACACCTCTTTATCCACTATGAGTTTGCCTAGGAATTATGGGGCACAATACTTAACAACTTTGGTATTGAATGGGTCTACAATTCTAACCTTAAAGAAGTAATTATTAGCTGGAACCCAACTTTCACACATCCCTGGCTTATGGAATTATGGAAGCAAGCTCTGCCATGTTTGAGTTGGACTTTATGGAAAGAGCGCAATCACAAAATTTTTAAGGACACTGCTAGAAATGCTTCTCAGGTGTTTAACTCCTTTGCTAAGACCATTATGGAAAGTGTTACAATAGCTCATATTCATGTTGTAGAGAAACCCCTATCTCAAATTGAAAGCCAAATTGCAGCCAAATGAAAGGTTTTAAACCAGATCCTTGGGTATAATAACTCTGAAATACTACAGAGACTTAATACTAAATGGATCCCCCCTAAACCTAACTAGATGAAACTCAACTTTGATGGGGCATCCAAGTTGGATGGTAAAGCTAATGGAGGAGGAATTATAAGGAATGATAAAGGATGGATGTTTGTTGTCTATGCCGGTGGAATTGGATGCCAGAGCAACAACTATGCTAAAGCAATGGCTTTACTATGGGGATTAAAGTTAGCTATATCCCTAGGAATAAGGAACTTGAATATACAAGGAGACTTTGAGATGGTCATAGATGCCGTTAATAAAGCTTCAAATGTGGGAATCAAGCTAAAAGACATCATTACTGATATCTAATTTCTTTTACAAAAGTTTTTTGAAGTTGAGATTTCCCATACCTACAGAGAAGGCAACAGGGTCACTGATGCTTGTGCCAACCTTGGGTAGCAATTTTCAGGTTGGAGGGTGTGGCGACAAGGTGTTCATATTCCCTTAAACATTAGGGGGATCATTCAAAAGGAGATGACTTGTCAGGAATGAGGCGTATTGATGACCCTAAAAAAACCCCTGTTGTTACCGCTGACTCCTTTGCGAGCAAGAAGGGCAAGAAGAGAAAGGTTGATGAAGAGGAATAAAATATTAAAGATACTATGGAAGGGACCCACAAGAATCCAAGCAGGGCCACAGGGGGCCAAGGTGGTAAATCTCACAAGCCTTCCAAAATTAATAAGGAAGGATTCCCCTTCGAAGTGCTAAGGTTAGGGTGGATTGCTGGTAAACTAGCCTCAAAGGCCAGACTGATTGATTATTCGAAAAGTGGTTCGGAAGAAGCAACCCAGGAGGAAGATTTTGAGGAGCTAGAAATCTAAGAAATTTTAGAGGACACTGGAGGGAAGCAGACTACTAGGGATTTTGAGGTTACTGAGGAGCAGGGTGCTGACACTATGGGAACTACTGACAATAAGGGGAAAATGTATGTTGAGGAAGCTGGTGAGGGCACTGAGAATGAGACTAATTGGAAAATTGAAATTGGGGCCTTGAAGGACCACATTCAGAAGCTAGATAAGGTCTTTGCCAAAGGGCTTTGTAATACAATTCTACTGAACATGTCTATGCTGGAAGTGGTGGGTAATACTGGGTATGCTGACAACACAGAGAAAGAGAAACTCAATGATCTTATCAAATCAATAGTTATGTAAAGGGAGACCTCTCTAACTCTGGTCTTCTTGTGGCTTGTGTTTTGTTTTTGTCTATTGTTCTCGGCTATGCCGTCGTCTCTCTAAAGGCATTTTTTGTTTGTTTGCCTTCTTGTCTTTTTTGACTGCTAGTTTGCCGCCTTAATAAAAAACAAAGTCATTTAGACCAAAAAGGTTCAAAGGCTAATTTGTGCACTTGGACACCATGAAACCTAAAAAAGACACTATGAAACCTTATATAATTTGAAATTAGACCTGAATAACCTTCTTCATCATCAAATATGTGATTTTGATGCAAAAACCTTCACCATTGAATCAACAGGGTTGACTAGGCCTATTTTATGCCATTTCTAGTAGATTAGCTATTTTGATTAAGATGTTAAGGAAAATTATACGATTATTTTTGATTAAATTAATATTTTAGGATGAATAACAAGTTATAGGATTTGATCTCCAATGGTTAGATTCCTTTGAACTACCCTGTACTTTATTTTACATTATTTTTTCCATAAAAAACATGATTTATGCCCTCATATGTATATATCCATACATTAAATTTACATTTATTGAATCCTTTCTGAGTATAGTTAATGTTTGAAAAGGTTTTAAGTTGATCCATGGTGATTTGATGGTAATAAAATCCATTTCTTTCTAAACTAGTTTTTTAGGTGTTGCGGAGGGTTTTAAAACTCAATATTCAAACTAATAATTCATGAGGTACAAACCTCAAAATCCTAAATTGATTCCATTTAATTGTATTAAAATGACTCCCCTGACATCCCTAAAAATATTAGGCTCCTATGTAAAAGATATGAAAAGTTATCATGTAAATGAAATATGCATGTGGGGAAATGACTACATTCTGGGCTACCTACACTCTTAGCAATTTTTCATAAAGAAAAACCCCTCAACTGATATAAATTATTCATTAATTTTAATTACATATGGGTCCTCAAAAAATACTAATAATGTTTGACCAAAATCCACATGTGGTGAACAAAATGAGCATTTGAATAAGTGGCTTGGAAGGGTGTCTAGAACTTCAAAAAGTGATAAAACTCACTAAAATGAAAATATATACTTAAAATATTTAAAAATCCATAAAAAATAATTTTTGGATGTGTTGCATTCTATCAAAACACTTTGAAAGTTCTTTTTATTGAAAAGTCCAAAAAATACCTTTTTGGCCTAAGTGCCTGCAAAACACTATGTGAGCATGGTTTGCAAAAATTTTGGAGTTTTTACACTATATATATGTCTTATTATGATTTAAAAACATCATCCCATGATTTTAAAACTTTTATCTAGACTTAGAAGGTTCTATAGCACTCCAAAATGATGCCTACTCAAATGGTGATCTCCAACAAACATGCTACAAAATATTATGAAAAAATGAGTACATCCACTACTCCAATGGACATTAAATTTTTTCATATTGTTATCCAATTCTTGATGACCCTATGTACATAATTTTAGGTCTTAACTCCACCTATAGCTCCCAAAATGTTCAATTTTATCTCAATTTTGACCTCTGTGCATGGACTACCTACATTTTTGACTGAGTTTTGCATATTTGAAGGTTATTTTCATGGATTTTAAAGGTTTTAAGGACAAAATAATCTTCATTAAGCTAAAAATAATCCTCAATAGTTTTTAAAAATCCTCTACCCCTATTTTAAAGCATGTTAAGACCTCCAAACAAGGCAATTAGGCATGATATAACTCATAATTCGTACAAGTCTACATCATAGAAAAAATTTCATGATAATATAATTATATTAGTGAATTTAATATGTAAATTAATACTTATTAAGTTCAACATCACTATCATAGGTCTGTTCCTCACATGAAAGTTTTTGATCACACCCCCACAAGCATATAACTGTGCTAATCATTCGATCATTGATAACTGCCACCTTTGAATGTTCATTTAAATTGAGATACTTTTAAACTTATCTTGATGAATCCCATGTGAAAATCACTATCCCATGAGAGTTTCCATTTAAGAAGAAACATTCAAAGTTGCCATGTCCACCACCTATTTGTCAACCTAGAAAAATGACTGTGTTTTTTCCATTGAATGGATTTAGGTCAATTAAAATGACCTTCCAAACCCTCATTGAACTATAAAATGTTTGATTTAGTTAATAATTATTATGATATTCTTTATATTCATTTACTTTTTAATACTTCAACTAGCTTCCTTTCATGGAGAAGTTCTTGTATAGGGTTTGACTAGGCATTGAAAAGTCATGTCAATGAAACACCTAAATTGGAATCCCTTTATGCTTCAACCACTTAAAAGTAAGTATGCTTCTCAAGAACCATTTATTATCAATTTTATATGATATAAAACATCCCTTAGGTTTCCTTGAGGCTCAAATAATCCTCAACTATAGATGAATGCACTACAAGTTTGTAGGTCTTTCAAGGGCTATAGGTGAAATTTTGTGGTTCTTGAGAGTCTCCCTATGAACTTGGTATGAACTTTTCCTCTTTTGATCATAATAAAGTAATCTCCCCCAAAGCATATCACTTCTCTAACAGTTAAAAATGCCCTCCTAGATAGGTTCAAGATCATCTATATTACCATCAGGCCTCCTTATAGGGTACATACCTGTAGGTCACTTTAGTACTAGCTGTAGGTGTTTTTACTTGTAATAGGCTCTCTTGAAACTTTTAACGTGATCTATTCCATTCTTATTCTTTCTATATTTCCAACTTTAAAGCCCATGGTGACCAAAATGGTCTCCTTGCCTTCAAAAGCCTACCTTACCTAGTTTGACTATTCCTTGAAGTAACTTACCCTTGTGTGGACAAGGAACTATAGGTATATGTCTAGTGAGTCCATTTAAAGTGACAATAGCATGAGGATGTAACCATTAAGAACTCTATCCATACTACTTGGAAACAATTCATGTAAAGAATCACTACCCTTGCCTTGACTATTCCTTTTAGTGTTAGTTGTAGTCTCACTTAGGGATAGCTATAGTTTTAAATTGTGGTGGCTATAGGGTTTGACTAATGTTAATATTATATACTAGTTTTAAATATCTTATGTTACAACCTTAATGATATAGTATACTGATGCTTGATCATTAGCTTCTTGAGGCTAGAATTACTTCACATTTTCCAAGCCACTGTAGTTTACCCTAAGACAAGCCTTTAGGGTTTCAAATTGGTACTGTAGGTATCCTCTGATGTCACTTAGTCCAATTCACCTCACATATCTTGTATGGCTTTAATTGATTGAATGGTATTTATCCTCAACTCAAAACCTCATTGAAAGTGTTCACCTTCAATATATCTCCCTTCAAAACCTGAGTTACATCCTAACTATCATTGACTACCTATCTTAATGACTGTTGGTGATTATACAGATTAGGATAGGGTCATTTAGGCCTTGAGAGTTTGAAACAAAGTACAAGGTCTCTTTAAATATTTTCCATGAAACTATCAATGTTAATGTTCTTGGCACTATTAGTCTCCTTAGTTTTTTTGAAAACCATCTTACTTTAAACAAGCCCTTCTTTGCTAAAACACAGGCCTATAGGTGCAATTTTAGGGGCTGTAAGTAGGGTTTAGTTGATATGATTGTTTTTTCTCTACTTTACAACCTTAAAATCCACCATATGCTACTTATATTCATAACAAGCCCCAAAAAACCCTTCCTTTAGTAGAATTGCTTGTGTTTGATTTCCATATCATGACTTAGGGTTACCCTTGCTACCATAGCTGTAGCATGCCTTTTGATTGAGTTGACTGTGGGTGCTTTTTTGAACCCTCAAATTCTTGGTATGCTTGTTTTCTATTTTAAACATAATTAATTGATTATCTACCTTAAACCATGTTTTTCCACCTTGAAATACCATCCTCAAAAGTGACCATATTTCTTCCCTTTTAGAAGACTGTATTATGGTTATTTATATGAATATAGGACTGTCAATGACCTTAGGAAGGTCAAAGGTAGATTTGATCTTAGATCCTCCCCATGGTTGCTTGATGAGGTCACCTATATTGATCATTATAGAGAGAACCTTAGTAACTGCATCTTGATGATTAATGTCTTCATGGATTTTCCTGACTAAAAATTAGGCCTGTATAGCATGGCTATAGGGTTCTTAGGTGCTATAGGTGATTACCAGATACTTGATAGCCTTCTTATGAATTTAAACTATAAACGAGATCATAAAATGAATCAAGAGAAAACCTAATTATCTCTTATCAACCTCATCATACCAAGGGCTTAAGTATACTTCAAAATTCAGTTATAAAGAGAGTCACCCCTGCTCAAGGTGTTGACTATATATTTGTTTGAACTGAGGTACAAAATAACCCTTAGATGGTGGTACAATCCTTTGGTAAGTCTTGGTATAATCAACATGAATTTGAAAGGAAATTGAAAAAATTATCACTTATAGGATATATTTTACAAACTCCTTCCTTAATGCCTCTAAATTTGAATCCTCTTTCATGCATATTGAGAGCTTGTACAGACTAAGTTTAGGTTTAGGTCTCAAGAAACCTTAACAAACACAAATGCCATGTTTTTATATTTAGGATGCTATTTTAACAATATTCAAAACCTTTTTCTTGAGGTTATGCCTTCCAGACCTTCCCAACGGACCAATCCATCTTCTTTGCTATATGTGTACTGAGGGATTAGCTATAAGTGTAGGTTTTTAATATGATTAATTATATGTTATCTTCGAAACATCTCTACTAGCATTATTTGACCTTATAAAAGTCCACCTCTCACCTTAAATACCCAAACCATCAAGAAAATTCTCAAAATGAACCACTGACTATATCCATGTACAAACTAGCTTGAAGATGTGCCTTTAACCTTATATGGATGTAAATGATGATCTTGTCAGTGTATGAACTAAGCTTGATGCTTCATTGGTCCTTAAACTCCTTTATCATGATTTTATGGTCTTATTTACCCTTGATAGAAGTTTCTTTATCTTTGAGACCTTGAAATCAAAAGGTTTCCATTCTTGAGCCAAGATGGCTCTGAGACTCATACCTTGACTGCATACCTCTACTTTAGGTCATCATTTATGATTGTATTCTAATGCTTTGGTTGGCTATATACCTCATGATCATACTCTAAAGGTCTCACTTAAACCTTAGTCCTCTTGATAAGCTTCATGGAATAGATATGGGTATAAGGTGTGTGAGTGAAATGAAAATATGGTGAAAACAAGATGGAGGGTGGAAAAAAAGTAGAAAACATAGTGAAAAGATTGATTATGGTAGTGGTATGAAGAGACTAGTCTAGTGGTGAAAAAAAACATGGAGGAGTATGATAAGATCAAACTAAGGGGTTGAATGCAAACAAGGACTCATGAAAATCACACCATATTAAACTTTATGCCATAAGAGGAAAGAAAGAGGATGAAATAACTTTATGCCATAAGAGGAAAGCAAGAGGATGAAATTGAAACATTGTTTTCTCCAAAAAACCTTAAAATTTACAAAGATTCTTTAAAATATGCAAAACTGGGCCATTAAGGCAGCCTGAAGTATGGATATGGATTTAGTAGCCATGAAACCTAAAGAATATCTTATAGTTTGACTTATAAGTCATTAAATTTTGATTAAAACCTTAAAAAACACAAATTCTTGGAAATTTGAAGCTAACTTCTTCTCCTTGGACTATACAGTTCACCCTTGCAAGCTTGCCAACACTGTAGATTGATTTACTAAATTTAAGACCTCTGTTTAACGTTAAATTGAGTAAATAAAACATTTATAATGCCATGGAGAGATAGAGAAAGACCTCAATAATTTGGAACATTTTGAATTTTCCCAAAACTCTACCTAGATGAGGAGAAAGTGAAGAAAAACATTGATCTTTCTAGTTGCTAGGTAGCAAAATCTGACGTAACTTCAACTGGATAGTTCATTATCCTAGGGAATCAAATTTATAAACCACTTAGACCATCAAGAATACCTCTAAATATAATTTCTTCACCTCAAATTTGTGCACTGTACCCTCCTCCAACAAGCTGTACGATTAAAAGACCTATAGGTAGGTCTCTCAGTGCCAATAAGCAAGAAACCAAAAAGAAGCTAGTTTATGGCCTATATGGCCATGAATTTCCATAAAATTATTGATAAATATTTTTAATTCTCTAGAAATGACTTCCCCTACCTTGGATGTATGGATTTCATATAATTGCTTCTAAAATAGAGAAAATAAGTTATATCTTCCCTTTTAAAATCCAATTTTCACTTCCACCACTTAGAATAGAAGATTGGAGAAAAAATATGTGCCCCTAATTTAATTTTAAGCTTTTTTGACCTTTTAATAAGCAATTTTGGAATGTGGGCGGGGTAAAAGGGCCCTTTTTGGCTAAAATAAGATATCAAAAGACCTTTTTATGAATTGGATTTTTTGACTTAGGTTAAATTCACCTTTTAAACATGACTAAATCTCTTTTGGAATAAAATATGCTCTTTTTGAACCATTTTAAAACACTTTTATCCCATTTTTTGACATTTTTGGCCAAAATTTGTATTTTAAGGCCATAATTGATTAGTTTGACCAACTATAAAGGAAAATTGACCATTTTTTGGTAAAATTTTGGATAATATGGGTAGTAATTTGGCCTTTATAGGACAAATTTCTAAAAAATTTGGTGACTTTTGGCGTTGACCAGTCTACTGGTTAAAAGAACTCAAAACTCTGGCAAGGATAGACCAAAATAAAGACTAAAATTGGAAAATCTTGTAGACCAATACATAATAGGAGAAACTAACACAAACAACAATTGATATGTGCATGTGTTCACTTATAGGGAAGGACAACAAAAACATATAAAAGGAAAAACAAAATTGAAAGCAAGTGGATAAAAATAATTAGAGGAATGAAATTATGACTATGTAAAAAAGATTGACTCTCCTAATAGCAGTATTTATGAAACATCTCATTCACAAGAATGGGAAGCTATTCTCCACTTAATATGGATAATTAAAAATCATTTTTCTTCTTATAGTTAGGGATAATATAAGGTCCACTCTAAAGGCTATCAAAATTTGGAGTGTTTACCTGGCTTTGCACACTCTTCATCCCATTTGAGTACTATGTCTCCTTACTAATTTTTTTTTGATGAAGCTCTCTTATAAAATGTCTTCTTGACTTGGTGATAATTTGACCACATGGTATGCATAACATCATCTCTTATCTCCTCTAATTCTCTCAGTTAGTTCATTATGACTTCCATTGCATCAATTTCTTGAAGCTCTAGATGGTATGTAAGCTCCAAAGCTAGAAGCTCTAATGAGATAGGTAGCCTTGCTTCTCTTCCATAAACTAGGAGATAAGGTGAATGACCAATGGCCTTCTTAGAGGTGATCCTATAATTCCATAAAATAGTCTTTGAATTTGTATTCTAAGACCTCTGATTATCTTTTATTATTCTTTTTCTAATCCAAATCAGGTTCTTGTTAGTAGACTCAGCTAGTCCATTACCCTATGGATAACAATTGGATGGAAATGTAAAATAAATACCATGTTAAATATCCCATTCAAATACATTTTTATTTTTGAATGCCAAAGCATTATATGATATTATAGTAGAAGGTGCTCCAAAATGAGTGACTAGGCTTTCATAAAATTCAAGCACAGAGTTCTCATTTGCCTCTTTCAAAGGCACTGCTTCCACCCACCTGGTGAAATAGTTTGTAGCTATCAAATCCCACTTATGACCAGCACTGGATAGATGATGAATCATTCCAATGAAATCTAAAACCATTGTATGAAAGGTTTCTCAACCTAAATTGGCTTTAGTGGCATAACAGTTAGTCTCTATTTCCCTACAAACATTACATGCTTTGTACATTTCCTAATTCATGCATGTGAATATTTGAATAAATTAGGCAAAAAATAACCATCTCTAATGATTTTTTCAACTTTTTTCTTGACCATAAAATGACCTCTATAAGGACTATCATGAAATTGCTCAAAAATCTTGTCAAATTGACTAGTTTTAACACACCTTAAAAGCATACCTCTAATGTCTTTTTTGAAAATAACTCCATCAATAAGAATATATGGCACTAATTTTATCCTAAAGTATCTTATTTTTGATTCATTAAAACCCTTTAGACACTCTTGAGTTTGAATTAATCTAGCAATGTTCTATGTCTAGCTTGTAGGAGGTATATTTTCAGCTTCATGTTGAGTGTTTTGAATTGTCAAAATTGTTTCTTTTTATTTTTTTACATTTTCTGCAAGATTTTCACATAATAATTTTCCTTAGAAAAACTTTGTAACCTTGAATTAAATGTCATATTCTATGTATTTAGTGACCCATCCAGCTCTATTTTCGCTCAAGTCTCTATTGAGAATGAAGTCATTCACAGTTGGATGAGCAACCATTAGTATAATCTTGTTAATTGAAACCAAATGTCTAAATTATTTTAGACATATTATAACATAAAGTACATACTTTTATAAAAAATAATACCTCTCTTTATAACCTTCTAAATATTGACTAAAGAAAGTCATGGGCTGTTTCAAACCTTCATCATTCTATTGCATAATCATGGTTGAAATAGTACTAGAAGTAGAGAAAGCATACAAGAAGAAATACTTACTAAAATCTAGATTGAAAAAAGTAGGAGCTTGGCTGATTTCTTATTTTAAATATTCAAAACTCTTTTTATCTTATTTACTCTAAGTGAACTCTTGGTGTTTCTTTAGGATTTGAGTAAGTGGCTTTACTATTTTTGCAAAACTAGGATTGAATCTTTTGATAAAGTTTATCTTACCGAAGAAGATCTGAAATCCTTTCTTGTGTTTAGGAAATGAAAGAGAAAGGATTGCTTCTATTCTCTTTAGATCAATGTTAAGACCAGATTTGGACACCACATGCCCAAGAAGTATCCCTTCATGCACTAGAAAAATGCATTTCTTTAGATTCGATGAGACTCTAAATTGTCTACATCTATCAAAAACAATTCTCAAGTGTGTTAGAGGATCATTAGGATTATTTGAAAATACTATAATATAATCAAATTAGACTAAAAACATTTTACTCAAGAGACCATGAAAAACAACATCCATTGCCCTTTGAAAGGTATCTCTAACATTGGAGAGCCTAAAAGGCATCTTCTTGTAAGCAAAAACACCTCATTTGGTCGTGAAAGCTATTTTATACTGATCTTACTCTTTCAAAAATATCTAGTTGTATCTTGAGTGCCCATCCAATAAAAAAACCCCTATGAACTTGATACTCTTTGCAAGATTTGATCCATGGAAGGAAGTAGATAGTGATCTTTCAGTGATACTCTATTCAAATCTCTAAAATCTACACAAAGTATTATCTCCCCATTCATTTTTCTTACTGGAACAAGATGTTCTACCCATGTTGAATGCTTAATAGTAAAAATAATACCTGATTTCATTAGCTTTGTAAGTTCTTTCCTCATGAGAATTTCAACCTTAGGGTTGATAGGCCTTTGCTTTTGTCTTACCATTTTTGCATCCTATTCCAGTTTAATAGTATGCCATGCTAATCTGGGGTCAAAACCTTTCAAATCATGGTATTCCTAAGCAAATACATCCATTTATTCTTGACATAATGAAATGAAAACTACTCTCTTCGAATCAGTATTCACTTTACCCAACTTGAATTACTTACCTTAGCTATGCTAATTGGCTCATAATGCTCTTTCTTGAAAGAAATACTGACTTTATATTTCCTTTGCTGATCATATTCATTTAATATTCTTTATAAAGTCACAAAAACTTTAGGCATCTTGTTATATTTCATTTGAATAATCTGATTTTCATATTGATCCTGCAATTTATCATGATTTCTTTGTCAAAACTTTGCTTCATTCTATAGAAAATATACTATTTGCTTATCAAAATAAAAAACTTGACAAATTACATCCTTATTTTGGATTTAGGGCTTGTATGCCACCTTTATTTGGTTCTAATTTTTATTTTCCTTAATTTGATTTAGAATGTCATACTGTGCTCCTATGGAAGCAAGTCTATCAACATGCTGATTTGCTCCTCTAGGAATGGAGCGAATGTCAAATGTAAGGAAATATTCCATGATATCCCAAAATATATGATTTTATGCCTTCAAAAGAGGATTATTTTTTTCACTTAAACCTCTAAATTTCTAGACTACTAACTCACTATCACCTTTCACTTGTAAGAGCTTAATATCTCTCTTTCTAGCCCACTAGAGACCATAAATAAGAGCTTCATGCTCTATAGTATTAGAAGTTCAACTGAACTAAAATATAACATAAGAATAATACCTTTTATTTTTTCATGAAAATATCATTACACCATCCCCACTTCTATTCTTTGTTCTAGATCCATCAAAGAATAGATTTCAAACTCCTTGATCCTGCACTGAGCTAGTGAGACTAGGCAATAAGTCACCTTCTTTGTGCATACATTAGACTCCAAAACCAACATCTTCAATAATTTTAAAGGGGTCATGTCCATGATTATCATCATCCCATTCATCTAGAATAAGATATAGAATAACTTCAAGAGGCTTATAAAGCTCTTGCTCAATGGTGTTATCATCTTCTTCTGAAATATTACAATTCACATTTGACATATATGGTTCAAGGTGAAATCTAGAAATAGGCTCAGATATAATAGCAACTTTAAATCCATACCTAGTTTTAAAAAACATGTATGACCAATCTAAAGAAAGGTAACCTCCTATTTTAGCAATAAAATCCCTGGATAAGCATAATGCAAAATATAGAGGTAGATCAACAACAACATCCTATAGAATGGTGAAATTTGGACAAGAAGAAAATATGATTTTTAGATCTTTCAAAATAACTACAATATTGGTAGGAGACCCATCTAATTTTAAGATATATTTTTCATGGGGTTCATACTATAATCATAACTTATTAGCTATTGATTTGGGCATGACAAAAGTACTAGCACCACTATCAATCATACAATTATGAATTAGACAATCTCCAATGATAACATAAGGGTAAAATGGAGGAGGTTTAGTCACCTTAAGAGGTTAAGACTTAAAAACTAGATTATATTTAGTTAACATAACACTTGCTATTTATTTTTTAGATGGTTTCTCAGAGATAGTGAGATTTGAAAGTTCCTCTTGCAAGTACTCCTTTTGTCTTAGGATTAAAAACGTATCCCACATTGAAAGTTATACTAAAGTATTCTTCATATGATCCACAATAATGAGTGGAGAAGTGGCTACCCTTGACTATAATTTATGAGTAGAAGGATCTCCAAATGTTGTGTAAATTGAGGAATCTAAGGTCCTTTCACATTCTTATCTTTTGGATCTTGAGCTTGTTGATTTGGACTTTTCTAAGGTAGCTCATGTGTAGTTTTCTTTTGTGGTTGCTGAGAGGAAGGAGATTCCATTTCAGGACCTGAACCTTCTCCAATTTATCTTTTCTTGGATCTAGTATGGTTTGTAACTGAATTATCAATGTTAGGTAAATTTTGAATTTGATTTGTAGCCAAGTGCTCAAAGGAATTCTCACCTTATTGGAAGTTCACAAATGTAGTTTTAGTAGGTGCCTTACCACTTCCTTCTCCTTGCTGATTTGGAACTTATACTTTATTGAATGAAGGAATGTATCCATAGGGTAGAGAGGCTTCCTTATTATGAGAAGGTGGCTAGTTTTCAAATGAAGGAAGAACTAAAATTTGTTGCATGAAATATTGATGAGAACTCTTACTAGTTGGAGCCATTGCCATGTTGTTTGGTTGATCCCATTGATTATTCCATTGTCCTTCTAGAACATAATTTCTCTGAGTTGGCACAATAGCTCTTAAATTACTTAGAGCATTAGGATTATATTGCCTTGATTGGGAATTCTACCCTTGACTTTGCTGTTTGGATTGATAAGATGGCTTATTGGGTTGATAATTCTTATTAGTATTCTGATATGGCCTATATGGTGGAGATTTTTGTCTTTCCTTTGAAACCAACTTTTTGGTTTGAGCTTTGAGAAGACTATCTTCCCCAATCTATCAGTTTGATCCCCTTTTATTTGATGGAACTTTCATGACTCTAGAATTAGAGCAATAGTTGGAGTAAGAGGATGGATCTCTAGAAAAAGAGGCATTGGTGGCCTTAGAGATAACTTGCCTACTTGTATAAGGCAAGTTTTAGCCTTGTTTACTACTTTAAAATCTTTATGTAAAGTATTACCTCCCATGAATTGGATCATGATAGCCACATTTGAATTAAGAGACTTCAATTAGTAAAGAAAAGCATAGTTAGGTGTAGACTTGACCACTACAAGAATTTTGTCTCAAGTCTTTTGGAATCTATGATTGAAATCCAATATGAATTCATGATTTAATATCTTAATTGTTGTAAGATTATCCACAAGTGAAATATGATTACTTTTGTTTTCAAAATATTTGCACAAAAGTTTTCCAAATTCATCCTAGTTGTTGTTTGATGCAAGAGCCTCTATACCACTGAAGTACCTTCCCTTTGAAAGAAGTTGCCAACAACCTCATTGCTACATTTTCTAGTGTCACATGATGCATTGAACAAAGATTAGAAATATATAAAATATGTTCTATAAGAGTTTTTGGATTTTCTCTTGTAAAATAAGGAAGAGCCTTCAAAGCAAAAACTAGAATATCATCCTATTGATTCAGATTTAAAAGACTACCACCATTGAATGTAACAAAAACATGTCTTCTAAGAACAACCATTTGAGGTATAAGATTTATAACAATATTTGGTTGAACAATATTGGCTTGAACAAGAGGATTTTGTGAAATAGCAAGGTTAATCGAAGGTGTAAGATTTGGATTTGACTGAGAGGGTTTATTCTTCTTTGCTCATTGGAAAGATAACTTAGAGAAATATATTTCTTTCCCTTTTGTTGATGATGTTTTAACAACTCTTGGTGGCATGAAAAGTATACAAATATAAAAATGAAAATCTAGAAATGAATAATATACTCAGATACATAGATGATAATTCAAAAATGTGAATAAGTTATCTCACTGGGTGTGCTAAAAACTATTATCACTCTGGAGTGCACCCTTCTTATAGATGTGCAAAACACACCCTCACTCAAGTTGATACAATGGAAACTTATCAAAGTGTGGGTGACTCTGTGATGATAAGAACCTCTAGAGAGGGCTAGTTCCCTTACGATTTATCTATTAAATCTAATTACTATGATTTTAGGGTGAAAAGTGGAAGGGGAAACTAAAATGAAAACTTGTCTAAATGGCATATGTACCTGAATTGTTTATATCCTCTAGAAGCTATTGAAATTAATGCACACATATAAACCAATAAAATTCCTATTTTTCCCTTAAGCATAAATATTTTAGATGAAAGGTTGAAAGGATTTTAGATTAAAAAATTTCTTTTACCTCTTCAAATGACCCACAAAAGGTGAGATAGAAATCAGTAGGTGAGAAAGGGACCTGCCAAAAGGTGAAATAATCTCAATTAAATGCTGATTCACAATCAAATACACTCTATTCTCTATCAAAACTCATATGCAAAACAAAATTTTATTTATTGATATATGGTCTAGATTACAATTTCTCTTCAGCTCTAGTAATAATAAAAAAATGGCTTGATTAAGCCAATATATATGTTTCAAACCCTAACTAAAACCAATGTGGCATTGAAAAAGGGGAAGGATTAGTCTTGGTTGACTCAACTCAAGATAACTCCTTGTACAAAGATTAAACAATCATAAAAAGCTTTATCTCCACAAAATTTGCATGCTTTTTAAACCTTGGCATAGCAATATGGTGGTGGGGTCCAAGTTTGACAAGTAAAACTCCCTTGCATCAAAAGCTATGCCACATCTTCAAAGAGAAACTCTACTTGATTTGTTTGGAAGTTGAGTTGGAAAAAGAGAAAGTCCTCCTTTGCATGGAAACCATGAGTGGATGTGGCACTTGATAAATAATCAACTGGAGCTCAAAACTAGTCAACCTCAATTAGAATTACTTTGCATGGATATCCATGGAAAAAACTAGATGTATAATTCCATTTGAAGCTGAGTTAGAACATTGAATAAATGAGATGACTAGGAGAAAAACATGACTTGTTAACTAGTCAACCAAAGTATAAGACCAATCAACTCCAAATAGCCTTCTTTTTATGAAAATAACCTTGAAGGATAAAAAATGCATAATTATCTTCTTCAAATAGTATCAAAGTGGTATGGAACTCCAAATCAAACTCATTGATCACTAATTTCAATGCTAAACTCAAAATTGACAAGTTGATCAATAAAGTCATTTAGACCAAAAAGGTTTAAAGGCTAATTTGTGCACTTGGACACCATGAAACCTGAATAATAAGACATGAAAGCTAAAAAAACAACAAATTAGACCTGAAATAACCTTCTTCATCATCAAATATGTGATTTTGATGCAAAAACCCTCGCCATTTAGTCAACAGGGTTGACTAGGCCTATTTTGTGCCATTTTCTAGCAGACTGGCTATTTTGATTGAGCTGATATCGACACTTATATGAATATTTTTGATCAAATAAATATTTGACGATGAATAACAAGTTATAGGATTTGATCTTTAATGATTAGATTCCTTTGAACTACCCTGTACTTTATTTTACATTATTTTTTCCATAAAAAATGTGATTTATGCCCTAATCTGTACATTTCCATACATTAAATTTATGTTTTTTGAATCCTATATAAGTTTAATTAAAGTTTGAAAATATTTTAATTTTATCAATGGTGATTTGATGGCAAAAAAATCCACTTCTTTCAAAACCAATTTTTTAGGTGTTTAAGAGGGTTTTAAAACTAAATATTCAAACTAATGATTCATGAGCTATAGACCTCTAAATACCAAACCACTTATATTGACGTGTAGTACATTTAACCCTATAAAATCCTTAAAAATATTGGGATCCCATGCAAAATATATGAAAATTTAACATGTAAATGAAATTTGCCTATGTAGAAATGACTGCATTCTAGGTTACCTATGCTCTTAGCAATTTTTCATAAATCTCAGCCTCTCAAATGATCTCAATTATTCATTAATTATAATTTTATATAGGTCCATAAAACATACTAAAAATGTTTGGCTAAACTCCACTCGTGTTGAATAAAATGAGCATCTGAACAAGTGGCTTGGAAGGGTGTTTAGAATTGCAAAAAGTGAAAAACTACACTAAAATGAAAATAGATCCTTCCAAGCTTCACAAAGCCTAAAAACATCATTTTATGACTTGTACCATGATATCAAAAACTCTCAAAGTCTTTTTTCTTGAACATTCCAAAAAATGCCTTTTTGGCCTACGTGCCTGCAAAACACTATCTGAGCATGGTTTACACAAAATTTGGATTTTTTACACTCTCTATAGGTCTAATTATGATGTAAAAACATAATCCCATGATATTAAAACTTTTACCTATACTTATAAGGTTCTATAACACTACAAAATGATGCCTGTTCCAATGGTGATCTCCAACAAACATGCTAAGGAATGTTACAAAAAAAAGAGTATCTCCACTCCTCCAATGGACATGAAACTTTGTAATAAGGTTATAAAACTATTGATGAGACTTTTTACAAAATTTTATGTCTTAAATCCACTTATAGCTCCAAAAATCTTTAATTTTAACCTCTGTACATGGACTATCTACATTTTTGACTAAGTTTTACATATTTGAAGGTTATTTTCATGTATTTTAAAGGTTTTAAGGTCAAAATAATCTTAATTAAGCTCAAAATAATCCTCAATAGTTTTTCAAACTCCTCTACCCCTATTTTCAAGCATGTCAAGACCTCCAAACAAGGCAATTAGGCATGATATAGCTCAAAATCCATACAAGTCTGCACCATATCAAAAATTTCATGATAATAGCATTGTATTAGTGATTTGAATATGTCCATGACTAATTATTAAGTTCAACATCACTTTCATAGGTCTGAACCTGACATGAAAGTTTTTGATCACACCTCCCACAAGCTTATAACTGTGCTAAGCATTAGATCATTGATAATTGCCACCATTGAAGTGTCATTGAAATTGAGATCCTTTTCAACCTATCTTGCTTAATCCCATGGTAAAATCACCATCCCATAAGAGTTTCCATTCAAGAAGAAACATTTGAAGTTACCATGTCCATCACCTATTTGTCAACCTAGAAAAATGACTG
This sequence comes from Torreya grandis, assembly GCA_037957365.1. NCBI lineage: Eukaryota > Viridiplantae > Streptophyta > Pinopsida > Cupressales > Taxaceae > Torreya > Torreya grandis. The sequence continues at coordinate 591,334 of JARHVA010001158.1, read as the reverse complement.
TGTTTTTTCCATTGAATGGCTATAGGTCATCAAAATGACCTTCCAAACCCTCATTTAACTATAAAATGTTTGATTAAGTTAATAATTAGGATGATAGTATATATATTAATTTAATTTTTAATACTTCAACTAGCTTCTTTTCATGGAGAATTTCTCTTGTAGGGTTTGACTAGACATTGAAGGGTCATATCAATAAAATAGCTAAATTGGAATCCCTTTTTGCTTCAACCACTTAAAAAGTAAGTATGCTTCTCAAGAACCATTTATTAGCAATGATATAAGATATAAAACCTCCCTTAGATTTTCTTGAGGCTCAAACACTCCTCAACTATAAATGAATGCACTACCAGCCTATATGTCTTTCAAGGGATGTAGGTGCATTTTTGTGGTTCTTGAGAGTCCCCTAATGGACTTGGTATGCACTTTTCCTCTTTTGATCATAATTAATTACTCTCCCCCAAAGCATATTACTTCTCTGCTAATCAAAACTACCCTCTTGGATAGATTCAAGATCATCTATATTACCGTCAGATCTTCTTATAGGGTACATACATGTAGGTCACTTTAGTACGAACTGTAGATGTTTTTACTTTTAATAGGCTCTCTTGAAACTTTTAACATGCCCTATTCCATTCTTATTCTTTCTATATTTCCAAATTCAAAGCCCATGGTGACCAAAATGGTCTCATTACCTTCAAAATCCCAACTTACCTAGTTTAACTATTCCTTGAAGTAACTTTCCCTTGTTCAGACAAGGAACTATAGGTATATGTCTAGTGAGTCCATTTAAAGTGACAATAGCATGAGGATGTAACCATTAAGAAGTATATCCATACTAATTGGAAATAATTCATGTAAAGAACCACTACCCTTTCCTTGACTATTCCTTTTAGTGTTAGTTGTAGTCTCACTTAGGGCTAGCTATAGTTTAAAATTGTGGTGGTTGTAGGGTTTGAATGTTGGTAATTTTTTATACTATTTTGAAATATCTTATGTTACAGCCTTAATGTTATAATACACTGATGCTTGATCATTAGCTTCTTGAGGCTAGAAAGACTTCACCTTTGCCAAACCATTGTAGGTTACTCTAAAGCAAGCATGTAGGGTTTCAAATTGGCATCATAGGTATGCTCTGAAATCACTTAGTCCAATTCACCTCACATATCTTGAATGTTTTTCCTTCTTTGAATGATATTCATCCTCAAATCAAAACCTCATTGAAATTATTCACCTTCAAGATATCTCCTTTCAAAACTAGAGTTACCTTTTAAATGTCATTGACTACCTATATTAATGACTGTTGGTGATTGTACAAGGTATCTTTAAATACTTTCCATGAAACTATCAATGTTAATGTTATTAGCACTATTAGTCTCTTTGGTTTTTTTAAAAACCATGTTACTTTAAACAAGTAAGCCCTTCTTTGCTAAAACACAGGTTTGTAGGTACATTTTTAGGGGCTGTAAGTAGGGTTTAGATAATATACTACTTATCAACCTTCAAATCCACCATATACTACTTATATTCATAACATGCCTTAAAAAACTCTGGAGCTAATAGAACATGCATATACGAAAAATGTTTTTGGATTTTTGGGAATGTTTTGATATTTTTAGAATTTTTAAAATATCTCATGTAACATATTTACATAAGTGCATAATGTTCATTGGACATTTTAAATGTTTTTATTCAAGTGTAGCAAGGTGGTATACACCTTTTCCTAATTTTTTTGTAAGTGTGAATGATCCCAACCAGTTTAGTTTGAACTTTATTTTATTTTATTTTTCTACATTGGTGTTATTTTAATTTTAATTTAGTACCAGGTCACCCACATCAAATTTGTATAGCCAAACCTTTTTTCTATATGCTCATTTTGCATGATCCTAATAAACATGTAAGTACTCAACAACCTGTGTACGCTTTGTACTCAACTACTCTAACTGATGTAATCTCTTTTCATGAGATTTATTATCTTTGATTATGTATTTTAAAGAAACATGAAAATAAAGTATCTCAAGTTCAATCAGAAAGACAACATCTATACCATAGACCAAAGAGTAAGGTGTGGCCTAAGTAGGTATGCGTACACTAGTTCAATACGCCCATAGAGCATGTAGCATTTATTGGTGCCTATCAATGTTGTACCATTCAAATGTTATACCAAGTATTTTTATAATGGTTTTTTTTTTCATCTGACCTTTTTAAGGTTGGATCAATTTTTTTAACTGAGTGGTGAATTGACTAATAATCTTTAAATACTCATATATTATGGTCATGTTCCCCTTATCTAGATTTAGTGTATTTTCTTCTACAAGTGGATTGATATCATATTTAATAGGACCTTTGGGTTCAAATAAGTTATACTAAAGCTGATTAAGTATATAAAACTAATTTTCACACATTTTATCATCTATCATATCATTAACAATAGCATCATCACTATCAAAGTAATCGTAAACATGTCCATCATTCTACTCAGTATTGACCAACAAAGGAGGTTAAAATGGAGGTTCATAAGGTTTTAATGGTTATTTTGGTAATGCTTCTTGTTCTTTATTTGAATCTATGTTTACCTTAATATGTGGTATCTTATTTTCATCTAGGGATGGAGGAGCACTTTTACTTGACTCACCTATTCAATAAGTATTTATGTACTCAATATAAATGATTTATTTAGGTGGTACCACTATAGGAATTCCTTCGATTTTGGATTGTATTGTTTTGAAAAATTTAAAAGGTTCATCATGGCATGAATTAATAATGAAGTCCCATCATGTATGAATTTTACATATCTATGAAGTGTAGATGGGACAACTTCCATTGAATGTATCCAAGGTCTACCCAAAAATACAATATAACGCAATGATTGAGACATTACCTAAAAAGTAGTTGAAATAAGTTTTGGTCATAATGTCAATCCAATGTAATTTGACCAATTGGAGTACTATGTTAATTATATAACCCTTGGATATGTATAATTTACTTTTGAATTAGATTGGTTCTAATGTCCATGGTGGTTAAAAAATTGATACTACAAATGTTTAATCTAATCCATTATCAATGAGCACCATTTTGATGCCCTTATTTTGTATTATAAATTATATGAAAAAAATTAAATCTTGATCAATAATATCTTTGGATGGTAATTTAGTTAGATCAAAGGTAATAATTGTATCATTTTTATTGAGATATTTCATGATATCTACAAAATAAGTAGGCTCAATATCATTTAGAACTTGAGTTTCATGTAATGTCTCATAGAGGTTATCCTTAACAAAATTAGATTGTTTTAAGAGATTAAGTACTGAAATTTTATCATGTTTACTACTTAATTGGTCAACAAGTTCATATCCCTTACATTTTATCATAAGCTTAGGCTTAGGAGGCACCTACAAGATATTAACAAGAGGCAGTGTAGGTTGAGCAACCTTACCTTTTTGAGTAATAATAACATGGACCATAGAATCCAATATAAATTATGGGTAAATAATGGGTGTGGGGTGGTAATTTTCACTTGAATAAGTCTTGAATAGAATAAATGGTTTATATCATGCACGTTGGCATCTACATACTATCTCTATAACATTACAAGATAAATTTTGAATATATATGAAATGTTGTCTCTATTTTAACAATCTCTCATTATGTGCATGAATTTTATTAAATGTTTTTACAAGAAACATTATGTATAAGACCATGTAAAATATAATATATTTGACCAATAAATAATTTATAGATATGTCCATGGCAAACATGACTATAAGATCTATGAATTAGGTATTAGTAATAGGAAAAGAAATCAAAAAACCCTAGCTAGCCTCGGGTTTAATGTTCCAAGATCAAGTTCACCAAAGTTTAACCATAATTTGTTTGTGGATCCTTACTTGGGTCCATAGGGTTAATGATATATAAATAATAGGGCATAATGGTGAATATTAGATCTACACTAGGCTAATTAATGTGTTAAACTTAGATTTACCATACGCTAAATTTATTAAAATAAGATAGCTATAAATGGAAAGTACAACTATGATAGATATATAAAATGATACAAAAGTGATGAAATTAGATGGTTATGATGATAATATAGTTTTCGATATATTATAGGTTGAAATCAAGTAGGAATATAGTTCTAAAACACTTTTTAAATTCTATATCTGGTGCCTCTAGCTCTCTCGATAGTTTCATCAGGCTTGTAAATATACACCAATGCTACTATCTGGGTTTGATGCTAGTGTCTTGTACAAAATATTATTTGAAAAAATATGTGACCAACTAAATGCTTCTAATTTTTTATTTGACTTCACTCTAGTGGATTCAAATCTATAGTTCATGGGCTATCATTCCTAGTGAAATGGCAAAACCCTCAATTTTTATCTTCAATGTGACCTTGGGGAAAAATGGGTTAATGGTAACCCGATGTCAAGCCAACCTATAATGACCCCATTGTTAAAGGGTATTACCTATATAGCTAATACTCTATAAGTGGGCCTCAGACTCATGTAGTTCTCCCCTATGTATTGGCTTGTGTGAAAAGTATGCAATGTGTGTGAAGTAAGTACAATAGTGACCTAGCTTGTAATTTGGAAAATAAGACCTTATGACTACTCCTTTAGTACTTGAGACCTATAAATAGGTTATATTTTTACTGATATCATAAAAGGGTAGAGTAGGAAATATTTTGGTAACTTGAGTTATTCTTGAATGATTTTTTAGTTTGACTTCTAGGTGTTCCCCAGGAGAGGAATGAATGAGGGTTGATATTGTATTTATAACAATATTATAAGGAGATAACTCACATTAAATCACTTAGGTTGACTATTTTAATGCATTTCATTTGTAAATTAGATGAATTAATGGCACTAAAAACTTACATTAGGTCAAGACAATAACATTGATGTTATTATCTATCTCAGATGTGAGTGTTTAAGGAGTATCAAAATAGGTGCAGGATCAAAATTTATAGACATGTGAGATAAGTACATTTTAAGCATTTTGGGTAAGATTGGATGTCTATGTCATCAATATAAGGTTGGTAATAATAAGAGATAAGACAAAGGGAAAAAGAGAGAGTAGATGCAAGGATTATAGAAGGCATGTGTATAACTAAGAGGAGTTAAAAGGGTCTAAATTTTCCAAGTGTACAAGACTGAGGTGCTACATAATCACAAAATATCATCTACAAGACCATCTCATGAACTTTAATTAGAGTGGGTCCTCCAGATGTAGCATGTGCTTTAATGATGAATAATCAACTAGTATTTGCTCTTTTCTTACTTTTTTACTACTACCTATTAGGACTAGCTAAGTAATAATTTGAATTGGCATTGGCACCAAGCACATTATTTACTTCAAGTTTTGTCTTATTCAAACATTGGTAAGGAAGGTGATGTTTATCGAGCTTTGTGGTGGGTTATTTTGGCTATCTTAGTGTGGCATATCTTGAAAGAAAGGAACAATCAATTTTTTGTCTAAATCCATTGAGATGCTTGGCCTTTTAACTAAATTATAAATTAGCATTTGTGAAGCTATTTCCTCTTATCTAGTTAGAAATCTAGCATCTCTTTCTTCTTGGGATTTAATGATTAGACCAAATTATATGTTGCATAAGATTCTCAAAATTAATAGTTCAATGGTATCTTTAAATTCCACCTTATTGTATAACTTTGATTCTTTCCCCCCCATGATTGGCTCTTTCAAAATAAATTTTGATGATGTAGTGTAGGGGAACCCTAGAGCCTTTGGGGCTGGTTATAGCACAAGGGATTATTCTAGATCACTTATTAGAGATGTGTTTGCTAAACTTCATGATGACACTAATGATAAGGAAAAATATTAATTGTTTGTGTTAGGAATTCGTCTTGTTAGGCAATGTGGGATTGAAAAGTTGGTGATTGAAGTAGACTCTAAAATCATTTTGGATGCTATTAAAAATCATCATGCTAAGGTGTGGCACTTGAAAAATATTCTTTGTATTACTTGGTCTTTTATGGATAAATTATACTCATGTTCAATCTCTCATTATTTACATAAAGCTAATAAGTATGTTTATCTCCTTAAAAATGTCGGATTTTCTCAAAAGCAAGACACTATTGAAGATATTTTTTATGAAACATGGCCAGGGTTGTTTATCATTGATCTAATATGATTTATTTTGATTCTTATTTTATTTTTTTATTATTGTTAAAGGGGGGATTTTTTTGAACTAGGGCCCCTAAACCCTAAGATAATTACAATCACAAAAGAACCAAATGTCTACCAAAAACCATAAGAAAGGCAAAAGCAAAATAGGGCCAGAGACAATCAAAACAAAGCCCAAAAACCATTGAGAAACATAAAAAAAATAGAAGAAGAAATAATATCTTAATCCATGTCAATATTTATCGAGATGTCCTCCCAATAAATTTTCATCCTTTTGAGATTAGAATCAATTTGTAATAAAAGGTTTTCTTTTTCAAGATCTTTTTGGTAACCATTGCATTGAACCTATTTACCTTTTCCTTTGCCAATGGTATTTCTGTAAAATAACTCTCCCAAGTGAGCTCTAAGGTTCTCAACATTTTGAATCCCCTCATTCATGGTAGAATTATTGTAATTCACTAGGAAGTTGATATTATTTTTGAGCTTCTCACTCTCATTTTCCAACATGTCAACCCTAAATTGGAGACTCTACATCTATTGGTTATCCACCCTGGTAGCAATGGTTTAATTCAATCTATCATTCTCCTGATGTGAAAACCTAACCTTCCCTTTGATATATTTTAGTTCCCTCATGAACCAATGCATGATAGACTTCTGGAGGTCTATTTCATCTACTATCATATCAGCATTTTGCTTAACTTTCAAATAACTAACTAAATTATTGAAATTCTTATTCAACTCTTGATGTTGCTTATCAGAAGAAGTTTTACCTTTATCCTTAGAGTCATATCTAGATTTCCTTTCTATAGATTTAGGAAGCTTAGGTTGAGAAATATTATGAGTTCCACCTAGTTCCTCAAGTTGATTAACATCCTCTAGCCTAGACCTATATTATTCAACTAATATAGAGTCACCCATATTTTAACCTATTTTACCCTTCTTGTTTGGTGGATTAATGGTCACATTAGGAACCTTGACTACAGTCTTCAGACACTTTTTGATGTTATCATGAATATTAGTGTATTTAACCTCTAAACCTTTAGGAACATTAACATTTGGGATCTTGGAAGCTTTGACCTTGGTATTCTTGTGAACACTGCTAGGGTACTTGATCTAAACCTTCTTAATATTCCTAATGTCCACACGCTTATCCTCAACAATTTTCTTCTAAGGTTGAGAAATTTTAGGATTGAGTTGATTCATACCCTTGAGGTACTTATGGATTAAGAAAAAAACCCCTTCATGTCTAGGAAGAGGGTAATTTCCATTTTTATATTTCATGATGGAGGCTTCTAAAGAGTGAATAATGTATAATGGGAGGATCAAAGGGATAACACATCTAAAATAATTTAGAAAAATGAAAAGGGACCATATAAAAACATTATACCTATCTTCAAGTGTGATGTATTTAATTATATGAAAAGTAAACTATCCAAATGTCCTAGGCACATATTCATAATAAAATCCATTGTGTAGTCTTCAAGGTTTACCCTTCCTTTATAAGTATCTCCTTCTCTCTTTTATAGTCCTTGTCAGATTTGAAAATTTTGGTTTCCTCTATTTATAGGCATGTAACATGAGCAATCATCTCCTCAGTGATTTCCAGTGTGACCCCATTAATGTTAAAGGTTATCTTCCTAGGCATTATCAAAGAGAGTCAAGATATGCCTATCATGCCCTTCAATTTTTTTTATAAATCTTATGAAATACCCAACTTATAAGGCTCTTGAATTCTTTAAACAATTTAGGTTCAATCCTATTTGGTAACCCTATTGTGATCATATAACCTCTAGAATAGGAATTAATAAGTCTTTCAAAAATATATTAAGATAAATAATTGACAAACCTTAGAGCTATATTTTTGTTGCCTTTGGTTTTAGAGATTAAAACTTGAAGGAAATTAGTCGAATCTAGAAGCTTCTCAAAGAGACTAAAAAGGGATAAAATTAAATATAAAGGACTAAGACTATATGCAAGTCCAAAGTCCCAATATTTCCTTTGACTAGACTTGGGGAAGTCCCCCAATTCCTTAAATATTTTTCTCATTAGTCAAAATTTCACACTTTATCCTTTGAATTATGTCCCTTGGAAGATCTTCAAAATCCATCTAAGTAGACTGACCCAATGAGGCCACACCCCTATTTGTGATCCAATCCACTATGATGTTTCCTTCATAATAAATGTGTTAGATTATAACCTATTTCCTAGAGTCCAAAATGAATTAGGGAATAATATTTTTCCTAGCTTCCTCTATCACTTTCTTAATAGTCTAGCTAATAGAATTTTTCCTAGACAAATAATTTAAAATATTAGGACAATCTCCCTCTATAATGAGAAATTAGACTCCCAATTATTATTTAAATTTAAGTCCCCATAGAGTAGCAAGGGCTTCATCCTAATGACTAGAATTAACACCCATATATGGAACACAGGCTACTAAAAAATTTACCTAATGATCTCTTAAAATACCACCACCTCCAGTTGGGCCTAGGTTCCATTTGGAAGCTCCATCAAACTTAATATTTAACCAACCTAAAGGAGGAGTCTATTTAGTTATTTTTCTAATCTCGTATTTAGGATTAGTCTTACTAAGACTAGAAGTATCAATTTGTCAATATATTGATGGAATTTGTTCAAATGGAAGCAAACTTTTACCTTTATTATTAGGCTCTATATTATAGTTCTCCAAGATGGCATCAAAGATACTTTTGGATATCACTTTTTTGATACATTTATTTTCTCTAAAATTCATATTATTACACTCTCCCAAAATGACCCAAATGATATGAGGTAAAGAAAGATTCCATATCTTCTTGAGCAAAATATTTTGAAAGGGGCACTCTCTTGACTACCATACTTCCAAAAAAGAACCTGCATGTACCCAAATACCATTGAATTTGAGAAGAATACAAATCTAAATTTCTTGATAATAATGGAAATCCGTAAGCACATAGAAGATAGATTCATTGTCATTTTTATAAAGGACACATGTATTAGTCAAAACGTAGCCTTTTTTTCTTAAATTATCAATGGTTAGAATTCTATTTTGGACTACTACCCAAATAAATAAATTGATTTTAGGAATCAAAAATTTGTCCCATAGTATCTCCCAATTGAATATGACTGCTTCCAAACAATTTGATCATCTTTATTGTTGAGATTTAAATGAAAATTTATCAACAATTTTTTTAAGCTAGATAACATCAAAGTATGTTCCTGATTAATGTTATCTAAACTCAAAGTTTTCCATATTTTCACACCTTCAACCACTTGGAAATATTCATGGACCTTGAATCCATACTTATTTTGAATACCCCCTTGAAAGTGTTACTAAGTATCGGTTTAACTAAGAGGATGATCTAAGACCCAATAATCTTTCCAAAAATTCACCTTCTGATCATTACCAATCTACCATTTATAACCAATGGAAATTATATCTATATTCAAAATCCAAAAATTATAAAAATTTGAGCCTATGACAAATTGATATTGTACAAAAATACACATTGGATCATGGCCTTGTGAGTATTTGAAACTCATAATTTTAGCCCAGGTGATATTTTTATTAATAAAACTCCAAACAAAATCTGAAATAAATGCTTTGTTCATTAGCTAAAAGTTCCTTAAACCAAGACCACCATACTTTTTAATAGCACAAACTTTGTTCCAAGTAGTAAGATGGAATCTATTTCTATCTTCAGCATCAAAAACATACAAGTGGAAATGCAAGATCTAATGATTTTTTAAAATTTATCCTAAAATCCAAATTGAGCCAAAACTCTATCTATAAAAATCTAATCTAATATATCATATGCCTTAACCATGTCTAACTTTATAATCATTACAACACTATTACTCTCATCCATAGATTAAATAGATTCATAAATAATAATACCACCATCTTGAATTTGTCTATTGGGAAAAAAATTGCCTTATTAAGACTAAATAATATTTTTCATGATTAGTTGCAACCTTATAGATATCAGCTTTGTGATGATTTTATAAATAGAGTTATATAAGCTGATAGGATGAAAATCTAAAAAATTCACTGCCGCTTCCTTATTAAGGATTGACACTATAAAAGTGTGATTAAACTCTTTTAAAAATTGTGCTAATGTAAAGAATTCATTAACAGATGCAACCACATCATCCCATATGATGTCCTATAATTTTTGAAAAAAAAAAATTGGGAATCCATTCGGGCCAAGGGATTTGTTTCGAATCATTTTAGAAAGAACAAATTTGAGATCTTCATTAGAAGTGGAAGTTATAAGAGCTACATTATCCTCTTAATTCACCAATTCAGGGATCACATGAAAGAATTCTTATTCAAATATTATATTTTTCTTGAAATCATTTTTAAACAAGTTATTAAAGAACTTAACACTCTCATGATTAATGCAATCAGAATTAGATGTGAGATGTCCTTCATTTTCGGTAATTTCCTTGATGGTATTATGTTTTATGTGCTTCAAAGTTGACATATGAAAAATGTGAGCATTTTTATCACCTTATTTTACCCAAATATTTATGGATTTTTATCTCTAAAGGTTTTTTTACCTTGTATCAATAGTATGATATTCATATAAGAGCTATTTTTTCCTATTTCTGCTTTTCAATATCAAACCCATTACTTTCAAAATCTTCTTCAATCTTGGAGATTTTAGATTTTAAAGCTTTATTTTATAGAATAAAATTGCCAAAAACTTGCTTATTCCACTATTTTATTTTGATTTTCAAAAATTTCATTTTATCAACCAATTTAAACATAGCTGACTAATTAACAATAGGGGACCACCATTCTAGGATTCGGTAAAGAATGTTTGGGTGAGAGAACCACATATGTTCCATCCTAAATGGATATATGTTTTATTTTCTAGCATGATCCACAATACTCAACTCAAGGGGGTTATGATTTGATCCAACCCAAGGGAGGGCCTTTAAATTTAAATATTTGATCATTAACCAATCCATAGAAATAAAAATTATGTCCAACCTACATTGAATAATATTATCACTTGATCTTTTATTACTCCATGTGAATTTAAGACCTATTGAATACACATCTATGAACCTTATATCAAGAATGAGGGAAGAGAAATCCTCCATGCTATCTAAAAATTCTAGATTCCCTCCTTTTTTATCCCCTAAATGTAAGGAAGAGTTGACATATCTAGCCATGATCTAATGGAAATCCTTGCAAGTATTTCTAAAAGTTCTAATATCTTCCTAGAGTTTTCTATGATTGGATGTAGAATTTGGTGCATAGATGTTTAAAAATATCCATTACTTACTATCTATCACGTCCATGAAGAGTATTACTAGATGATTCTAGGATTTGAGTAGCTTCCCCCATTGAGAATTTAGTATCCCAAAACATAATGAGACCTTTAGATGCTCTTGAAAAACTAAAATAGATAGTTTCATATTCATTACCATAAGCATTATTATGATTCATAAAAAAATCCTCTAACTCAAATTATTCAATCACTAAGATAATAGGTTTGTCAGTCCTTCTAAAATCCCTAAAAACTTTTTGCTTTGAGGAACTATGCATTCATCTAATGTTCCATGAAAAAATCAACATAATTAACTAAATGGTGAATAATTATCTCCCTTGAATGGAAGGATTTTTTGAATCTCAGCTATAATATCTACATCTGTAATTTTTTGGAAAATTTATTTTCTAGTAGATTTTTCAACTTTGGGGGGCATCTTATATGCAAGACCTTTGATACCCCTCTTGGTAGTAATTGAAGAAGTGAACTTTGATTTGGTGTCATTTTTAGGCATGGATATAATCTGTTGAGAATATTTTACTTCCTCTTGAGATATTTTAGGAGAAAAATCAATTAGACATTATGAATATCAGTTATATCAAAAAATTCTAAACTAGTCTTATTACTAACCTAAAGATGCATATCTTCTAGTTTTACTAATTTTTCAAATTGATTGGGAGACTTACAAATGAATAGATCTTGATTATCTAACTCCTTATCATCAATGTAAAAAATTATAGTGTCTTCCTCCTTGCCTAAAAGACACTTATTATCTTGACTAGGCATCAATTTGGACTTACATAATTTTGATGTGTTCGAAGGGAAAGTCTTTTCCTAAATCACTTTGACAAAGTATTATAATGTAGGCTTGACTAAAATGTTGTCTTCCCTATTATCTATGACTATGAAATCCTTGTTACAACTCTTTGATATCACTGGTTGATCTAGTTCTTTAAATGAGACCCCCCTTTCCTTTGTTATGAAGGCTTGTTCTACACTAATTTGGATGTAAAAGTACACACTTTTGAAGAGTGACCCAATTTATGGCACTTATCACACAAGAGAGCATATTTTTCAAATTTTATTTTCTAATTTTTAATATTAAAGGGGGTGTGAAGAAAGATTAAATAAGGAAGATATTAATTTACAAAGGTATTGACATAGAATCTAACATGAACCAGTCTAGATATGGATTTGTTATCTGAATCAAAACCTATCAAATATCTAAATGAATTGGCAATGATAAAGAGATATTCCTCCTAGTATTATATGGGGAGGTTAGAATGATGCACCCAAATTATCAAAAGATTAATATTCTCTATCTCAGGATCAAACCATGGGTGCCATGTTTTTTAAAAAGTCTTGATTTACCAAAAAACTAGGGTCCCCTACTAAAATATTAACACAATATTTAGGATTTTTGAGTTTGATCATGAAAAAACTATTTAACATGGCTAGAATGTCCATATGACCTTTAGGGTTCCATTTTTCTATGGCCCATGCTATGAAATTATCGATATTGGGTCTATCTCTCATAAACTTGCCCACCAAGGCTTGTTCCATTTTAGATGACGCTCAAATTATGAGAGAGGGTGTGACTTGAATATGGATGTTTTTTACATCTTTGATAGTATTGAGAAGCTCAATAGGAAAAATTTCCTTCTTATCCATCAAAACAATAAATTTTAAACTCCAAGACAACTTAATTGGTGCCTTTATAGGGCTATCCTTGTCAGATCTATTGGGCTCTCTTGGAAGTATTCCATCTATATATCGTTGGTTCCCTGGAAGAGAATCAAACTTGATCTCCCAAGTGATGGTCCATTCCCCATCATCATTGCATTTTTCCCATTCATATTACAGATTTGAAATTTTTTCCCACCACCATCCTCAAGCTATCCACTCTCCATGCTCTCCATCAATTAATCATTATTTTATTATTTATTTGTGTGATGGTCTTGAGTTGATGACTCTTGTTATTCACCTTTTTTGTTTGTGTTGTCTCATTCATGAATTTCCTATGGTTTTGAGGTTAGAGGATGGTTAAGGGATTTTAAAATGAGCCTACTTATTTCAAAGTGTCATTTCCCCCTCAATTCAAATTTATTGGCTCTAATGGAAAGGCACTTGATTGTGTATATAGATGTGCACTTTGCACCATTGGTATAGATTTAGGTTGAGAATATTTTATTTGTCTTTTATGGGCCTATCTATGATAGGAAACTATAAATATTTTTTAGAATTACCTCTATGGATTACTTGGGCATGACTATGTGCATTCTTTTTGGAATTGTAACCTCATGTTTTAATAGTATCCTTCTAAGAGCTTTTGAGATTCAGGAAATGGTCTTGTTATTGGTTGAGTGCCTTATTCAACAAGACTTTTAGGGTGGAATGAAGGGTCAAATTTCTTTTTTTACCTCTCTATCTAGCCCTATTTTTTCCTTCTCATGCTTGCACTATGTCGGAATGCTTCCCCTCTTAGTCTTTCAGGATTTGGAAGATCAATTTTTTCACATTGTGTGATTTGGTGAAAATGTTTTTGAAGGATCCTTAGGGTTTTTCTTACCCTAATTTTGCCTTGGTTGACTATGGTTAGTGAATGGTGGTAGTTTTGGACTCTATTGGTTTTGATCATCCTAATAGTGGTGGTTTAACATTGGGTGACAAATTGGAAACTTGGCATGGTTTTCGGTCTTTAGGGTATGATTTTATTCTCTTAGAGCCTGCATGCATGTTACAATATTATATTATATAGCTTCATCCTATTTTTTTGTATTTATTGGGCATTCTATCTGGTTACCCTTTGGGTTTTGGTTCTCAAACTTTGTTGTATACTCCATGTTGGTTATATCACTAGTTGGTTACTTTTGTTCCCTCTCTAGATCACCACATTATTTGGATCATTTATTTTTTATACGAGGGCCCTTCCCTCAATAGATATCAAAAAAAATGTGTGTATATAATTTTTATCAAATTCTCATTTATTATCATCTCATTATTCCTGGCCTAAAATTGATAACAAAGCACAAGATTTATCAATATTTTTATTCCTCCATTCATTCTCCTTATTTAAAATTTCATTTTCATCTAATCAAAATACATTTCAATCTTATTTTATTATTTTCAAACATTTATTAAAATATGAATTAAATTTTAGTGATTTAGTAGTTTTAAGACTAAATTTTTGACATTAAATTAAGGTGTTTCATCTCAAGTGAACTATTTTGGATTACGTTTAACTATTGTAGACCTATATTGCACTTAAAGAAGGTGTTATTGTAGTTTATATACTAATTCATACCTATGTTGTGGGTGAATAAGGCTATATATTTATCCTAAATATCCACATGTTAGTTGTTTAAAGGTTTTTGACTGTGGTTTAGGCATTTTTGAGCTATGACATGGCATTTAATTTTCTCATACTTGGGTTGAAACCTAGATGGGTTGCATTCTCTTTTAAAAGGACATGAAATATTTACTACATCTTTGTTGGAAATAAGATGAATAAGAGGGAGGGGTAAATTAGTATTCAAAAATTTTCATTCAATTCCATTTAACCATTCATGAACCAATATAATAAGCATGTACATCTAACCAAGCATAAGCATAAAATCATAAGAGCATGAAACACATGAACACAACATACATATGGGAAACCCTCTAGGGGTAGAAAACCCACTGATGATGCAAATGGACTATATTAATATAATACAAACATAAATATTTATTGAATCACCAACTCCACATGGAGTACCAACCCCAACTAGCTTAGTACCAACTCAACTAGGCTTTAGTAAGTACCCACTTGCAAGGAGGCACCAACCCCCTAGATGACTCAACACCAAATTAGCCACCTAATTATTTTATCATATTTAGAAAATCTTGTTTCTTATATAATGGATGATGATATATTCCTTTATCTCTTTTCTCACTTTAGTCCCTCTCAAACTGGCCTTCAACCTTCTTCACTCAACTAGCCCTCTTCATGGCTTGATTAGGTATTTTGAACTTGATCCTCATTTCCATAACCTTTTTTAGATATTCATAAATTTTTTATGATGGTACACATGACCTAATTATTATCACCATGATATATATCATTCTCTTATCCTTTTATGTTCCCCCACACTTAGCATCCTTTAAGCATCTACTCTAAGCACACACACACAATATGACTAAACTACCTTGCTTTTATACAAGTCACTTGTGTATAGAGGTTTACAAAGGAATTTAGTCAAGAATTAGTCCATAAATAATGAAACATACGTAAAGAACTAACTAACCAATCCTATCTATTCCTATGGGAATTACAAAGAATAAAAAGAAACAAATAAAAGAAAGGAACACCATATTACCTTCCCAAATAGATTCACCATGCCCATGTGGCTTAAAAAAATGTTCTCCCTTGATCAAGCATCCTTGTCTTTATCAAATATGGTGGTAAGCTCCTCCAATACCTCAAGAACACTCCAAAAAACCTAGGCTTTTGATGTGGAATCACTAAACTAGCCTATCAATGAAGCTTTGTAGAAATAATTTAACATTATAACTTTGCAATGTTCAAGCTTTGAAGATATTTGAGCATAATAACCTTGAAACAAAATAGATTATAAATGATGTCCATGGCCTCTCTATTTATATATTTTTGAGATTGGTCAAGATCAACCTCAACCATCCATCTTAAGATGAAGATGTGTGGTTGAGGATAATCTTAATATTTGGAATTAAATCCATAATTATCCTCAAGATGACCCTGGAAAAAGGGGAATTAAAGAGGCATGGGTATTAACTAGGCATGGGTGACCCATAATCCTGATATTTTATGCACTTATAGCCTGATGGATGCCACCCCATAGATGATGTCACTAGGTGATGCAGATAATAAGAACCAATTTTCAAAAAGAAATACTCAACAACTCTCATGGAAAATTGACTTAAGCTCTTGATTTGGATTAATTAGCCTTAAGCAAGGTTAATCAACATTTGTGTAATTATTTGAAAATTGACCCTCGACTAATCAAAATGGTCAGAAAGTCATATTACTAGATCATAATTTGACTTGGGAAGAATTAGAAGGTGATGCTAGATGTGTTGGAACCATATTCCCATTTAGGATGTTGCCAACAAAAAATAACAAAGGTACATGATGTGTACTAATGAATTTAGAAGAAAAGAGTGATCCAGAGCACTAAATGGTGAAATGGTCATTTTGACTCAAAATGATCTGATCAAATTTAGTTGAACCATAAAATGAATTTCCCTATTTAGGGATACTTTGACCTAAAATGGCATCTGTAAATGATAAGTTTGAACTATTTAGTATGTTTTATGGATTTTGACCTAAAATGTGCATTTGAGTGCAATTCGAGTAAGATTGACAATTTCAACACAAATAGTGTTAAAAATTAGATGTCTACATTTTGCCCCTATTTGAGAAGGCATAGTGAGACATTTAAGCGAAGCAACATATTTTCAAAAAAAAATTTGTCAACAAGAAATTAGAACAGACCCATGATGCCCCGTCGAGAGGGCATGCTAGGATGAAAGAGCAGGATGAACTCTTGAAAAGAGAGAGAAAGTGAGAGACTAACCCATGAAATAGATTACATATAAATGAGCTAATGCTTGCACATGTGATTACCATCAATGATAAAAACATAATTAGAGGTATAATAGGCCCTATAGATGGGGGGAATGGGAAAGATACAATCCATAAATATAAGGGACACACTTTAAATGTACTTAATTTGAGAGTACAAACTACGTGCTTATGACATTGATCAATCTCGAGACAAGTTACACACTAAAATACTACCATGATGGGATTTAATGTGGAGAGCTTGGAATTAGAGGAAAAGGGAGAATGTTCTACTTCAGGAAGGGAAGCACCACTAGAACAATGTCTCCAAAGAGAAGATACTAAGAAGTGCTCCAGTAGAGTAGATGTGATCATGATAAAATAGTTTTGCCCCAGTAGGGAAAATATTGATCAGTGATAAAGAATAAAGAATGATTTTCCCATGTAGAGATGACTTAATTCAAATTTTATTTAGGTGTTGTGCCCTAGCATGGGTAAATGGCAAGAAAAATAACTCAAAGATATAACCCAAAAGATAGGTTAAAGTGAGCAGGCACAAATGGACATGTGATAGTGAAATGGCTTAGAAATCCATATAAAACCAAGCATATGAGAATGCACAAAGTGATGAAAAAGATGAAAAGAAGAATGGATATAGCCGAGATAACCTTAATAGAAATTGAGCACTACCTACATAGTTCCATGGACTCATGTTCCATCATGAACTTGAGGCCAATGTCATTCACCCAAGTTTGGGAGTGAATGGAATGAGGAAAAATGACCAAGAATTGATTAGACTCACAATGTATGCAAAGAGATGCACATCTAAGCATAAACTTGAGTACTAAAATTCATGCTACCTAGAAGCCTAATTCCACATCATGAGCCTAGGTTTTCTTAAGTGTTGTTGAGAATCATTCATCAGATCTAATGTTGATGTTAAGACCTTGAGATATGAGCACAAAGTGATTACTATAACAAAAGAAATTAGGCATGATAAGTATGAATAGATTAAAATGACATAAGATTCCAATTGCACTGAGCTAATTCAAATGTGAATATCTATAATTAGGATAATGGTAAAATAATGATCAAAACTAGAGTTACAATGATTTACATTTAAACAAAAAAGCAAAGAAAAAGAAAAATCTAAACATAAATGAACCTAGCTTAAAATCAATGATATGATTTAAAGTAGGAACAAAAATGTTTTAAAAAGGCAAGAATGTCTTAACGACATGAGACCAACAGATGAATAATCAAGATTCATGTGGACCATCAAGGCATTCTTGAACATAAAAGAGAAAAGTAAAATCAAATAGAAAAACAAGAAACCAATAGCAATTAAATAAATAAAAATGGTCCAAGAACAACGTAATAACATAGGATCAAGATATAAATAATCAAGATCCATGTGAATCATAAATATATTTTGAAACACAAAAGAGATAAGAAAAAGCAAATAGAGAAAACACAAGACCAAGAAGATATAAGAAATTATAAAAAAACAGAGAAGGAGAAGAAAATAAAAGGAGAGGTGTAAAAGAACAATAAAACACCAAGAAAATTCAAATAAACACAAACAAACAAAAACCAAGTTAGTGAAGTTTTAAGAAAAATGTTCATGCATGTGCGTTAGAGGCATTAATTTCCACCACATCATTACAAAGAACAATGACAAAAGAAATAGGGGAATAGAAGAAAAGGAAGGGGTGGCTGAGCTGACTCCAAATGTATAAGATAAGTGGATGCTACCTACATAGTTCCATGGATGCATGTTCCAACATGAACTTTAGGCCAAATGTAGTTCTCCCAGAAAATGGGTAAAAGGAAAATGATGATCAGACTAACATGATTAATGTTATAGATAAAATAGAAGAGATGATAAACAAATGAGAATGGTATGGTAAATAAGAAGTTGATGAGATAAGAAAGAATGATCTTACAAAATGGAAAGTGTGTGGGATAAGATGAAATGAACTGGTGTTTCTATGATTGAAAAATGGAAAGAACATTCAAACTTAATAGTTGCTCACAAAATGGCACAAGCGTTCAAACTTAATAGTTACTCACAAAATGGTGAGAGTGTGGGAGGTGGAACAAGACTGTACAAATGTACAGAAGCATGAGACAATATTTTTATTCTTTTGTGAATCATGTTCTAATGTTTTTAGTGTTTTTGGGATAAAATATGCACAAGGTGGAACCATCTAGTCAAGGAGAAGCATGTCTTGAGAGTAGAGGTTCCAATAATATAGCTAAGCTAGATGTAATGGCCCATGCTCATAAATTAGCAAGAGCGAGGATCTTGATAAAATAAGAAAGTAGAAAAATACTTGTACTAAAAAAATGTGACTGTTTACCTATCAAAAGCTAAACAAGATTGTCTTGGTTGAATTGCTTTATATAACCACTGTTAAAGATGTTCATATTTCTTATGAGACATAATTGAGATCATAATTGGTCAAGGGACAAAAAGTGTTCAAGCTTATAACATGTCCTAGACATAACAAATAATATTCATCTTGAAGAGAGCAATCTAGAATGGGACAAAGAATGTGTTCAAAGTGCCAAGAGTTAAAAAGCCTTTACCATCAGGATTCACAAAAAATGGACCAGGGTAGTATAAAATGCACTCAATGTAAGATAAAAGGGTGGGATAAAATTATGATATCACAATTTACCCCCAAGTCAGGGGTCTTATAGACAATGGTTCAAAGTTGTTCATGCATAGAATCTCTTAAGGTGTATGATGTTAATGGGCTCTAAAATTTCTTCACCATTAGATTTAGCCAATCGATATGCTCTTGATCCATAGTTCATTATGACAATATATGGTCCTAACCAATTAGGCTAAAACTTACCTTTCTTTTTGGGTTTAGCATTCATGTTCTTATGGTTCTCTTTCAAAACTAAGTCACCAATATCAAGTTATTGAGGGAGAATGCATTTTTTTTAGCTTCTCTATAATCTATTTTGATAGGCCTACAAATTTTCTAGGGTAGATAAACACTTACCATCAAGAATTTCTAGTTCTTGTAATCATGAGGCTCTATAGTCTTCATCATCTTCAATGTGATCCAATGATATTCTTAATGATGGGATCTCAATCTCAATTGGGATGATAGCTTCAGTGCCAAAAACAAGATATTATGGAGTAGCTCTAGTTGGGGTGTGATGATTGGTTTTATAAGCCTAGAGGGTAGGAAAGAATTTTAAGTGCCAATTATAGCTAGCATCATTGACAATATTTTTTAAGATGGCTAGAATGGTTTTATTTGATGCCTCAACTTGTCCATTTCCTTATAGGTTATATGGAGTGGATTTATTGTGCTTGATCTTGAATTTTTCACAAAGATATTTCACATATTGGTTTACAAAGGATCCACCATTATCAAATATAATACAGGCTAGGATGCCATATCGACAGATGATATGGCAATGAATGAATTTGGCTATTTGTTTCCAAGTAATATAAGTGAGAGGAATGGCCTCAATCCATTTGGTAAAGTACTCAGTTGCAGTCAAAATGTGAGTATGGCCATTTGAAGATGTTGGGTTAATTTTCCCAATGAGATCAAGACCCCATATTGAGAACAACCATGGTGTTATAATTAGTTGCAATGGTAAGGAATGTGTATGTATCAAGTTGCCATGCTACTGATAAGGAACACACTTATTTACATAATTATAAGCATATGTTTCCATTTTAGGCCAATAATATCCTATTATAAGAAGTTTCTTTGCTAGGACTACACCATTGGTATGGGCCCCACAAATTCCTTCATGAACCTCCTTAAGTACCAGCTTGAATTCTCCCAAAGAGAAATAATGAAGAAGCATTCCATCATATCCTTTTTGATAAAGCATGTTTCCAAGGAGGATATAACATGTTAGGTGATGAAGGAAAAGCTTTTACTAGTTATTGGAAAGGTTAGCAGAAAAAGACTTGGCTATGAAAATAGTTATAAAAATATTGGTACCATGGTAGCTCAGGTGAGAGATTAGGATCAATAATGGTGCATATCCTCTCTGAATTTGATAAAATATGTGGTGGCTGAAGAGGATTTTCAATCAATAATTGATACTCTTTAGCACTATCATTCAATTTAATCATGTAACTAATTATTTCCATGGCATCGATAGACCTATTTTTGACTCGTGAAACTTGCTCAAACTGCAAAGATTTAAAATGTATTCTAAGGTTATCAATAATTTACTTGTAAGGGACAAGCTTATCATCTCTTGTTTGATACTAATTAGTTGTCTAATTTATGATTAGCTATGAATCTCCATATACCTTTAAGCTTTAAATATCCTAATTTATGTCAAGATAGAGCCCTACAACCAATGCTTCAAATTCAGCTATATTATTTGTACACTAAAATTATACATAGAAGGCTTTGCGGATCAAATCCCCTTATGGCATTATCAACAATATGCCAGCTCTAGATCATTAGGATGTGAAGGATCCATCAAAATAGAGTGTCCATTACTCAGGATCTTATGATGCTTGTTCTATCATCATGATAGAATCATCTAGAAGGTCAAAGTTGAGAGGTTGAGTGGCTGTAATAGGAGCTTCTACAAGTTGGTCCACAAGAATCTTCCCTTTGATTGCCTTCTAATTCTGGTATTCAATATCAAACTCACTAAGGATCATAATCCATTTAACCATGTGTCCTTGGAGAGATGATTTAGAGAAGAGGAGCTTGAGAGGATCTACCTTGGTGATAACAAAAGTTTTATTATTTAGCATATAATTTCATAATTTGTAAGTGGCAAACACCATAGCTAAACATGCCTTCTCAATAGGCATATAATTATGTTCATAGGCTAACAATGTGCAACTTAAATAATAAACCATGTGTTCCTTACCATGATCATTATGCTGATTTAAAATTGCCCCTAGTGCATATTCTATGGTTGATATATAAAGAAGCAGTGGCTTTCCTTGTGTTGGAGGTCATAAGACTGATGGATTGGCCAAGTATGTTTTAAGCTTTAAAAACTCTATCTAATAATATTCATCCCAATGAAATTTCACCCCTTTCTTTAAGAGATGGGTAAATGGGTGGCACTTATCTACCATTTGAGAAATGAACCTATGTATAGACTAGATCTTGCCTTGTAGACCTTTCAACTATTTAAGATTGTTGGGTGGAGGAATTTCCATAATAGCGGTGACCTTCACAGGGTTGACTTGAATCCCTAATTGTGATATAATGAACCCTAGCAATTTTACTGATGTGACTCCAATGAAAAATTTCTTAGGATTCAAGTAGACTTTATATGCATGAAACCTCTCAAATATTCTTCATAGAATGTCAAGGTGTCTAGTTATTATTCTTGATTTTGCTAATATATCATCAACATAGTCCTTGACAATGTCATGCATCATGTCATGGAATATGATAATCATTACATGTTGATATGTGACTCTAGCATTCTTCAAACCAAATGGCATGACTTAGTAACAAAATGTTCCCCATGGAGTGGTGAATGCATTTTTATGCTGATCTTCAAGGGATATCTTGATTTGATTGTAACCAAAAAATCCATCCAGTAAGGATAGCGTCTCATACTTAGTAGTTGAGTCAAAAATCATGTCAATATTGGGTAGAGGAAAATCATCTTTGGGACATGCCTTGTTGATATCATGAAAATCGGTATAAACACATATTCTTGGGGTCTTTTTACTTACTGGCACTATGTTAGAAATCCATTCAGTGTAGTCCAGTGGTTTGATAAAATTGGATCCTAACAACTTCTCTAACTTGACCTTAACCAAAAGGGCAATGTGTGGATGTACCTTTCTTAACTTTTGATTGACTAGTTTAGCATCAAGTTGAACAACTAGATGATGCAAAATTAAATCTAGATCTAGGCCTAGCATGTCAGAATATGCCCATGCAAAGATGTTTATATAATCCTTAAGAATGGATATAATATGTTCACATTCTTCTTTAGTAAGGTAAACTCTAAGATAAACATTTTTGGGATCCTCATGGGTTCCTAAATTCAATTCTATTGTGTTCTCCATAGGGAGTGTGGATCCATCTTCTAGAATTATAGACAATGTATGGTCGTGATCATCTTCTTTTAATATATCTTATTTTTTTTCCTCCCAAAGATTTGGATAATATGAAGAATCAAAATCTACCTTCTTAGGTAAAGGCCAATTGGCAAAGACATCTGGAAACTTAAGATCAAGACACTCAAATATTTGATGTTATTTTGAAGAGATGCTTGAACTAGCTATGGAACTTTGGCTAGATCCACTTTCTACATCTTGAGGGGATGAACAAATTTTACCTCTTGGGAGCACCTAAAACATGTTTTCACTCAAAGGCTTGTCTTTTTCTTTAATTTTTCCCTGATCTTGATGTTTGTTCTTTATTATGACCAAGAAAGTTTGCCTACTCTCCAAGGTATGTAGAAGGATTCAATGAAAAATCAAAACCCTATTTATGATCACCAATGGGGAATACATCTTGTAGGCCCATGTATTTTGCAATTGATTCTTCATTTTGAAACTCATCGAGGCATATGACCAAATTTTGATGATCCTAATCTATGAGTTTAGGATGGCATAGGCATAGGTTATAATGAGGGTTTGCTTCAGGATGGGAAGAAACAATGGTAAAGATATAATGTCTTGCTTTAGGAAGGGAAGCACCACTATGATAGGTTTTTTTGCTTCAGGATGGGAAGCTCCAATAGTTGTTATGGTCAATATGGTATTTGAATCAAACAAATTTGAATCAACAATCTCATCGAAAAGGTTATAATGGGATGTTACATCAATGCTAAGAGTCTCATTACTAGTCACTTCATAAGAATCACTACCAAATGTTATGAGTTCATCCTCTAGTTGTTTAAATTTGAGACCATGATTCCTATTGACAAATACAAATAATAAAGGATATAAAATTCCTTGTGCCTAGGGGCCAAGGCCTTTCCCTATATAGTCAAGATGATCTATTATCTTGTAAGGGATAAGATACTTTAGATTCTAAAAATAATCTGCAAGGCCCTCAGAATATAACCAATCTCCCTCGATAAAAGCCACTCTATATTTATTTGGTGTAATTTTAGGTACAAAAACCATAGGAGGTTTTATTTACTTCTTTTTTGGTTACCAAACTTGATCATGTCTATTAGGAGTTTGGAAAGTTTTAGGCTTACCAAATGTTTTAGGGGATTTTGGTAATTTTGCAATATGGAGGACATCCTTTAGATGATACATGGAAATACCTACATCTTTAATAATCAGTTGCTTGGCCAAAGATGTGGGAAATATATTAGTTGAGGTGGAGGCTAGATCATCAGGGTCTATATAACTAGATGGAGATAGATGAGAAATGATGGCTTTGTTCTTCTTTGAAATAAATTTAGAACCTAGGTAATAGTTATAATTTAAAAACTCTACTTTGAGATGTTTACAATATTGGTATGGCTACTGATCAGTGGGAATAATAACCTTGATTCCATCATGGGGAAACTTAAGGCATTGGTGAAGAGTAGATGGAACTTCCTATACTTCATGCATCCAAGGATGACCAAGATGTATGTTATAAGGAAGCTCAATATCTGCAATATGGAATAACATGTGATGAGAAATATCCCCAACCATGATTGGTAATAAAATTGTATCAGATGACTCCATCTCAGTGTTTTCATAAGCCTTGATTGTAATATTCTCTAGTTTAATGTCTTTATCTATGTAACCTAATCATCGTACCAATTTAAGAGATATGATGTTCAGCCCTGAACCATTATCTATAAGAACTTATTTGATCTTGTGATCCGTAATGATTATCTCAATGTATAGTGGGTTATTATGGTTTGGGCCAAGGGTGGACATGTCCTTTTGATCAAACATGATTTTAAAAAATGAATAAAATATCTAATTAGGTTCTAGAACTAATCAAGGTTTATATCATTAGGTACAATAGACTCTTGTAAAAGTTTGTTGAGGATGGTTTTATGGACATCAGATGTCCACAAGATTTCTAATATGGAAATTTGTGTAGGGTTTTATCTAATTGGTCCATTAGACTATAAGTCCTTTGAATTGTGGATTGAACTAATTTAGTCTTTATTGGAATAGTATTCAGCTTTGGAACCATTGGCACAATGTTCTCATTGGGTTTAGGGAAAGAAGTGGGTGAAGGGCCCTGGATGGTAACTCATGGGTGTCTAGTTGTGATTGCACAACCTAGAGGTGTCAAGGAGTCATTATAATTAGAAGGATGAGGCAAAGGGCCTTGGATGGTGATTTGTGGGTGATTAATGGCATGACTATAATTTTGGGTCAGTGAGGAGCCTCTAGGAGAATGGTATTATTGTTCAGGATTAGTAACCAATGAAAATAGAGTAGAAACATGATGATGCAAACTCGACATGACATTACTAGGGGGAGAGGGTATCAACCCTATAATGATGGGTCTCTTGATACGAAGAACACAAGATCAGCTACACAACATCATAGTAATAGTGGTAATGTGGGTTACAAAAATACATCTCATAGTGTTATTGTAGTTGTAAGTCACATTTTTATAAGCCACATTATTAGTGTGGGGATCATGATCTCGATTATGCTCATTACAATTATGACCCTATTATTGGTTTTGATTCTGCTTATGTCCTTGATTGTGATCATTTTCATTATTTCTTGGTGGAGGTAGATCATGTCAAGGAAAGTGGTCTTTATAGATTCCCATATCCTAATTTGTGTCCTGATTAGGAGCCAACTTACTTTATGTTGATGGTGTAAAATTGTGCTAGATCTTAACCAATCAACAATGGGAAGTTTCAAGCTATGGGATAATGTGGCTTGAAACAACCTCCAGGGTTTAAAGAAGCTGGTCTCTTCTATTTTATAGGTGTTGGGGAAAAGGGATAGGAGACTAAACAGAAATGCAAAATGTAGGAATTAAAACCTAACTATGGTGATGCACCTGAGTGTAATCCTAATCCTAACCTGAGCACAGAGTGACTATTATAGAATTCAATTACATTTAAGAGTAGACAAGTGCATGATCAATGTAAAAGTTTGAAATAATAGAAACAAAGGCTCAAAATAGGGAAGTCTTTAGCTGAGACACAGAGAATGTCAACAAAGGCATAGTGTTCAATCTTCCTAATAGAATATTTCAATCACATAAGAGACGCAGAAGTTACGTACATTTATGTAAACCTTCTAATTCAAGAAAATGAGATAAAAGCAAATGACATTCTAAATCACAACTACATAAAATCTATAACATAAACTACTTTGCCAATTACACAGACAACACCAACCAAGGCATGGAGCTCAAATTTCCTTAATTCATTCAACCACATAAAGGGCACAGAAACATGCATGGTTATAGTGACTTTACAATTCAAGAGAATTGAGACAAGAGCAAATGATGTTCCTGGTCAAGAACTTTAGCCAGTCTAATATTATAAAAAATCCCCCTCCTTTCTTTTACAATCCTTCCTCTTTTATAGCCTCAGATCACTCCTTTCATCATTCCCTTTCCCGTGCAATCTTTTCCATCCTTCGCTCATAGGGGACAAATAGATAGTGCCTTCAATGCTGAGGGGGGCTCCAAAAATCTACTTGATGAGTTGTTCCATCTACTCAAATTAACTCCAGTCAATTTTCACTCCATTTCACTTTGCGACAACAGATACATGAAACACTCTATTATGTTTGAAATGGGAGAGGACACTTAGTCAATTTTCTAAAAATCCTCTTATTACTTATAAGACATCAGAAAATGACACTTGGTGTTTTTTTTGGATTCATCGAAGACACGTGGCTCTCTCCTTTTCTTTAGCTATGCTGTAGTTTTATTTGGGACTCATATCAGACTCTTATAGATGGAGACACTTGGCATCTTCTATGGACTTTAAAGTGACACCTGGGGCACACCACAACCTTTATTTAGTAATGAAACTCAAAGATGGTCTCTCAAAAATTAGCACATGGTATCCTCCACTGCTTTTGGGAAAATACATGGCATCTTCTACTTTTTCTTGACACAGAGTAGAAAGGGACTCAGAGATTGACACTTGGCAGCCTCCGCTACTCTTCAACACTTAAGAAAAATGAAATGTCACCCTTATGCATTGAATGAAATCATTAGACCCACGTCTCCTAGATGTCGACTCGTGGTGACTTCCACTGCTTCTTCAAAAAGGTAATTTAGGGCCTCCGTAACTGCCACCTGGCACTTTTTGCTCTCTCTACTGCTCAACTCATTGAAAGTCTTTGCCAAAATTAGGATGAAACATGGGTGCCTCTATTATATGTGGATACTGGCACATGGTACATTCCACTTAACTACCACTGGTATGTAGCAGGGTCTGTGGTTCTCTAGAAAGTTACAAAAAGGGGCTCAGAGGACACCAGCTGGCCGGCTTTGTGTTTCAAAAGGTGACACATAGTGGCTTCTACGTAAACTCAATACTTAACACAAAATCGAAACAAAGAATTAGAAGAGAAAGAAATGCTTGTGTTCAAATGATGCCACTTGGCAGCCTCCACTGCATTTCATCACTTGTCAGAGAATGAACCCGTGCCCTGCTCCAATTCTACTGCTACGACCAAGGTATTACTAGAACCATAACTGTAGTGCTCGACTAAAAATTTAAATGCAACATAGAGTAAAAATTTACTCTATAGTTATTGGCAACCCTCAGGACTTTTGAGCCTACTCGAAAAGAAACTCCACCTTCTGCTAGATCAAAATTGTGAAAATTACAACTTCAAAAGAGCCGTCGACAAATGTTTAAAACACTTATTTAAAAGCAAAGTAGGAAGACAATGGAAAAATAATGAGAAGAAGGGAAACTATTTAACTATAATACATGAGAGACTCAAGTCAATTCAAATGTTTAAAATAGATTCCATTTACAGGAATCTCTTTAGGTTCTCCTTCCATCGACTCTAGCTTGAAAGAATTCTTCTATTTCCATGCATGAATTTTATATGGACTAGTCCACAGTGCTTCAAATTTGGTATGCTGACCTAGCTTAATGGCCCTTGCATCCCATTTCAAAACAATCGAGCCCACTTCAAAATTAGGATTTGAAGTCCTTTTATCAAAACAATTCTTAACCATTCCCTGGTGCTTGATCAATGAATCATGGGCTATGTCCCTCTTTTCCTGAACTTCCAAAAGTTCTATGAGTCTGACCTACATGGGGCCATTCTCTTCAATCTCAATTTGTTTGATTAGCTAGAGAGTAGGGATTTCCAAGATTAGGGGAATCATGGTAGATTTTCCATATACCAGTTCATATGGAGACATTTTAATCACCTGCTTGGGCATGATTCTATCAGCCCATTGCGCTATATTAAGCACTTTATGCCATTCTTTGTGATGATCAACCCCTATCCTTTTGATGAGCCTTATCAGGTTCTTGTTGGTTGACTCTGCCAAACCATTACCTTGAGGGTAATAGTTAGATGAAGTTTTCAAATATATTCCGTGTCTCAAGGCAAATTCAGATACTTTACACCCCAAGAATGCCTTAGCGTTATTTGAAATGATGGTGTGAGGAGCCCCAAAGCGAGTAGTGATATCCCCTAAAAAATTAAGGATCACATTCTTTGTTACTTGTTTAAGTGGGACTGCATCGGTCCATCTAGTGAAATAGTCTGTGGCAGTTAATATCCATTTGTGACCCATGCTGGACACTGGATTTATCATTCCGATGAAGTCAAGACCCCACTGAGCAAAAGGTTGATCCATGACTATAGGACTAAGAGGCATGGCTGCATTCCTCCTCATCCCCACATAATACTGGCAGGATTGACATTTTCTAACTAGCTAATAATAATTTGCAAATAAAGTGGGCTAGAAGTATCCTGCCTCACTTATCTTTATGGCTATAGTCTTTGTAGAGAAATGCCCTCCTGATGTTCCATGATACATTTCGTGTAGTATCCTGTTAGCTTCAGCCTGTTTGACACACCTTAATAATTTCCATTAGAATTTCTCCTGAAAAGGACTTGTTCAATTAAAACAAAATGAACTCCCTGTATCCTATAATATCTCCTCTTGTTTTGAGGGAGTTCTCTTAGATAAATCCCATTTTTCATAAATTGAATCATGCTTGTGACCCAGGATTCCTGATCAACTACTTGTAATTTTATCACTATCTCTGGCTCTCCTTCTGAATTCGCTTCCTCAGGTAACATCTTTTCCAGTTCTTGGGTCATGTATTGGTAAAAACCCCTGCCTCTGAATAGCTTGGTGGCTCTAACCTCCACATCATATTTGAGGATCTTAGTGATCCAATTGGCTCTTTTCTTAGTAATCTCCCCCTCCATGATGTATTCTTTGACACTTGGATGAGCTACAAGTATCAGAATTTTGTTCCCTGATATCAGATGCCTAAATTTCTTAAGGGCTTTTACCATGGCATAGGCTTGTCTTTCCACAAAATTGTACCTGGTCTCATACTCTCTAAGATTTCTTGAGAAAAATGCTATTGGGTGCTTTCCTTCTAGCCCATCATTCTTTTGAGTCAAGACAACAACAATACTTGACTCTCCTCCATATACATACATTACGAAGGGCTTGGAAAAATCTAGATTTTTGAGCACTGGGGCTGCTGAGATAGCCTTCTTGATCCCCTCAGAAGCTTGCCTTCCTTCTGTAGTCCACTTGAAGACTAGGTCCTTTTTTAGCAAGAGTGTCATTGGTCTAACCAAGCCTGTAAAATCAGATATGAATTTACTGACAAAATTGATCTTTCCTAAAAAGGACTAGACTGCCCTTTTATTTGCTGGGAGAGGTAGGTCCATTATAGCTATGATCCTCTTGGGATCTATAGAAACCCCTTCCTTAGATACTATGTGCCCTAATAGTTTACCCTGAGGTACAACAAAAATACATTTCTTGGGATTCAATGATATCCCAAAATCTTGACATTTCTTGAAGACAGATTCTAAATGATCAAAATGATCATCAACATTTTTTGAGAAAACAATGAGGTCATCCAAATAGACCAAGATGACCTTGTTTATTAGCTCACCAAAGGCTATATCCATAGCTCATTGAAAGGTGGCTCCTGCATTTGATAAGCCAAATGGCATCTTCGCATAGGCAAATGTTCCCCATTTGGTAGTGAAAGTAGTTTTATACTGGTCTTCATCAGCTAGCCAAATCTGATTATACCCAAAGAAACCATCAAGTAAAGAAAACCTCTATAATCCAGCCACAGTTTGTAGAATTTGTTCCATGGAGGGTAAGGGATAGTGTTCTTTTAGAGATGCTCTATTTAGATCTCTAAAATCTACACACAACCTTACATCCCCATTCTTTTTCCTAACTGGGACTAGATTGGATACCCAGGTTGAGTGTTTGATTGGAAATATTATTTTGGAATCTAGAAGTTTTTGTAACTCATTTACCATTAGAGGCTTTATCCTTGGATTTACTGGTCTTTGTTTTTGTCTGATGGGTTTGGACCCTTCAGTTAACTCTATGGTGTGTTGGATAATGTCTCTGTTGTATCCATGAAGGTCTTCATAGCTCCAAGCTATGACTCTATCATACTTTTGGCACAACTTGATTAGTTTTTCCTTCTCTTCTCGAGTTGAATTTTTTTTGACCTTTAGTCTTTTCCCTTCACTCACCTCTACCTCAGAATAGTCTACTTTATCTACCTGGAACCTTTTATTTTCCATGCTTACATCC
The DNA here is from genome assembly GCA_037957365.1 of Torreya grandis. NCBI lineage: Eukaryota > Viridiplantae > Streptophyta > Pinopsida > Cupressales > Taxaceae > Torreya > Torreya grandis. The sequence goes on along the minus strand of JARHVA010001158.1, from coordinate 560,630 downwards.
TCTGGGTCAAATAAATTTTCTAAGGTGATCAATCCCTTAGGGAGCTTATTAGTCCTTAACTAAATAATCTGATCACCATATGCGTCTTCAATTTTAGTTTGCAGCTGATCGGCAAACTCATCTAATTGCTGTAAGAAAGAGACTACCTGGGCATAATTTTCAAACACTTGCCAATTTTGGTCATTGTCTGGGATGGTTGGCCTCACTATAACTTTTACCGACTCATTGTTAACCAATAGGCCAGTTATTGGGTTAAACTGTGACCCGATCTGAGCCATCCTATCAGCATCAAATTTTTGACTTCTAGGGATTATCTCAATATTGAAGCCTTTGAAATCTTCTATCAAATCCCAAATCCTATGCCTGTAGGATCTAATTCTCACATTCTTGGCTACTGCCTTTTCCCATATTTACTTCACTACTAGTTCTGAATATCCTTTTACTTTTAGGTTCCTTATTCCTTTTTTCTTGGCTAATAGGAGCCCATGTACTATATATTCATACTCTACATCATTATTAGTGCAAGCAAATTGGAATCAGATAGCCCTTAAAATTTTATCACCATTTGGAGTAGTAAGATAAATTCCTACTCCAGCACCATGTCTACTTCTGGCCCCATCAAAATTCAAAGTCCAGACCTCTGAATCTTGAGCAATAGGTGCCTCATTCCTTATAACATTTGGGATCACCTAATCCTCATCAAAAATGACATACGTGCCCAAACCAGTAGAGTCATAGTTCCCATACGGGTCGCTATGCATCATAGCCAACAACTGGCTATTTTCTTCTCCATGATCATGCTCAGTCTGGTCTCCTAGTTCTTCGACAAAATTTCTTTCTTCTTTATTCATCATGACATGATCTGCTTCTAATCTTATTGTTGGTTCATTAGTTATGTGGTCTTTGGACAGTGGTTTAGAGAGGATCTTCATCTTTGAACCGTATCCGGTTCTTAGGATGAGGTGAGACCAGTCAAGAGACATATATCCTCCTATTTTTGTTGTAAAGTCTCTGGATAAACATAAACCAAAGACAGGAGGAATATCTATGACCACTATATCTTGGCTGACAATTATGTTGGGACACGTGTATAACTACAAGGGGAGTTGTTTAATTCTCCCTATGGTTTGTACTATTTTTCCATCTAGATGAATAACTCCTTTTGCAAGGGGTTCATAATTTAGTTTTAAGGTATCAACTATTTGTTTGGGCATCACGGTTGTGCTAGCTCCTGAATCTATCAATGCATTACGCAGAATTTTCTTTCCAACTATCAGAGTCAAATAGAAAGGCTCTGGCTTAGATTTACTTACTTGTGTTGCATCGTTCACGAAGGCTGTTGTCTTTGGGGGAACCATATCTTTAAGCTTTTCCTTTCCAACATGTCCTTCCTTGGAAACAACATCCTTAGGCACTGCTTGCCCTTGTAGAGCTTCTTATAGTAATGTATTTTGTTCAAGAATTTCTAGAATATCCCATATCGACACTTGTGCTAGAGTTTTCTTTAATTGGTCCACAATATTGATCAGTCCCAAAGACTGAGCTTTTTGGTAATAGGGATACCTCGTTCTTTCTTGAATTTGGACAGGGATCCCTTGATCTTGTACCAACTGCGGCACTTGTTTTCTAAAAACAATGTTCTTTTGCCCTTGAGATGGAGGATTATTCTTAACCTAACCACTGGCAATCTCAGGCTGCTCCACCATCCTCCTCTTTAATCTAGTGTATTAATTAGATTGTACTACTGGCCTTTGGAAGGTGGATGCTTCATTCAAGAAAACTGCTTCTTCATCCTCAATCCATGAGAACAAAGCATGTTTTGGGGCTATTTATTCCTCTTGCTGTAAGGCCATTCCTTACATCTAAGCCACTAGCACTGATTTCTACATGTCAAGAGACTGGTAGGCTTGATTGCTACTGGTACTGGCAAACTGACCATCCATTCTTCTCTACTCAGCCACTCTTTGTTGTAGATTGCTCCTAGGACAATCTCTGGGGGTATGAGTGTTTTTGCAAGGGAAACACCAAGAATTAGTATCATCCACATAATTATTCTAACCTAGAACCATCTCCCTATTTGAGTTGGGAGGAATGGTCTGTGAGGGTGTGGGAACAACAACTAATTGATTTGCTGTTTGATTGTTGGTTTGCCTTGGAGGGCCTTGATACTAGTTTGGTTGGGATGAAAACCTATTCCCTTGATATCCTTGATAAGGAGGCTTAGGGAAAGTGTTCTACTGCCTCTTCATATTAATCAGCTCATTGGAGAATGTCCTTAGCATACTTTTGATATCATCCATCTCGGATGACTGAGCAGGGGTTGGTTGCTTCGCAGATGATGAAGGGTATGTATACATAGACACAGGTGGGATTACAACTTTAGGAACCTCTTGAGGTAAGGGCAAGGTAATTTTTGGGAATACAAGCATGGGAGGCCTTGGGGGTAACTTCCCAGCATCAATTAAATGATTCTCAGCTCTGACTGTGAGGGCATAAGCCACTGGCAAAGTGTGTCCTCCCAGTGACTGAATCATAACAGATATATCTAAATTTAAAGCTTTGAGATAGAATACTATGGCCATACCAGGTGGTGGTTTAGCTGCAACAGGGATTCTGTCCCAAGTTTTTTTGAATCTAGTGTTGAAGTCAGTCATGTCTTCTTGTGGTCCCCTTTGAATGGTGATCAATTATTATAATAGGGAAGACTTATCTCCCTTCTCTATAAACCTTTCAAAAAATAGATCTCCAAGTTAGTCCCATGTAGATATGGTATTTGGGGTCAGAGACTGATACCACTCTAAAGCCTTTCCTTTGAATGAGGTTGCTAACAACCTTAGGGCCACATTTTGCTCTATGACACCATATATGGCACAAACATCTGATACATCTTGAAGATGTTCCATGGGTGTTTTTGAGTCTTTCCCATTGAATTTGGGTAGAGCTTTTAGGGCATTTACTGGGATAGGATCCCAAACAGCTGGTGGTGTAGGGAGGATTAAGGGGCTACCAATGTTCCAGCTTGCATAATTTCTTGGGGGGACGTTGGCTCCCATATTTGGTACTGGTAGAAACTAGTTAGCTCTTCTTCTTGGACTAATTACTAGAGGTGGCAAAAGAATACCTAGATTTATAGCAGATTGTGATTTGGTGACTGGTCCACAGCTCTAACTCCTTGTAGGTCTCTGATTCATGCGGTCTTGAAAGAAACTTCAAGACTGGTCCCACCGGGCATGCCAAAAACTGTTGATGGCATAAAATTGTGCTAGATCTTAACCAATCAACAATGGAAAGTTTAAAGTTGTGGGACAATGTGGCTTGAAACAACCTCTAGGTTTTAAAGAAGCTGGTCTCTTTTATTTTATAGGTGTTGGGGAAAAGGGATAAGAGACTAAATAGAAATGTAAAATGCAAGAATTAAAACCTAACTATGGTGATGCGCCTGAGTGTAATCCTAATCCTAACCTGAGCACATAGTGACTATTATAGAATTCAATTACATTTAAGAGTAGACAAGTGCATGATCAATGTAAAAGTTTGAAATAACAGAAACAAAGGCTCACAACAGGGAAGTCTTTAGCTGAGACATAGAGAATGTCAACAAAGGCATAGTGTTCAATCTTCCTAATAGAATATTTCAATCACATAAGAGGCATAGAAGACATGTATAGTTATGTAAACCTTCTGATTCAAGAAAATGAGACAAAAGCAAATGACATTCTAAATCACAACTATAGAAAATATATAACATAAACTACTTTGCCAATGACATAGACAACACCAACCAAGGCATGGAGCTCAAATTTCCTTAATTCATTCAGCCACATAAAGGGCACAAAAACATGCACGGTTATAGCGACTTTACAATTCAAGAAAATTGAGACAAGAGCAAATGATGTTCCTAGTCAAGAACTTTAACCAGTCTAATATTATAGAAAATCCCCCCTCCTTTCTTTTACAATCCTTGCTCTTTTATAGCCTCGAATCACTTCTTTCATCATCCCCTTTCCCACACAATATTTTCCATCCTTTGCTCATAGGGGATAAATAGATAATGCCTTCAATGCTGAGGGGGGGCTCCAAAAATCTACCTGATGAATTGTTCCATCTACTCGAATTAACTCCAGTTGATTTTCCCTCCATTTCGCTTTACAACAACAAATAAACAGAACACTTTGTTATGTTTGAAATGGGAGAGGACACTTAGTCAATTTTCTAAAAATCCTCTTATTACTTAGAAGGCATCGGAAAATGACACTTGGTGCTTTTTGCCAGATTCATCAAAGACACGTGGCTCTCTCCTTTTCTTTAGCTGTGTTGTAGTTTTATTCAGAACTCATATCAAACTCTTACAGATGGAAACACTTGGTAGCTTCCACATACTTTGAAGTGACACCTAGGGCCCACCAGAACCTTTATTCAGTAATGAAACTCAAAGATGGTCTCTCAAAAATTGGCACATGGTAGCCTCCACTGCTTTTGGGAAGATACATGGCATCTTTCACTTTTTCTTGACATGGAGCAGAAAGGGACTCAGAGAGTGACACCTAGTGGCCTCCGCTACTCTTCAGCACTTAATCAAAATTAAATATTTCCCTTATGCATTGAATGAAAGCATTAGACCCACATCTCCTAAATGCTGACTTGTGGTGACTTCTACTGCTTCTTCAAAAAGGTAATTCAGGGCCTCCGTAACTGCCCCCTGGTACTTTTCGCTCTCTCTGTTGCTCAACTCATTGGAAGTCTTTGCCAAAAGTAGGATGAAACGTGGGTGCCTCTATGAGATGTGGATGCTAGCATGTAGTACATTCCACTTAACTTCCATTAGGTACATGGTAGGGTCCGCGATTCTCTAGAAAGTTACAAAAAGGGGCTTGGAGGACGCCAGCTGGCCGACTTTGTGTTTTGAAAGGTGACACGTGGTGGCTTCTGTGCAAACTCAATACTTAACACAAAATCAAAATAAAGAATTAGAAGAGAAAGAAAGGCCCATGTTTGAATGATGCCACTTGGTAGCCTCCACTGCATTTTGTCACTTGTTAGAGAATGAACCCATGCCCTGCTCCAATTCTGCTGCTACGACCAAGGTATTGCTGAAACCAAAACTGTAGTGCTCGACTGAAAATTTAAATGCAACGTAGAGTAAAAGTTTACTCTACACTTTATAGATCACCATTTTCAATAAATTCCTCAATAATATATCATAATTAAATGCAATGATATGCACCATGACCAAAAACATAATGAAAGTTACACCATTTTTTCTCTTTGTGCCAGTCTAGTTTTGGCTAATCTTGAGGAAATGGCCTTGATATTGGCCATATAATTAAGTTAGTTGTAATGAGATTTTGTAATACTACTTCAATAGATTCTCTTAACTTGATAAAGACTCTAAATTTTTTATGAAATGTCCTTCATTGAGGTTGTCTTTGCAAAGTAGGTAGTGAATTTGAGGGATTTAATTATACATTTGGAGGAGGCATAGTCTATACCATTTGTACATGTCTTGTTTTTGTCACCCCATTTTTGACCATATTCTTATTTTTGTGAAATCCCTTAGAATTATCCTACATAACTATTTGAGGAGCCAGTGTTTAATATAATTAGACTCTTGTCCTTGTGAAATGATTTTAACAAGGCCCCTAGCAATAAGAGCCTTCTCAATCTACACTCCTTTGTCAATAATTTTTTAAAATGAGTTAGGACAACCTAACAATAGATTATGTGTAACTTTGGGATGTAAATTCTATGCAAATATATTATCCAACTATTTGTCTAGTAAATTGTGTTGAAAGTGGCCTACCAATGCTCTCCACTTTTGTAGATATGTAGTAAAACTTTCACCATCATGATGTTTATCTTTGAATAAGTCAACAATGGTTAATTCATGTTCTATGTTGTATGATAAATTGCTAATGAATTTTTTTGATAAGTTGTTCCAATCCGAAACTGATCTCTTGGGTAGTTTAAGTATCCAATCAAGAGCTTGTCCTGCTAAACTTCATAGAAAGAGTCATAATAAGTACTTGTTACTATATGAAACCTCTTGACAGAAGACAAAGAATAATTGTATGTGTTTACATGGATATCCTTTCTCTTTGTATTTGTCAAATTTAGGTGACTTAAAGTGAGGTGGAAATGGGTTTTGGAGAATAGATAAGTCAAATGGATATGGGCATATCTCATCAAATTTATAATTTTTGACTCTATTGTTCATCTCCAATATTTGGAAAATTGCATTCATAGAATTATAATCTTGCATTTTTGGTACATTTATGGATTGGATAATATGTTTTTGGGGTGGTATGTGCCCTTGGTTTTGTTTTTGATGGGTTAGAATGTGCCCCTAGTTTTATAGTAATTCAGGGGTGGAATGTGCCCCTAGTTTTGTATGGATCTATAGGGAGCATATACCTTTTGATCCATGATTTGGTTCTGATTTGCTGCTTGAGTTGAGAACATAGGCCGTTGATTCTTGGATTTTAAAACATTCCCTAAATTTGGATGTTTTGTATTTTGTTGATTTTGAAAATGTCTATGTTGATTTTGTTGGGGTGGAATGTGCCCCTAGTTTTGTAGCTATTGGGGTGGAATGTGCCCCTAGTTTTGTATGGATCTACAGGGAGCATATACCTTTTGGTTCTGATTTGTTGCTTGAGTTGAGAATATAGGCCGTTGATTCTTGGATTGTAAAACATTCCCTAAATTTGGTTGTTTTTCATTTTGTTGATTTTGGAAATGTCTATGTTTATTTACCAATCTTTGGTTTGTTTGAGGGATTTACTCAATTTAAACTAACTGTTTGGGTTTCTAAGTTTGTAAAGTAACAAGAGGTTCTTGATGATTGACGAATGTATGTTCTATGTCAAATGGAACATCTTGTAAGGTCTCTTGTGACTTCAAATGTTCATCTATATTACCTTGATCCACTATGGTAATGTTCTCATCCAATATTTGTTGCGTACTATCCACCATATCTTCATGTTCTTTCAAATCCTTATTGTGAATTAAAGTGGCAACTAGGGAGTCAGTTAAGTCTATGACAAGTTGATCTACATATCATTGACTTATTATCTTGATCTTAGCTAGAAGATCTAGATTTTTTGGTTTTTACTCTATTCATATTTCCTTTCCTTTATTATAAGAAGAAGGTATGTCTATTTGTGCAAAATCTTGCTCTTACCATCATTTTTATCCTTCTCTAACAAAGGTATGTAATTATTTCATAAGAAAGTCAGAAGGTAGTATAACACCTGATTCTATCAATCTAAGAAGGGCTTCATCTTGATCTTCTTGGTGTTGATATTCATTATAATCATCTATAGACACCAAAATTATGTCACACACACGTGCATAACTCCCTATGTTGAAACCCCCTAAACCCATTTTAATGATAACAATTAATCTCCCTAACCCATACTTTTACCCCTCACACATTTAATTAATTAAAAATATGTAATGAAGTTAATTAGAAACCCCTATTGCCACCTTGCCTAGCCACCTCTCCCTATGACTAATTCTCCCCTGATGAGTCACCTCAAGACTTGGTTCCCTCATCCTAACTACCAAGACTTATTCTGACTTCCAAACTAAATGCTAACAACTACTTTCCTAATCTCTTATTTTTACTATTTTATAATGGGTGTCACACTTGGCATGCACAACAATAGAAAATAATCTAAAAATAGAAAGGTTTACCTATTCGAGGGCCATCGATGTTGGTCAACCCATGGCTGACATCGGCAGGATCATTATCAACATCGATGGGATTACCAACAACTCCAACTTATAGTTCAAGTCAACAAAAATTAAGAAAATCACTTCTCACTCTCATTTAAGCTGTCAACATTCTATTTTTTGACCTCAATGCTTACAATCACCCTATGTAAGTGAATCATAATCAACAACTGAGCTTTTGAGGACCAACAACACCTGCTTGTTCTCTCTATTCAGGAAATTAGGTTTGGACTCCCTGATAGGGGCTATCAACTCAAAACTTATCATTTAGTGAGCACCATAACTAAGTATATCACTGATACTATAGGTCATTTAAATATTTATTCTTTTATTTATTTATATCTACCCTGCACTACTTTATGCACCTCTGACCGTACCCCCATGAGGGAGTTACAAAGCTTCCTCACTTATTTTCCTTTTATCTGACATACCAAACCTCTAACCAGACTTAACCAATCCATAATCTCCCTCTCATAACTCTCTTGACCTCCTTGGTCTGATCCAAAACATTTTCTAGACCTGATAAATCCTTCTATAAGCTCCCCAGATAATTATTACCCCTATCGACCTCGAGAGCATAACCAACATCGGTCACCTACTACTAAACTTGGTAGTATAATCAATATTGATCACTCCCATATCGATGTTGATGACTATCAATTTCCTAGCCTCTTCAAAACCTACCTAGACAACCTCCAAAACACCAACAAAGTACCTCACATGTACCCTATCACCCTCTATTGTGTACAAGTTATTAATAATGGGAATTTTATCTCTCTTTTACTCTCTCTTTACCTTTTTTTAGTTATTTATTATTCTTTTGCCTCTCAAAAGTGGACTGTCATCTCTAGGGAAGTTTCACACTTCCTAGAATAGTCACATAGCTTGGCAACCCACTCATTTCTCTACTAACAAACATCTTGTGGTAGTGTTTTATTATCTATAGGTTGTCCTCCCTAGCCAAAGAGGAGTGCTCACAACATCTAGATACGATGTACAAACCAAATCTAGGTTCATTCTAATCACTTATCCCCATCTTTCTTTCTATTTTCCTTTAGACTTAAAATAGATAAAATTTAGTGAAATATTTTTGGCACACTTGGTGGGACCCTAGAAATTTCCTTGATTTCATTTCTTGATTTACACATTCATATAGGTGCATTATAGTGAAAATTTCATTTCTTGCATTCTTCCTCCTCTTTTCTCTTAAGAATAGAAAATTCAATATATTATCTCTCTATTTAAAAGGCATTAAAACAAAAAATTATTTCTTTTCTCCTTGCCTCTAAAAGCAATTTGTCATTTTATTTTACAAAAAGAAGAGAATACCTTCTTTACTACCTATTGCATGCACATTAAGATAGTCAAATTCATACTCTATTCCTATTTTTTCTATGTTTTCATTTGAATATAAACATTTTAGATTTGGGTTTAAAACTTACTACATTTCATAGTTTACTTGTTACATATTAACTCACATAGTTAATTCCCAGCATTTTGAATAAATCATAGTACACCTATGTTACATAACCAAATCACATTCACATAAACAAGTATCAAAACTCACCTGAGAAAAGGCCCATCAGGATTTCATCACCTAGTGGATCACCTTACACTACCCGGCTATCCTACTTGGATTTCACCACCATGGGAAGAACCCATTCCATTCTCTGGTGGAGTATAATCTCTAGACAAAAGGTATATTTTGGCTAAATGGCCTAGCTCGACTCTAGGTTCATGAAGTGCAAAGACCAAGCTTCTATAATAAGCCACATACTTGGTCTAACATAGATTTTATCTTGAGCACCAAAACTAATCTGAAACTAGTTCTAGATTGCTTTCTAGTACCTTCAGTAACCAAATTCTCTTCTCACTATCTGATTAAGGCATAAGCCAACACAAGACTAAAAATTAATCTATAGGACTTAATAGTCGCTTAATGCATGTTCTTTTTCTAGTTTTCAATTGTCTTCTATATTTTTGAGTTGTTGAGGATGATTTTCTATTGATTCATAAAATCAATACTATTTTTAAAGCTCAGTTTGTATAACCTATTATCTTAGGTTTTTTGAGTGTTATTCCTTCTTATACAGACCTTTTACATCCACTATTTTACCTATTTTTAGCTTCTAATTTCTTAAAACATCAAATATTCCATTTCCTAGAATTTTATAGTGATCAACATTGGTTAACACAATCGGTATCAATAGAATTTACCTACTAACATCAGTTATTCCATCGATGTCGACAAACTTTTCCTACTAATATCGGTCATCCCTATTGACGTCTGTGACTATGAAATTTCATATTCTCAAAAAAATAATCTAAAATAACCCATTTACCTCCACCCAAACTTGATTTTTATTTATTTTGTTTCAAATATAGGGTAGTAAGACTATTTAAACCACCTCTTCCATGGTATTGACATGAGCTCAGGCTAAAATTCTTTTTGATTATGCAAGCTAGCAACCACTTCCACCTTCCCCTCTTACTTTTGATTTTGTCATGGAACATACTTTAGATACAAAACATACTCCAAGCCCTAATAAAATTCCCATTGTGCCTGAGGGAGATCAAGATTTTGCTAATTTTTTTGATCACAATGTGGCAGCCCTTTAGCATTACCTTTCTATGAGTCGAACCCATAATTTTATCAGTGACCTAATCTATGGTATGCCAACCTCTTTAATGGAGACAACCTCAGTTTTGGTTGCCTCCAATATTTTCCCCATGGTTACCCAAACCATCACTTCAATGAGTAACCCAACTATAAACAATGTCCATAATGTGGCATCGCCAATTGCCCAATCCCACCTAAACACTGGTGTAACTTCTCTACTTTCAAAACCATAACCAATTTAGCCAAGTCACACCCCATTCCAAAATTTAGTGGTACCTATTCCATCTACCCTCGATCATATAATTACTTGAGTTATGACTCACCCTTCATCTAGTCTAACTATGCCAATAATTCAACCTACAATAACATTAACCAACTAAGGCATAGTCTCCAACCCAATGGGACAAGTCCATTTTATTTCCACACCTCAACCTATGACTCATTATCCTTATGTTGCCCCAACATAACCCCAACAAGCTATGTCATACACTCCCTCTACTTCCTATCAGCTTCCCTATAACTTAGGAGGAATCCCCCAAACTAATCCCCCTCTAGACCTCATTAGGATGATAATGGACAAAATGTCTAACCTAGAGACATCTATTTCTATTTAAAAGAATGTATTATCTTATGATCAGATATGCAATAACCAATCCATAATTTTTAGCCTATTTACCCTTATCCATGTCAATGGGAAATCCCTAAATTTTCTCATTTCTCAAGTAAACAGGACCCAAAAAAACACTTATGAGCATTTACACATGCTTTTTATTTAATAAGGCATGATGATTCATTACTACTTCGCACTTTCCCTATGTCTATTTCAGGTGTTGCCTTGGATTGGTAGAGCTCTATACCTCAACACTCCCTTTTCTTGTTTACCCAAATTGCAAAAATATTCATAGACCATTTCCCTATTAAAATTTCTAAGAATGTTTCTATAATAGACCTTTATTCTATCAGACAATTAAATGACAAGTCTATTGTAGATTTTGTCGCTCATTGGAGAAGCTTGATCAATAAAATCTCCTTCTCCTTACCCCAACCTAAACTTATTGAGATTTTCTCAAGGGCATGTGCTAAGCACATCTCATTCACACTCTAGGTATACACTTTCCACACATTTGATGAAGCTTTTACAATGGCACACAAACTAGAGGCTCGTGTTATTGATGAAGGAAAAGTCAAGTTACATAGTAAGAATCCTAATACCAATTCAAATGATTCCTCCTCTTCTAAAATTTCTCCCTCTAACCAAAACACTAAAGGCTCCACCAATGCAATGGTCATTAAGTCAACCTCTTCCACAACCACAAACTAATCAAATACTTCAAATTATCAAAATTTGACAAAGCAATTCCAATAACAGTATCAATAAAGACAATACACTCCCATTAGGGAATCATATACATCCATTTTGGAGAAACTATTGTAGTAAGGTGACATAACCCTTCCTTAGATTAAACCTCCTATACAGTTTGACCCTTCCCATCTTATCCCAACTTGGTATAAGGAAGATGAGTTTTGCGGTTACCATCAATTTAAGGGCCATAACTCTAATAATTTCAAGACACTCAAGAACATTATTCAAGATATTCTTGATAGAGGTGAGCATGTCTTGGATAATCATAATGCACCTCCTAATCAAAGTATGGATGTGTTCAAGCACCCTTTGCCTAACCATTCACCAAATAAAAATATTGTCTAGTCCACAACTAACTCAGGTGATGATAATATCCATACAGTTAATATGGTTTTTCCTTTACCTTTAGTTCAACCTGCCCCTTAACAGGAGACACCTATTTCATAAACTCATCCCCCACATTCCATGAAATATATTTTGTCCATTCTTCCTCCTTAGGTAGAAGAGCCTATTTCACCTATTCCACTCTCTCAAGAGGAAGATCCTCCTTTGCCACTCCTTTAGCCACCTAAGGAGCCTATAATCCCAATTCCATTTGGATCAATATTACCTATCCTCTTACTACTTGAAGACCACACCCTACCTGTTACTCAACCACATGTTGAAGGGAACATCATTCTAGCATTATACCCTCTTGAGGAGCCTTCTTCCCCTACTTTTACTCCACCTATAGAGAGTGGCACCCCACCCACTTCACCTTTACACCTAGAAGAGTCCATATCATCTACTCCCATAATATATGAGAGACTTATTATGCCTACTCTAATTACACCACTCTTACCCCTTCTTTTACCTATGGAGGATCATACTTTACCCATGCCTCACCCACATGTTGAGGGAGCCATAATACATATGATTTACCCTCTTGAGGAACCTACTTCATCTACCTCCCCTCCACCCATGGTAGATCAATTCTCTTCACCTGTCTCTATCAAAGAAGACCCCATTGTGGTTCTTTCTCATCTTTGGCCTGATTTAGTAGAAATAAATAATTTCCCTCTTTCCCAAACACATCATATTTCTAAAGACACAACTATAAGGCCTACATCAACTCCATCAAAACCCTTATCATGTTTTGTGAAAAGTCTAGAATTACTTGACTCCACGAAGCTTGACCATGCAGTATTTTGGGACCAACTTAAGACTCTGTATCCAACACAATGAATATCAACCTTCACCACCAATCCCCTTAATACTCTTTACCCTAGGTCTTTGACAAAGCTAGAGGTTCTTCACCAAAAGTACTAGAAGTTTATCCATCTATGTTAGAATCCTCTTCTTCACAGGAATCTATTACATTAAAGTAGATTAGGCCTTTAAGTTTACACCTCATTTCTAATTTAATTCATCCAATAGTGAAATTAGATTTAAATCCTCAACCAAAAGTTGGAGGTTTTCACCCTAAATTATAGAATAATGTTAACCCTCCTAGATCTCATTGATCCCTTCTTCAACCCTCAAATTTATATTCCATTTTAGGGCCACACCCTTCTACTTTAGTTGGAATATCATCTAACTAGGCCAAACAAAAGGTTATGTTAGGTTGTGGAGCTATAAGCTTCACAGGTATGAAAACATGGAGGAGGTTGTTGAGTGTCACAGTAACCTACATCGGTCATGGATCGACCAATGTTGGTCATCTCCAAACAGACAGGAACCAACATCGGTTGCCTGTATAGTTCCAAAACTGTTAGTTACATGAGTAGTTAGTTTAACGAACCATTTGTTTGCATATAAAGACTAATTTTAGTCTTGAGTCTACGTTTCTAATTATTGTAATTGGAAAGTCTAATTATTGTTTGTATGGGATCCATTTAAGAGACCCATGGGGTTGTATTGTAAATTTGGAGAATCATAAGGACTTGCAAAGGCAAGGACAAGGGTTCTTCCAAGGTGTGTAAGATCTAGGTCTGCAGGTGTGCAAGACCAAGTTGATCTACAGTTGTGCAAGATCAGGAAGAAGATATACATGGTAAGTAAGGTCAATTGATTTGCAGGTGTGTGTGTGTGTGTGTGCAAGGTCAAAAGAGATCTGCAACACAATAAGGAGCAAGATCAGGGAGATCTACTTGGAGTACATGGTGTACTCATTGGTATTGGAAGTAGGCAACAATGATTGTGTTGATTGTCACTTACTAGTCGGTGGTACTGGCAGTATTGTTACTGACTAGTTAAAACAACTCTGTGTTTGAGTTGATTGTGTTTGTAATTGAGAGAGATAACTCTTGAGGGAGAATTACTGGTATGCCCAAGAGGTGTGGGAAGAGTGTGATTTATTCATTGTATTTCCTTCTGGAAGAGTATTAATACAAGGGTGTATCGTCTCTCATATTTTGTGTTGTTTCTAAATTCTAGTTACTTATTAATTTTGGTTAAATTCCATGTTTAGTTGCTTATACAAAGGTAATCAAGTGTACTCTTAAGGAGTAGGGATCCTAACAATTGGTATCAGAGTTTGGTTAGGTACACTAATAGGTGGTCAGAGTGTGTTAAGTGTTTGTTGATTACAGGTCACTCTCAGGGGTTTATGATTGAGTGGGAGTAAAGCAATGGAAGAAGAAAGTACACTAAGAATGGAGGAATTTAATGGCAAGAATAATCAATTACTAAATTATGGAAAGAAAGAGCAGGTAAATAAAGATTGTTGGTTGGTAGAAGATCAGCATGAAGGAAATGAAGAAGCAGATGTTGCAGATATTGTTGCATAGGATGCTCTTGTATGGTCCTTGGATAAAGTAGAATCTTAGGTTTTAGATTATGTTTCCTCTTTCCATGCAACCCCAAATAGAGTATTTTTCCATTATTATGTCCATGGAGACTTTGGAAAGATTTATTTAGGGGTTGGTGATCCTTGTCAAATTGTTGGCAAAGGGGAAGTGTGGCTGAAATTGTAGACGGGCAATACATGGGTGTTGAAGGATGTCATGCATGTCCCAGTCCTGAAGAGGAGTCTAATTTTTGCAAGAAAGTTGGGTGATGAGGGTTGCATAGTTACTCTCATAGTGGAATCTTGGAAAGTTTCCAAGGGTGCACTTGAATTAGCATGTGGTAAGAAAGTAGGTACTCTATATCTATCTACTTGTATTACAGATTCTCCTTTTGGTTTATCTACTTTAGATGTAGATGTGAAGATGTGGCTCTATAGGATTGGTCACATGAATTAGAAGGGGATGTATGTTCTTAAGAGGAAGTCTGATGTATTTGATAAACTTAAGAACTGGAAAGCCTTGGTTTTCATTGAGGAGATGATGGACATAGATCAGCTCAAGGGGCTAAATAATTATGAGTAGGGTAGTTTAGACAAGGTTATGATCCAAAGTGAGCTCATGGGTAAAAATCATCACTCACAGGAAAACATAGTTACCGACGTCAGTCAGGTGAGAACCAACATCGAATAGGTAGGTACCGACATCGGTCATGTGCAGACCAGAGTCGGTGGTGTCAGGTAGGTGGAGACCAATGTCAGTCAAGGAACTAACGTCGGTGACCAAGTGGATACCGATATCAGTTAGGGAACCGACATCGGTGATTAGGTGGAATCAACATCGGTCGGGTGTAGACTAGGGTAGACTAAAAAATGGATTTTGGGCGGATAACAAGCTGTCAAGGAGTCTCAAATGCCCATATGGAGGAATGAAAGGGTAAGTAAGCCTCAAATTTGTTATTCCCCTTTTTTATACTACTTGAAATTGTTGCTCATTGATGGTCAAGAACCAGGAAGTTTTGAAGAGGCAATGTAGGTAGAATCCAAGAAACAGTGGGAGCATGGCATGAATGAGGAGATTGATTCCTTGGGAAAGAACCAAATGGGAGATTTGGTAGAGTTGCCAGCCAGGATGAAAGCACTGAAAGATGAATGGATTCCTAGGTTAGAGAAAGGAGAGAATGGACACATGAGACAGAAGGCTAGGGTATATGGTCTTGAGCAAGCTCCAGGATAGTGGTACAGGTTTGACAGGGGTATGATAAAGCATGGCTTTAGTCAATGTCAATGTAATCACTGTGTTTATTTTACCAGGTTGGATAATGGTTGTGAAATTATCCTATTATTGTATGTGGATGATATGCTTGATGCAAGTTCATACATGTAGGAATTTGCTGAGCTAAGGGTAAAATTAATTCATAGGTGTGCCAGGAAGGATTTAGGAGGAGCAAAAATCCTTGGCATGAGTATTTCTAGAGACAGGGAAAGTCATAGGTTGATTTTGTCTCTAGATGATTGTGTGAATAAGGTAGTGGAGAGGTTCAATATTCAATATTCATAACCAATTATCACACCTATGGATGGACAGTTCATAGAACAATGTCCCAAATCACATGATGAGGTTGAGTACATGTGTACTAGACCTGATATTACCCAAGCAGTGGGAGTTGTCAGCAAGTTTGTGGTCAATTCAGGAAATGAGCACTGGAAAGTAGTTCAATGGATTCTCAGGTATCTGAGAGGGACCAACAATAGGGATTCATGGTATGTAGGGTCAGGCACTTCTCTACATGGGTATGTAGATTTGGATATGGCAGGTTACTTAGATGACAGGATAAGCACCACAAGATATGTGGTGGTTGGTCTTTAAGATTGAACTTGAAGAGGGATACAAGCCAGGAAACAAAATTGGATGATGTATAAGTATAGGTACAGGTGCATCTATTTATCTCCAAGTGGGAGACTTTTAGGTTGTGGAGCTAAAAGCTTCATAGGTATAAACATGGAGGAGGTTACTGAGTGTCACAATAACCAGCGTCGGTTAGGCCAACCAACGTCGGTTAGGGGTAGATCAAAAGCTACTAACATCAATCATGGATTGGCTGACATTGGTCATCTCTAGATAGACAGGAACTGATGTCGGTTGCCTGTGTGGTTCCAAAACTATTAGTTACATGAGCAGTTAGTTTAACGAACCGTTTGTTTGCATGTAAAGACTAATTTTAGTCTTGAGTTTGCATTTTTAATTATTTAAATTATAAAGTCTAATTATTTTTTGTATGGGATCTATTTAAGAGACCCATGGGGCTGTATTGTAAAGTTTTAGAATCATAAGGACTTGTAAAGGCAAGGACAAGGGTTCTTCCAAGGTGTGTAATATCTAGGTCTACAGGTGTGTAAGACCAGGTTGATCTACAGTTGTGCAAGATCAGGAAGAAGATCTACATGGTAAGTAAGGTCAGTTGATTTTTAGGTGTGTGTGTGTGCAAGGTCAAAGGAGTTATTTGGGGTAGCAAGGTCAAAGGAGATCTGCAACACAACAAGGAGCAAGATCAGGGAGATCTACTTGGAGTACGTGGTGTACTTGTTGGTAATAGAAGTAGGCAACAATGGTTGTGTTGATTGTCACTTACTAGTTGGTGGTACTAGCAGTATTGTTATTGACTAGTTGAAACAACAACTCTATGTTTGAGTTGATTGTGTTTGTAATTGAGAGAGAGAACTCTTGAGGGAGAATTAATGGTACACCCAAGAGGTGTGGGAAGAGTGTGATTTCTTCATTGTATTTCCTTTTGGAAGAGTATTAATACAAGGGTGTATTGTCTCTCATATTTTGTGTTGTATCTAAATTCTAGTTACTTATTAATTCTGGTTAAATTCTGTGTTTGGTTGCTTATACAAAGGTAATCAAGTGTACTCTTAAGGAGTAGGGATCCTGACAGGTTAATCTAACTCCACTCCTACCTTTTCCATCTAGTAGGCCTCTCACATTTGAGACTAATAAAGTGATAATAAAACACATAATTTCACCATCTCTAAACAAGACACCATGTAAAATTACCTTTCCAACACCAAAACAAAAGGTGTCCACTCCTATTAGTATAACAAGCACGAGCCCACTTACAAGCTCTCAAAGCTTTTTCTTATGTCAGTTATTGTAAGCTTTGGTAATAAATATTCCTCCCATTAATCCCTATATTCCTATTATAATGAATCCATCTTATTTTGATGATACATAAGTGTGTTTATATCATCATTCACTTAGACATGATACTGAGAATTGTAAAGCCCTCAAAGTGGTTATTTAGCAGCATTTTGATGTTGACACTCATTTTGATGACACTAACATAAACCTTAATATTATTCCACCTTTGACATATACTATGCCTCCTAATATTCCACATAAATTCAAACCCAAAGATGTTGTCATAACACCTTTACCATCTCCTTCACCAACTTTTCAAATTAACATAGTTGATGTGGTCACACGGTCACAAAACTAGAAAGATAAAGCTAAGGAAAATGTCACTACACCTTGGACCCATCCCTTCACTAAAGAAACTCCCCCTAATAATAATAATATTTCCATCTTGGGTGTTCCTAAAATAACATATTTAGATGTTATTCAAAGCTCAATGGTGAAGCAACTTTACCAAACTCCTATGCAAATGTCTTTATATGAGTTAATCCAAAACTGATCCCAACACCATCAAGCTTTTATTAGTGATTTTCAAGTGATTGAGGTATAATTGTATGATCCCCAACCTCATTAGCTTTGGTTGGATCCATTAATTCTATCTCACTAATTTATTTTAGTAATTCAAAAATTTCACTTCAACACCCTAAAGATCAAGATTTTGCCCTTTTTATTACTGCATATATTGATCAAACTCATATCAAGCGAGTTATTATTGATAGGGGATCTAGTATTAATATTATTTCCACCCATGCCTACAAAAAATTGGCCCTTCCTAGCAATTGCATGTCTCAAACTGATATGGTACTCCATTCCTTTAATGATACTACAACCACTACAATGGCCACTATTGTCTTACATATTTGTTTAGGTCCCTGCACAATTCCCAAATTGTTCCATGTTATGGAAGGAGAGTTACAATATAAAATACTACTTGGATGACCTTGGATACATACTATGGCATGTGTACCCTCAAATTTTCACCATTGTGTCAAGTTTTAGCATGATGGATAAGTACATGTTATACTTACTGACCCACCTACATTTAAAACATGTAATATGACATATAGTCCTAATGATGTTCTCATCCCATTGAAAAAATAATCCTCCTCACATAATGCTTTTTAATCTTCCACAAGTTCCACTCTCATGGTTACACAGATACTGGCAACACAAATTCCTAACAAGGATCCCATAGAGGAGACATTTCAATGTTTGTCACTCAAAAAATAGTTTTTTTTGATGCTCAACATGGTCTATACTCCACAAGAGTATGGAAGGCTTTACATGCACCCAAATTATGATCCCTCTATTTTTATGGTCATCTCTTATGGTCCCCCTAACCTTTGAACCAATTTCACATATGGGGGAATTGATCAAGCTCCTGCTATCAATAATTTGTCTTCTTTGCCACAACCATTTATGTGTGACTTATCTTTCCTGAGTAACCCTAGATTCACTCACACCTATCTCTATAGGTGTGCCTAGAAAGGATTTGGTTTGGGTTGTTATGAATAAGGTGTCCATACGCCTATTGAATATCCTACTATTGACACCATTAAAAATGCCAAAAAGAGGCATAGGGTGGAATATGATGAACTAAATAAACTTACTAAAACCTCCCATAAACCAATTATCAAAGAAGCAGTCTCTCCTTTTCTACCTTCTTCTCCACCATCACCTATAGAATCAAAGTTATCTATACCTCCTATTTTTTTTCAATAAATTCCATTCATTTGGTGCCTCTCACCTATCGTCAAGGTAAGGAAACAAGGTCCCTTCCTCTCATTCATCCTAAAATAATTGATGAATATTCTCCCACTATTAACACTATCTAATGTCAAGATGATGATGTAATTCTCACCTACATGGATAAAAATGATTCCTATTGATCACTCCCATCCAAAATGCAAGATATGTTAAATAGATCAACCATTGACATCAACCTGCACCCCCGCCTCCCTCCCCCCCCACAATAACCCTCATGTCCTCAAGATTGGCCAAACTTTATATTCCTATAAGCAAGCTAATTATGCCATGTTTCTTAATGACCATATCAAAGCCTTCACTTGGTCTTACAATGACAAGCCTGGTATTGACCCCTCCATCATCACCCATAATATTATCACCAATTGATATGTTAAACCCATTAAGTAGAAGCTTTGAAAGATGCATCCTTATATCACTCTCCTTATCAAAGAAGAGCTCCAACACCTCCTTTATGTTAAATTTATCCAACCCATCGACTACCCACAATGGATTTTTAATATTGTTCCTATCATAAAAGTGACTGAGGGAATCCATATTTTCACTAACTATCATGATTTAAATTTCACTTGTCCAAAAGATGATTTCCCATTGCCTAGTATTGACCAACTTATTGATCTAACAATCAACCATGAGACGCTATCACTTATGGATGGATTTTCTAGATATAATCAAATCCTGGTCACTCTTGAGGATAAACACAAGAAAAATGTTATTACCCCATGGGGCACTTTCTATTATCAAGTCATGGCTTTTGGCTTGAATAACACTGGTGCAATTTACCAACATGCCATGACCTACATTTTCCATGATCTCCTACACAAAATTATGGAGGAAGTGGATGACTTACTTGGTAAGTCTAAACTTTTTCAAGAACATTTGACAATTCTAAAAACCATATTCACTCATCTCCTCCAATATAATGTTCAACTAAACCTAAAGAAATGTGTCTTTGGTATTCTTTTTAGTAAACTCTTAGGTTTTATCATTTATCTCCATGGTATCGAGGTCTATCCTACTAAGGTTAGAGAAATCCTAAATATGCCTCCACCTACTAATATCAAATAACTCTACAACCTATAAGGTAAACTTCAATCAATTTGAAGCTTTATTTCCCAGTTATCAGATTGCTACCAACCCTTTCACCATTTCCTAAAAAAGGATGTCTCCTTCCAATCAAATATAGATAACCAAGAAGGTTTTGACGTACTTAAAAAATACCTCCTTTCCCCATTGATTCTTATTCCACATAGGTAAAATCAACCTTTTTACCTATACATCTTCACAATAGACCATTCTCTAGGTGATATGATTACACATCGAGATGACCAACATTCAGAGCAGGTAGTTTATTACATAAGCCACACACTTATTGATTATGAGACTCAATATACCCATACTGATCCTCTCAAATACATGCATTCCAAACCTTATCACAACTAATGTGTAACTCGTGTTGAGGTGTGGAGCCTAAAAGCTTCACCAAGGAGTGCATTACCAAAGTTATAGGCTTACACAGTCACCAGCGTCGGTCAAGAGCGACCGACGTCGGTCAGGTGCAGTTGAAGAGACACCGGCATCAGTTGGAATCAGCTGATGTCAGTCACATGCAAGTACGCAGGAACTGGCGTCGGTTACCTGTGTGTCTAGAGAGCTATTTCTGAGGATAGAACCGAGTGTTTGCATGATGAGATTAAGTTGTAGTCTTAAGTCCACATCTCTATTATTAGTAAGACTTTTTTTAGAGCCCTTGTTCAAGAGGCTTAACTGTTGGTTGTAAATGCATGCTCAAGTTTCTTAATTATATATGTAGGAAAGATCTTCTTAGCTTATTGTATGAGTGTATGTGAATGTTGAAGAACAGTACAGAATTGTATAGGTGAATCAATCCAGGTTGTTGGAGTTGATTGTACTTGAGAGAGAGAGCTCTTGAGGGAAAGAGATCTAGAGAGAGATCTGTACATCTAAGAGAGGTGTAGAAGAAAGAAGTTTCTTCAATTGTATTCCTTCTGTAAAGATTTTAATACAAGTTTTTAGAGTGGTTTCTTGTATCTCTTGTTCTTTGCTATTTATCATTCTAGTTACTTATCTATCTGATTTAATTTCGTGGTTTATTGATTTCATAAGTGTAATCAAATTGTTGGTTGATCCCCAACAAGTGGTATCAGAGCTTGGTTGTAGGTTTAGAGCTTGATATCCTATAAGTGGTATCAGA
Source organism: Torreya grandis (assembly GCA_037957365.1). NCBI lineage: Eukaryota > Viridiplantae > Streptophyta > Pinopsida > Cupressales > Taxaceae > Torreya > Torreya grandis. The sequence goes on along the minus strand of JARHVA010001158.1, from coordinate 538,971 downwards.
GCTTAGGTTCACTAACAGGTGGTTCAGATTGTGTAGTGTGTATTGATTATAGGTTACTCACAGGGGTTTTTGCAGGGATTTCTATTTGAGTGGGAGAAGCAATGGTAGAAGAAAGTAAACTGAGAATGGAGAAGTTCAATGGCAAAAATTATCAACATTAAAGAATGCAGATAGAGGACTATCTATATCAGAAAGATCTATACTTACCGTTAGGTGGGATTGCAAAGAAGCCCTCAGACATGGATGATGAAGAATGGGAAGTTCTTGATAGAAAGGCTCTGGGGTCTATAAGACTGAGTCTAGCATCTACTGTGATATCTAATTTATCATAGGCAAAAACAACGGTAGAGTTGATGACTACTTTAGCAAATTTGTATGAAAAACCCTCAGCTTATAATAAGGTATATCTTATGAAGCAGTTATTTAATTTGCATATGCAAGAAGGTGGATCTGTATCTAATCACCTGAATGATTTCCATGGAATTGTAAATCAATTAAGTTCAGTCAATATTGTGTTTGATGATGAAATTAAAGCTCTTTTAATATTATGTTCTTTGCCTGAAAGCTGGCATAGCTTAGTAATGGCAGTTAGTAATACTGCATCTGCCTCAAATATTTTAAAAGTAGAGGATGTTTTTAGTGTTATCTTGAATTAGGAAATTTGCAGGAAAAACACAGAGGAAACATCAGGGAACGCTTTAAGTTTTGAGATCAGGGGAAGGAAAAAAGAGAAGAGCAAGAGGAGATTAAGATCTAAGTCAAAGGTGAGAGGTAGATCCAAATTTAGAAATGGCAGGAAGCCACAATGCTGGAATTGTGGAAAGATGGGGCACATAAGCAGAGATTGCTGGTCAAAGCCTAAGGAGGACAATCAACATGAAGGAAAGGAAGAAGCAAAGGTTGCAGGTATTGCATAAGATGCTTTAATATTCTCTTTGCATAATAATATAAAATCTTGGGTTTTAGATTCTGGTGCATCTTTTCATGCTACCCCTAATAGAGAATATTTTAGTGACTATATCTATGGAGATTTTGGAATAGTGTACTTAGGGGATGATGAGCCTTGTAAAATTATTGGCAAAGGCAAAGTGCAACTAAAAATGCAGAATGGCAACACATGGGTGTTGAGAGATGTTATGCATGTTCCTAGCTTGAAGAGGAATTTGATTTCTGTAGGAAAGTTAGGGGATGAGGGTTGTACAGTAACTCTCACAGCTGAATCTTGGAAGGTGACCAAGGGTGCACTTGTAATAGCCAGAGGTAAGAGAGTAGGTACTCTCTATTTATGTAATTGTGTTACTAATATTTCTCCTTCTGTATTATCTACTTCAGATGTCGATGCTAAATTGTGGCACTCAAGGCTTGGCCACATGAGTGAGAAGGGGATGTCAATTCTTAAGTCTAAAGGTAAGCTTTCAGATTTGAAACGCATAGATCTGGAATTTTGTGAGCATTGTGTGTTTGGAAAATAGAAGAGGGTGAGTTTCCTCAAGACTGGGTCAACAAAGAAGAAGCATAAGTTGCAGCTTGTTCACATAGACGTGTGGGGACCGGTTCAAGTTGCTTCTATTAGAGGATCACAGTACTATGTTACGTTCATAGACGATGCTACAAGAAAGGTATGGATCTATTGTATTAAGAAGAAATATGATGTATTTGAGACTTTTAAGATTTGGAAAGCTATGGTTGAGAATGAAACAAGCAGAAGATTGAAGTGCCTGAGATTTGACAATGGTGGTGAGTTTTGCAGCTATAAGTTCAGAGATTATTGTTATATGCATGGAATCCATAGGCAAAGGATGGTTCCAAGGACACCTCAGCAGAATGGAATTGCTGAAAGGATGAATAGAACAATCATGGAGCGTGTAAGGTATATGAGATTGCATGTTGGTTTGCCCTTAGAGTTTGCGGCAGAAGCTGTCGACACTGCAGTGTATCTGATTAACAGAGGACCCTCTAAAGCACTGGATGGTGGAATTTTAGAAGAGGCATGGATAGGTAAAAAGGTAGATCTCTCATATCTCAAAGTTTTTGGTTGTGAAGCCTTTATGCACATTGATAAGGAAAATAGAAAGAAGATGGATGCTAAGTCTATGAGGTGAACATTTATTGGCTATGGCTCAGATGATTTTGGTTTCAAATTTTGGAATCTAGGAACTAACAAGATAATTAGGAGCCATGATGTTGTTTTCAATGAAAAAGTGATGTACAGTGATTAGTTGAAGAAACTGAATCAATCTGGATAGAGCAATGGTGAATTGGACAAGGTGACGGTCCAAAATGAGCTCGCAGAAAAAAAAATAATCACTCGTAGGAAAACACAGAGACCGACATCGACAGGGAAGGAACTGACGTTGGAAGAATAGAAACCGATGTTGGCAATACAGGGACCGACGTCAGTAGGACAGGCACCGATGTTGGCAATACAGGGACCGACGTTAGTAGGACAGGCACCGATGTTGGTCAAGAAGAACCAGCGTCGGCTAGTAACAGGTCTGGAGGTGACCGAGGTCGGTCACTGTCAGAGAATTTGGGCAGACAGCGTGTTGTGAACGAGTCTCAGACGCCCATCAGGAGGTCAGAAAGGGTAAGTAAGCCTCCAATTAGATATTCCCCTTCATTATTCTATTTATTTCTAACTGATGGTAGAGAATTAGAGAGTTGTCAAGAAGCAATACAGGTGGAGTCCAAGAGTCAGTGGGAGCGTGGCATGGTTGAGGAGATGGAGTCCTTGAGAGAGAACCAAACATGGGATTTGGTTGAGTTGCTAGCTGGTAAGAGGACACTGAAGAACAGATGGACCTATAGGTTGAAAGAAGGTGAGAATGGACAGATGAGATATAAGGCCAGGTTGGTAGTGAAAGGATTTGCACAAAAGCCAGGTATTGATTTTGGTGAGATTTTTTCTCCTATTGTTAAAATGACTTCTATACGGGTTGTATTGTCTTTGGTTGCTATTGAGGATTTGCATCTTGAGTAGCTAGATGTTAAGACAACATTTCTTCATGGAGATTTGGATGAGGAAATATATATGGAACAGCCGGAAGGATTTGATGTCAAAGGTAAGGAGAAGTTAGTGTGTAGATTGAAGAAAAGCTTGTATGGGCTCAAGCAAGCTCCTAGACAGTGGTATTTGAGATTTGACAGGTTTATGACTAAGCATGGCTACAGTAGGTGTCAATCTGACCATTGTGTGTATTTTAAGAGATTGGATAATGGTAGATATATTATTCTATTGTTGTATGTAGATGATATGCTAGTTGTAGGATCACACATGCAGGATATCTCTGAGCTTAAGGTGAAATTAGCTCAAACATTTGCCATGAAGGATTTGGGAGCAATAAAGAAAATCCTTGGCATGAGCATTAAGAGAGACATGAAAAATCACAGGTTGATTTTGTCTCAAGAGGATTATGTGAACAAGGTGTTAAAATGGTTCAATATGCAGGATGCAAAATTGGTAACCACACCTTTGGCTGGACATTTTAAGTTGAGTAAAGAACAATGTCCTAATTCACATGATGAGGTAGAGTACATGAGTAGAGTTCCATATTATTCCAATGTAGGGACTTTAATGTATGTAATGGTGTGTACTAGACTGAATATTGCCCAAGCAGTGGGAGTTGTAAGTAAGTATATGGCCAATCCAGGGAAGGAACATTGGAAAGAAGTTTAGTGGATCCTTAGATATATGAGAGGAACCAGTAGTAGGCATTTGTGCTATGGAGGTTCAGATACTTCTCTACATGGTTATGTAGATTTAGATATGGGAGGTGATTTGGATGGCAGGAGGAGCACCACAGGATATGTTTTCACTGTTGGTGGAACGACGGTTAGTTGGATATCGAAGTTGCATAAGGTTGTTGCTTTGTCAACTATAAAAGTAGAGTATATTGCAGCCACAGAGGCTAGCAAAGAGATGATATGGATGACAGGGTTCATGGAAGAGCTTGGAAAGGAGCAAGAGAGTTGCAGACTATATAGTGATAGTCAGAGTGCAATCCATTTGGCTAAGAATTCAGCATTTCATTCAAGAACAAAGCACATACAGCTTAGGTACCACTTCATAAGATAGGTATTGGAAGATGGTGAGTTGAAGCTGGAGAAGATTCATACAGATAAGAATCTTGCTAATATGTTAACCAAGCTGGTTACAAAGGAGAAGTTGAATCTTCATTCAACTTCTGTTGGTCTTCATGATTGAGTTGAAGATGGAGGAGCTAGAAGATGTTGCTATACGAGTACTGGTGCAGCTGTTTATCTCCAAGTGGGAGATTGTTGAGGTGTGGAGCCTAAAAGCTTCACCAAGGAGCACATTACCAAAGTTATAGGCTTACACAGTCACTGGCATCGATTAGGAGTGACTGACGTCAGTCAGGTGTAGTTGAAGAGACACCGACGTCGGCAGGGATTGGCCAACGTCGGTCACAGGCAAGCAGGCAGGAACCGGCATCGGTTACCTGTGCGTCTAGAGAGCTATTTCCGAGGATAGAAATGAGTGTTTGCATGATGAGATTAAGTTGTAGTCTTAAGTACGCATCTCTATTATTAGTAATACTATTTTTAGAGCCCTTGTTCAAGAGGCTTAACTGTTGGTTGTAAATGCATGCTCAATTTTCCTAATTCTATATGTAGGAAAGATCTTCTTAGATTATTGTATGAGTGTATGTGAATGTTGAAGAACAGTACAGAATTGTATAGGTGAATCAATCCAGGTTGTTGGAGTTGATTGTACTTGAGAGAGAGAGTTCTTGAGGGAAAGAGATCTAGAGAGAGATCTGTACATCTGAGAGAGGTGTGGAAGAAAGAAGTTTCTTCAATTGTATTCCTTCTGTAAAGAGTTTAATACAAGTTTTCAGTGTGGTTTCTTGTATCTCTTGTTCTTTGCTATTTATCATTCTAGTTACTTATCTATCTGATTTAATTCCATAGTTTATTGCTTTCATAAGTGTAATCAAATTGTTGGTTGATCCCCAACAACTCGGTGGCTCATGATTATTGCTAAATTTGACTTAAATTTTATTCATTAAAAATCCATTTAAGGGCAAACAATTAATGACTAGTTAGCTACTACCCCTTCACTTGATAATCAACCTTCAAACCTTAAATTACCTAATGAATCTATTACAACACTTTCCACCGATGACATCTCCTATCAAATGATGATTTTCTTTGATAGATCTAAATGCGAACATGGTGGGGGTGTGGGGGTCATTGTTATTCCTCTAGACAGTGAGCCTATGCCTTTACCATTTAAACTAGATTTTGAATACACTAAAAATATGGCCAAATATGAGGCTTTGATTCTAGGACTTCAAATATCTCTCTTCTTGGGTTCAAATCCATAACCATCATTGGTGATTCTTAGCTATTATTTAACCAAGTTAATGGTTCCTACCTATGTAAAACCAAAATTTTGTAGTGGTATAAACATCATGTAGATACCCTCTTGGGATCACTTGACTCTTATCTCTTAAAAAATGTTCTTTGATCTACAAAAAAATTCACCAACATGATGGCTTCACTTGCTTCACACATACCCTCTTCATCCTCCTCTTTGAGAATCTATGTCACCATGCATCACTTAACATTACCCTCCTATGTCTTAGCTAACATCCTCTTCATAAAAAATGTAACAACCAATCCACAAGAATTATGGTACACATAACTTAGATTATCTTTCCTTTTCTATTATCCCTTCTGATATTTCTAATAATGGGAAATGAGCATTCATAAAATGTGCCACTCATTACACTATACTAGGGGGACTTCTCTATAATTAAATTTTTTATGGTATTCTCCTTAGATGTCTAACTAGTACTGAGACTCCTTTTTCTATTAAGGAAGTCCATGATGGGATTTGTGGTGGGCATTTCAATGATCACATAGTTTCTAAGTGTATTCTTCAACTTGGATATTATTGGCACACACTTCATCAAGATTGTGTTGATTACATTGGGTGTTGTGTCAAGTGTCAACAACATGCTAACCTCCTTCACATTCCTAGTCATGCATTGCAAGTAGCCAAAGAATTTTGGCCCTTCTCCCAATGGGGTTGAGATCTAATCAGAGAGATTGACCCTCATTCACCACTCTGTCATCACTCTATCATTATTTCAGCTAAATACTTCACCAAGTTGGTTGAGGAAGTCCCTCTCATCTCCACTAAAGCTGACAAAATTATTGACTTCATCAACCATCACATCATCTATCATTTTGGTGTACCTCACAAGATTATAACCGATAATGGAAAGTCTTTTAAAAATAAGATTGTTTAGGGACTTTGTGATGTATTTAGAATTAAATTAAGATTATCATCACCATACTATCCCTAAGGTAATGGATAGGTAGAAGCTTCTAACAAAACCTTGACCAAAATTCTCATGAAGGTAGTCAATGATATGGGCAAAGATTGGCACACACACATTCCTTTCACTTTATGGGCTTACCACACTAGCATTCAAACTCCTATAAGTGCTACACCTTTTTCATTGGTATATGGTATAGAGGCTATTTTGCCTCTTGAGGTCCAGATTCCTTCTCTTCGTATTTCTCTACATGACATACTTATTAATGATGAATTTCACCAAGAACATTTACCCCAACTTAAATTTATTGATTAACACCATTTCATAACCCTTAATCATCTCCAAATCTATCAAAAGCATATCAAATGTTCTTATAATAAAAACCTCAAAGAGTGAGATTTCAATATAAGAGATCTAGTCTTAAAAGAAAATCAACATGTGATGAATATAAAGAAAAGAAAATAGGGTAATTTTTCTCCTAATTGGCTTGGAACTTATATCATAACTCACAAGTATGGTTCATGAACTTATCACTTATCTTCTCTTAAATGAAGGAAAGAACTTGAGCCTTTGAATGCCTTACACCTATGACCATTCTTATGTTAATCCCATATCACTTTATTTCATTTTTAACTTGAGCTTGTCTCTTGAGCATCCCCATTACATTCATTTCCATTCCTCTTCACCCTTACTCCTATATACTTGGATAACTTACATAGTGGAAAACTCCTAAGCCTCTATAGTCTTGTCCATGACTAAAAGAAAAAAAAGAAAAAAAAAAAAATAGGATATTTGAAAAAAATTATAAAATCTTAGGTCATGCTTTTCAATGTAGAATTCTCCCTTGAAGGATAGCTATGTAACTTCTCTTTACTACTATCAATAGACTACTCCCTTGAAGAATAGATATTTAAAAAAAAAAAAAAAAAAAAAATGCTTAGACCACTCCCTTGAAGGATGGCTAAGCCAAGATTTTTTCTCAAAGGAAAAAATAAATGAAAAAATATCCTCACCTCTTTGCATGACCATAACCTATAAAAAATCCCATTTTAGGCTTCTTGCATTGATCAGCTTACAAAAAAAAAAGAAAAAGCTTTAAGTCATGGACTTACCTATATTAGCTCTCGGGTCACCCATAAAAAGGACATATCATTTCTACTTGGTAGGTTATGCTATCTAAAAATTTTCCCTCATTCTACCCTTTTTACCATCATACTCTTTCAGGGGACTATGAAACTCACTTAACATGAGGTAAACACGATGCTTCTCTAACAAACACAATGGTTTAAAGATATAAGGCACGAAAGAGGCTCATTTTACTAAGCCTATTTATGTTATAAATTACAGTCTTTGTCAATGTACAAGCATTCTACCTTTTTATTTTTCCATCAACATCACATTTTGATATCTCTATTTGATATGCAGAACTAATGTCATCCCAACATTAGCATAACTAGCCTAGTTATTTTATGCATACACCATCACAAATGGAAAATTGCTTAAATAAATTAACCTACTCAATCTACTCATTTGAAGCATACACCATCACAAATATGTAAAAATTATATGATGAAACTAACTAATAAACTATGCATATACCATCACATAAATGGGAAAGGCTAGTCTAAACGCAAAAAACATGATCAACATTAACATCCAAATTAACATAACATCAAATAAACACCATCCATATCAACATCAAAATCATAAGCAATGCATCTCAAATAAACACATGAAAATAAATGAACATCTCATATATATAATATATAATCAAAATATAGACATTCAATGTCAACAATACATGCATTTCCATATAGGCATACAAAAAGTTACATCATCTAATAACACAATATCTAATGTCAGGTGAATGTCATATACATATACATTGACAAAAATACATAAATTTCTATATAAGAATACAAAAAATTACATCATATAATAAATCATAATCATAAAATACCCTCCCTTTATTTTCCTTCCTCAAAGAAGACTCTCCTTAGGATGCCCTACTTGTAGATAGAGGTCCCTCAAATGCCTTAGAATGTTCTAAATTCTGACTAGGATCTTACACTAATAGCTTGCTTGCAGTTGGACTTGTTAAAATATAAATATTATTAGAAAATTAAAATATTATACATGAAACTAATTTAATAAATTAATTTTAAACTAGAATAAACAATCATTTAAACATGCACTTACTGCAAGCTCATAGTCCTGCACAATCTACTTCTGACGCTCAACTAGGTTAGTGATAGGTTTAGATGCATGAATAGGCATGTGAAATGAGGAAGAAACATGAGGAGGTGTCATATTAATGATCTGAATTACATTTTTATATGTCATATGACAACCCTTTATACACAATACATTCACATAAGTTATATTTACCCAAGTACATGTAGTAAAATTATTAAAATAAATCTATTTTTACAATTCAAAATTACAAGTTAATATGTACTTCTATGAGTGCCTATGTAGATAACATTATAGTAGAAATTCCTATGTTTATTTTAGCTTCAAATGATGGAGTGTCTACTCTAGTCATCAATTGAACAAACAACATTGCTCAATTTTCTACAAACTATTAAAGAGATACAGAAATTATTTCTCCTTTATTAAACCAAGAGTATATTTAATAGCAATGTACTTGAATTTTGAGATCCTTGATAGATAAATTTAAATTAAGTATAATAAAAATATACATAGAGAAAATGTACATAGAGTATAATATTAACTCAAAATTTTACCTCTCTATAAGTAAATTGTGTCATACTAACATAAACAAATCCAGTAGTGAATGGCCCACTAGCTAGCTCTATAAATGTAAACATAGGTTGAGTAAGATCAAATAATGCAGTTGTAGACCATAATGATGAAGGCATTATCTCCTATTGGAACATAAATATTACATATATATTATTCAATTTATGTGTAAATTAATTGTTAGCTTTTAAATTTGCAAACATAACTTAAATTTAACATGAAATTTATATAAAAGATACCTATATGCATGTAATGACTAACATGTGCACAAAAAACATGCAAGCCAAAAAATCATAAATCAAGAGTATATATTCCAAGCCCTATAAGTAACCAAAATATTCATCCAAAGGTTGAATTAATATATCACCACAAGATCTATAGGGGTGGGGTCTATACACACACTAGGTAGAGTATCTCCAACATCAATCTCTAAAAATCGACTCATTTATTGAATGAGTGTATCAATAAGCACTCTAAGTATATGCAGAGTGTCGATATCCATAACCTACTTCACCATAGAGGGAATCTCAGGATGAAGTGGCTTTTTTTAGGTATCCTTTCTCTTAAAATTTAAATTCACCATAGTCAAAATAATTTAGAATCTCATTAAGAGAAAAATCATAGTATAGTTTCCCCAAAAAATACAATGGGACCTTATGGTTGTTACATAGTGGATAACCAAACACCAACCACCATTGGTCCTATAAATTGGATTTAATCAAATTATGTTGGCATCAATGTATTGGGAAATGTTTAGAGGTTATTAGAACTAGTTCATTGGTGGTTGGGTTGATGAATAAGTAAAAACATTTATCTTTTTTTATTTATTTTTTCTTTACCTCATGTAATGACAATTTATCAACATAGTAATCCCTACAAGTATCCACATATGATGTCCATATATTAATTTGATTATTTACCAAGTCAATTTGACCTAATATCTACTCTAGGGTATTGGCCAAATAGGTGAGGTGGGTATTAGTGGAAGTGGGGTTCCTCATTCTCTTAATTATTTACTCAATTTCAATTTTGTTTTCCACTATATGCGCAGATATATCCTCTTGATTGCCTGGGGGATCTTGTGAAATTATAGGAGGGATAGGAGGTTTAGGTAGAGTGTTATGAGGGTTAGACAAAGGGTTAGGAGAAAGTTTAACATGGTGTCCTTTTGCACCAAAGTATGATATTTAAAACACATAATTTACCAATGAATGTATGTAATAAAAAATGACCAAAATTTAGGGTTATTAGATTTAATTTTTTATCACTTACCTTCTCTCCATGACAACATCATAAATTTGGAGAGGTTTTAGTCTTTCCAATGAAGATCTAATAATATTTTTAGCTTTCCATAGGAAAATGATGATCGTGTCATAGGAGAGGCAAGGAGAACAAAGTGAAAATTAGATGGTGTGCATTTTTTGGGGCTCAAGTTTTTTATAGAGTTAAAAATGTGTACACATTTCTAGTGCTAGGAATGTGTATATGTTCCTAACACTATAAATGTGTATGCATTATAATGCATATATGTTATGGCATGATATCTTGAGCCTAAATTTCAAATAATGTATATGTATTATGGACATAATGCATATGCATTATGTTTATAACACATATGCATTATGATAAATGTCCATGAAATTGTTCCCCAACTCCATGCACATACACCAAGTCAATAACTTCATGTAAATACATAATAAAAAATAAATTATTTATTAATTATTAGTAAAAATAAAACATATTTATTTATTATTATTGATAATTTAAAATGTTCTTAGGATGGTTGGACCTGTTATTCATAACTGTCACATCCATTCTCTTTCCATTATAAATAGGGTTTTACCCCTATTACAAAAAAACACAGGTGCATGAAAATATTATTATGATGACCATTGAAGAAGTGAGAAGGAGGAGTTTATGTATTGGGGTGATTTGGTTTCTCAAATGTATGAATATCACATTGGTGGGTTTTTTACCCCTTTGAGGTTTTCCTCTAGTAAATACTTGCATACTGTGATAATTAATCTATGTTCATTTATATGCTTTACTTATCAAATTCACTATAGATCTATCTTTTGTATGTATATTACTTTATCTATTTTTACATGGAATCAAAGCTTGTGGGGTGGATGTGATAGGAAAGAAATTTGAATTATTTTTAGTGGATTGGAAGAAATTTCTATAAAGTTATTTCATACTAAAACTCACTGTATGGTCTTGGTGCAACATTAGAAGGAACTTGAAAAATAAATAAATAAATAAACCCTATGGAGTACACAGTTTCATATATCAAGTTTTTTTTGATCAAATAATTATGTAGATATCCATTGTAAGCAACTAGGAAGAAAATAGAAAAGCCAAAACTAATTAGCAATCCTCCTTGGTGTCCTTGTATGGCCATGTAAGGCACTATGGCATTAAAAAAACAAAAAAAAACATGTTATTGGGTATGAAAATTTATTTTTGAAGGTTCTATATGCTTAGTTATGCATTTTTTATACCTCTTAAAAAACTTTAGATCCTAAGAAACATTAGTTGAATGTGTTCAATTTTTATCTCTCTTACATAGTTTCACTTGTACGGCCTAATAAAACATAATAGCAAATTTTTAACCAAAAATAAAAATTTGAAGCCATATTCTATGTTTTTGGAAGGATTCAAGAAGAATTACAAAGTTTCAAGAAGTTTGGTGGCTTTTAGGTTCTACTCTGAGCTCCTTGCTTCTACTAGGATGCCATTATAAACTCCATGTATGAATGTTGGCTGAATATAGTTTTTTTAATGTATTTTAAAAATAAATATTTTATTTATTTTTCTATATTCTATAAAGTTGGGCCCCACCTTGTTATTGAAAATTTTCAATTTACATGCAAGTTAAAAAGCTACAAGTTTTTTTACCTTGATGATTACATGAAAAATATTCATAATTATTTTTATTTAAAAAAAATTAAAAATCAAATAAAAAAGGTCTAAATATTGTTTTGTGCATATAATCACCTAACTAGTCTCTTAGATGAGTTGTTAAACTTCATTTTGATAATAGATTGTAGTTTGGGAGGTTTAGCATTCAAAATCCCAAAATCAAATTTTTATTTTTATATTTGGTCTAATTTAGTTTAATTTGAAATCCATTTTCTGGTTTTCATGCCAAGTTTCATGTATACCAAACCCTAGTTGATCTGTGGACCTTGATTGACATTCAACCTAGTGAAAGTTTTTTTTAAAACATAGTCATGTAACCAGTCAATCTCTATGTTTTGGGACCTTACAGATGCATATACATGGTCAATAATATGTTTTGAAACTTCTTATTATAGTGTTTACAATTTTTTTAAATAATAATGTTTAGGTGATTGTTTTGAGTGTAACTCTTTTGACACCTAGATTAGTGCAATTTTATTTCAAAATTTTATATTTTTTTTCATCTAAATAAATTATTAATTATATTTTCACTTGTGATTTAATTTAATTTTCAAACATATTACAACAACTCATTTTAAAAAATTCTTTTTTAATAATTTTTCTTACATTAGTATTTTTTTGTGACACTTGTGATACCCTATTTTATCACAAACTTTCATAATTTTTTAAATTTGTTTAGCATCAAATTGAAAAATAACTATGTGTTTACACTTGAAATATATATTTACTATCCATATAGTTAAATTCACATTAAAAAGGGTTCATTTTAATGCATTTGTTTACTATCATTCTTAAAGGGACATTATGGCTTCACATAACTTTGTTCTAGATAAATCTCAAATGCTTAATGGAAATAACTATAATATATGGAAAATTCATGTTCAAATGGAATTCATGGCATGGAATTTGTGGAAAATTTTCATTGGGATATAAAAAGCCCCATCAAGATGGCATGTTATCATTGAACTTTATAATGTGTTTCATTAAAATCATAACAAGTCATGTCGATTATATTGCAGAGTGTTAAGAGTGAATTCCTCTTCAACATTGGTAATCAAGAACCTCCTAGTGATGCTTTAAAACTCCTTTGGTCCATGCATGAGGGCACTCATCTCTTAAATATTATTAAATTAGATTTTGAATTGTTGATTACACCTATGAAAGGTAATGAAAAGGTCGTTATTTTTATTGCTAAAATTATGAATATTAAATCTCAGTTAGATGGTTGTAATTGTAATTTGATTCAAGATCAATTATTTTATTCTATTATTTAGCTTAAAATTCATGAAATTTCATAATTTTATTTCTATTTTAAACTCTAAGTATCAAACTTAGTAAGAAATTCTTGAGCTTACCACTTTTTCTATGTATGATGTAAAATTTGAGAATTTGAAATCAAACAAATACAATTTTTTTGAATTTATTCATTTCTCAAAAAATAATCAAAAGAGAGAATAAAAGAAGCAATCAAGATAAAGTTCAAACATTACTACTATCAATTAACTCCCATAAAATTCTCTCCAAGATTTTAAGTGTTGCTTAAAGACAAAATTTATCAATGGATGTTGGATTATATAATGTTGTGGACTCAAAAATTTGGGTGCAAAAGGGACTCAAATGGATGCAAAATATCAATGGATATGGGTGCAATATGATAAGTAAAGGATTATGGGTGCAATTACAGTGGCTAAGAGAGCATCAAAGCTTTAAAATCTTTCTGAATTTTCTCATTACCATAGTCAAGAGGTTTTCATGGTTTATATAGAAGAGATGGAGGGTAAATAGATGGTCTAAATTTAAATTTTTGGTCTTTGAAGATCAAGGTCTCTCAATTTTCCAAGGAATTAAAAATTCCTTTGAGGACATGTCATTAAATGAGTCCTTGATTTAAAAAATCATTAGAATTCCCTAACTAAAAAGGGAATTGAGGGGCTCAATATGGGTTAAGGAGACTTCTAGAGAGGATTAGGGGATTTAATGGGGTTTAGTGGATATTAAAGTGGGATTAGGAACTAGATTTGTAAGAAAGGCTATGGGTAGGTGGATAGAGGGTAGTTACAATTTTTAGAAATTAAAAATTATAAAGTAGGGATAAATAGGATTATTAAGTTAATATGATATTATTATGGTGGATAATGGGGGATTAATATATTGTGGGATATATAAAGTTGGGATGTTATAAAAAAATGAAGGTGATTTAGATTATTGGCTATGAAGAGACTATTTAGTATATAATTTAAATGAACTAGATGATTATTAGATGAAATTAAGGATAGATAAAAGTGATCAAATTTAAGTGCATACATTTTACCCCTCTTTGAAATGGAATTGTGACTGGTCAAAGTGGAGAAGCAATGGTATTTCAAAGAAAAACTAAAGCACAAAATAAGAATAGGGTTACATAATGCCCCTTTGATTGGTCACGAAGGGAGGAATGAAATTAATAGTCACTTAAAAAGGAATAAAGGGTGGGAAATTAGATAAAACAATGAAGGGTTGGGATGCCTTTATGATCAATTAATGAGCTACAAGTGTGATTATATCCCATGAGAGAATGCAAGGAAATAATAGTCAATAAATGTTATGGATGTAAGACTAGTCCCAAGGGGGAACACACTATAAAAAAAAGATAAACCTTTTAGGATGTGTCCTAGGCATATATCGATGCCTAAGAAAGAGGAAAATCATTTAAACAAATAATAAAACTAATCTTGAGACAAATATATATGTCAAGTGAATTCCTAGATTGAGATAGATAAGGCTATGAGACTAAGATGAGTCCTAGGCAAGGACTTATGTTGGGGAAAGTTGTGGCCCTGGATAAGTTATTAATAGGATGGAGATTAATAAAAAGTGTAGCTCAAAATGATTAATAGAGATAAATTTGAGTGACCTCAATGGGATGGGAAAGGAAAATAAATGGGTGGTTGATCTACTCTTAGGTACTAAAAAAAGTGGCAAAGTGTTAACTACATAGTCTAAAGAAGCCTCATGCCAATGTAGTTCTGACTGATAGGCTGTGGAAGTTGGTTGGATGGGAATGGGAATGTAAAGGACTATGTCCCTAGTAATAATGATGAAGAGGGTGATCAAGGATGGAGAAATACTGTAGATTAAAAAATACTCTACATTTTATTTTGATTTTCAGTTGCGTAATCCAAAATTTGTCCCCACACACTTTGGTTCGAGATGGCGAAGTTTTGACTTAGATTGCGGGCTTGTTTATTTTTGCCTCAATTTTGTCTAAGTGTTGAAATCACGTAGAAGCTACCAAGTGTCATTAGTTGAGGCACCTTTCCTAATTTCTAGAAGTTGGTCAAGACGTGCCATGTGTCTCATAATAACTCAATAGAGCACGAAAAGTGTCGGCATCTATGTTTCACATTTATTATGTGTTTCAAAAGCTTCTTTCAATAATATTTTATTTTAGGGTTAAGCAAAAGATTCCAAGTGAAAACTGTGAAAGCTCTCAAAATGTTTTTCTAAAAGCAACGAAAGCTACCACGTGCCCTAGTCAGAAGTAATGGAAGCTTCCACATGCCCTATCTAAAAGAAGTGAAAGCCGCCAAGTGTTGACATCTGCTATTTCTTCATTTTATTTTATTGATTGAAAAAAGATTGTGGTGGGCCCCAAGTTTTATTTCTAAATTTAGTGGAAGCACCAAGTGTCACCGTCTGTGTAAATCTAAAATGAGGCTCGAGTGTTTCTATAGTATAGCTAAAGTGACATAGAGATCGACACGTGTTGTGCTCCATAGTTTTCTCAAAAGGCAACTAAGATCCCACATAAACCACCAGGTGTCTTTGTTAAAGATGTGCAAAAATCACCACCTATCCCCATTCTCCTTTTGAAGTTGCTCAGGTGAGAAGTGCTGTGGGTCCCATTTTCTATAAGTGTCTAAAGTTTCAAAGAAGTAGAGGATGACAGATGTCAAAGACACAGTAAGGAGTATAATGCAGTGGAAAGTGCCTTGTGTCTTCGGTAATTGTTGCAAAACATACCAAGTGTCATTTTCCAGTGCCTCATGAATAATAAGAGGATTTTCAAGTAGAAAGAAGGAATCGGCCAAGTGTTCTCTCCCATTTAAAAGTGGGAAGCGTCCTAGGTATCTATGTTGTCCAATGAAATTACAGGAAGATAGAACATTTCAGATCTAAGAAATATCCTATGTTAGACACTTCCAGTTCAGTTAGAGTTCAGTTAGGCCGTTAGATTGGGAACATGTAGACAATATAGAGTCAATCCAATGTTATAAATAGGGGTACAGAGATCACCAAAAAGGGGATCAGAAGATAGATTTTTTTACAAGAAATTACTGTCAAGAATATCATTTGCCTTTGTTCTATTTTCTTGAATTAGAAAGTTTATGTAACTGTGCATGTTTTTGTGCCTTTTATGTGACTAGAGAATTAATAATAAAATTGAATTTTGTGCCATTGTTGATATTTTTATATGTCACTACAAAATTAGTCTCAGTTGTGAGCCTCTATTTCTATTGTTTTTTTATCTTTTACATTGATCATGCCTTGTTCGCTCTTTAATGTAATTGAATCTTACATATAGCTTCACTGTGCTTAAGGGTCAAATTAAATTCAGGTGCATTGGCATAGTTAGAGTTTCTTTAGTTGCACTTGTTTTTATATTTAATTACTATCCCTTTTCCCATTATACCCTTGATATATAGAAGAGCCAACTTCTTTAAAATTTGGAGGTTGTTTCAGGTTTTAAGTCCCACATTCTTGAAACTTCCCATTGTTGGTGTTAGAAACAACACAATTTTAATCATCAAATTTTTTTGGCATGCCCGAGGGGACAATATCTTGAAGTTTCTTTCAAGACCGTATGAACCAGAGAGCTACAAGGATTCAAAGCTATGGACTAGTGACAAGATCTCAATCTGCTGTAAATCTAGGTATTCTTTTTCCGCCTTTGATAACTAGTCTGAGATGAAGAGTCAATCAGTTTATACCAATACCAAGAGTAAATATGGGAGCTCGTATACCCCCAAGGAATTATGTAATTTGGAACACTGACAATCCTTTGATCCTACCAATACCACCAACCACTTGGGACCCTATTCTAGTGAATGCCTTGAAGGCTCTGCCAAGTTTAGTGGGCAAGATTTTAAAACACCTGAGGAACATTTTCAAGATGTGTTTGATGTCTGTGCCATACATGTTTTCACACAATAGAATGTTGCCATAAGATTGTTAGCATCTTATTTTAAAGGAAAGGCCCTAGAATGGTATAGATCTTTGACCCCAAATACAATATCTACATGGGATCAACTTGGAGATCTTTTCTTTGAAAGGTTTGAAGAAAAAGGTGATAATTCTTCTCTATTGCAAAAATTGATTACTATTCAAAGAGCACCACAAGAAGCAATGACTGACTTCAATTTCAGATTTCAAAAGACTTGGGAAAGGATTCCTGCTATAGCTAGACCATTACCAGGTATGGCTATAGTGTTTTACCTTAAGGCTTCAAATTTAGATATATCTATTATGATTTGTCACTTGGAGGTTAGACTCTGCCATAGGCTTATGACTATGTGGTCAGAGCTGAAGATAATTTAATAGATGCTGGAAAGTTGCCCCTAAGGCCTCCCATGCCCATGTTTCTATAAATTACCTTACCATTGCCTCAAGAAGCCCCTAAATCCATATCCCCACCTATGTCTATGTATAAATACCCTCAACCACCTGTTAATGAACTTGTCCCTGCCTAGTCATCTGAGATGGATGATATCAAAAACATCTTAAGGACATTTTCTAATGAGCTAATTAACATAAAGAGATAACATAATCCTTACCCCAGACCCCAATATCAAGGCTATCAAGGAAATAGGTTTTCATCACAGCCAAATCAATATCAGGGTCCTCAAAGGCAAAATAACCCTCAGCCAGCAAACCAATTAGTTGCAGTCCCTACACCCTCACAGACTGTTCCCCCTAATTTAAATAGATAAATTATTCAAGGGCAAAATAATTATGTAGATAGTACCAATGCCTAGTGTTTTCCTTGTAATAATGCTCATACACCTAGAGATTGTCCCATGGGTAATCTACAACAAAAGGTAGTAGAGCAAAGAAGAATGGATGGAAAATTTGCCAGTACTTCAGATGCACAAACTTATCAGTCTCGTAGTATGAAAAATTTGGTCTTGATGGCTCAGATGCAAGGGATGTCTTTGCAACAAGAAGAAGAAATAACTCTTGAACATGCTTTGTTTTCATGGGTTGAAGATGAAGAATTCGTATTCTTGAATGAAGCTTCTACTTCCAAGAAACTAGTGGTGCAATCAGACTACTATACTAGATCAAAGAGAAGAATGATGGAATAGCTTGAAGTTTCAAATAGTCAAGTTCTAGAGAATCCTCCATTTTAAGGTCAATGAAATACAACAATCAGACAAGAAGTGCCTCAGCCAGTGCAGAACCAAGTGATTCCTACACAAATTCAATAAAAAGCAAGATATCCTTACTTTCAAAGAACTCAAGCATTAGCAACAATGAATGTGGTGGAACAGCTGAAGAGGACTCCAACACAAGTATCAATATGGGACATACTAGCTATTCCTGAACAAAATATGCTATTACAAGAAGCTTTACAAGGCCAAGCAATGCCTAAACATAATGGCACCAAAGAAGGACTTGTTGATAAAGAAGCACTTAAGGACATAGTTCCTCTAAAGACAACAACCTTTGTGAACAATACAACAGAGGTAAGTAAATCCAAACCAGAGCCTTTCTATTTGACTCTGATAGTTGGAAAGAAACTCTTTCATAATGCATTGATAGATTCAGGGGCTAGTATTATAGTAATGCCTAAGCAAATAGTTGATGCTTTAAAAATAAAGTATGAACCACTTACTAAAGGAGTTATGTAGCTAGATGGCAAATTAGTACAAACAATTGAGAGAATTAAACAACTCCCATTGCAATTATATACTTGTCCCAATATAATTGTCAATCAAGATGTAGTAGTCATAGATATACCTCCTATTTTTGGTTTATGTTTATCCAGAGACTTTACAGCCAAAATAGGAAGATATATGTCCCTTGATTGGTCTCACCTCATCTTAAGAACCAAATATGGTTCAAAGATAAAAATTCTATCTAAACCACTATCAAAAGATCACATCACCAATGAACCAACATCAAAATTAGAGGCAGATCATGCTATGTTGAATAAATAAGAAAGGGTTTTTGTTGAAGAGTTGGGCGAATGGATAGAACATGACCAAGAAGAGGAAAATAACCATTTGTTAGCTATGATGCATAGTGATCCATATGGAAATTATGACTCTACTGGTCTGGGCACTTATGCTATTTTTGATGAAGATCATGTAATCCCAAATGTTTTAAGTAAAGAGACACCAACTATTCAAGAATTTGAAAAAGATTCAAAAATCTGGACTCTAAATTTTGATGGGGTTAAAAGTAAAAGTGGTGCTGGAGCAGGAATCTATTTTGTTGCTCCAAATGGGGAGAAAATTTTGAGAGTTATTCATTTCCAATTTGCTTGTACCAATAATGATGTTGAATATGAATCCTTAGTTCATGGGCTCATCCTAGCCAAGAAAAAGGGAATAAATAATTTAATAGTAAAAGGAGATTCAAAATTAGTGGTGAAGCAAATTAGGGAAAAGGCAATAGCCAAAAATATAAGGATGAGGTCATATAGATGCAAAATTTGGGACTTAATAGAAGATTTTGAATCTTTCAATATTGAAGTAGTTCCAAAAACCCAAAATTATAAAGATGATAGGATGGCATAGATTGGCTCATAGTTTGATTCAGCAACTGGCCTATTAGTTAACAATGAGTCAGTAAAAGTTATTATAAGGCCAACTATCCCAGACAATGATGAGAATTGGAAAGTATTTGAGAATGATTCTCATGTACTCTCATTTTTGTAACAATCAGGGGGATTTTCTGATCAACTATAACCAAAAATTGAAGAGGCATATGGGGATCAAATTATACAATTAAAGAATAATATGCTTCCCAAAGGATTAATCACTTTAGAAAACCTTTTTGATCCATAATATGTAGGCCTAGAGAAGAAAAGGTTCCAAGTAAACTAAGCAGATTATTCTGAAATAGAGGTGAGTGAAGGGAGAAAATAAAAAATTAGAAATTTTGCAACTCAAGAGGAAAGAGAAAGACTAATTGACTTGTGCAAAAGATATGACAGAGTCATAGCCTAGAGCTATGAAGACCTTCATGTATATAATAGAGATATTATTCAACACACAATAGAGCTGACAGAAGGATCTAAGCCAGTCAGATAGAAGCAGAGGCCAACAATTCTAAGGATTGAATCTCTAATGGTAGATGAGTTGTAGAAACTGTTAGATTCCAAAATAATTTTTCCAATCAAGCACTCAACCCGGGTATCAAATCTAATACCACTCAGGAAAAAGAATGGTGACATAAGACTCTGTGTAGACTTTAGAGACTTGAATAGAGCATCTCTAAAAGATCACTATCCCTTGCCATCTATGGAACAAATTTTATAGACTATGGATGGATCAAAAAGATTTTCCTTGCTAGATGGTTTTTCTGGATACAATCAGATTTGGTTGGCTGATGAAGACCAATACAAGACTACTTTTACTACCAAATGGGGAACATTTGCATATGCTAAGATGCCATTTGGCCTATCAAATGCTGGAGCCACTTTTAAAAGAGCTATGGATGTAGCATTTAGAGAAATTATAAATAAAATCATCTTGATTTATCTTGATGATCTTACTATTTTTTCAAAGAATGTTGTTGATCATTTTGATCATTTAGAATCTGTGTTTAAAAAATGTCAAGAATTTGGAATATCCTTGAATCCTAAGAAATGTATCTTTGCTATCCCTCAAGGCAAATTATTGGGACATATAGTATCTAAAGGAGTCTCCATAGACCCAGAAATAGTGGCAGCTATAATGAACTTACCTCTTCCAGTAAATAAGAAAGCAATTCAATCTTTCTTAGGGAAGATTAATTTCATCAGTTGGTTCATATCTGACTTTGCAGGCTTAGTAAGACCAGTAACACTCTTGTTGAAAAAAGCCCTAATTTTCAAGTGGACTATGAAAGGAAGACAAGCCTTTAACGAGGTCAAGAAAGCTATCTCAACAACCCTAGCACTTAGAAACCTGGACTTTTCTAAGCCTATTGTAATGTATGTCTATGGAGGAGAGCTCAGGATTGCTGATGTCCTAACACAGAAAGATGATAAACAGGAGGGAGAGCATCTAACAACATTTTTCTCAAGGACTCTTAGGGAATATGAAACCAGATACAACTTTGTTGAAAAGCAAGCATATGCTATGGTAAAAGCCCTCAAGAAATTTAGACATATAGTATCAGGAAGTAAAATTCTGATACTTGTGGCTCACCCAAGTGTCAGAAAATACATTATGGAGGGTGAAATTACTGAAAAAAGAGAAAACTAGATAACAAAGATCCTTGAATATGATGTAGAGGTCAAACCTACTAAGTTAGTTAGAGGCAGGGGGTTATGCCAATATATGAGTCAAGAGCTTGAAAAGATGATACCTATGGAAACAAATTCAGAAGTGAAAAAGGAAACTGTATTGAGGATACAAGAGGTTGATCAGAACTCCTGGGTCTCAAACAGGATTCATTTTATGAAATATGGGATTTACCCAAGAGAAATCCCTCAAAAAAAGAAGAGATACTATAGGATGTAAGGGGTCAATTTTGTTTTAATTAAACAAGTTCTTTTCAGGAAGAATTTTGATGGCAAACTTTTAAGATGTGTAGAGAAGGATGAGGCTAAGAAAATACTGCATGAAATGCATTATGGAGCCTTAGGTGGACATTTTTCTGCAAAGACCACAACCATAAAGATAAGTGAAGAAATTTATTTCTAGCCTACTTTATTCATAGACTGTTATTAACTGGTTAAAAAATGTCAATCTTGTCAATATTATGTGGGGATGAGGAGGAATGCAACAATGCCTCTTAGTCCTATAATTTTTGATGAACCTTTTTCTCAATGGGGTCTTGAATTCATTGGAATGATTAATCTAGTGTCTAGTATGGGTCACAAATGGATTTTAACTGCCACAAATTATTTCACTAGATGGACTGAGGCAGTGCCACTTAAGGAAGCAATAGAAAATGTGATCCTAGACTTTCTAGGGAGTATCACTACTCGCTTTGGGGCTCCTCACACCATAATTTTAGATAATGCTAAAGCATTTTTGGGGTCTAAAGTATTTGAATTTGCATTAAAGCATGGAATATATCTAAAAACTTCCTCTAATTATTAGCTTCAAGATAATGGTTTGGTAGAATCAACAAATAAGAACCTGATTAGACTCATCAAGAGAATAGGGGTTGATCATCACAAAAAGTGGCATAAAGTGCTAAATATAGCACTATGGGCTAATATAATTACACCTAAGCAGGTGATGAAAATTTCCCCATATGAACTGGTCTATGGAAAGCCTATTGTAATACCTCTAAGCTTGGAAATTCCTACTCTCCAATTGATAAAATAGATTGAAATTGAAGAAAATAGCCCCATGTAGGTTAGACTTGCCAAACTTTTGGAAGTTCAGGAAAAGAGGGATGTGGCGCATGATTCATTAATTAAGCATCAAAAAATAATTAAATAATGCTTTGATAAAAGGACTTCAAATCCTCATTTTGAAGTAGGCTCAATTGATTTGAAATGGGATACAAGAGCTGCCAAGCTGGGTCAACATACTAAATTTGAAGCATTATGGACTGGCCCATATAAAATTCAGGCATGTAAATAGAAGAATTCATTTGAGATAGAAATAATGGAAGGTGAACCTAAAGAGATTCTTGTGATTGGGATCTACTTGAAGCATTTCAATTAACCTGTGTCTCTAATGTATTATAGTTAGATAGTTTCCCTTTCTTAGTTGTTTTGTTTTCTCATTTTTTCTTTCCCTCTCTTTCTTTTAAATAAGTATTCTTTGAACATGTAGCCATAGCTCAGAGCCTTTTCAAAAAATTTCAAAACTCCTGACACTTTAAATATCTCCTAAATCTTAAATTCCCCATGGTACTTTATGCAGCCACTTGCATGACGTGTCTAACTCGCTGCTCCATGAAGATTTAGTAAGATTTGCTAATGGTTATCTAGGTTTAATGCCATTTTGAGACTTGATGGGTCAATAAATACCTCATAGCAAGAGTTAAGACTTACAAGTTTCTCAAACATTCCTGCATCTGCTAGAAAAACCCTTCTACTTGCATTTTCAGCTCATAGCAAACCTACTTAAGTGAAAGTGCTTCCTTATTGCAAAAGCTTCATACTTGTTACCATAGTCACTATTTTCAAAGAATGGATATAGATATGGAGGGAGCATAGTCTTCGCAACAAGGGTCTGGGATTTATGAATCCCTTGATAATTTTATTACAAGCAAATCATATGCTTCAGTCCCCACACAACCATAAAAGACTTACTAGTGGACCAGAGTCCCTGAATTTGGTCAAGGAAGTGACCCAACAAAGGTAAAAGATTATGCAGATAGAATCATGGACCCAATTCTTCAAAGAACTAGTAGAAAAACTCTTAGAGAAGGGGTACATCAAAGGTATCTTTAGAGGGCCAAGGTGGGACAATATGAGACATTCACAATGAGGATATGGACTTCCCAACTGGCACAATTCATTGTCCTAGCTGTGCACCCATGCCCTGACTTGGTTGAAATATGCACTAGATTGTTTCATGCACCTTCAAATACCATACAATAGGGTCCATTCATAGTGCAAATTAAACCAAAGGCTATTAGAGACATGTTATCCTTGTAGCACAATAAGACAACCATGTTTCCCACCATTGCTAAGATGCAGAAAATGTGGGCAAATGTAAATACTCAATTGAGGTTCTTGAAAACAGAGCTGCAATTAGGTGATGATGATACTACTATGCCGACACTACCAACAACAAGAGCAAAATTTTCCCAAGCTAGTCAAGAAACACTTTCCATGATGGCTTTCATTTTTGGAATGAAAGATGATATAACCATTTATGAGGAACAAATGGCTATCCTCTTCAGATTGAAAACTGTTGACAAGATTTAGGAGTATCGGCTTGATTTCTCTGAGTAGATTGCATACTCAATGGTGGAACAACTTACCCAATTCATAGACAAAGGGATTTTTAGGTATTCCTCTTATTTGTTTCACCTTATGTTGTATCAGAACTCAGGCATATTTTCCCAACAAATGCATTTAAATATGTATGATCCAAGTTTTGGTCTATAGAGGACTACCCCTGTGTCTTCATGGAGACATATTTTATCCAAAACTAGTGACCCATATGAATTCTAGGAAATTTTTGTTGCCCCTACTTTTTTTCATCTAAGTCTAGAACTAGTTATAAATAGACTGTTTCCAAGTGTTTCAAACCTTATGGACAATTGCCCTATCCCTTATGATTATTTTTTTGGATCCCATCACACTATTATTAGAGTCCACGATTTTTGTGGGGAACCAGTGTTGCTACCTAAGATTTTGACCCTTAGGTTAGCATTCTTAGAAGTCACCAGGTAGGTGTCTATAGTAGATAATGAATATGGCTCTGGGAAGAGGAAGAGGAAAATGTATGATGTCCTGTGGATGACAAACAACATGGCACTAGAGGCCAGAGATGTTGAGATTGTGTTGCTTAGAAAGCTAGCCTTCCTGGGTTTCCTTCTAATTGAGGATAAATGGGTATATGACCTAAATGGTTTCCTAGCTTCATGGATTAGGACTAATAGGGTTGCATCTAGAATTACACATGAGGGCCTCCCCTTTTGAGAAAATAGAAAAAATCCTAGAGAGGATAATCCTGGGTTTTATGTTGAATTAACAGATTTTCCCCTTCAAAAAAATAGACCATGGGAAACTTTATATGTTAAGCAAAGGGATTTTGACCCTAAAATTAGAATGACTTCTGGTTTATGAAGAGCTTTAAATAATAAAGACTGGAATTCTAAAAAAATAGAAGCCTATTGGAAATATAGGCAAGAGATTTGTGAGATGACCCACTCTTTTAGAAATGTGGATTCTGATGAGAAATGGGAGGAACTCTGGGATGAATGTCATCTATCTCCTATGTCTAGCCCTGACACAAGCAATTTGTAGATACAGGGTGGTGAGCCAAAAGCTAGAGATAAATCTAGCCAAACATCACAAGCCCTAGTGCAAACTTCAACAATAATCATTGTAATTGTTTGGCCCCAATCTCTTAGTACCATCAAAAAACAAAAGGGTGTGGTATCTTCACCACCAAAAGCTTCCCCATCAGCATTAGTCCTTGAGGTTCCTAATTATACACAAGCATCACTAGCAATAGTGGTAAATATTGAAGAGAAGGGAGCACAACCAGAAGAAGAAACACTAAGGAGACATAAAAGGCTGAAGTTCCAACTTAATTCAGAGGAGAGGGTAGAACCCTCACAACACCAACCATAGAGTACCCCAGTTGCTCATTAGGTAAGTATTGTTACTCCTCCTCCTTCTCAATCTCTCTCTTCCCCTTTAGGGGTGATGATTCCATCTAGCCTAATGACATCCCCTGCCACCTCTACTATGTCCATTTCTCATTTTAACCCATCTATCCAAAATTAGGCCATATCATTACCTCAGTTTTCGCCCTCTATTCCTAAGAAATTATCTCCTCAAATTTCCCATAGCCAACAATTAGCTATTCTATATGGCTTACCACAAGGTTTTCCTTTTACGGGTGGGCACATTGCCTCTCCTTCTACCTTCCAAACTCAAGCAGATGCTACTAAGAAGGCGAGGGAAGCCCGAAGGGAGAAAAAGAGGATTAAAGAGAATAAATCCTTGGCAACACCACATCTGAGGTCACAATTTGACCCAATCCAGCAACAACTGATGGTGACCCATTTGTCACCAAATATAGTCAAGCCAAATGAGTAGATGTAGCCAGATGATTACACAATGAATGCAATGGTAATAGATATGTCCCTATTCATACCACAAGATAGGGTTAAGCTACTAAATGAATCCACTTTTGTAGTAGCTAAAGATTATTTGAAAATAACAAAGAAGCTATAAAAGATGGAGGCTGATCTAGCCAAAGAGAAGTCAAACTATAATAGTTTGATCATAGAGATCAATACTAAGAATATTGACATAGAAAGTCTAAATAAACTATTACAATATATTATTTCTCTTCAGACTCACTAGGCTATCCAGGCCCAAAATGATTCTCTAAAAGTAGGCCTAACGTAGGTAAAGGATGCAGTGACAACCTTAAGGTGGGAAAAGGCAACATTCTAGGGAAAATGTGAGGAAATCCTGCTACAAGTTACTCAACTTTAATAAAAGTTGTTGAATGAACAGAATAATACCACAGCTATTCAGGCCCAACTTCAAGTTGAGCGACAAAGGGTAGAAAAATTGACACTTGAATTGGCTAATAGGCCAAGGAATATAGGGGTGTTAAATCTGGTGAAGGATATTTATGAATCAATGTGGAAAAGAATCTCTACAAAGATTATTTAGCTCATACCTTCTCTAACCTTTCTGCTAAATGCATAGAAACTGTGTGAAAAGGTGGAGACTTTAGTTGATGACACTCTGTCTAGTGTTTCTAGGAGAGTATTAGACTCTAAAATGCTGCTGCAAAATCTATATGATGCAACTAATGGAATGTTGTTAGTAGTAGGGATTAATGATAGAATGGTCACTATTAAATGAGTTAATGAGGTTCTTAATTGCAACTCCACCACAATCAACTGCAGAGAGCTTCTAGATGTAATAAAAGAAGGAATCAGTGAAATGAAACAACACATTGAGGACTTAGTGTAATTAGGTCTTCGTTCCCCTTTTCCTAATGACAACACTGTGTTGATGATTGATGAAATTAAAACTTTGTTGTTGGCCAAGTAGAATGATCAGGCAATTTTTAGGATTTAAGGGATAATTCATTAGTATCTAAAGTAAAAGTTGTTTTGATTCCTGTTTCCCAGCTCGAATTAAAATTGAAGGCTATAATTCATATTTTGCAAAAATTTTCACACAAATATATTATCAACCTTGATTTAGCCTTCAACGAATTGCAAAATAAGTAGGGATTATCTGATAATGAGTGGTCTGCCTATCAAATAGTGTTACTAAAGCTATGATTTGTTTTTGTCACATTTTGATCATGTGGGAGTTGTGGTTTCTTTTTGAGCAAGCTCAAAAGCCCTTGGGGTTGCCAATAATTGTAAAGTAAAAAATACTCTACCTTTTATTTTGATTTTTAGTTGCGTGATCCAAATTTTGTCCCCACACACTTTGGTTTGAGACGGCAAAGTTTTGAATCAGAGCGCGAGCTCATTTCTTTTTGCCTCAATTTTTTCTAAGTGTCAAAATCACACAAAATTTGCCAAGTGTCATTAGCTAAGGTACCTTTCCTAATTTCTAGAAGTTGGTCAAGACGTACCACGTGTCTCATAGTAACTCAGTGGAGTGCGACAAGTGTCGGTATCCACGTCTCACGTTTCTTATGTGTTTCAAAAGCTTCTTTCAATAAGCTTTTATTTCAGGGTCAAGTGGAAGATGCCAAGTGGCAACTATGGAAGCTCTCAAAATGTTTTTCTAAAAGCAACAGAATCTACCACGTGCCCTAGTTAGAAGCAATGAAAGCTGCCATGTGCCCTATCTAAAAGAAGTGGAAGCCACCAAGTGTTGACATCCACTCTTTCTTCTTTTTATTTTGTTGATTGATTAAAGATTGTGGTGGGCCCCAGGTTTTGTTTCTAAAGTCAGCAGTAGCACCAAGTGTCACCATCCATGTAAATCTAAAATGAGGCTTGAGTGTTTTTATAGTAGAGCTAAAGTGATGCAGAGATCAACACGTGTTGCGCTCCACAATTTTCTCAAAAGGTAGCTAAGATCCCATAGAAGTTGCCACGTGTTTTTGTTAAAGATGCATTGAAAGCACCACCTGTCCCCATTCTCTTTTTAAAGTTTTTAGGTGAGAAGTGCTATGGGTCCCATTTTATATAAGTGTCTAAAGTTTTGAAGAAGTGGAGGATGATAGATGTCAAAGACACAGTAAGGAGTATAATTCAACAAAAAGTGCCGTGTGTCTTCGATAAGTGCTGTGAAACATACCAAGTGTCATTTTCTGGTGCCTCCTGAATAATAAGAGGATTTTCAAGAAGAAAGAAGAAATTGGCCAAGTGTCCTCTCCCATTTAAAAGTGGAAAGCATCTTGGGTATCTATGTCAACCAATGAAATTATAGGAAGATAGAACATTTTAGATCTAAGAAATATCCTGTGTTGGACACTTCCAGTTCAGTTAGAGTTTAGTTAGGCTGTTAGATTGGGAACATGTAGATAATCTAGAGTCAATCCAATGCTATAAATAGGGGTGTAGAGATCACCGAAAAGGGGATCAGAAGATAGAGAGAATTTTTTGCAAGAAATTATTATCAAGAGTTTAGACTTTTTAAGCTATGATCAGGAATATCATTTGCCTTTGTTCTATTTTCTTGAATTAGAAAGTTTATGTAACTGTGCATGTTTTTGTGCCTTTTATGTGACTACAGAATTAATAAGAAAACTGAGTTCTGTGCCATTGTTGATATTTTTTTGTGTCACTAAAAAATTAGTCTAGGTTGTGAGCCTCTGTTTCTATTATTTTTTCATCTTTTACATTGATCATGCCTTGTTCGCTCTTTAATGTAATTAAATCTTACATATAGCTTCACTGTGCTTAAGGGTCGAATTAAATTTAGGTGCATCACCATAGTTAGAGTTTCTTTAGTTGCACTTTTGTTTCTATTTAATTCCTATCCCTTTTCCCATTATACCCTTGATATATAGAAGAGCCAACTTCTTTAAAATTTGGAGGTTGTTTCAGGTTACAAGTCCCACATTCCTGAAACTTCCCATTATTGGTGTTAGAAATAGCATAATTTTAATCATCAACAAATACTATTCTCCGAAAATATATATATTCCTTGAGGGATTAAATGATAATCTTCAAAACAAGGACATATACCCCAATGACTATATGATTAATGAGTTATAATGTTTCTAGGAATAAGATTAAATGTGGAAGAGAGTTGGGTTAAAATGATTCAAAGGAAGTGAAATGATGATAGGAGAAGGTTAGTAAAGGTTAAATAGGTGTTATATAGGGTGAAATAATATGGGGTTGGGTAAAATAGAATAATGGGTGTAAAAATAAATTCGTTTTTACCCTAGCCTATAGTGAAATTATGCTCTAGACCTCTTAACCATGGATTAGATTCCATGCTCCTCATACTATAAAAATAGAGTTTAGGAGTAGAAGATGCCTACTGATGTTAGACCATTGGTAAATTCCTAACCAAAGTCATTATTTTTGTGTGTTTCATTAATGTGTATTTATGGGGGGGGGGAATTAGAAATCATAAAATCATAATTAGGGGTATTTCCTTGAGTTGCAATTTTGCACTCAAAAATATGATATTGGGGTTGAAATATGGAATTTTTTAACATCATGACTGATGATTGATGGTTTTGTAAAATCATAGGGGTAATTATGGTTTTTTAAAACTATAAAAAAGGAAATCTTCAATTTTACAAAACTGTAACAAGTGATTCATGATATTGAAATATTATAATTAGAGGACTTAGGGTTTTACAAAACTATAAACAAAGGCACAAGGTGATTAATGATATTGATGAGGGTGAAGGTGTGGGTTAGATAAATAAAGGGTAAGGTAGATGGATGAAGGGATGGGTAAGTATAGTTAGGACCATTATAAATGGGGATGTAGTTAATATAAGCTAATGAGGTGAGTGTGGATTTGTGTAGGGGGATCCAGGGGGATCGATGGTACTTCATCAGATGTAGAGACTAACAATAAATCATTACAACGTTATAAAACTTATTGGATTATATTATATAGTGACCAAGCTATTTATTAGGATTGATCAAGCATTAATAATTGGCCTTAGTAGAGATGTGGGATTTGGAGATGAGTACCTTCCATTTTATGACAAGTGAGATGATAGTGACCCTAGAAGATTATGACACATTTTTAGATTAACGATGAGGGGAGATACCATTTATTATAGGAGTGGATCATTTAGAGCTACTATCTATAGATAATTTTAACACTTTTAGGTTAGTGAATGAGATTATTGTATTGATATAGATAGGGTGATGACTGAGGGCATGATTAATTATGTGACCCTATTATTTATGTCTTTAATTACAAGTATATTATTATTGAATAAGAGTGGTAAGTGGTTTTATTTAGGTTTGAAAGATGTAGTGGTTGACATGGTCTAGTTACATAGGGTTTTTTCATGGGCCCCCATTATATTAGGCCACTTGTATCAAGAGTTGCATATGGGTGCCTATAGAGGAACAACCAATTTTGGCCCAACTTTATTACTACAAATTTGGTTGTGGGAGAATGTTGTTATTGAGATAATAGTAGGCATTAGAGTAGACCGATATCTAGAGGAGACACTAGTGTTCATATGGAGGATTATTCTAGGTATGTAGTAGGATCATGTAGGTGACATGAGATTTTATAGATAGGATTTTGATGGATTGATAGGTGTAAACATTACCTAGATGCCATATAAAAAAATTTAGTATACATGGGTAAAAGATGCATAGTATATAAGTTACATGATGAGAAAGTATTATTTGATAGGATGATGAGATTATATGGTTGAAATATATTGATTATATAGAGTATGATGCCATTTTGGTATGAAATAGGATGTTCATGGAATAAAGAATTTATTCACTTAGAGTGATTGAGAGAGGTGTCAGTGAGGTTAGAGGATAGATAGAGATGTATCCTAGGTTTATTATGATAGTATTGCATTAGAAACATGGGATTACTAGATAATAATAGTTAATCCTAGCATTATTATGGCATATAAAGCCTAGTGGATGTAGAGGAGGTTGACGATACTACTGAAGCCTTTATGGAGACATGATAGGAAAGGGTTAGTGAGGAGAGTCTTATAGGCATAAGCTATATTATAGAGACAATGAGAATATAGGGGAAAAAAATAAGGTGTCATAGATTATGGGGATGGTCTTATATTGATGGGTACAAATGGATATGTAAGAGTGGGATAGGTACCTATAGATGCAGCGGTAGGGACAAGACCTAGTGGAGGTGACACTACTAGGTCATTAGGGCCATCTATGAGACCCAAATATTAGGATCAAATAAATATTTTAGAGTATCAGGTGAGGGCTAAAGTGGTATATATATCTAGTATTACCATTAAGAAGGATAGATGATAGAGATAACTAGTTAGCCTCTAAGATAATTTGGCCTAAAGAGACATATAGATGGGTCTCATTTTAGCATGATTGACTACTTTATTATGGAATATTAGTGATTGGGAAAGGTATATACCCACTCTTTAGTGGGAGATTACATATATTTAGGGTGCTTATCTTTTATTATAGTCTAGACTTGATCAGAGGAAGGTGGAACTTTAGGTGACAAAGAGAGTGAGGGAGGAGAATGTAACACACCTCTAAAGATAGGGATTGGGATATGTGACATGGTAGATATTTTGGCTAACTAGATAAGATTAGTATTATAAGGGTTTTTAGGAGGGGTCCATGAAAAAAGATCACCAAGTACCATCTTATAAGGCTAGTTTCTAGAATTCTTCATAGTTAGTTTTTTTTTGTCACTTGGATTTGCACCCTTGGAGGGGATGCAAAGCTATCCTCATCTGAGTGGAATAATGGAATCACCTCTAGGCTTGTGGGTAGCCTAAGGAATGAGGTGAGTCTCTAGTTAGGGATAGCTCCCTTGATGTACAACTTAGGATTGAACCTACAACTAACTTTGGGGAGTGAAAAGGGAGAGAGATAACTAAAATCAAATATAAATTAAGAAGGTGATACACCAAATAAATTTGATGAATTCGAACCAATTTCATTCTACACTTGAGACCAAGAAACAAACTAAAAATACACTCCTTCAATCTTCATCTCCTCACATCAATGTTACATTTTGGGGTCATGGATGAATGTGCAAAGATAATAGGACTAAACAAGAGGGCCTTGAATGGAAACAATGAAAAGAATAAATCACTAATCATATCACATACCCTAAGACACTTCACATACCCTGGAAGAAGAAGTTTTCCAAATGTAAATAAGGTGAAAGAATGAGACCACATGCTAGGAATCTATAGTCTTCACTAAACAAGATTCATCATTAAAGTGGAACATGCTTATGAATAGTCATTAATTGGTAAAATTAGTCATTTTATTGATAAAAATGTATACAAATGAGTTAGGATTCTCTGTACTCAGGAGGAGGGTCCCATACAATGCCAAAATGGCCAACTCTTATAGAGTTTGAGAGAGAGAGAGAGAGAGAGAGAGAGAGAGAGAGAGAGAGAGAGAGAGAGAGAGAGAGAGAGAGAGAGAGAGAGAGAGAGAGAGAGAGAGAGAGAGAGGAGAGAGAGAGAGAGAGAGAGAGAGAGAGAGAGAGAGAAGTCAAGGGGTCACAAGGACACTTGTCAAGCAGATAAAACTAGTTATCTATGCATGAAAATAGTATATGGTTCAAACTATTAAATATTAGGAGAAACATGTGTCAATCCAAGTCATTAAAGTTATGCAAAGTGGCCTAAAACTCCTTTTTCTTGCACAAAAGACTATTTTCATGATTAAGCATATTTGAATGACTTTTAACTAATCAAGGGAAGTTAAAATAATTTGAATGGAAGTGGATTATATCATAAATTCCTCTCAATTCACTGGTTACATGCTTGGTCTTCTAAAATCACCTATAAGAGAGCCATCATCACTTGCACTCTAGGAAACCTCCTTCTCATGCATGTTTCACACTTGTCTTAAAATTTGGAATAATTTTTTCATGAAAATACATGGGATAGGTTTAATGACAATTTTTAAGACCCTGCATGGCCTTGGAAGCATCATGGACACCTTAAAATCACTTTACTTGAAAATTTCTTCCCTTTTCTCTAGCTTCCCCAATATGCTAGATTTGACTGGCTAAAAGTAAGGGCCTAGATGAAGAAATTATAATACCTTTTATGGCATAAAATTAATTTTAATATTTAATATAATTCTCAATATTTCTCCCAAACTTTTTTCATTTCCTAACTCTTCCTTTAGCCTACATAACACACAAAATAGTGAGAAAAATCTTATTTCTACCCCCATCCATACAAGTCCATACAACCAAAAAGGTGTGAATTAACTTGGAGAGGTCCTATAAAATTTAAAATATCTATTTTATGAAAAATATTCCATTTTAGTGTATCTCCAACTCTATTTTCCAAGATTGGTCCTTAGCAAGGGTTTTAGGCTATTTTTTTGGACTTAACAATTGTTCATAAAGTTGGGACATCCAAATTGATAAAAATTTCCATAAATATGGCCTATGAGACCCATTATAAAACCCCATAACTAATTTTTCTCCCATTCATAGTTTCATGAAAGATACAAGCAATTGAAAATGGTCACTCGAGCTTGTCTTCTTGTTTTCTTACATGCCTAATGAGTTTCTAAGCCAAAAATAGTATCTTGAAGGTTTAATTTACTATAAAACATGTTTATATGGGATATAATTCTTATCTCATGTGAAAAGTGTAATAGACCCCCATTTGGGCACTAAGCCTAAACCTGTTCAATACGCCTGTCTGCACTCTAAGGCCCAAAATGAGTTTTTGATGGCTCCTAGTGAAACTTATAAGCTATAAATCATCATAAATGACCACATTCACATCTAAAAATTATATATAAGTCATAATTAAAGCTAGAAGTGTAAGTGACTTCCAAATTTGGCTCTAGGCTCCAAACAGTTTTGCTTGCATACTTGGCTCCCCATCCCACTTCATTTGGTTTAATCCTTCTATGATCTATTATTAATGTTTTAAAAAGTGTTTTAAAACTTTATACATCTTTCAACAAACTTTTTACAAGTATTAACCTATTCTTTCATCATTCTCTTCAAGATTACCATAGTTTATACTCATAAGGGAGTGCCCTCTGTCTGAGACAAAATAGAGGGCACTCCCTTATTTAATAAAAAAAAATATTAATGTTCCATGATGTTATCCAAGTATTAAATATTATATATAAAAAAAATTATCTCTTGATCTTATGCATAGACCTTCCAAAAGTGCTAAAAACTAAGACAAACTTATTAGGATGGACTGTGTGTAGGATTTTCACTTTATGAAGTGTATTGTTCATCACTTGAAACTTTATTTCACATATTTCATGGTATAATATTATATAAATAATTTAATTCCTATGGTTAATTTGTTTCAATCTCTACTCACCACTTCAATCTTATATGAATTTCCCTCTACAACATACTTAGAGAAGATTGAGTGCTATAACACTATGATTATGTTCACCTTAAGCTATTATACATGTAGATATCTTATAATCTTTACCTTTAAAATCATGATAAAAACCTTTATTTAACCTAACATAATAATAAAATAATGATTTATACCTATTAGCTAACCTTGGATAGCTTAGACCATCTTTTGGGTACCCTATCTCATTCATTACCATCATATAGTAAATTATTCTTTGTGTGAGAGATCCTTCAAGGTCTTATAGATCATAATTAACCTTAAATGAGTCTATTTTTTAATCTTAAGGACTTCCCTAACCCTACTAAGGTTAAACATGTATCTAAGCATCAATAATTTCATGTCTACCTTGTCTGTCTAGATTGAGACAATCATTCTTTAGTTGACCCCTATTTTACCTTTGACTGTAGGTGTATGTAGTTCCATGAGACCCTGACATGGTGGAGATAATATTAATAAATAATTATGGTCAGGAAAATATCTTATGAATTTAATTTTTACACTTATATTTGCATCATTTCCTAGATATCCTGCTAGCTACTAACACAATCATCTAGTTAGATGTAGGTGTTCATGGAGCCTTTGAGAGGTCCCTGCTAACTTGATTTATCTATTTAGAGATTATAAGGTCTATAATAGTTATATAAAAATGTGTTCACAAGTTTATTTATCTATCCCAATTTTCTTAGTTCCTCCCATACACTTAGATTCCTAATTGAGTTCTCTTTAGTTCTGACTGAGACTCAACTTTAGTGACCCCTGTACATGAGCATCTACCTACTTAGACTTTGATCAGGGAGTTTAAGGATTATTTGAAAACACTTTAAGGTTACCTAATATATATGTCTTTTTAAATTACCAATATGTCCCATTATGACTCAAAATAATGTCTTACCTCTTTGACTAGGACATTTTCTTCTTAGAGATCCTATTGTAGGAGTTAATTTCCACAGTGTACGAATAGGGCATGAGTGTATAGGATCAAATTTCATATTTTCATCTTCAATTTGATAATCATTATTCAAAATTTGTATTCTAATTCACTCATGAGTCCTTTCAATCTTGGAACATTGTTTAATTTGTTACTTTGGTAGAAAAGGCTTCTTTTGCTCTAAAGTTGTGGACATCACTAGTTGTTTTCAGTGGTTTCTAGGGAAACTTTGGACCTCTACAAGACCACTCTCCATCCATATTATATATCTCATCTTTGACATAGTATTTTTAATATATAATTAATACATGATCCAAACCTAAAGATATATTGGGTTACTTAGGAGGTATGTTTGTTGAGGTCACCAAAACCTATTGGGCCTCTCTTTGCTCAAAATAGGGATGAGAGCCCTAAACCATGCCATGTCATGTTTAGGAATATTTTTTACCTAAAAATAATCACTTGATACCTTGTTCAAGGTATTCCATGGTGGGATCAAACAATATAAATTCTTATAATATTTTTTCATGCTCCAAATCTCCCATCAAGAGTTCTCATTCTCTGCTAAGAACACCTGTAGATGCTCATTTCTTAGTGCAGGTAGCAAGTGGAAGAAAATTGATAAGGTGAGTATGGTAATTTGTTTTAAAATAATTCAAACTATTTAAAATCCTTTAAAATTCATATTAACGACTATGGTATTCTTTAAACATGCTTTAACATCTTCCATCGTAAAAATCACTTGCAAATATGTGGAACAAGGTAAGTAGAGTGTTGAATGACTATTATAGTATGGATAAATGAGATTTAAACTATGAGAATCAAATGGAATTGGGTGAAAAGAGAAAAAAAATTAGTCAATGATACTTTTATAACATGTATATGAATTAACACAACCCACTAGAACTGATGATAAAGCATGAAAACTCCTATAAATGTGAAAACTATCCATAACACCAAATGGTACATCATCCTACAAAGTGAGATCATTAGACCATCCAAGAACCTTAAAATATGAAAAAAATCATGGGTATCATAAGGTGATATATCCAAAATACTTTAGAAACAATCTCAATAACTAATGTGTATGGACTTGCTCAGAATGAAGCAAAACCTATAGGGTTCATATATTTAAAAGTAGATTTACACAATCCACTTCAAATAGATGGTTCATGAACCATAGTTGTAAATTTATAAAAAATATTATATGGATTTTAATTCCTCTAATTTTATAATCATATCCAAAAATCATTTTTTTTGAAACTACTTGTGTTATTCGTATCGATCAAAAACCTGCAAGTCACTTCAGTCTGCCAAGAAGAGCAAGAAATATGTAGAATAATTATGAGCATGAAATGTTAGTTTTTGAAAAAAAAAATGTGTTTTTAATCATGGGGAAGGTTATGAGTCACATTTACACATTTTTAAAGTGGCACACTTCCCAAGAAGGTCATACAAGTGCCAAACTCACTCTTTTCTTCAAGAAAACTACTTTTTATGAGTAACCTGACAAATTTTAGTTAATAGAAGTTACTATAGACATCCTAGGACACATGTAACGTGATTAAACTCTTTTAAACTTTTATATTTTCCAAGAAACTCATACAAAGCATTAAATGCACTATTTAGACCCATGAAATGACCCCAAATGACATGATAGACTACCTGAAGAGTGACCAAAGTTAATATAACATTGAAAGACATCAAATGAAGTATAAAAAACTTTATTAAAATACAATATACCCAATTATATGTCTAAAAATAAGTTTTTTTACTAAAGGTGCCCTAATTTGACCTAAAAGTCAAATTTGGTCAACAAATTGGTGACTCATAGGGGTAGTGTGCCTACTATACTAACTAGACCAGTAGACTTATTAGTCTATTAGGCTTAGGATTCATCTAAGGACTAAGACAAAAAATAAAACCTTAACCATTGACCATCAACCTTGATCAAAACAAGACAACTAAGACTACCTCAACCACACAAAGGAAAAGGACACACACAAGACACACACACATGTGCATAATCACTTAGGGGAATTAGGAAATAACATATTATGAAAAACTAGTAACTAGACATACCTCCTTTATAGGATCAAAAGGAAAACTCTTTGAATCATCTTCATGGTGAAATGAAACATATTCCCAAGCGTGCTTCTCTTTAGATTGAGTGCTTTGTGGACCAAACCTCTTCCTTAGTACTTCACTTGATTTGATCTCAAGTAGATAATATTTAAATAATTCTTCAATGTAGATATAGTCCTCTTTAACATGTTCAAATTCTTCATTTTGTTTCCCATTCTTTATTTCATAGTTAACTTGTATCTCTTTATTAGGCATGGATTCAAGAGGAATAATTTCATGTTCCTTAGAAGATTGAGGCCAATAATAATGCTCTTCACTTGCCCTTCTCGAAGGAACCTGTGAATCAGAAAACTTCAAGGATATTGTAATAGTTTAAGCTTGTAAGTTTGAGTTTATAATATTGAAGCCGTAGCCATTCGGTCCCTGCCTACTGCCGCAGGATTCTTCTCAAGAATTTCCGCCAAGGAGCCCGTCTACTGACGCGATAAAAAGATAACTTGTCTCATCCTTCAAGTGATTATATGTTTCTTCCAAATAATTAATAAAATTATATCCCTTCTTGATGACTTCAAACATGTCATCTTCAAATGCATATGCTTCTTAGAAGGAAAGAATCGATATAATATTTTTCCTTTGCATACTTACTTGTGTACCAATGTTGCCTTCTCCATCTTTGACCAGCTCATAGCCTCCTTGAAGAGAGGTATAACTTACTCTCATGACTTCAAACAAGTCATCTAAAGGTTTATTAAGAACATCTCTTAGTCCATCCATGGTATCTTGCAAAGCGAGAAAAGAATCAATGACCATTTCTTCCTCATCAAATATAGAGGCAAAAATTTATGAATTGTCCTTTTGTTCATGTAAGGGAGTCCCTATGGTGATTTATTCCTCATAAAAACTCATGAGGTCTTCTTTATCAGCCATGAATTGAGAATGTTCCTCTTCATTTTCATCTCTCAAGATAGGTTCTTCAACACAAATAAAACATTCTTCATCATCAACCAAGCAAAGAGATTCAACACAAGGATTAAACTCTTCTTAAACACTTCGGACCTCATGGGGGATCTCAAGTTGTGTCTCAACTACTACAATATGATTTTTATTTTCAAAATATTTAACCTCTTTCATGGTGATGTCAAGACTAGGCATCTTGAAATCATGGGATCTATCCCAACAAGGCTACCAAGAAGGTAAGTTTTCTTCAAGAAAGAGTTCTCTTTATTTATCAACTAGATTATCCTCCTTTTGTTCCCATGTCACAAGTCCATCAATGCAAAGGGTGATGGGGTAAGGACAAGAAGAACTAGTTGGTGGAGGTGGAATGTAGATCTCAAGGTCATATTGAGAATGCAAGGTAAGAGACTCTTTAGGAAGATCTTAAGGAAGGGGAGATGGGGTGTGTTTAGGCATATGATATTCTTTTGGGCCTACACCTTCCACCTCACCTTGACTTAGAAATCTCATCTTTACTTCTAATTTCTCTATTTTCGTGGCTAGGTTCTCTTGGAAAATCTTCTCTTGAAGTTGATATGAATCATCATGGGAATAAGGATCGCATGAAGGCTGCCATGGAATAAAAGAAGTTTATTGAGGAAGTGTGGGAGGGAATTTCAATGTATCAACTCTATTTTCCACTTCACACTCTTGTATAATGCTCCCATATTCTTTCTTACCCCATGAATCTACTATTTTTCTCCAAATGAGGATGTTAGGATTAGATGGCTTCTCAATTTTACACTCTTGGTTAAGAGTTTTCTCCTTATTCTTTCCCCATGATTCCACTATTTTGTTCCAAATTAGAACATTGGGATTATGAGTCTCTTTTTTATGTTGTGGGGATGCTATGTGAGAGTGAAAATTAGGCTTGAACTCCACTTCCTTTGATTTCATCATAGACTATTGCATATGCATATTAGCTAACTCAATCCACTTATCAAAATTGACCTTAAACACAAGAATTTTTGTTTTAATACTCTCTTCTAACTAATTAGGAAGAAGATGACCTTGATAGGTTTGGTTTGACTCATGAGTAGGGGTTACATATGGTTGATATGAAACTTTGGAAAATGGATATGAAAGCTGATAGGTATGGTGAGGTTTCCCTTCATGAACTTGTATCCTATCCTCTAAGGAAGAGTCTAAACCACTCACATCAAGCATCTCACATTTGAGCTTTTACCAATTGGCTCTCTCAATAGGTGCCCAGTCTTTCTTAACTAACTCTAATGCATTTCTTACTTGATGGATGGAATGATTAGGAATCCTTTGACCAAATCCCCTTTGAGTATCAATCTATAACATATAGCTTTCATAGCCCAAATGATTATTTGAAGGTGGAAATGGGCTAACTGGGGAAAGGATTAGGTTGACTAGGAATAAGACATTGAGAAGGCTTGTTATAGGACTGATACAACTTATGAGAGGGCTAAATATGATCATATTGGGACTTATGAACATAGGATTGCAATAGGGGGAGATTAGTATTGTGTTAGTGAATAAACCAAATCAATAAGAAAACACACTAAAGTAACACCCTAAACTTATCTTAAAGGAGGAGCTTAGTTAACAAAATAAAAATGGAAAACACAACTAAAAAATGAAATAAATACCCTCCTTCACCTTCCTTAGATGATCCAAAATGCTTGTTGTAGTGGATTACTTGGTTTGTGATCATGAAGTCTACATCAATGAAGTATGACTACCTGCATATCTCCTTGGTACCATGTTTGGATTTGGCTTGGCTTGGCTTGGCTCAATATTTGGGAATTATAAAACTAAGATGTAATGATTTTGAATTCATTTTGGCATTATAAATTTGGCATAAAAGATCTTAGAGTTAAATAGGCAAGGCCTCATATTTATAGATTTTTGTAAATGGATAGAATCAACCTGAACTGTCCATCTCAAGATGGAGATGTGTGGCTAAGGATTAATTAAATTATGCAATTAAAATTTAGAAATAGGCTCATAAATATTTGGGATATAGAGGCATTAACTAGGCATGGAGGGTTTTAATTAGGCATGGGAGGCATGAATCCTAATATTTGTGACATTTATGGCTTAGGATGTCTTCTCAAGAAATGATGTCACCTGATGAT
This sequence comes from Torreya grandis, assembly GCA_037957365.1. Lineage (NCBI taxonomy): Eukaryota > Viridiplantae > Streptophyta > Pinopsida > Cupressales > Taxaceae > Torreya > Torreya grandis. The sequence continues at coordinate 498,506 of JARHVA010001158.1, read as the reverse complement.
GTAGATATTTAATATTCATTTTCAAAAATAATTATTCAAAAATCTCCATGGAATTATTAATTAGGATCATGATTTGGTATAATTATCTTTAAGCATGATTAGGCACTTTGATGCAAACCTTGGCTCTTTGTGCACAAATTATTCAAATTGGTCAAGATGTGATATCAGATGCATTGGATATGTTATCCCATTTAGGATGTTTTAAAAATAAAATAAAAAATGTGCATGTCTCATGCAATAGATTTGATAGAAAAGAGCAATCCAGAGCACCCAGGTGCGAAATTTGTATTTTAACTTGAAATGATGCAATCAAAGTTAGTTGCTTCATAAATTGTATTTCCCCATTTAATGATACCCTAGCCAAAATTAGCACTTGAATATATCAATTTAAAATATTTTAATGTGTTTTATTTTTCTTAGGCCAAATTATGTACTCTGGTATAAATTGGTCAAAAACCTAGTTGGAATTTATTGGTGGCCAATTTTACGTGTCTATAGTTTTCCCCTATTTAGGAAGGCATTATAAGATATAAACATAATAATATCTTCTCAAAGAATGAAAAGGTCATGTATGCCTATAACTATAATGATGATGAACTAACTATATGATGCCCCCTCAAGGGAATGGTTGGCACAAGGAAAGGTGGGAAAGTGGTCCCTCAATATAAAAAATGGAGATGAGGTTACCAAAGAAAGGAAAATAATGGGATGAGAACACAATGATATTTAAAAAGTAGTCAAAATCATTGAAAATTCAAGTGGGATGGTGTAAAATGGTTTGCCTAAAGGTGGTTATAATCATTGTACCTCGATAGTGGCAATATGGTATGAAAACACAATGATTTGCTCAAAGATAATTATAATCATTGAGAAGATGAAGTTGTCCTAGTTAGGAGAAATAAACAAGATAATAACATGCCCCTATATGGGCAGAAAAAGTAAAGTGGTGACAAAATAATGATTTTCCTAAAGGTGGTTATAATCATTGAGATATACAAGTGGGATGGTGTGCAATGATTTGACCATAGGTGGTTATAATCATTAGACCCCTATTATTGCAAACATGATTGATTGGTTGATTGATAATGGTAATCTAATACAGAGGATAAAGATGAATTCAAACTAACAAAGGTTACTATTCTTTCATTACTTAATTACTCTATTTTGGATATTAGTGGGATTGAATTAGGATGTTGGTGTTGAAGAGATGTCGATGCCACCATTGATGAATAGACTTCTTGAAGCTGAGGTTTGTTATAGCATGTGTCAGTAAGCATCATGGTATAACATCATGAGGTCTTTGACAAAATATGCATAGGGACTAACTCTCATAATCTAATACTCAATATAAAATAGTACACCAATGATAGAAACCTTGATGCCAATGTAGACATATGAATATAGATGAATTCAAGTGTAAGTGCAGGCAAGGAATCACCTAATGAATGCATATAGACTAAATCAAAGAAATGGTATTAAAATAAAATAAATAGGCACACAAACAAATCAAAGAAACAAATAGTTTAATTTAAGCCATAAAAACATTACCCCTAGGAAATAGGCAACAACTTAACACACTAACATAATGGGGGAACATAAGAAAATGAATCAGTGACTGAGTTGTCTCTATATGAACTAGGCAAGTGGAAAATACCTACATAGTTCCATAGATGTAATATCCAACAAAAACTTCTGGCCAAATGTAGTTTTTTTAGGGAATTGGAAAAAATGATAACTGTTGAAAATAAATAGAATGGATGTGATAGAAGAATATGAATAGTCTTACAAAATAGAAAGTGAATGGGATAAAAGGCCAAAAAAGATGAGGAAACTAAGTGACAGGTGATTTTCTTGTAACTTAGTAAGGGTTCCCAAAATCCTTAAGGAAAAGAAGTGGTTAATGGTTTGGTCTTTTCTAATGGTTTTTATAAATGTTTTTAGAATGTTTGGAGTATCTCAACTCGATCAAGAATGGTGAGACACTATAATGTTTCAAGCTCATAAAATGGTGAGAGCATGGCTTAGGTTGCTAATAAAATGGTGAAAGCATGGTTGGAAAGGGTGACTAAGTTGATGTCAATAAGTATCAAGCATTGCTTACATAGTCCCAAAGTAGGAACTCAAGTCACTATAGTTCTACCTTATAGTAGAGGAATCTAACTAGTGTAGCAGTCAATTCAAATAAAATAGGCACAGTTAGTATAAAGTCATTGATGAGGTCAAGATATGCCCATTAAATTTACAATAAATTACTTTATCTTACTCTCTTTCTATTAAGTTTGACTGCATTTTGTGATTTTTGTTTGATCTGATATGAGATAAGATGTAATTGTCCATATTTTTTTGATTGTGATTCTAAAATTTAAAAGATCTATAATTCCTAACAAAGTGTTTTGGAAAATTCAAGTTTTGTAATAAAATAGGTCATCATCAGGCTGAAGAACAAATATGAAGTGGATTGCATGTTTTTCTAGAAGCATTGGAATAAATGCAATTTAGTTCCAAAACTTTTGGATTCAGTTCTAAAATTTTCAAACTTAGTTCTAAAACTTTCAGACTTAGTTCCAGAACTCTATATTTAGTTTCAAAATTATCAGAATTAGTTCCATAAATCCTATAGATAAGCTCCAAAACTTTTGCAGTTAGACATGGAATGATTTTCTTTAGTTTCAAAACTCTTCTAAAACTCTAGAACTGATAAAGATCTATTCCAAATGGTCGGTGATCTATCAAATCAATGATCCTATTAGTCAAGAGTAGACTTTCAATTTCCATACTTGCAAATCTAAGATACTTATCACACAATTTTACATCCAGCCACATTTTATTTTAGCATCTATTCTAGGAATGATTTAGTTCCATCATATCCATAAAATAGTTATGGATATCAATGCACCACAAGAAGAAGAATATATATACAGAACTGGAAGAATATAGGAATAATGGTAATAATTGAAGTATAGAGGAATACAGATAGATATAGATTTATCTATATAGATCTAGTATATTTTTGTAATGTAGAACATTTTATCAATAAAATATCCATTTCAATTTTGAGAGAGAATTAAGTTGTTCAATCCTTTTTCTATGTGGAGCAAGGACCCACTCCTCCAAGAACCAGGATCTTCATTTTTGTTGGTATTTATATTTTATTTACAAAATCAAATAGGTAGATCTGTTAAATTTATAAATGATTTCAATTCCTTAAGTTAAATTTTGTTGTAGATTTATCCCTACAAGTGTTCTAAATTAAGTTGTCATTTCTTTGCAATCATTTTCAAAGCATTCTAAATTGTGTTTTCAATTCTATAAAGTTTGTTCATTTTCAGCAATCTATTTCATTCTACAAAAGTGTGTTTATTTCTAGCAAATTCATTTATGCAAAGTGTATTCATTTCTAGCAATTAATTTATGTAATATGTGTTTACTTCCAATAGATTTTCATAGTTTGATTCCAATAAAGTTTTAACCAAGAATTCCTTTAGACATTAAATATCCCCCAAAACAAAAAAAAAACAAATAATTATAATCAATTACTAAATAACTAAGATTCTTCTTGTTGAATATAGCTTTAGACACACCCCTGGTTGAATATGACATCAACAGAGAGTTGATTAAATGCAGGGAATAAAGACACCCATCATTTTTAGTGCCATTGCCGGGGACCACTAGTTGGAATTTTCTAATTAGGTGTCAACAAGAGCAACAATCATACATTTAGTAATTGAAGAAATCTTCCCTAAGTTATCAAAAAATTTATGAGTAGACCAAGAGACTCCAAGGGTATATTTCCTCCAAAAATATCTAAACAAGAATTTCCATCATCCTCTAGTTTAAGTAAGGAAGTTGACCAAGAATTGGAGGCACCATTATCTCCTACAAGACAAGAAGCAGAGTTGCCACCTTTGGAATTTTTGGATCAGTCACTAGAAGCAAGTAGAACTTCAGGGAGGAGGATTATTTCTCAAGATCCATTGAGGGAAATTTTTGATTCTCAATTAAGTAATCAACCTGCTACTCCTGACTTTTCACCATCCCCAAAGCAGATCACATATCGCATTGACTAGGAGAAGGGACTAGAAAATACTAGAGAAATGGCATGAGAAGCTGGAAGAGAACCTGAGAGAACCTTTACCTATAACATTTAGTTGGAGGATGATGAAACAACTATGAATAACATTTCACCTGCACACTTGCCCACATTTAGAGGAATGTCATCTGAGGATCCTGACCAATTTTTATTTGAGTTTAAAGTACTATGTTAGACTTATGATTACAAGATAGATAATCAAAAACTCAAGTTGTTTCCATCTACCCTAAAGGATGCAACAATGAGGTGGTTTATGGGATTAACATCTAATTCTATTACAAATTGGGAACAAATGGAAATTGTCTTCTTAGACAAATATCAATATTATTATAGAGGAAGAAATTGAAAGGAAGAATTTTTAAAAATCAAGTAGGAAGAGGATGAAAATATGGAAGATTATTTAGATAGATTCTTCTTTATGAGTAAAAGATGTGGATTTGTACTTCAAAAAGAGTTAAGTAAAACCATCTTTCTCAAATGTCTGGATGATGAATCTAGGGAAACCCTTGATTTAATTGGTGGTGGAAACATTTCTCAATTAATAATGAATGAAATCATATAAATTTGTAGAAGCTATTCAAGGACAAGGGGTAGACCTAGAAAGGGAAAAATGGTTAAAATTTTGAATCTAGTTATGAAAAAATTGATAGATGAATTGACAAACTTTAAAACAGACATATTAGTTCAATTAACCTCCACCATGGATGGATTGCAAGCTAAAGCAAATGCCAAAATTGAACCATTAGCCATGTATTGTCCTAGATGCAAGAAGAAGCATGCAATAAGGGAATGTCCTTCAGATAAAATAGAAGTATGTCTTGTCTATGAATCTAAAGAACATGATACTCACACTTTTTATCTTCTTCCACTCATAAAAAATCATCTGAAATAAACTAGTACATCATCCACCATAGAAGAATTGAATTTTGTTTAGAGACAACCCAACAAAGGGAAGTTTATGCCAAGACTAGATCCTAATCCTTGGATGATGCCATGGGTAGCTCAAATAGTACCACAAAGTTGGGGACATCCACCTTGGTCCCCTCAAGCAACGAGGAATCCTAAGAATTGGGCAAGTCAATCTTGGTATACTCAGCGACATCAATAACCTTGGGTTGGTCAAGGAAATCCTTATGCTTCACCATAACCTAGATGGGGCCCTATAAATTATGTGCAAGGGAAAACATATTTAAATTATAACCAACAAGACATAATGGGATGTCTAGCACAAAATCCATAGGCTAAAAATGTAGTCCAAACACAAATGCCAACACGACTAGTAGCAAACCCAAGAAACAAACAAATAACTCATGTATATGAAACAAAAGTAGAAAAATCAGTTAATCTAAATACAATGGATTGTAAAGACATTCACACCAAATTTGGAAAAATAGTTAGCAGTCAACCTATTATAATCACTAAGATGACAGAAGAAGCTGAAACCCCTAGTCCAATTGCACCTAAGAAAGATGAAAAAGAAAAAGACAAGGAACCAAAAAGAAACTCTATTGAGATCCCATTTTGAAAAAGATTTAAAGAAGCCATAAAAATTAAGGAATTTGAATTGGTGCAAGAACTAAGAAGATTGAATATTGAAATACCGTTATTACAAGCAATCAAGGATATTCTAGAGTTGAACAAGTTAATCAAACTGTTATGTTTTAAAAAACCTAGAAGAAAGAAGCAATACCCTAGGACTATTAAGGTATATGGGAAACTTGTTCATTTATTAGCAAGAAAACTCTTACTTCCCAAATATGGAGATCATAGAAGCCCTGTTATTTCTATCTCTATAGTGAATAAAGATATACATAACATTTTGATTGATTTGGGAGTAACTATCAATGTAATGATAGTGGAAACTTGGAAAAAATTACCATTAATAGGCATACAACCTACTAACACCATATTGCAGATGGCAGATCAGTCTATAGCAAAACTAGGAGTTATTGAAGATGTGGTAGTAATGGTGGAGTCATGGGAATATCTAGTTGACTTCCTTATATTTTAGCCAAAAGGTAAAACACTTGGTTATCCCATTATTTTGGGTAGACTATGGTTAGCGACAGTTTTTTCCTTAATTGATTACAGGTCAGGTGATATGACTATTTTAAATGGTAAGAATTCTAAGCAAATTTCATTATATCCCTCTGCATGACCTTTTATTGATAATCAAGATTATGGGTTGATAATCCTAATATTAATGAGAAAAAACTGTCTTTTTTGGCTATGATAACATTGCAGGATCATGTATGAGAAATAGAAGATATGGTTAATCCTCCATTGAATGTACACCAATTATCATTGGAGCAGTTAGGATTAGTTCTAAAAATTGTAGAATATGTTCTGGAACCATCATAGTTAGCTCTAAAACCACACCAACAATAATTCCCTACAAATGAAGACAATTTCACTCCAGAGGAATGAGATTTCTCTTGGGGAGAGGAAGTATTTGTAGCTTTAGCGATATAGATATCAGGAGATGATGTAGAATTTCTAAAAAATAGTAGTAATGAAGAGTTTGACCTATAACAAGATAAGTATCATAACTCTTCTTGCTATCCTTTTCCCAACATTCTATCTCAAGGAACTTTTAGAGATGTTGCTACATATCATATGTTGTTACCACATGTATGTCCACTAAATGCCTTAATGGAACCCTTTCAATAAATTAGTTCATCATATACTGGAACCAAACATGTTGAGATTCAACCAGGTAAAATTTTGAATATTAATAGTTGGTTAAAGAATGATGAAGAAGCCAAAATATTTAATGTTCTGAAGGATCATACTAAAGCATTTTATTTGGACTATAGAGACATGAAGGGAATTCATCCAAGTATCTACACCCATCACATTTATACTAAAAACATTAGACCAGTTAGGCAACCTCAGAGAAGGATTAATCTAGCCTTAAGGGATATAGTGAAACAAGAAATTGAAAAACTATTACAAGTAGGTTTTATCTACCCTATCTCAGATAGCCAGTGGGTGTCTCCTCTTGTAGTTGTCCCTAAAAACAATGGAATATGGATAATTTGTGTTGACTATAGGGAACTAAAAAAAGCCACCCTAAGAGATTATTTTCCCTTACCATTCATAGATCAAGTCTTAGACAACCTTTCAGGTAAATATTACTTTTCCTACTTGGATGGCTTTAGTAGATACAATCAAATCAGAGTTGCTGCTGAGGATCAGGACAAAACTACATTTACTTGTCCATAGGGTACCTTTGCTTACATGATATTGAAATTTAGACTATGTAATGCTCCATCAACCTTTCAAAGAGTTGTATTAGCAATTTTTATAGACCTAACAAATGACTTTGTAGAGGTATACATGTATGACTTTACTATGCATGGAGATACATTTGATGATGGCTTGAAAAATTTAGACAGAGTATTAACAAGATGTAAACAACATCACTTGTCTCTTAGTCATGATAAATGTTTGATGATGGTTGATTAAGGGATTGTATTAGGACACCATATTTTAGAAAGAGGAATTCAGGTTGACCAAAACAAAAGCAAGATTATTTCAGACTTGCCTATTCCTCAAAGCCCCACATATATCAAGTCATTTTTAGGGCATGCTGGATACTATAGGTACTTTATCAAGGATTTTAGTAAAATTTTTGCCCCCATGTTTAAGTTGCTTACCAAGGATTATGAATTTATTTGGGATGAAAAGTGTCAACATGCTTTTGAAGAAATTAAAGAGAAATTAGTAATTGCCCCAATATTGAGAGGACCTAATTGGGAGAAACCTTTTCACATCCAAATTGATTCCTCAAATAACTCAATTGGGGTAGTTTTGGGATAGAATTATGGAGAAGGAAAAATGTATGCTATTTACTATCTTAGTAAAAATCTTACTCCCACTAAAATAAATTACACTACCATTGAAAAAAAAATTCTGGTTGTGATCTATGCAATTAAAAAATTTAGACATTGCATTACAGAGTACAAAATATTTGCACATATAAATCACTCAACAATTAAATATTTAATGAAAAAAATAGTGGTTGGAGATAGAATAATTAGATGGTTATTACTTATATAAGAATTTGATATCACCATTGTGGACAATCCAGGTAAATCTAATATGGTAGCTAATTTCTTGTCAATACTGACCACTACAAGGAGCAGGATCTAGTCAAGGACAACTTTCTAGATGAACAATTTTTTGTTATTTTAGTTGATACACCATGGTTTACTGACATGGGAAATTATCTTTCAATAGATAAGTTTCTTCCTTTCACTAAAAAACAAATAAAAAAGTTAATCAAAACTAGTGCATAGTTCAAATGGTTAAATGTAATGCTATTTAAATGTGGTCTTAATTTGGTTCTACAAAGGTGTATAAGAGAAGATGAAATATTTGACATCCTTTGGGCATGTCATGATGAACCAAGTGGAGGACACTATTCAATGAAAATAAAAAATCACAAGATACTTGGCACTAGTTACTATTGGCCATCTCTGTATAAAGATGTGAAGAGATATATCAGGTGGTGTGATCCTTGTCAAAAGATGGGACATCCAACCTTTACCCCAATGAAATGCCTCTACAATCTCAAGTAGTGATTGAACTATTTGAGAGATGGGGATTGGATTTTGTTGGACCATTTAATCCTCCTTCATAGGGAAAAGAGCACATTCTTGTGTGTAATAATTATGTGACAAAGTGGGTAGAAGTGCAGGCTGTAACAAATGCCACTGAAGAAGTAGTTGCTAATTTCCTTTGGCACAGAATTAAGGTAAAGTTTGGAGCACTAAGAAGCTTAGTTTCAGACAAGGGGCCATAATTTATGTCCAATACGATCCAATCTTTCACAATTTATTATCAAATCAATCATAGGAAATCATCTCCCTATCAGCCACAAGCAAATGGACAAGTTGAAGTAACAAATAGAGAATTGGAAAACATCCTCACTAAAATAGTTTAAGCAGGAAGAAGAGATTGGATAAAGAGACTACCTGAAGCTATTTGGGCTTACAATACAACTTTGAAAACCATAATAGGGTTTTCACCATATGAGTTAGTCTATGGGAAAAATCCCTTGTTGCCTATTAAGTTTGAACTACAGACATTGATGACAACAACTAAGGTGGGAATTGAATTAGATGTAGCTCAAAAGGAGAGAATCATTCAACTCAATGGGTTGAATGAATTGAGAATGGAATAAATTCACCAAACAGAGATAATCCAAGATCAAAGGAAGCAATGTCATGATTCACATATCAAGGAAAGGCAATTCAAAGTAGGAGACTGGGCATTGCTGTTTGATTTTAAGTACCAATAATTCAAAGGAAAATTGAGAACCAGATGGTTGGGACCTTATTAGATTGAGTAGATATTTGACAATGGTTCTATCTAATTACTTCCCATTGATGGCAGCAAAAGAATACTCTTGGTTAATGGACACAGGCTAAATCTTTATAGGAAACCTCCTACTAAGGATGAATTCTTGAAGCAGATTGAAGTAGACAAATAATTTGATCATGTGGAAGAACCTAGTTCTTCCAAAATGATCAAATAGTCAGATGAATAGATCTAAAATAAAGGGAAGAGAATAAAAACTAGTAAATGGCATTCTCTTCAGAAAAAAATAAATAAATAATCTCAAAGATCAATTGAAAACCAGCGATGGCAGTTGATCTTCTCAAATAAATGGATAATTCAAAATAAAAACTTTGGAATTCTAACTATTTTCTAACCATTTTCCTTTTTGTTTCACTTTTTTTAGGAATGATGAGTCATCATGATAGAGGGATTACATAATTAAGGATGGTAATTATGTTTTTAACTTGTTAAAGGTTAGATTGAAAGGTCATATGTGTGATTAGACTTGATTTAAAATATTAGCATGATGAGTCATCTATTATACATCATGATTAAAAGTGAGAAATCATGAGAAAAATATTGGTGGCATAGTTATAAAGATTCATTATTATTATTGAATTGACAAAGTAAAAAATAGCTACAGAAAAACTTCAACAGAGATACAATAAATTAAATTCATCAGTTCTACAGCTAAGTAAGTAGTTCCACATCCAAATTCACCAATTCTACAACCAATGTCATTATTTTTGTCTCTAAGAGAAGCGTTCTTTAGCTAACCTGCATAATATTAAATAAGAATGAATCATGGGGATTAAAAAGAAGTCAGAACTAGAGGATGATACCCAACTCCTTGCAAATGAAGAAGTGGCAACTATCTTTTAATAGGCAGGATGGTTGAATTTTCTGAGGAAATTCCCCAAATATAATGATGAATTGGTAAGAGAATTTTTTTATCAATTTAGAGCAAACAAGGACAAATATTATGAAAGTTTTCATTCCTTTTTTTGTGAACGTAATAAGTGAGATATCTAGAGTACCAATCGTGCATGTCCCAAACCCTATCAAAGGGAGATTAAAAGACCCAGTTGAAACCCTGCTGAAAGAGGGGGAAGCTGAATCGTAGTATATTTACAACACAAATAAAATCATCAAAGGAGTCAGAAGGGCCAGCTTGCCCAAACCCTTTGATAGAGTAGCATTTTGGATAGTTAAGTATTTGACCTGTGATGGGCAATTTGGGTCAGTAGGAAAAGAAGTCCTAAAAATCCTCATATACCTTAGATATGGAGCTAAAAAACTAGAATATATAGTAAACCTTATAGGGTTTCTTTTTAACTCCATCCATGCAATGGCCCAGAGGTATTCTTGGGGTGTAGGAATAATTAGACATCATGGGTTAGTGTATTTAGTATGATAGCACCATTTCCTTTCAAAGAAAAATGGGTAAGAAATGTAGGAATTTTTTTTTAGCAAGTTTAGGTAGAACCTTGGTATTTTTAGAAGAGTAATATCAACTCCTCCTGCCCCTTAAATTCATTTGGAAATTGATACCACTACTACAGAAAAGAAAGAAATAGGAGGAGAGGAAATACCAAAAAGAAGAATATCTTGAAGAAGAGCTAAAACTATAAACCCTACTATGCCTTCTCAAGAAATTTGTTCTTCTACAGAAGCTACAGGAGAACTAATACCTATCTCTGACAGTGATGGTTCACCTAGGCCTAAGTAAGAGGTGAAAATAAGAATAAGCTCTAAGAGGAGACCCATTTTTGCACATTTTGAGGCTCCTTAAAGAAGGAGAAGTCATAAAAGGTCTAAAAAAATCCAGAGGAGATGGAAGAACAAGAAGGGCTAGAAACTGAAGATGCTGATATTTTGTGCAGCCTAGCCATGACTCCTCCTAGACCAAGCCAAATAGAAAAAGAAAAAGAAGATGAAAGATTCAAGGAGCAAGTTTTCCAAGAAATGGGTGAGTCAGTAGCACCATCACATGAATAAGATGAACAAGCATCTTGGAAAAGGAAGGGGAAATTCCCTCTGGTGGAAGAAGAATGCTTAACTCCCAAAGAAATTTTAGAAAAAGAAGAAAATCAATAGGTTAAACAAGCTCTATTTTTGTCTAGAGCAGAGCTCATTATCAAGGAAAAGGATGAGGAATTAGATTTCCTCAAACTCAAATTAGAATAGAGAGAAATGCTCCTTTAATAATTAACAAACTAGTTCACAGCCAAGACTGAGGAATTAGCAGAGATTAAAAGGCAACAAATGGAGAAAGAGGAAGAATGTAAAATTTCTAGGAGATAGACTGCTATGTCAACAGTCTCTGCACAAACTGAATTGACTTATCTACCACTCAATAAGTTATGGGATGATACATGTAGAGAACTCAGTCTAGTCAAGACATCCAATAAAGACTTGAAAAGAAAAATTGAGGAAGAAAAGAAAGCAAGGAAGGAATGGAAAGAAAAATTTTACAAGGAGGAAAAATATAAATATAAATATCTTGTGAAAATACAAATGGTTTTCATGATGAGTGAGAAACTACTTGCATGCAAAACACCTTTCTTGCATATAGTATGTTTTTAGAGGAACAATTCATTCACTGGTAGTTGGCGAGGATAGCATGTGGACTTCCACATGAAATAAAAGATGAAGCTAATTTATTGGTAGCCTATTCCTTAGCCAATGTAGAGTAAAAAAATATTCTCTATGAATTTTACCTCTATAATTTCCTACTGGAAAAGAATTCAGGTTTTATGATCAATTTATATGTATGGGAAAGCCAGCTTAATGCATTTATTTTTGTTCTTCAAAATTAGATTGCATGGAAAGAGAGGGAGTTAGAGCATCTGTTAAAGTCTAGTTCATCTAGTCTCTATATGATAATTCATTATGTCAACCCATCTGCCTTTGATGCACATTTTAGATCCCATGCATTTGATAGAAGGTTCAAGGAACCTTATCTTGCTAATTTAAAAAAAAACATTAATGCCTTCACCTCTTATGAAAAGGAAAATTTTGATAATATTTATGATGCATGTTTGAAAAGATGTGAATTTCTCCTGGTGGCATTAAAAATAATGGAAGTAATATCCCCTTCAAATTTGATCTAGATTCTAGAAAGGGCAAAAGCTTTATGCACAATAATTCTCAGATCAATGAAGCTCACAAGCACATATGGATAGGAATGTAGATAAGGCCACCTCTACTTCTCACCCCCATATCTCCTTGGCAAAATAGAGAACCTCAAGATCCCACTCAATTTGAGGAATGTGAGAGAAAAGTAGAAGCAAGAGCAGGGTATAGTACCTCTAAATCAAAGCATTGGAATATTTAGTTTTAACCATTTGATCTAAGCAATAAAATGGAATGCAGATTATACAATCCCAAATTTGAAGAGTAAAGTTTGTAAAGGGTCTTATAAACAAGTAAGTATGGGGGAAATGATGAGGCCAGGATATACCCATTAAATCTACAATAAATGACCTCATCTTACTCTCTCTTTTTATTAAGTTTGACTACATTTTGTGACTTTTATTTGATCTGATATGAGTTAAGATGTAATTCTCCATCTTTTGTTGATTATGATTCTAACATTTAAAATATCTATAATTTCTAACAAAGTGTTTTGTAAAATTCAAGTTTTGTAATAAAATAGGTCATCATCAAGCTGAAGAACAAATACGAAGCAGATTGCATGTTTTTTTGGAAGCATTGGAATCAATACATTTTAGTTTTAGAACTTTTGGAATTAGTTCTAAAATTTTCAAACTTAGTTCTAAAACTTTAAAACTTAGTTCTGAAACTCTATATTTATTTCTAGAATTATCAAAATTAGTTCTAGAACTCCTATAGATAAGCTCTAGAATTTTCACGGTTAGACATGGAATGATTTCCTTTAGTTTTAGAACACTTCTAAAATTATAGAACTAATAAAGATCTATTCCAAACAACCAGTGATCTATCAAATAAATGATCTTATTAATCAGGAGTAGACTTTTGATTTCCATACTTGTAAATCCAAGATTCTTATCACACAACTGTACATCCAACCATGTTTTAATTCAACATCTATTTTGGGCACGATTCAATTCCATTGTATCCATAAAATAGTTACGGCCATCAATGCACCACAAGAAGAAGAATATATATACAGACCTAGAATAATATATGAATAATGGTAATAATTAAAGAATAGAGGAATAATGATAGATATAGATTGATCTATATAGATCTAGTACATTTTTGTAATACAAAACATTTTATCAATAAAATAGACATTTCTATTTTGAGAGAGAATTAAGTTTTTCAATCTTGTTTCTAGGCAGAGCAAGGGCCCACTCCTCCAAGAACCAAGATCTTCATTTTTGTTGGTATTTATATTTTATTTTCAAAAGCAAATAGGTAGATCTGTTAAATTTATAAATGCTTCCAATTCCTTAAGTTAAATTTTGTTGTAGATTTGTCCCTACAGGTGTTCTAGATTAAGCTCTCATTTCTTTGTAATCATTTTCCAAGCATTCTAAATTGTGTGTTCAATTCTGTAAAGTTTGTTCATTTTCAACAATCTATTTCATTTTGTAAAAGTGTGTTTATTTCTAGCAAATTCATTTCTGTAAAGTGTGTTTATTTCCAGTAATTCATTTCTATAATGTATGTTTACTTTCAACATATTTTCATAGTTTGATTCCAATAAGGTTTTAACCAAGAAGTCCTTAAGACATTAAATATCCTCCAAAATAGAAAAAAATATAAATACCTACAATCAATTACTAAATCCCTAAGGTTCTTCTTGTTGTATATAGCTTTAGACACACCCCTGGTTAAATATGACATCAACAGAGAGTTAATTAAATGAAGGGAATAATGACACCCATCAGTCATAGTATGACATAGGAAATAGCTAGTTGGTATGTCAAGGCTCAATAAACAAATGTTGCCCCTACTTTTCCTATAGGCAGCTATAACTAGGATATAATGGCATAAATCAATGGTACTAATTTTCCCATATGTGGTTATAATTAGTAGAAAGATTAGTGATAAGAAAGGAACAACAAACAAAGGATACAATTGCCAAAACTTTTGTCATACTACTTTAAAATACTATCTCTCTCTAAAATGCTCAAAACACTTACTAAAATTGATCAGATTCATTGGTATTGAAAAGGTGCAACCAATCTCAAAACCAAGATCAAACAATCTAGGTAGATAGGATTCAAAAATGGTTGGTCGATATAATGGAATGACAAAATGGATAAGTAATAGGTTAAGAGGAATGAAAAGAATGACATTCATAAAAAGAAGAATAGTGATAAAGTGACACAACTAAAATGGTCCCTATAGATAATACACCATAGCAGTCAAACATAATACCACTTAAGGTGAATAATATTCATCATCTCAGGAAGTTCATCTCCATCTAGTGTGGTGAGCCTATATGTTCCTAATCTATAATATATAGTAATGATGAAAGGCCTTATCCAATTTGGTTTGAATTTAACTTTATGTTTCTTCTCAATCATTGTATTTTTTTAGTTTTTTTTTAAAAACAAGGTCACCAAGCTCAAATGTTCTATACTTGATGCACTGATTATAATGGCCTTTGAGTCAGTTTTGATATTATTGAAGATTTTTTAGCATAGATGTGCATTTTTTAATCAAGTAGGTATAGCTCCGGTAAACAAGCTACCTGATAGTCATGATCATTTAGGACATGCTTGAAAGATATGTGTAGTGAAGGTAACTCAACCTTAATAGGAAGAATATATTTTATACCATAAACACGTGAATATAGAGTGGATCCTATGGGGGTATAATGGTTGGTATGGCATTCCCAAAGGGTACATAAAATATGAAGGTACCAATTGTGATGGACATTATGGATAATCTTTTTGAGAATATTGATAATGGTTTTATTTGATGCTTCAACCTAGCCATTACCTTTAGGGTAATATGTCATAGAAAAATGCTATGTGATATTGTATTCTAAACATAGCTTATCAACATATTTATTCTTGAATGATCCTCCATTATCAGATATAATGTCAGAGGGGATACCATAATGACAAATGAGATGGTTGAAAATGAACTTAGAAATCTACTTTTCAATCATGTAAGTGAGGGGTATAGCTTCAACCCACTTAGTGAAATATTTGGTGGTGGTAAATATATGTTTATGATCATATGAAGATGTAGGATTGATTTTCCCAATGAGGTTGAGTCCCCATGTAGCAAATGGCCATGGTGTCAACATTGGTTATAGAGTCTTAATTGGGCATGAATTAGATTGGCATGCCATTGACATTTGTCACACTTCTTTACATATGCATTTGTATCTACATCTATTGTAGACTAATAATAACTAGTACATAAAAGCTTTTTGGCTAAGATTACCCCACTAGAGTGGGCTCCATATACTCCTTCATGTACTTCTCATAATGTTAATGTCTATTTTATTGAATTTAAACAATGAAGTAGAGTTCCATCAAAACTATGATGGTAGAGTGTTGATCCAACTAGAGTGTAATGAGTGGAGTGATGGATAAAGGCTTTGGTTTATTTTTGGGAGAGGTTAGGTGGTAATACTTGGTCTTGAAGGTAGTTTTAAAGGCATAAGTACCAGATAGAATTAGGACCAAAAATATCACAAATCATTGCCAGAATGGAAGGTTCATGAGTTGGTGCGATCAAATTCTTGATGAGGAACTGATACTCTCTAGATTTATCCATTTGTCAAGTTAGAGAGATAAAAGTAGCCATGGCATCTATAATTCTATTACTAGCCCTTAGTAAATGATCAAATTGAATATCTATAATTTATTTTTTTGGACTATTGACCATAGCTTTGTCAGGAACCACCTTGTCATCTTTAGTCTAGAAATGGTCTATGACCTGATTGATGATTAATTGAGAATCACCATAAACCTTGAGATGAGATATGCTCTACTATACTACTTTTTAAAGTCCTAAAACAAGTGCTTCATACTTGGCCATGTTGTTTGTATAAATAACACTAATTCTAAAAGACTTAAGAATTAGATCCCCATGTGGTGTAAAAATAAGAGGCCTACCTCTGATCCATGTGTAGTAAATGATATATAAAAATATAGATTCCATTACTTCTCTTTAAGAGGTGTGTTAATGATGGTTATGATGGATTCATCAAGAAATTGGAATATGAGTGGTTCTATATCTGAAAGGGGTGCTTTAGTAGGCTGATTTGCAAGGATCTATCCCTTGATTACCTTTTGATTAACATAATTTATGTCAAACTCAATAAGAAACATGATACAATTGACCATTATACCTTGTAAATCTATTTTAGATAGTATATACTTGAGAGGATCTACTTTTGAAATGACCAAGGTCTTATTGTTCAACATGTAGTGTCACAATTTTTGAGCTATGAATATCATGGCTAGTTAGGATTTTTTAATAGGTGTATAGTTGTGTTGATATGTGACCAATGTATTGATTAATTAGTATAATGCATGCTCTTTTCCAATGTCATCATATTGAGCTAGAAGTTATCTCAAAACACTATCTTTATCTGATAGGTACAATAAAAATGGTTTTCTTGGCATAAGGGGTAACAAAATAAGTGGATTTACTAGGTAATCTTTGAGCTACTAAAAAGTTGTTTTTCAATGATTAAACTAGTGGAATGTAAATCCATTATTTAGAATATGTGTAAATGGATGACACTTTTCTACTAACTGAGATATGAAGCATCAGATTGACTGGATCTTGCCTTAAAAATTGTGGAATTGCTTTATATTAGTTAGTGGTGGTATCTCTATAATAGCTTGGCCTTTGGTGTGATCGACTTTAATAACTATATGAGACATAATTTATCTAATTAATTTTATATATTTTACTCCAAATACACATTTATTTGGATTTAGGTGGACTTTTTACTCACGTAGTCTTTCAAATATCCTACATAGCACTATTGGATGGTCGGCCCTAGTTTTTGATTTGCCTAGTATATCATCACCATAGTATTCAATAATATCATGAATCATATCATGGAATATGATGGTCATGGCTCTTTGATATGTCACTCCAAAATTATTAATACCAAAAGACAATTCTTGATAATATAATGTTCCCCATGAAGTGGTAGATATTGTCTTGTGTTGATCTTTTAGTGTTATTCTGATCTGGTTGTATCTTGAAAAGACATCCATGGGTGAAATAATATCATAACCTACTATGGATTCAATGACCATGTCAATATTAGGTAATGTAAATTCATCTTTAGGGAAACCATTTTTAAGTCTTGAAAATTAGTATAGATTTTGATTCCTTCAAGATTTTTGCTAATAGGTACAACATTAGATATCCATTCTGAGTAATCAATGGATGGAATACATCCTACTTCTAAGATTTTTTCCAAATATTTCTCTAATAATATATAAATGTGAAGATTCATCTTGCATAAATTTTTATTAACTAGTTTGGCATCAATATTTACCACAAAGTGATGTAAAACCAAGGCAGGGACCAAATCTGGTATGCCAAAATAAGACCATGCAAAGATATAAATTCTCTCAATTGAGTTGTAAAGACTTCACATTCCTCATTAGTGAGGGACATGCCTAATTTTAACCATTTTAGGTTTGATGGAGTCTTGATGTTTACCTCTATTATATCTTCAACTAGAAGGGTTAAGTCATCTTCTAGTATAATAGGCAAAGACTTGAACTATTGTATTATATTAGGGTCCTCTGTTAGGACTTGCTCTTCAAATTCTCCTAGGAATGATGAATCTAAGTCCCCCAATGGGAGATATGTCCATGTGACAAAAAAAGTTATAAATTATTGAATATTTGATCAAACACTTGTTCCTCAAAACTAAACTTAGATCCATAATCAAGTTCATCATTGGTGGTCTCCTAGTCTAAATTCAAAGAATAATGAACACGTCCATATAATGGTACTTGAAACAAGTTTTCACCAATAGAATGGCCTTTATATTTATTTTTTCCTTGGTTAGAAAGTGCCTCAAAGAGGTTTTCACTTTGGGACCTCAATGTTTTATTTATTTATTTTTGGCTAAAGGTGTTCACTCACTCTCCAAAATAGGCTTTAGGATCCAATGTGATTGATAATCTTGATTTATGATCTCCTAACAGAATGTGTCTCTAAGGCCTATAAAATCATAGAATGACTCATCATTCTAAAACTCATCAATCAGTAAATTGGATTCTTGTTGGTCCTAATCTATCAGTTGGGGATAGTATAATGGCAATGGATGATTATGGATTATCAAGGTAAGGGTACAAATGGAATGAGATTTAAATAAGTTGGTTTCAACTAGGTAATCAAAAAGGCTATGATCAGATTCTATTTCATTGTCGACATCATTATCACTAGTCATTAGTGATGGAACTCAAATAATATATGTGGGGTCACCCTCAAGTATATTAAATCCAAGTCCATAGGGTCTTTTGTATTTGGTCATGGAAATTGGCTCAATGATTCCTTATTGATTTGGTATGAGGCCTCTTCTTTCATAATATTGATGTTCCATGATCCTATTTGGAATAGGATACTTTTCAATCTTATAATAATGAACTTGGTTATTATTGCATAACCATGATTCATCTCCCTCGAGAGGGTCTAGTTATAGTCCAGATGTTGGTATGAAGTAACTTTAGGTCTTACAAAAGTCTTTGGATTCTAAGGAATATTGGCAGTATGGAAGGTATCATGTGTTAAATATTCTATTAGGCCATTATCTGAAATGGTGAAATGATTGGAAGCCTCAGGAGGAGGCATGTGGAAAAGGAAATCCAGGGTATTAGGATCTATGCAGTTTTCCTTTAGAAGATCTATAAGTATGGCCTTTTTTATCCTACTTGGAACTTGGATTCATGATGTATTGGTAATTATAGCTTTGAAACTTGGCCTTGAGATGTTTACAATGTTCATATGGGTGCAAATCTCCTAGACTATTCACTTCCATCCATGAGTGGGAAAACTTGATACATTCATATAGTGTTGATGGGACTACATGCATCTCATGTAACTAAGGCCTACCTAGAAACATATTATATGACAACTCAAGATCAAGCACACGGCAAAGTGTATCATGGGTAAAAGGCTCAATGATAAATGGCAAGCTAATTGTGCCTTATGATTCTCTCTCGATTATCATAAGCTTTGATAGTTATTATTTCTAGCTGGAGATCTACCATTATGTACCCAATAAGCTTGATGAGCTTTAGAGACACTATGTTGAGGCCTAATCCATTGTTTATAAGGACATGTTTCACTTTATGCCACTTTATATAAACTTTTATGTACAATGGATTATTATGGATCAGGCCAAGCGAATATATATTGCTTTGGTTGAATGTAACTTGTTGGGCTAGAGCTAGGTATCCAACCAAAGCTTGAAATTTATTAGGGGATATGTCACTAGAAATAGTGGATTGGGTTAAGAACTCATTCAAAATTTTCTTATGGATTGTCAATGTTTGTAGCAAATCTAAAATAGAGATCTAGGTTGGTGTCTTTTGCAATTATTCCATAATATCAAACTTATTTTTTGGGTTAGTGGTAAATGGCTTATTTTAAGGTTGAATGACTAGTTGGGTAATGGCTAATATGGCAAATGGGAATGGGCTTGAGATGGTAATATTTGACCTTCAAGTTGTGATTGCATAATCAATATTGTATACAGGACCATGATTGCTAACAAATGATGGTGATGGTGTAGGACTAGATAGGACAAGTCTTAGTTGATGGTGAACTTGCATGTGGTCATAGGGCAAG
Source organism: Torreya grandis (assembly GCA_037957365.1). Classification (NCBI taxonomy): domain Eukaryota; kingdom Viridiplantae; phylum Streptophyta; class Pinopsida; order Cupressales; family Taxaceae; genus Torreya; species Torreya grandis. Next base: position 478,288 of record JARHVA010001158.1, on the reverse strand, counting down.
GATGAGTTATCAATATAAGGTATAAAAGTTGAAATCTTGGTTTGCTAATTTACTTGTATGTAGTCCTAGGTCAAAGAAGGATTATCTATGTAATTCAATTGAGTGGTATTGTTTATCAATAGTCTAGATTGATTAAAATTTGGCCTTGAATTAATGGAGATGGTATTAATGCTACCCCCTTCAATATGACCTATAAATCTATTTTAGTCATGTGCAACTACATGGTAGGTTTTTTGGTTATTACCATTTTGACCTTGGTTTTTTCCATTGTTATGATGTGGTTGGTTCTACTATTTATTATCTTGGTTTTGCTAATTTTACTAATTCGGCCTTTGATTTTGTTGTTACACTGATCATGGCTATTATTATTGTTGTTACTACTAGTTTTGTTGGTTATGCTATGGAAAAGGGTTTTGATAGATACCAAGAGTCTAAGTAGAGGTGGAAGTATCACCATCCAATGTGATCTCCCCATTCTCCAACATATTTTCAATTAAATTTTTTATTTTCACACCTCTTCATAAATTATGCTCATTGACCTGATGATACTCACAAAATTCATTTTCATGATACCAATCAGGATAAGGGATGCCTTAAAGATAATGCTTTGGTATAGGCTAATTAATTAAATTAGTAATGACAAGTTTATGAAATATCAACTCAATAAGCTTTATAAGGTCACTAAAAACATGACACATAGGCATAGTTCTCCTTGGAAGAGGGTTTTACAATGGTAAAAGTTGCAGCATTTATTGAGTGGATCTTGGTTATTATGCTTATAGCATTAGTTAGACAGGTTGTCAGGTAGGAGTAAGCTGACAAGGTGGTGTAAGCTAAGAAGATAATGTTTGCACCATTTGGACATGACATTACTTGATTACTCTGTTTCCCACAACATTCCTATTATGGTTGAATTATTTTGGTCTATCTTGGTTATTGGCCTATGTTAGTTGTGATGCTTACACTTGGATTGGATGTTGGTTTTGGCCATTTTCCTAATTGGTACTTTGATTCTGATTAGTTGAATTAAGCTTGATGATCCCTTTATTAATAAGGGCTCACTCAATCAACAAGCCTTTATCAATGATCTCTTTGAAAGTATGCACACATTTTAGTTCTAGATGATAAGTGATCTCACTATGCAATTTTTTTGTAAACATAATGACTAATTATTTATCTGGTAAACTATGAGAGAATTAGTTTACAAGTGCTCTCCATCACTATAGATAACTTGTAAAACTCTCATTGGCTTTTTGCTTTACTTGTGTCAAGTCAAATAATGAAATCTCATGTTCAAGATTGTAGGAAAAGTGTTATACAATTTTTTCTGAAAGGTCATCAAAATATGTTATTAAATTTTTAGGTAACTTCAAAAACCACTCCAAGGCTTGTCCAGTTAAGCTCTGTGAAAACAACAACAAAAGGTAAATATCACTATATGCCATTGGCTAGTAGGCAACAAAGAATTTGGTTAAATGGGCTTTGGAGTCACCTTTCCCTTTGTATTTTTTGAATTTTAGTGGTTCATATCCTAAAGGAAATGGTATCTATAATTACTCCAAGTTAAATGGATAAGAACACATGTCATACAACTTAATTTTTTTAGGCTATTTCCAAGCTTGGATAGTAGCAATTGTATCTTTCATTTATTTTAAATCTATTGTAGTCATGTGGAACTACATGGTAGGTTTGTTGGTTATTACCATTATAACCTTGGTTTTGTCCATTATTCTGATGTGGTAAGTTCTACTATTGATTCTACTAGTTTTGTTAATTTTGTCAATTTATCCTTGGATTTTGGTATTGTTGATTTTATTATTACAACAATCATGGCTATTGTTGTTGGTGGTGCTGATGTTGTTGGTTATGATGTGGAAAAGGGTTTTGATAGATGTCAAGAGTTTGATTGGAGGTGGAAGCACCACCATCTAATGTGATCTCCCCATTCTCTAACATATTTTCAATTAAATGTTTGATTTACACACATCTTTATAAATTATACTCATTGACCCAATGATACTCACAAAATTCATTTTCATGGTCCCAATCAGGTTAAAGGATGCCTTGAGAATAATGCTTTGGTATAGGCCAACTAATAAAATTAGCAGTGGCAAGTTTGAAAAATATTGACTCAATAGGCTCTCCAAGGTCACTAAAAACATGATGCATAGGCACAATTCTCCTTGGAGGAGGGTTTTGTAATGACAAAAGTTGTGGCATTTATTGCATGGGTCTTGGTTGTTATGCTTATGGCATTGGTTGGAGAGGTTATTGGGTAGGAGTAAGCTAAAAAGGTGGTGTAGGTTGAGTAAATGATGTTTGCATTGTTTAGACATGATGTGACTTGGTTACTCCATTTCCCACAACATTCTTATTAAAGTTAAATTGCTTTGGTCTATTTTGGTTATTAGTTTGTGCCAGTTATGATGTTTGTGCTTAGATTGGATCTTGGTTTTGGCTATTTCACTTATTGGTACCTTGATTATAATTATTCGAATGAATTAATGTTGATGATCCCTTTATTAATAATGGCTCACTCAATCAACAAGCCTTTATCGATGATCTCTTTGAAAGTATGTGCACATTGTAGTTCTAAATGATAAGCGATCTGACTATGCAAATTTTTAGTAAACATAATAGCTAATTGTTTATTTGGTAAACTATGAGTGAATTAGTTTGTAAGTGCTCTCCATCACTATTGATAACTCACAAAACTCTCACTGGCTTTTCGCTTTGCTTGCATTAAGTCAACCAATGAAATCTCATGTTCAAGATTATAGGAAAAGTGTTGCACAAACTTCTCTAAAAAGTCATCAAAATATGTTATTAAATTTTTAAGAAACTTCAAGAACCACTCCAATGCATTTCTAGCTAAGATCCTTGGAATTAACAGTAAAATAAATATATCACTATATGCCACTGGCAAGTAGGTGACAAATAATTTATTTAAATGGGCTTTAGGGTCACCTTTCCCTTTATATTTGTCAAATTTTGGTGGTTCATATCTTGGAGGAAATGGTATCTACAAGTACTCCATGTTAAATGGATAAGAACACAAACCATCCAACTTAAACATTTTAGTTTGTTTCCCAGCTTGGATGGTAGCAATTGCATCCTTCATTTGTTGTAACTCTTGGGCTAGGAAACTAGAAGGAACATTTCGTTTGAGGGAGAACATTGGCCTTGGTATATGGTTGAGTAGTTGTGAGTGGAAAAATTTGACCAAGGTATAATGGAGATATTTGTTGGGGTATGTTGGTTTGGTTGGGAAATGGACCCAGAATATGCATATATGGATTATGGTTTATTTGTTGGAACTATGCATGTTGTGATGAAATATTTTGGTTAGGGTTGGTTATGAAGGTTTATTATAGATTTTGTGGTTGGGATGGAAGGATATAACTATACTATGCCTACTATGGTTGAAAAGGGACATGCTACTGACTAGTCAAACCTTATTGTTGAGTAGGAACTTATGAACCAAGACCCTACTTCTGCATGTGTGGCACTTATTAAACAATAGGCAATTGTTTCCTAGTAGGTACTTGAGATATATTGGAACCTCTTTATTGTATGAATCCCTATTGAGAAGTGAATGCATGTTTAAGATTTGGCATCTATCGTTGACCAATATTTATATGTTTTTGGTTAGACATCATTTGGTTCTGAATTGGTATACTAGCCTATGACTAAAGAGGTATTTTTGCTACTACCTAATGAGATGGAACATTAGTTTCCCCCTATTGAGGTGGGAACATGTTCATCCTCTACTATGTTGGTATATTCATTTGTGCCTATTGTTATGTAATGTTACTCATCACCTATTGAGGAGGAATATGATTCATCACATTTTATTGTTGAGGCATGCCATTTTTACTGGTTGACTACTTGATCATGCTGGTTGTGAGCTTGATTAAGTAACTAGTTGATATTGGGACATAGAAACTCATACTCCTTGATTTTGAGAACCACTTGTAGTGTTAACTAAAGGCACTTTTTTTGGTTAGCCACTAGCATATGCACACTACTTTGATTTGGATTTGACATTGCTTGTGGATTATCCACTCTATTTTGGCCACTATGCTACATAGAAGTAGAAGAGACTTCTTCAATTATTGGGCTGTGGAATAAGTTGTTAGCCAAATTAGTTTTCATGAATGGGTCTGCACCCTAATTATCTTGACCAGTCAACTCTATTAACACTCTTGTTGAGGGAACTCAATCTATAATAGGCCTACTTGACATGGCCATCTGGTTAAAATTATTTGTTAGGTTCAAAAAGGTTTGGTATGCCATTTTTATTTATACAAAGTGATCCTCCATGGGGTCTTTACCTTTGAAAATCATACTAAGGTCTTGATACATTATTTGGACTAGAAAAAAAGGATTTATTGAAGAAGCTTATTGTTTGTAAATTTGTTAGGAGGCATTCTTACTAGAGATGGTAGATTCTTATGGGGGAAATCTGTCAAAAACTTGGCCCCTACCTCTATAGCTCTAACCAAAATCTCATCCTTGTTCTCTAATAAGTAGTGCTCAAACAAAAATGGATCATATGTGGAAGGTGGATTAACAAAGTGTGATTGTTGGGGAAAAGGTTCCTCAACTAAAGGTACCATAGCTAAGTATTGTGTGGTTTGTTCCTGATTATATTCTAAATATGGTGGATTATTAACTAAATATTTAGCAAATCGATCATGGTTTTGTGCTCCTATTTGAGTATTATAAGAGGAATAAGGATTCATCTCATAAGCAATATTAGCTACATAGGGGTCTTACAACATTTTTTCTTACACAATCACATTACTAATCCTCAGATTGTACATGAGTCCAGTACGAGTGTAGGCATACATGTTGGGATCCTTAGTGAATGTTTTATGATATAATGGTAAGAAAGTTGTACAAACTCTAAAAACATAATGTTCAAACTTGGTCTAGATTCATCAAAAATATGGAAAGGTTTATGCAATGATTTGTGATAGAACAAGATAATGTTATGTATGTAACATTACACGTCTTATACAAAAATATTAAGTAAATGGAATGAAACTCAAAATTACAAACTCTAAGGTTGAAGTGTTTAAAATCATTCTAATCTAGGAAATAAATAGTTGCTAGGTATTTTGGCCAAATGTTACGTCAAAAGCTAGGCTCAAACAAGGCATGTGTTAGGACTCTTAGCTAAACAACATCATAATCTAGACTTTGAAAATATATGAGATTTTAATCTAATGTATTTGAAACACTTTCTAAAAAAAACTAGGCATTTGACTTTTGGACATGAACTCGATCAAATAAGTATAAGGTATAGAACAAAAGGTACTTTAGAGATAGTTTATTTTCTCATAAATAATGGTATAAAACTTTGTTCTTTTAGAAAATAGGCTAGATAAATGTGAATGACATAACTATGCTAGATAAAGATCCACAAAGTTATACTTCGATTGGCTTGTAAAATGTGTACAAACTTGATCTCTATGCAAAAGGTCTATGAAACAATGTTTGAAATGTTTTTGGGTAGCATAACAATGCTAGACTACTCAAAAGACATGAAAAAATGTTTGTTTCAAAAACTCTCTAAGGTAAAGATGGTTTCTCACAAATTTGGTAGCGTAACACTACCCTTCTTAACTCAAATGACATACATACCTTCAGATTTTTGACAATATCTCTAAGGGAAAAAAGTATATATTCAAATGATCTTAATGGAAATAGGATGGTATCACAAAAATGTTTGGTGGATAGACTCAAAGTGCAAGTGATTAGTAAAAAATGACTTAAGTCTATTAAATGGTGATGATTATGAGTCTTAAACGACCTTCAACCCAAATTGGAAATTAAACCTAAGTTCTCTCAAGTTTAGTGCAAATGGTGAACCCACTTAAAAATCAACCCTATGAACTTATGAAGGTGGAATTTTGAATTTAATTTATAAATAAAGGACTTAAACAATGTTTGGTAGAAGTCTAGACTCAATTGTACAACATAACTATGCCGAAGTGGATGATATGACTCCAAGTTTTTGATGAACTTTGAACAAGTAAAATTAATGATTCACGTGGGTAGCATAACACCTCTGTATTCAAAGGAAAATGAGGGCCATGTTTTTGGTTTGTATCATTTGTTCACACCAAGTTTTTGACTTTAAACAAGACTTTAATCTGTGACAACACCAACTAATTAATCACTCTTAGATCTTAAACTGATAAGGTTTACTTGGTATGGTTAGAATCCATCAATATATGTAATTTGAGAGGATTTTATTGTTCATCCAAAAGTAAATGCACATTATATAGTAGGTTTTTTACTCCCCCCTTCTCTCAAATGATAGTACTATGACATGGATCTTGAGGCACACCTCGAACCAAAAACACTTCTACTGTCATTGGGGATTTGTCTAAGATCTACAAGTTTTCAAACATTTCTAGGGAGATCAATTACACAATGACTTTCACATCATGATTTAAAATAAAAGCACATAATCGGGTATCCAAATCACTTGGCTTGTTTCAAAAAGGTCTTGCCCTTTTTTCAAACACTACATCTATCACTTGCTCAGTGTAGTGAGATGTCCAAAGTGCAGATATGTCCCATGTGAAACTCCATCATTAAAAGCTAGTTTAACTGCTCATACCTTTGATCCTAGTGGGAGTGATTTGAAGTCAGTGTCGAGAGATGAAATCTAGGTCAAATATTCCCTAAAGAACTTGCGGGAGGTAATGAAGTCCCCATTGTAAGCCAAGTTTACATAAAAATAAATAACTTAATAGAAAGACTTTAGGGTTATTTTTAAGATCACCCAGACTATTACAAGTTTTTGGGGAGTGATTTAGATGACATTATTTCTATGCCTTGAACTAGACATTTTAATAACAAGGATGGTGATTTTGATTCCAAGGGTTCCCTAAAGGGGACAAATGGAAGAATATACATGCATAGACCTTCTCTTTTCCAAATAAAAACTATATTAAACAACTATTGAAGACAAAAATTTCATAAATGAGTTCATTTTTAAGAGCTTAAAGTAAATGTTTGGTGATTTTATGTTTGACCCCTTGGTCTTAAGTTGTAACTTTGAGAGCATAGTCAAAACATATAACTCAAACATGAAAAAAATTTATCTTTAAACCCAAATTAGGATGCCTAATTATTTTTAAATTACCCAAAAGAAAGTTTAAAATGACTTATTTAAGTTAGAAAGGCTTTTTTTTCTTGGATCCTGTAATAAAAAGGTTAGTAAATCCTTTAGATTTGAAGCACTTTGAGGGCAAGTGTTTTTTTGAATTTTATCTCTTTGTTTAAATCCCAAAACTAAACAAAGAAATCCTATGAATTACAAGGTAATCCCATAACTTGGTGAGTTATAGTATTGTAACTTAACCACTAATAGTTTAGTTATAATACCATGATTCTATTTGGAAATCCTGCTAGCTATAGGACAATACCATAACTTATTAAGTTGTAGTATTCCCACTTAAATGATAGTGGTTTAGTCACAATACCATGATTCAGATAAATAATTTCATGAGCTGCAGGGCAATCCCATGACTTCATGAGTAGCGGTATTGTCACTTAACTTCTAATGTTTAAACAATACCATGACTCAGTTAGGTAACCCCACAAGTTTCATGATAATCCTATGTTTGAGTGAATAGTAGTATTATCAAACCTATATAAAAAGGCAAATTTATTCCAAAAAATTAGTTAAACACAATATTATGACTTTGAATGACAATCCCAAGACTATGTCCAAGCAAACCTGTGACTTCCAAAAAAGCATGTTTTACTTAATTTTTTTCAATCTTATGGGCCTCCCACTCTAAGATTATGCATAAAAAAGGTTATTAGTTTGATTTTAGGAGCCCTTGACCAATTTTTTTATGCTAGATCCCATTGGGCATGCCATTTGTGAACATAGGATTGTAATAGGGGGAGATTAGTATTATGTTAGTGAATAAACCAAATCAATAAAAAAACACACTAAACTAACACCCTACACCTATCTCAAAGGAAGAGATTAGTTAACCAAAAAAAATTCAAAACATAACTAAAACATGAAATAAATACCTTCCTGCACCTTCCTTAGATGCTCCAAAATGCTTGTTGTAGTGGCTTGCTCGGTTTGTGCTCATAAAGTTTGTATCAATGAAGTATGGCTACCTCCATCTCTCCTTGACACCATGTGGCTTTGGCTTGGATTGGATTGGCTCAATATTTTGGAGTTATAACAATAATATGCAATGATTTTGAATGAATTTATGCATTATAAGTTTGGCATAACAGAGCTTAGAATTCAATAGGCAAGGCCTCCTATTTATAAATTTTTGTAAATAGCTAGAATCAACCTGAACCATCCATCTCAAGATGGAGATGTGTGACTAAGAATTAATTTAATTATGTAATTAAAATTCATAAACAGGGTCATCAATATTTAGGATATAGGGACATTAACTAGGCATGTAGGGTCTTAATGAGGCATGGGAGGCATGAATCCTAATATTTGTGGCATTTATGTCCTAAGGATATCTTCCCAAGAAATGATGTCACTTGATGATATAGATATTCAATACTCATTTACAAAAATAAATTATTTAACAAGTTCCATGAAATTATTAATTAGGCTCATGATTTTGTTTAATTAGCTTTAATCATGATTAGGCACTTTGATGCAAACCTTGGCTCTTTGTGCATAAATTACTCAAATTGGTTAGAATGTCTTGGTATTAGCCTAAAATTTGAAAGGATTGGAATTATGATATGATGTTAGATGCATTGGATCCATTATCTCATTTAAGATGTCAACAAAAAAATAACAAAGGCACATGTATTGTGCAAGAGATTTGATACAAAAAGCAATCCAGAGCACCCAAGTGCAAAATTGGCATTCTGAATCGAAATGATCCAATCATAGTTAGCTTCTTCATAAATTGTATTTACCCATTTAATGATACCCTAGCCAAAATAATCACTTGACTATATCAATTTCAAATCTTTTAATGTGTTTGAGTGTTTTTAGGCCAAATTATTGACATTGGCATAAATTGGTCAAAAACCTAGTTGGAGGTTATCAGTGGCCAATTTTAGGTGTCTACAGGACTGATAATGATCATAATAAGATTGAACAATAACATGTTAATATTGATAGGGAATGAGACAAGATGGATATGTTTCACCAACTTGTAGAGAACAAAACTCAAATTCAAGGCCAGCCATAAAACTTTATTGAAATAAAGGACATAAGGAAATATGTTACCATCAATCTTCAAAGGAAAACTTGGGCTACTTAACTAGTTGATATGTCTTTGGAGTCACCACTAATGCCTGAAAAGATGCCTCCAAAGGTTGATGTGTTGAAAGACAACACCAAAAATCCTCCAACTCTTGGAACAAGAGTCCCACTGGGTGTGCCAAAAAAAAATTCACTTGGATTTTCACCCTTTGAGGAGATGCACATCTCTCCTCATCAAAGTGGCACAATGGAATCATCTCTAGGCTTGTGGGAAACCTAAGGAATAAGATGAGTCTCTAAATAAGGCTAGCTCCATTGATGTACCACTTAAGATTGAACCTAAAACTAACTTTGTGGCATGAAAAGGGAGAGAGATAACTAAAATCAAATCTAAACTAAGGAGGTGATACACCAAATCAATTTTATTACTTCTAACCAATTGCATTCTACACTTGAGACCAAGAAACAAACTAAAAATACACTCCTTCAATCTTCATCTCCTCACATCAATATTACATTGTGAGGTCATAGATGAATGTGAAAAGCTAGGAGGACTAAATAAGAGGCCTTGATTAGCACTAATAAAAATACCAACTCACTAAAAATTTCACATCCCCTAAGACACTTCAGATACCCTATAAGAAGAAGTTTTCCAACTGTAAACAAGGTGAAAGAATGAGACCACGTGCTTGGAATCCATAGTCTTCACTAAATAAGATTCATCATTCAAGTGGAACACACTATTGAATATCAATGAAAAGGTAACTCTTACTCATTTTATTGATCAAAAGGTATAAAAATGATCAGGGCTTTGCCATACTCAGTTGGATTATCCCATACAATGCCAAAATGGCCAGCCTTTATAGAGTTTGAGAGAGAGAGAGAGATAGAAAGAGAAGTCCAAGGGTCAAAAGGATGCATTATAAGAGGATATGGGTTGAACCATGCAAGTTCAGGAGCAACAAGTGTCAATCCAAGTCATGAAATTTATGCAAAGTGGCCTAAAACTCCTTCTTCTTGCATAAAAAATTTACTTCATGATTAGGCTTGTTTGAGTGACTTGTAACTAATAAAGGGAAGGTAAAATTATTTTAATGGAATGGTAGGATATCATACATGCCTCTCCATGCATTGGTTATAATCCTATTCTTCTAAAATCACCTAGAAGAGAGTGATCATCACCTACACTCTAGGAAAGCTCCTTCTCATGCACCTTGTGCACTTGTCTTCAATTTTGGCATAAAGTATTCATGAAAATCCATGGGAGAGGTTTAATGACAATTTTAAAGACCCTCCATGGCCTTTAAATCATCATGGGCACCTTAAAATCACTTTACTTGAAACTTTCTTCCCTTCTATCTAGCTTGCCCAATATGCCAGATTTTACTAGCTAAAAGTAAGGGCCTAGTTGAAGTACTTAAATGATTTTTTATGGAATTAAATTAATATTATGAGTTATCATAAGTTTAAATATTTATTCCAAACTTTTTTTCATCTCCTAACTCTTTTTATAGCCTGTACAACACACAAAATAATGAAAAAACTTGTTTCTACCCCCATCCATACAAGTCCATACAACCAAAAAGGTGTGGAGTATAGTTTATAAGTAATCCACAAGTTCCAATAGATATTATAGGAAAAATATTCTATTTTAGTGTATCTCCAACTCCATTTTCTAAGACTGGTCCTTAGCAAGGGTTTGTAAGGGGTTTAGGCTATTTTTTTGTCTTAACAACTGTTCATAAAGTTAGGACATACAAATTGAGAAAAATTTACACAAATATGACCTATCAGACCCTTTATAACACCCATAACTCCTTTTTCTCCCGTGCATAGCTTCATGAAAGATATGAATAATTAAAAATGGCCACTAGAGCTTGTCTTCTTGTTTCCTTGCATGTATGATGGGTTTTTGAGCCAAAAATGGCTTCCTAAAGGTTTAATTTGATCTAAAATAGATTTAAAACATATTTATTTACATCAAAAATAATTTTATATATTATATAATTCTTATCTCATGTAGAAAGTGTAATAGACCCTCATTTGGGCACTAGGCCTAGACTTATTCAATAGGCCTGTCTACACTCTAAGGCCCAAAATGAGTTTATAATGGCTCTAAGTGAAAATAATAATATTTAAATCATCATACATGAACCCATGCACATATACAAATGATTTATAAGGCATAATTAAAGCTAGAAGTGCAAGTGACTTACAAATTTGGCTTTAGGTTCTAAACAATTTTGCCTGCATACTTGGCTCCCCAGCCCACTTCACTTGGTTTCATCCCTCTGTGATCTATTATTTATGTTTTCACAAGTGTGTTTAAACTTTCTACATCCTTAAATAAAGTATATAAAGGTATTAACATATTCTTTCATCATTCTCTTCAAGACTACCAGGGTTTATGTTCATAAGGGAATGCCCTCTATTTGAGACAAAATAGAGGGAACTCCCTTGTTTACTCAGACCAATATTTATGTTACATGAGGTTATAAAAGACTTAAATATGATCTCTAAAAAAAATTAGTTCTTGATCTTATGCATAGACCTTCCAAAAGTGATAAAAATTAAGACAAACTTATTAGGATGGACTTTTTGTAGACTTTTAACTATATGAAGTGTATTGTGCATCACTTGAAACTTTCCTACCCGTATTTGATGGTATAATAGTATAAAAAGACTTTCATTATTCTATTTAAGGTGTTTCAATCTCTACTCACCACTTTAATCTTATATGAATTTCCCTTTACAACCTACTTAGTGAAGATTGAGTGCTATAACACTGTGACTATGATTACCTGAAGCTACTATACCTGTATATCTATTATAATATTTACCTTGAAAATAATTCCAGAATCCTTTACCTTGGGTATCTTAGAGCATCTTCTAGGTACCCTATCTCAGTCATTACCATCATATAGTCAAATATTGGTCGTGTGAGAGCTCTTTTAGGGTCTTATAGATCAACATTAACCTTAAATGAGTCTATTTTTGATGATTTAGGACTTTCCTAACCCTAACGAGGTTAAAAAATGCATCTAAGCAACATCAAACATCAATAATTTCATGTTTGCCCTATTTATCTAGGCTTAGACAATCCTTCTTAAGCTGACCCCTATTTTACCTTTGACTTTAGGTGTATGTATTTCCATGAGACCTTGAAATGGTGGAGAGACTCTTAAAAAAGTATTAGAGTCATGAAAATATTTCATCCATTGAATTTTTACACTTATACTTGCATCATTTCTTAGATACCCTACTAACTACCAACATAGTCATCTAGTTGGTTTTAGGTGTTCATGGAGCCTTTGAGAGGTCCCTACTAACTTGATTTATCTATTTGGAGATTATAAGTTATATCATAGTTATAGATAAGGTGGTCATATTTTTTTTTCTCCATCCCAATTTTCTTAGTTCCTCCCATACACTTGGATTCTTAACTGAGTTCTCTTTAGTTTTGACTGAGACTTAGCTTTAGTGACCCTTATAGGTGAGCATCTACCTACTTAGACTTTGATCAAGGTTCTTAAGGATTATTTGAAAAAACATTAAGGTTTCAAAATATATATGTCTTTTGAACTTACCAATATGTCCTATTAGGAGTCAAAACAATGTCTTCCCTCTTTGACTGGGACATTTTCTTCTTGGAGAGCTTGTTATAGGAGTTGATTTCCATAGTATACAGATAGGGCATGAGTGCATAGGATAAATGTTTATATTTTCATATTCAATTTGATGATCATTATGATCACTTTTTATGTCAATCCACTCATGATTGCTTCCAATCTTGGAACATTGTTCAATTTGTAACTTTGGTATAAAGGGCTTCTTTTGCTCTAAAACTGTAAACATCACTAGTTGTTTTCAATGGTTTCTTGGGCAAATTTGGACCTCTAAAATATGACTCTCCATCCATCTTTTAGAGCTCATCTTTGGCATAGGCCTTGTTCTATATAAGTAATACATAATCCAAACCTCAAGATGTATTGGCTCACTTAGGAGGCATGTTTGTTGAGGTTACCAAGAACCTATTGGGCCTATGTTTGCTTAAAATAGGGATGAGAGCCTTGAACCATGTCGTGTCATGTTTTAGAAGATTTTTTTACCTCAAAATCCTCTCTTGATCCCTCATTAAATGTCAACCATGGTGGGATCATATAAGATAAATTCTTATAAGCTTTTATCATGCATCAAATCTCCCATCAAGAGTTATCATTCTCTGCTAGGAACCCCTGTACATTCTCATTTCTCAGTGTAGGCAACAAGTGGAAGCAATTGATAAGGTGAGTATGGAAATTGGTATTAAAATAATTAAAACTATTGAAAATCCTTTAAAATTCATATTAACCACTATGGGATTCTTGAAACATGCTTTAACATCTTCTTCCATCCTAAATATCACTTACAAATATGTGGAATAAGGCAGGCAGAGTGTTGAATGATTATTCTAGCATGGAGAATGAGCTTGAAACTATGAGAATATAGTGGAATTGACTAAAATGTGAAACAAACTTAGTCAAGGAGACTTTTAAAACATTTAGATGAATCTAACATAACCCTCTAAAATTGATGATAAAGCATGAAAACTCGTACAAAGGTGAAAATTGCCCATAAAACCAAATGGTGAATCCCCCTATAAAGTGAGCTCATTAGACCATAAAAATACCTTGAAATTTGAAACAAATCATTGTAATAATAAGTGGGCATATCCAATATACTTTGAAAACAATCTCAATAGCTAATTTGTAGGGAATTTTTTAGAATGAAGTAAAACCTACAAGGTTCACAGATTTACAAGCAAATTTGCATAGTCCACTTCAAATGGATGGTTCATGTAGCACAATTATCCATTTCTAAAAATTATTATATTTATTTTAATGTCTCTTATTATGGAATCATCTCCCAAAATCATTTTTTATGAAACTACCTATGTTGTCTATACCAATCAAGAACTTGTAAGTCACTTCAGTCTACCATGAAGAGTAAGAAATATGTTGAATAGTTTTGAGAAAGAAATGTTAGTTTTAGATCAAAAAAATGTGTATTTAAGCATTGGGAAGGTGAAGAGTCACATTTACACATTTTACAACTAGCACACTTCCCAAAGAAGCCATATAAGCGCCAAACTTTTCTTTAAGAAAATTATTCTTTTCTAAGTAACCTAACAACTTTCAGTTAATGATAGTTAATACAGACCTCCTAGGACACATGACACGTGATAAAAATCTTTTAAACTTGCACATTTTCTAAGAAACTTGTACAAAGCATTAAATGCACTATTTAGACCCATGAAATGACCCCAAATGACATGATAGACTAATGAAAGAGTGACCAAAGTCAATATAACATTGAAAGGCATTAAATGACATATAAAACACCTTATGATAATACATTATACCCCCTTATAGGTCTAAAAATATATTTTTACTAGAAGTGCCCTAATTTGACCTAAAAGTCAAATTTGGTCAACAAGTTCATTGGCCACTAAGGAAGCCTCCCAGACCACCTGGGTCTTGATATGAGACACTATCAGATTTCAGACTTGTATATTCATTTTTGGCACATGGATGTACATGATGCATTTGTTGTATATAATTTTTGACATATTCATGGAATTTTGATTTGACTATATATATGATGATGTATTTATGGTTTTGTGTGTTATTCATTTATTTTATGGGTATGAGTTATTGTGGTTATGATATAATAGTAGATTAGATGGTGAAATTTAATTATTTAATGCATGTGATATTATGAAATTATTGTGTTACAAAATAGAATTAAGTGTTTAGATTTATGTGATATAATTGTTGATGCACATCTTGTGATGTTTATGAGATGGCTATATGATGATCGTGAAGTTTTTAAATGGTTAATGATATAAGAATAGATTATATTATGAAATTAACTTATTGATGTATATCTAGATGATTTATGAATAATGATTTTAGGATTATGATTATTTTTATGACTTTACTTAGTTTACATAGTTATATGATCATGATGTTATATGTGGAAAATGTTTGTAGATTGATAAAGGAATATATACATGTGTTATGCAAAAGAATTATCATGACCAAATGATGTGTATATGTTAATAGATTATATAATGTGATTGAATGATGTCTTGAATAATGATGTAGGTTATTTTTTAAATTAATGATGAGTATGATTGTGATAAATGATTTAGACATAGTGTGTAGTGATAATGATGATGTTTACAAAATCATGCTTTATGAATGATGTGGTTGAAATGGATGGTTATAGGATTGATATTATGATATATGTATTTTTCATTCTTGTTATGTGGAAAAAATTAATATAAAATTTTAAATGTAGTGATTGAATGATAGGTTGATTTTATGGTTGTGGTGATATGGATTTAGATGTGATAAATGGTATGGAATGCATATAATTTGAAATATGTGATAATATAGTAAATTAATGATTTAATAAAATGTTTTGGATTATGTAACAATGAGATGGAAAATGGATGATGTAAATAATGTTAGGTGTTTTATAATTTTTACATATGCCAAAGATTTAATAATTTATCCTTAAAATTTAACCATGTGCCTCATTAGTTTGGAAGGATACTAGGTAATCCTCCTTCATAAGGGAGATGAATGGATAAATTAGTAAGACAATGGGGAAGAAGAATTAAGATAAGTAATACATGAGCTTGGATAGGATGGGGGAAAATATTGGCAAAAGGTTAATAAACTTAAGCTTAAGGTTAGTTAGTAGATGGGATGCATATGGATGATGTATTGAATCCATATGAATGTTTGTAATACATTTTAATGTTTCACTAGATAGGATATGCTGTAACATTTAGATAGTTGGAGTGACATTTTATCATAGTGTGTAGATTAAAAAATGAGGACAAAAAGGAAATATGTATAAGACATCCCAATAGAATTTTAATGGTAGGTCATTATGACATCCTTGTTCC
The DNA here is from genome assembly GCA_037957365.1 of Torreya grandis. NCBI lineage: Eukaryota > Viridiplantae > Streptophyta > Pinopsida > Cupressales > Taxaceae > Torreya > Torreya grandis. Next base: position 462,101 of record JARHVA010001158.1, on the reverse strand, counting down.
CTTTGATCCCATGAAAAAATAAATTTGTCATATTATTTAGTACTAAAGTCTACCCAATTGATTACAAAGTAAAAGATAAATTAAAAAATATATCTACAGTAAAATATTTAGAAAGAAGATAATAAAACAAAAAACAAACACATAACAGACAATCAAGTAATAATAGACAATAATTATGTACAATATGATTAAACTAGGTGCGTTATGTTCCCTAAGGACATGGTGATCATTTTAGGATTTGGTTGATCCTCGTGAAAGATGATGCATGCCCTAGAGGAAATATTGCTTAGGTTATAATATCCTTCTCAAACAATGATAAAATAATTGACAAAAGAATGGGAGATAGGCGCTCAAGAATGTAATGGAAATTGGTGAGGAAGGTTGATTTGATTGAGGATGATAAAATAAAAATCCATTTATAAATGTCAAATCCAATTATTTGTGGTTAAGATAAGAATAAGCAACCAAGTATGTAATAGGGAAAGAGTGGATCAAGCATTCTAGATAACTATTCAATAGACCTCCTTATTTTGATCTAGGGTATCAATATTACTCAATTTTGATAGAGCATGTGCCTTCACCTACCTTATCATGTAATTCTAGTATACACCATCAGGATCAAGGTAATGGGGAAGATGGGCAAATGAGAAGGAAAATGTGGGGTGATGGGAATGGAACAACAAGAATGGAAATGTCCCAAGTATGGGTAATAATTGGGAACAATATTCTAATAGATGGAATATCATGGTGATATTGTAAACTTGGTTTTCATCACCATACTTATCCAATGTGCTAAAATCCTAGTTTTTACCATTATTATTATTATTATTATTATTATTATTATTATTATTATTATTATTATTATTATTATTATTATTATTATTATTATTAACTATATACAAAAAAGTAGGGGTTTTGAGATGAGCATACTGTAAGGGATTTAGGTATATAACCTATTGAGTTGCATTATTTATTGGATCATCTAATTATTATCCTTATAGAGTGGATAATCGATATGCCCCAAAACCTAAACTTGGCAATAATGATATAAGGTCCAAGCCAATTGGGTTCAAATTTTCCTTTCTTCTCCCAATAGACATTATTATTATTTTTATTTTCTTTGATGACTAGGTCACCAATATTAAAATCTCAATATTGGAATTTATTTTGATATTAAACTTTTAACCTATTCTGATATGCTCTAAGGTGGTCTAGATCCTTTTGATGCTTTTCATCCAGTAGCTCTATCTTCTATAGCCAGTCAGTTATATAGTCATTATTTATGATCATGCATCGTAATGATATGCATAAATAAGGGATTTTGACATAAATTGGTAGGATGGATTCAATCCCATAAACCAAGGAGTATGGAGTGGCCCTAGTAGGTGTGTAGACACTAGTTATAAAGAACATAATGCAAGATATAAATGCAAATGCCAATTCCTTCCAACATCATTAAAAATATTTTAATAAGTGTTTTATTTATAGCTTATGCTTGACCATTGCCTTGTGGTTAATATGGTGATGAAAAATAATGCTCAATGTGATACTTATTACACAATTATTCAACTTCTTAGTTTTTAAAATACTTACCATAATTAGATATAATCACTGATGGGATTCCAAAATGGTGAATGATCTAGTTCAAAATAAACATATATATTTGAAGGCCTATGGTATATATGAGTAGCATAGGTTCCACCCACTTAGTAAAATAATCCATGGCTGTAATAATAAATTTATGACCATCCAATGAAGTAGGGTTGATTTTACCAATTATATCTAATCCCCATACTAAAAAGGGATAAGGACTTATGATAGGCTACAATTCTTAAGTGGGTGCATGTATAAGATCTCCATGTTTTTGATAGACCACACATTTTCATACATATTTGAAAGCATCATGATCTATTGTAGGCTAATAATATCCAATCCTGAGTAACTTCTTGGCTAGGTCCATTCAGCTGACATGACCTCCACAAATGTCATCAAAGACTTCTTTGATTACCAAAAGAGCCTCATCTCAGTTTAGGCATATCAACAAGGTCCCATCATAGCCTCACTAATAGAGCATTCTATTAAGGATAGTGTAATGAAAGGTGCATTAGATAAAGGCTTTTTTTAGTGACATTTAAGGTTTAGTGGAAGGGTGTTTTCATAGAGGTAAGTATAAATGTCCTCATACCATGGCTAATGGGGATCAATAATTTCACATATTTTATGGTGAGATAAATTATAGTGTGTGGGTAGTAATAGTTTTTCAACCAAAAAGTGGCTTTCAAGAATGTATACTAGGAGGTCTAATAAAGACCCAATAGTAGCTATTACATCTACTAATTTTTTATTTCCTCTTAGTACCTATTTGAAGGTTATGGACTAAAAAATATTTTTTAATTGATCAATTATTTGTTTATATGGAAGTAAATTGTCATCTTTTATTTGGAACTCTTTATTGACCTATTTAATAATTAGCTAAGAATCTCCCATGATTTGAAGCCACTGAATATTCTAATGAATGGTAATTTGAAGTCCTATGATTAATGCTTCATAACCAAGTATATTATTAGTACATGGGAAGGATATTAAAAAAATCCTTTGGAATAATATCTCCTTGGGGTGTGATCAAAAGGATACTATATCCTAATCCATGTGTGGTAAAGGATCCATCAAAATAAATCTTCCAAGATGGTGATTCTTCTGTGGTTAAGATGAATTCATTTGGGAAAGAAGTGATTAATGGTTTTGTATCTATTATAAGAGTCATTGTTAGTTGATCCATAATTATGCATCCTTTCATGGATTTTTGATTCACATATTATATGTCAAATTAACTCAAAAGCACAATCTATTTGGCCATCATTCTTATTAAATTAGACTTTGATAACATATATTTGAGGGGATCAACCTTAGTAATGAGATTTACTTGATTGTTAACCATATAATTTATAAGATTGTGGTAAGCAAAGATAACAAGGCATGGTATATCGATGGGAGTATAATTAAGTTCATATGACATGAGTGTCTTGTTTAAATTATAGATGGCTCACTTCTTTACATTATTATCATGATGTGCTAAAAGAGCTCCTATGACACATGGAGTAGTAAATATATACATGAGTAATGACCTTCCTAATACTATAGGTGTAAATACTAGAGGATTCAATAAATATTATTTGAGGTTATCAAATGCCTTTTGGTATTCTAAATTCTAGCTGAAATGAGCTCCCTTTTTAAGTAGATGAGTAAATCAATGACATTTATCAGCGATTTGAGAAATAAAATGATGAATGGCTTGTAATTTATTGTGAAGACTATGTACCTACTTTAGGTTGATAATAAGAGGCATATCAATAATGTTGGAAATATTATCATTGATGTCAAAGGTCTTGCACTATTGGTGATAAAAGCCCCATAACATTTAATGGTGTTTTTAATATTCATATCTTGGCTAATATGTATTGATATTTATTTAATATTAATGAATATGTTTTTGGTTGCATAAAAGTCAAAATAGGGTCCATGGAGAAGTCAAAGCGTCACATGGTAAAGACAAAAGAGGAATGGGACACATTTTCCCATGAAGAGTCATCTTGAGGAATTTCAAGAGTCACCTAGTGAAGACAAAAAAGGGTATGGCACATTTTCATGAAGAGTCACCTTAAGGAATTCAAAAGGTAACCAAGATAAAGACAAAAGAGGAAAGGATGCATTTGATTATGAAGGGTCACCATGTGACTTTTAAAATGCAAGGATATGAAGGGTCATAGAAGTTTGGTTCTATTTTCCATGAGGATTAAAGGGTCACAAAGGGTGAATGCCAAAGGTCATTTGGAAAGCTATAAATAAAGGCTTGAGAAGCCATTTGTAATATGCAAAAGAGTGCATGATTTTTTAATTGTTTTATATAAGAAAAGAGGAGAGAAAAGTATGAGATATTATAGATTTATATCATTTGTTGAGTAAGCAACATTGAAATAGTTGTGTTTTATACACAAGAGGGGTTGGTGCTCCTATGGGTTGGTTCTCAGCAAAAGGGTTGGTGATCCTGCAAGTTGGTACTTAAAATTTTTATAATTTGAGTTGGTGGTCATTCCTATACTTCAAATTATTCTCCATGTTTTTTCCCACTATGGGTTTTCACATAAAAATTTGGTCTCTCTCTCTCTCTCATGTGGTGTATGTTATTATTTCAATTTTATTGCATATCTCAAATGTGTGATTAAGTGGTTAAAGAAAAAAAATTAGATTAAGTAAAAGATATATAAAATACTGATTCACCCCCCTCTTAGTATATTTCATTCTTAATAACTGGTATCAGAGCAGGTTCCTTTTGAAAAAGTTTTACAACTTAAAGGTAGATTAGGGAAAGCATGATGGTTGGATCACATGAAGGGTTTTCTAAAAATAAGGCACCTTTTTATGATGACACAAATTATTATTTTTAGAGCATAAGGATGAGGAATTATTTTATGGCTCTAGGATTCGATATTTGGCAAGCAATGGTGGAGGAATATGAAGAGCCATAGACAGTTGTAACTACTTTGATAGAAACTAAGGCAAGTGAAAATAATGATAAAGATTTAAATGCTATTTTATGTGGTTTATGTGAATCAAATTTTTTTAAAATTATGCAATGTAAATATGCTCATGAAACTTGGGTAAAGCTTGAAAATATTTAAAAAGGTGATGGAAAGGTTGAAAGCTAAGTTTTAGACTTTTAGAAGATAGTTTGAGAGTTTGAATATGGAAGAGGAATAAAATATAGATGGTTACCTTTTATGAGTTGATCAAATAGTTAATCAAATTAAAGGTCTTGGAGAAAAGTTAGAAGAATCAATCGTGGTACATATTTTTGTAAGATCTCTACCATTGAGATATGATGAAAAAGTTTTGACAATTGAAGAGATGAAGAATTTAGCCAAGCTAAAGATGGATGAGCTACATGGTATTCTTATGGCATATGAGATGTGGACTGAACAAGATAAACCCTCAAAGAGAGAAACTTCTTTCAAGACATCAAAGAAAGAGAAGGCTAAGATTCAAGAAGTAAGTGATAGTTCTAGTGATGATGAAGATGACAATGGAGCTCTACTCATTCACAAGTTGAAAAAGGGCACATGTAAATATCAAGGAAAATTACCTTTTAAATGTTTTAATTATGGAAATATTGGACATTTTGCAACTAAGTTCCAAGATAAGGGTAATTGTGACAATGAATAATGAAATTCTACATACAATAATAATTTCAAAGAAAAATTCAAGAAGGGATTCAATAAGAAAAGTTTGTATTCTAAAGATCCTAGCTCAACTAGAGATAGTGGAGTCAGTGATTCAAAAAAAGAATAGATTCTATTCATAACCATACATAAATATGTCTCTACAAGCAAAAGTACAAATGATCAAGAAGAATAACATGATGAATCCAAAGTGAATCTAGAAGTATAACTCATTTGTGACTTATAAGAGTTAAAATCTCTTAAGAAGAATAATCAAAGATTGAAGCTCTAGATTGAGAAAAATGAAAAGGAGTCAAAGAAAACAATTGAAGATCTATAAACACACTTTGAAGAATCTAAGAAGAATGAAAAATATCTAATGGAATAGTTAAAAAAAGTAAGTGAAGAATGTGAAAGGTATGTTATTGAAATTGCTTCTTTAAAAGTAGATCTTGAGAAAACAAATAAACCAATTAATGATAGATTATCCAATGATTCAAAATTTAAGAATAACATTAATATTTTGAATAAGATATTATAAAGTCAAAGATTAAATTCAGATAAGAAATGTATTAGATTTGAAAAAGAGAAAGGGGAGGCCACTACTTTCAAAAATAAGGTTAACATAGAAAAAGGAAAGAGCTATGTTGAATCTCTTACAAAAGAGGAAATAAAAAAGGAAGAAATTAAGAATATAGAGGACATCTCAAACAAAGAAGGCTGAAAAGAATAGAGCTATAAAAGGCAATCAAGTCAAAGATATACAAATAGGTCATATTTTTATGGTTACTATTTGTATTGTAATGGATATGGTCATAAGAAAATATAATGTTGATAAAGGGTTAACAATTATTATAAATAAGGATAATGAAACTCTTTCAGAGTCAAGCAAAAGCAACAACTCTTTTGCTCCTCTATCAGGATTTAATGAAGAGGCCACAATATGTTACAAGTGTAATAAATTCAAAAATATATCTCGGTATTGTAGAAGTGTGTTCAAGTCAATCAAGAAGGACTAGATTTTTAAGGCTCCATTCATCAAGAAGAAAGTTCAGATAGGTTTATGGTAGAATAAAAAACCTAAAAAGTCTATGTTGGTCTAGATAGCTTTGTATGCAAGAAATGAAGAAAATACATGGTTCATTGATAGTGGATGTTTGAGGCACATTAAAATAGATAAGATTAAGTTCATAACCTTGAACAATATCAATAGTGGAATAGTGAAATTTGGAGATAATACTACTACCATAATTATCAAAAAAGGTACACTAAATTTGGATAATAGTAGAACTAAAAATGAAAATGTTTTGTATGTAAAAGGTTTTAAGCATAATATTTTGAGTGTAAGTCAAATGTGTGATCAAGGGCATGCACTAAAGTTTTATGTAGAAGGTTTTGAAATTAAGATAAAATATTTTGATGTGTTGGTTGCAGATGCTCAGAGAACAGGCAATAATTTGTATATGTTATCAAACATCAAAGGTCAAAGATTTTGTTTGAATCAGATTAAATAAATTTGGCTATGACATAAGAGAATGGGAAACATAAATTTTGACAATCTTATCAACATCATCAAGAAGCAAGTAGTAAAAAATCTTCCAAATATTAGAAAGCCATCCAACATGCTTTGTGAACCTTGTCAACATGGGAAGCAGGACAGAAGGTGGTTTAAAAAAAAAAGAATACTCAACCACTCAGATGTTAGAGCTTATTCACACTAATTTATGTGGAATTATGAAAACTCAAAGTACTCAAGGTGATAAATATTTCATGTTTCTTATTAATGATTTTTCACGTATGACTTGGGTAATGTTTTTAAAAAAAATCAGAAGCTTTTAGACATTTCAAAGCATTTAAAGCATTAGTTGAGAATGAAACTAGTTTGAATATTAAGTGCCTAAGATCAGATCAAGGAAGAGACTTCATGTCAGATTAGTTTATTGAGTTTTGTGAAAACCATGTAATAAAGAGACATTATTCAACAACCATAACTCCACAACAAAATGGAGTAGTTGAATGAAGAAACATAAAAGTTTAGGAGATGGCAAGGACAATGTTAAATAAATCCAAGATATAAGATAAATGTTAGAGAGAGGTAGTTGGTATAGTAGTACATATCTAGAATATAGAATTATTGAGATTCAATAGTGATAAAAATTCTTATGAAGTATGGAAAGACAAATCAGTTACAATTGATTATTTTAAAGATTTTGATAACATATGTTTTGTAAAGATGACCAATGAAAAACTTGGTAAGTTTAAATCTAGAGTAGATAAAGGTATATTTATTGGTTATTCTTAAAAAATTAAAGCTTGTAAATGTTATAACAAAATATCCAAGAAAATAGTTCAAAGTGCAAATGTCAAGATAGAAGAAGAAGGAGCATAAAGAATCAGTGATCCACTAGACATTCTTGAAATCATTGAAGAGGAAGATTTTGAAGAATTAGATGAAGATGAGAAGAAGGAAAAAAAAGGACACCAAAACCCCATCCAAATATGTCCAGAGAAATAATAATGAAAGTGACATCATCAGAGACATAAATGAAGGAATTCATACCAAAAGAATGATGGTAAGTGAATCTGAGCAAGTTAATTTTTCTTTGTTATCCAAAATTCATCCTGGAACTTTTTTAGAATCTAAAAATGATAATAATTGGGTTAAGGCAATGGATGAAGAATTAAATTAGATATAAAATAATGATACTTGGGAATTAGTGCCTAGACTAAAATATCACAATGTGATAGGAAAAAATGAGTTTATAGAAATAAGCTAAATGCAAATGGAGAAGTGACCAAGAATAAAGCAAGATTAGTATGTAAAAGATATGCTCAGATTGAGGGAATATATTTTTAATAAAATTTTGCACTAGTAGCAAGGCTAGAGGCTATTAGAATATTTCTTGCATATAGAGTATTTAAAAATTTCAAAGTGTTTCAAATGGATGTCAAGTCTACTTTCCTAAATGTGAATCTAGAAGAGGATGTCTACATTGAGTAGCCAAAGGGATTTGTTCTCTTAAATGATAATAGCCATGTATGTAGATTGAAGAAAGAACTGTATAGATTGAAACAAGCTCCCAGAGCTTAGCATGCAAGACTTGATAAATACCTATAGGATCAAGGTTTCAAGAGAGGATTTATTGATAGTAATCTCTACATCAAAATAGAAGGTGAGCATCAGTTGATTATTTTTGTATATGTTGATGACATAATATTTGGAGGTAGCATTGAAAATATGATAAAAGAATTTTTTGACAATATGTAAAAATAATTTGAGATGTTTATGCTTGGATAATTGTAATTTTTCTTAGATTTACAATTTTTTCATTCAGATAAAAGAATTTTCATATCTCAAAGTAAATATGCCAAAGAAATGTTGAAAAAGTTTGGTTTTGAGGATTTTGCACTAGTTGGTACACTAATAGGTACAAGGAACAAGGTAATTAAGGATGAAGATTCACCCATTACATATCAATCTTTGTATATATCTATGATTGGTAGTCTTTTATATTTGACAACACTGAGGCTAGACATTATGCATGCAGTAAGCATGGTTGCAATATATCAGGTAACCCTAAAGGAGAGTCATGTCTAGTTAGTGAAGAGAATATTTAGATATATCAAGGGAACATTAGATTATGGATTGTGGTATCCCACACACAAAGATTTCAATTTGATTGCTTATATAGATTCAAATTGGGTAGGTTACTTGGATGACAAAAAAAGTACAAGTGGAAGAGCTTTCTTCCTTGGTGATAACTTAGTATCATGGCTAAGAAAAAAATAGAATTCAATCACTTTTTATAGCTGAAGCATAATATATTAAAATGATATCGTGTCATATGAAAGTGCTTTTGATGAAGCAAACTTTGGAAGATATCAAGGTAGAATATGATGAACCGGTTTCTATTTTTTATGAAAACACAAGTGTTATTAATATTTTTAATAATCTAGTGATGCATTCAAGAACAAAACATATTCCCATCATATATCTCTTCTTAAGAGAGCAAGCTATAGAGTAATAGGTCAAGATGGAATATATCAGTACTATAGAATAGATTGCAGATATTTTCATAAAGGCACTACCAAAAGACACATTTGAGTATCTACAGGAGAAGTTGGGAGTAATTTCTTTTACTTCCTGCCATTGAGGATCAACATCAGTTGATGGGGAGCTAACTGTTAGCTCCAATATAGGCCCTTTGCCATTGATGTCAAATGGGGATAAGAACAAAAATAGGTAAGAGAATAGGTATAAATATAGAAATAGGTACAAGGAATAGATATATTAGTGTAGGTTTTTATTTTTTCCCATTTTTTAATTAGGGAAATTGTATTTCTTGTGCATACATGGAGTTTTCCTACATTTGTGGGATATGCTAGCTTATGTGGAGGTGTGTGTCATAGATGTTTCATAGGTGTCATAAGAATGTCATAAGTAACTCCCTTGATGTGAGTTACTTCTCTATTCTTAGCACCTTGTCACCACCTTTCATGGAGGGGTTATAGTCTATTCTTGGGGTGCCTTGTCCACCTTTTGTGGAGGAGTTACGCACTCTCCTATTTGTAGTCCTCACTTTGGCCATCTCATGTTAATCAGATTTTGGTTTTCTCCATTTTGTCTTATGCAATTTATCTTATTATGTTAATTTTAAATTTCTTTAGCATTTATGTGGTGTGCACTTGCTTCAACTTGTGTGATCACGTCTCCATTGCACTCACATTATCGGATTCTGGCAACAACTTCGATATGGTATCAGAGCAAGAATGATAATCGTGTGTTTGGTTATGCTTTTAGTTCATTTTGAAATCAAGAGGAGTGGAGTTCTCTTTGTTTTTTTTTTTTCTAGATTTGATCTAAAATAAAAAATATATATCATTTTTGGTATCATTTCTTGCATCTTGGAATCCTTGGCCTTTGGGTGTCTTGGTTGTCTTCACTTCAGGCGCTGGTTCAGCAGTTTGCTTGGGTGCCATTGTTGCACTTAGTAACATAGGAAGGCATAGTATAGGGAGCAGAGGGAGGAGCAAAAACTCCAAACAGCAAGGTGCCTCCTTTCTACAGCCATGCCATCCTTTGTACGATGTCTAAAATAGGCCTCACAGCATGCACTTCTGTTGTTATCCTTCTAGCTTCTGCGCCTAGCTTCTGGGCTACAAATCTGTGCCAACTTCTACAATGCCTTCAGCCTCTGTCCTTCTAGCACACTAGTCTCTAGCAAGGTGCCTTCAGTTCTGCCACCAAGCAGGCTGTACGGTGCATCTATCAGGCTGCACATTTGTCTTTTGTCTTTTCTGTAGATAAATTCTGGATTGTGTCCTTTTGGGCACCCCTTCCTTACTTGGCGTCCCATGTAGACCCTTAGATGCTTGTCCAGCTGTTCAATTCTATCTTTAATTTAATTTTTTAGTTAAAATTGACTTGATAAAACAAAAATTAGTCAATTTGACTGAATATTCAGTTTTATAGACAATTTTGTAATTTGGGGGTTTTTCATTTTAAACTTGTATCTTCGCCTGTCGAAGACGAAGGGTGAGGCCCAGGTTGGAAAGAGGCCAATTCCCCCTCACACAAACCTCCTTTGGATTCTATGCTAAATCCAATGAGTGGTTGGAAGGCCACTTTCTCTCTCAAAATAGGCATTTTTTAATGTTTTAGTGCTTTTATTTGCAAAAACACTAGTTTACGAGAAAATTGAACCTTTAATATCTTACAAATAGTAGCTCAGATTTGGATGCCATTTTTTGAAAAAGTGTTTGTAATTCAATTATACATAGTGTAGGCTTGTTATTTGTCAAAAATACACTAGTTTATAAAGTGCTAAAAATTTGGGTCTCCCAAGACGCTTTTTCGACTGAGTCCAACGTCCTGTTTGCTTTAGTCTTGCACTGATTGCTCTAAGACGCATTCTCGGCTAAGTCTGAAATCTTTTGAGCGTGCACTTGAATATTTGGGGGGGATCAATATTTTGAGGGGGTGTGATTGCTTTTCACAACTTGCAAATCTTTGCTTTCATTCTCCTTTCTGCATAATTTCACAAATTGCAATCAACATAACTTCACCTAAATTCAGCTAAAAATGGATTCTTATCAACTTAAACCCCTAACACCCTTAAAATATCATTAATGGAAGGTTAACATGTCAATCATTTTTAGAAGCAAATGGTTGTATAGGATCACCATGGGTACTGAAGTAGAACCCAACACTGATGCTAAAAAGGTCAAGTGGTACAACCGTAGTGATGAAGCCTATGGATTACTGAGTTTTTCTGTGTCTCCAGAACTTCTCTTCCATTTAGAATCCTCCCAAACTCTTAATGACATATGGGACACTTTATAAAAATTATTGGAAAGCTTGATGAGATGAGAGGTCATGAGCTCGAAAATGAACTCATAAGTCTACGTCCTAGCAACTTTGACACCCAATAGGACTTCTTCACTAAGTTTAAGGCCCTTAGATTATAATTGAAAGAATGTGGGATAGAGAAGAAAGATGATCAACTCATATTTTCTATTCTGGCAAAGTTAGGTCCAAGCTATTCAGTCTTTGTCTCCACTTTCCATGCCACAAAAAGTGCCCTTGGCACTACATGGAAAATGCCTTCTTTGGATTCATTCATTGCTGACTTGACTAGGGAACAAGAGAAGCTAATTCAAATGGGCACAATGAAGTCTACTCAACCCCAAGCTTTGATAGCTGGAAATGGTAAGGATAAGACTTTAACAAAGGAGAAGAAGAAAAAGAATAAGGACCAGGAGAAGAAGAAAGAAAACACCAATCCTACCAAAAACAACACTGAGACTTCCTCTTCCAATGCTAAACCTAAGAAGGTGAAGGTTAAGTGTGCCTATTGTAAAAAGATAGGGCATGATGAACACAAATGCATGAAGAAACAAATAGATCACCTAACTCATCTTCTAGAGAAGAATAACATAGGTGTTCCTGAGTCCATCAAGTAGAATTCATCTACCCAAGATTCTACTAAGGCAAAAGGCAAGGGTAAGGAGAAAGAAAAGGGCAAGGTCCTTGTAGCTACTGTAGCTTCTACATCTTCATGGGTCATCAACTCGAGTGCTTCTCACCACATGAGCTCTTCACCAGTTGTAGCTACTATAGCTTCTACATCTTCATGGGTCATCGACTCAGGTGCTTCTCACCACATGGGCTCTTCACTAGTTGAGTTTTCATCTTTAGAGCCTTGTAGCATGACTTCAATTAGTTTGGGTGATGACACATCAGTTTCTATTGTAGGGAGAGGGTTAGTTGAAATGGAAGGAGGAACATTCAACAATGTTCTACGTGTTCCTTCTCTTTCAACCAATCTCTTATCAGTGTACCAAATCACTCACATTGGTTGGGGTATGAGAGTTGAGTTTTCACTAGATTCAGTGGCTATCAAGGAGTTGCATAGTGATACTATAGTGGCAGTGGGTAGGGTAGATCGCCAAGCAAGGTTATACGCCTTCTCACATTTTGCATCAAATTCTTCTCTAATAACATTGCTGACTCATTCAGATGGAGTTAGAAAATTGTGGCATGAGCGGTTTGGCCACCTTAAGTACCGCTATCTTGAGCAACTTTGCAAACATGACATGGTCATTAGCTTGCCTCATGTCTAACTCTCAAAAGGAATTTGCAAGGGGTGCTCCCTTGAGAAGCATCTTGAAGCAAAATTTGACAAAGGCAAAGCTTAGAGGGCTACACAACCTTTGGAGTTAGTCCACAGTGATGTATCGGGACCCTTTCCCAAACCATCTTTCATAAGGGTCAAGTATATCCTCACTTTAATTGATGATTTATCTAGGTACACTTGGATATATTTTCTCAAACAAAAGTCTGAAGTGTTTGAAAAATTTCTAGACTTCAAGGCTCTTGTTGAGAAATAGAGTGAGAAATCCATCAGGGTTCTTCAAATTGATAATGGAGGGGAGTATGTCAGCATCAGGTTTGAGCAGTTTTGCACTAGAGAGGGGATTGATTTGTAGTGCATAGTCACTTACAATCCTTCACAAAATGGGGTTGTAGAATGCAAGAATAGGTTCTTGAAAGAGATGGGTAGCTATATGATTCACTCTAAATCCTTAGCACCACAATACTGGGCCAAAGCCATCAATTATGCTTGCTACATTCAAAATAGGGTTCCTCATAAAGCTTTGAAAGGGATGACACCCTTTGAAGCTTGGCATAAAAGGAAACTTGATGCTGAGCACCTTAGAGTTTTTGGATCCCCAGCCATGGCCCACATTCTGAAGAAGAAATGCAAAGCTATGGAACATCAGTCCAAGCCTTGCATCTTTGTAGGATATCTAGATGGTATTAAGGGATATCGCCTTCTAGATCTAGTCACTCATGAGTTGTTCATCAAGATAAGTGTCCATTTTTAGGAGAGTCCTAGAGACTCAACACTTTACACTTCTTCTCCCTTAGCATATCTACTTCTTCATGATGATTCCTCATCAAATTTAGATCAGCCACAATAGGTTCTTGAGCCAGAGTCATCTTCTTCTTCTTTGAGTTCAGATAGCAAGGATAGTGATGCAGAGTCATCCACCTCTAGTTAGTTAGAGGATGAGGAGTTAACACCTAACTTGCCCACTTCTAGGCCACTTTGGGCCAGATAGACACTTAAAAGTGTTGGCACTTGGGTAGGAGATCTCATAGATGACAGACATACTAGGGGGGGTTTTCAGAGAGATCCACATGCCTTCTTTGCTTCAGTTTTGAATCCACAGAATTTTTGAGAGGCATCAGAGGTACCTGAGTGGGATAGTGCTATGGAGGAAGAATATTCTTCCTTAATCAAAAATCACACTTGGGATTTGAATTCACTTCCTAAGGGAAGAAAGATGGTTCAATGTAGGTGGTATATCAAACCAAGTTTGTAGCAGATGGGTCAGTTGATAAGTATAAGGCACGATTGGTCACCAAGGGTTTCTTATAGGTGGCAGGCATTGACTACTCAGAGACCTTTACACCCATTGCAAAGATGACTTCTATTTGACTCACCTTGGCTATTGCCATAACACATGGTTGGGATGTGCATCAGATGGATGTGAAGAGTGCCTTTCTTCATGGAGACCTAGAGGAGGAGATCTACATGGAGTAGTTGCTAGGATTTGTTCAAGATTCTTCCTTAGTATACAGACTTAATAAATCTATCTATGGCCTCAAATAAGCCCCTCGAGCTTGGTATTACAAGATGGATTCCTTCCTTCTCATAGTGGGTTTCACTAGGTGCCATTCTAATCCTAATGTCTACTTCTTGCGGTAAGATGATTTGCTCTTGATTTTGGTTCTATATGTTGATGACCTTTTGATCACCAAGCGTTCTTCATCGGCTATTGCAGTGGTGAAGGCATCTCTTCAAGATATATTTGACATGATAGACTTGGGTTTGTTGCACTACTTCATTGGCATCGAGATCTCACAGTCAGATTCAGGGATTTCTCTTACACAACCTAAGTATGCTCTTGACTTATTGGCTCAGTTTCACATGGTTGATTGCAAGCCATCTTTGACTCCCTTTCTATCAGGAGTCAAGCTTGAGGATGATTGTTCTTCACCATTGGTTGATGCCACTTGGTATCGACAACTTGTTGGTAGTCTCATCTACTTGACTCACATTAGGCTTGACATATCATATACAATGTGACTTGTCTCTAGATTCATGCAGGAACCTCATGAGCTGCATTGGAAAGGAGCTAAGAGGATATTGCACTACATACAGGGTTCACATAGATATGGGATTCATTACAGATTTGGCATAGAGGTTGACTTGGTTGGATATACAGATTCAGACTAGGCTGGTGATTCACAAACTTGCAAGTCCACTTTTAGTTATAGTTTCTCTAGGTTCTGGTCCTATCAGTTGGTCTAGCAAGAAGTAGAATGTTATTGCTATATCATCCATAGAGGCAGAGTACAGGGGAGCTATTAATGCAGCTACTGAGGCTATTTGGCTTTAGGGGATTCTTTCTGAGTTTGGCATTTCTATCACGCAACCCACCATCATTTATTATGACAACAAGAATACCATTCAAATTTGTAGGAATCTCGTTTAGCACTAGCAGACCAAGCACATAGAGATTCACATTCATTTCATTCGAAATCTTATTCATAGTTAGGTCATTGACTTGATATTTTACCAGTCTTTAGAGTAGGTTGTAGACATCTTCACTAAACCTTTCACTGAGAGCAAGTTCATTCATCTACGAGCTCTTATTGGGGTGCGGTCTACATCTACAGAAACATCATCTTTAGGGGGGGCCTTCTAGCCTCTTCTTTTCTTTTATGTCTCTCTTTTTGGGGGGAGGTTTTTCCTATGGGTTTTCTCCTTTTCTCTATCTTATGGGAGATTGCATTTGTACATGGGTACCTCATCAAGCCTAGTTTCTGGGACCCATTTTATATTTCCACACTGGCCACCTAAGCTGTGCTTATGGAGGGGTATTAGTGTAGGTTTTTATTTTTCCCTTTTTTTTAATTAGGGAAATTGTATTTCTTGTGCATACATGGAGTTTTCCTACATTTGTGGGATAGGCTAGCTTATATGGAGGTGTGTGTCATAGATGTGTCATAGGTGTCATAAGTAACTCCCTTGATGGGAGTTACTTCTCTATTCTTAGCACCTTGTCACCACCTTTCATGGAGGAGTTACAGTCTATTCTTGGGGTGCCTTGTCCACCTTTTGTGGAGGAGTTACGTACTCTCCTATTTGTAGTCCTCACTTTAGACATCTCATGTTAATCAGATTTTGGTTTTCTCCATTTTGTCTTGTGCAATTTATCTTATTGTCTTAATTTTAAATTGCTTTAGCATCTATGTGGTGTGCACTTGCTTCAACTTGTGTGATCACGTCTCCATTGCACTCACATTATCCATATTTTGGCAACAAATCCGATAGTTACTAGAATAAGGGAGAGTTATTGTATGTTTTTCAAATGGTAGTATGTGTGGGTTTCAAGATGTGATAGTTTTAGTTTGAGGTTTCCATCAATGACAAAGGGGAGATTGTTGGAAATATTGTCATTGATGTCAAAGGTCTTGCATTATTAGTGATAAAGGCCCCAAAACATTTAATGGTGTTTTTAATATTCATATATTGGCTAATGTGTGTTGATATTTGTTTAATATTAACAAATATATTTTTGGTTGCATAAAAGTCAAAAGAGGGCCCATGGAGAATTCAAAGAGTCATTGGGTAAAGACAAAAGAGGAATGTAATGCATTTTCCCATGAAGAGTCATTTTGAATAATTTCAAGAGTTACCAAGTGAAGACAAAAGAGGGTATGGTGCATTTTTCCATGAAGAGTCACCTTAAGGAATTTGAAAGGTCATCAAGATAAAGATAAAAGAGGAAAGGACACATTTTATTATGAAGGGTCACCATGTGACTTTTCAAATTCAAGGATATGAAGGGTCATGCAAGTTTGGCACCATTTTCCATGAGGATTGAAGGGTCACAAATGGTGAATGCCAAAGGTCATTTGGAAAGCTATAAATAAATGCTTAAGAATCCATTTGTAATATACAAGAGATTACATGGTTTCATAATTGTTTTATAGAAAAAAAGATGAGAGAAAAGTAGGAGATTAGAGCTCTATCATTTGTTGAGTAAGCAACATTGACAGATAGTTGTGTTTTATACATAAGAAGGGTTGGTGCTCCTATGAGTTGGTGCTCACAAATATTTTCAAGGGGTTGGTGTTCTTGTGGGTTGGTGCTCACAAATAGTTGTTGTGTTGATGATTTTCAAAATGGTTGGTGTTCCTACAAGTTGGTGATTGAAAAATTTGTAATTTGAGTTAGTGCCCATTCATATACTTGAGATTGTTCTCTATGGTTTTTCCCACTTTGGGTTTCCACATAAAAATATGGTGTCTCTCTTTTGTTTGGTGCATGTTATTTTTTTTATTTTTATTGCATATCTTGAATGTGTGATTAAGTGGTTAAATAAAATAAATCAGATTAAGTAAAAGATGTATAATATACTAATTCACCCCCCCTCTTAGTATATTTCATGCTTAACAAATAATAGATATAATTTGTTTATTATCGACCTCAATGCATCATTTTGATTGTTATCACCCAAATTTACACCCTTGGAAGGTATTTTAAGCCTTCAAAATTTGGTATCACATGGGTATAATCCTAGGTTGTGGGCGGCCTAATGTCGGATTGAGTTTATAGGTTAAAGGGCTAGCTCCCTTGATGTATCACTTAGGCTCATACACTACTCTACCAACTTGATAGAAAAATAGAGAGAAAATATATTCTAATAGAGGTGATAAAACAAATAATTTTTACCACTACCAACTAGTTGTAAGTGCACATTAACCAAGAGACTAACATGAAACAAACACTACTCCTAATTTACCTCTCTACATTAGTGCTTCATTGTGGAGGAAGTGAAAGATGTTTGAGATAGGAGGTCTAGTAAAGAGGTCATGAAATCACACTCATGAATATAAAACTCACTCAACCTTCACACCTCACTTAGACACTTCAAAATACCTAAAAAAAAGTTTCAAACTGAATATGAATGCAAGAAAAAAATAAACATGCCAAGAAAGGTAGGCTAATTACTTGTCAAGATCAACTAGTCATGCACAAACATTGAAACCAATGAAAATACAAGGTAAAACCATAATTTACTCATTTATCAAAGGCTTGAAAATGGGTAGGTCTTTAACATACCAAGGTGGAGGATACAAACATATCCTATCAAGGCTAAATATATAGATAAATGTGAGAGAAGAAGAGAGAAGGACATAGGATAGGAAGATTACCAAGTGTCTCTCAAGAGAGTTAAAAACAAGAATGATTTATGAAAAAATCCCATTAGGACCTTAATTCCATGTTTTAATCTTATACATATGTATCTTCATCCAATTCGTGTGGAGTCTTCATCTTGTTTGACATCTTGTACTTGTTCCTCAAAACTACCCCTTTCCTTAACCTAGAATGAGACAAGTGTCACTCTTGACCATAAATTCCTCTTGATTTTATACCTTAATATACTCTTTGACACCTTTCATCTTATTAAAATCTCTCAAAACTTACATTTCAATGGCAATCATCAAGTAACTCCTTAGGTGTCTTAAAACCCCTTAGCCTTGTCATGCCTCAACTTGCTTTCAAGTGTAAAATATTGAATTCATATTCACGAAGGAAAAATTTATCCATTATAGGAATTTTTATATAATATTATACCTTATAAAACTCATTTTTAGGTCTCAAACACTCACCAAGACTTCATTTTGCTCTAAAATCTCTCATTAGGTCTCAAATCCTTATAGCCCTAAAAAATAGGTAAATATCCTTATGTAAGATAGTTTACAGAGGATATTGGAAAAATAAATAAATATTTGAAGAATTATTATCCCATTACACATAAATTTTAAATTTTAGGACTTGAAACCAAGTGGAAGTATAGTTGTTCTACTATTATCTCTCTCCAGTTAGGTCTCCATTAGGCCTTCATGCCTAGAAAACTAAGTCTATATGCAAACCTATACCACACATGTGAAACCAAAAAAAAGTGTGTGATTAAATTTTAGGACCATTTGGCCATGATTCATACTAAATTTTGGGTTTTATGACCTTGTGTAGGTAGGCAAACCAAGAAATGGCCAAGAAACTAACCCTTTCTCCAACCTATTTTAGATTGCCTCTAAAAACTAGATTTGTTTGAGAATTTTCAGGGTGGATCGTACACATTTTTTTTATTTTTATAGGTATAATACAACCCAATTAATCCTATATAATATTTTAAAACTATTCATGATCTTTTATACCCTATTTGGAGCTCAAAACCTTGCAAAACCATGGCATTTAATGAATATATATAGTTACATATACAAAAATTTTAATGTTGAGAACCTAACTAAATTTAGGAATGAATTTAAAGTGTTTTTAAGGGTAATCCAATGATTTTAAGTTTTTCAATAGATCAATCTCTCCCATCAAATCAAAACTAGTCCTAGAGGCAGCCTATGAGTGCCTTACACTCTTAGCAATGATTCATAAAGGAAATGTCACTAACTTGAGAAATAGTGCCTTAATTTTTGAGTTTATAGACCCTAATAATTAAACCTAATATATTTTGACACCATGTATCTTGTCTTGGGATATCTGAGCAAAAGGTCATGCCTCTCAGGCTAGGCAAGCTGAGCTTGGTGAGGTCTAGAAAGAGAATATTGTGCTTAAGAGCCTTCTTAATGTTGTTTTCTACTAAAAATAACTAAAAAGGGTTTTAAAAACTACCTATGAGGTTATATAATGTATATCACATCATATTGATACCTCAAATGACCTAGAACATGCTTTGCTCACACATGAGGGCTTATTGGCAGCCTGAACCAATTTACCCAAGAGGTTTGTTCTAGTCATTTCTTCCTCAAACCTCACTATAACATTGGTGTAATAACTCATATAAAGTTTAAATGAAATATTTATAACCTTATTATGGTATATTAGTTCTAATCATCTTTACAAACCCTTTTCTTCACAGTTTACACAAATAGGCCTAACTATGTGTGCCAAGAGTCTCTTGGCGATAGGTGTATGTTTGATTATGTGACTGAGTATTGGACTCTGAAATCACATTTTTTTAATTTATTTTTACCTCTTAAAATTATGAGACCCTACAATAATCTCACTACAATCCATGCTAATCATTCAAACTTCATTCTACCATAAATGTCATCTTCCCTCTCAAGACTATCCAAGAAATGACTGTATGTGAAAATTTATGACAAGACTCTATTATTGCATGATATTATTCCCTTGGAACCCAATTTATCCTTATTAATAATGTGTTAATTATCTCTTCTTTATCTATGAATTTTTTTAAATAACTTGTTTATGTAAATGGTGTTAATCAACTTGTTTATTCATTGCCTTAATGCATATAGTCCATTTCCAACGTCTATCCTTCTCATGACTAATTGCGTATTATTTTCATCCCAAGTTAAAAAATTTGGTATTATAGGTAAATAATATGAGTTTTTATTCATTATATTTCCAATTTTACACAAAAAGCTTTAACTTCAAGCTCACTTATACATGATTTTCCTTTAGATCATAGACTAACACAAGGTTGTAAGTCTATGTAGACTAAGAGCTACCTTTTCCCTCAGTACTAAAGGTTATAAAACTTCATATAATGTTTCAATGAAGTTTATATCATCTCCATTTTTTATTTATTCTCCCATATCATCTTCATAAAACAAACCTTCATCACAAAGTATACACATAGGACTGTGTAGTTTGTAGGCTTGGTCCTACTTGGTCTAATCAAACTTACCAACGTCTTGACATTATAATTATTGACCTTAAGTAACATGTGAAGATTTCATATTATAATTATAATATAAATCAAATATGACTTTATTTCCTTTTAAACCTTCTTTCCTAACAAAACAAAGTATGTAACTTCAAATGACAAGGCAAGCCTTTAAAATGTCAATTTGACTGTGTTTCATACAAGTGTCTTAGGTATTGTATATTGATAAGGTCTTGAATAAGTCTTGGATATTTCCAAATGTATTTATCGTATATATAATATATTTATATGATCACTAATATATTCAAATTCAAACTCTTAGTGTATATTTCAACAATCTCTCATAAGATGCAGACCTATAGGTCTGCATTTCTTCATATTTTAGGCCTTCATAAGGTAATAAAATGATCTAAACAACATTTAAAAAATTAATATAATTATTTATTATAATTATTAATAAGTTTTCACCTCCAAAAAACTTTGACCAGGTAGGACTAGATCTTCTCAAATGACTTTTATGCAAACAGTCACATTTATAATCCAAAAACAAGGCTATGCATTCTATTTGGAGAGAGTGGTCTTAGAATGAGCATGGATAATAATTTATGGAGTTATAATTGAATTTAAAATAGTTATTTTTTTTTGAGAGACCCTCATTCCATTCCTTCAAGTGTTAAAAACTATGAAATAAACAAGAAATCATGGCAACCACCTTTGTAAACTATGTAAAAATGGAGTTTTCTTTCCATTTTAATCCCAAACATGCGAAATGGGACTTTGAGAAACATGAAATATGTATATATAGACCATATAGACCTTATAAAATTTCTATTATTCATACAAATATTATTAAACTATCATTTTAAAGAGATAAATTGAGCCTATGGTATTGACTAGCTTTTTCAGACTACCCTGCCTTCTTAACAATTGTTCATAAAGGAGATGGGATAGATCTTAAAACCAATGAAAAAAATTAAAATATAATTAGGACCCATTATTGGAAAATTTTCATTTCAAATCCAAATTCCAATCCCTAAACTAAAAAATTTTCATGTCCTAGTTGTCCTTGGTCCTTGGATGATGTGTTTGGTCATCAAGATGTCTTTGATTGTCATATAAAAGGAACAAGTTTCAATGTCTCATCATCGTCTTGTCTCAGTTTTAAATTGTCATGAGATTTTATTACATAATTTAGTGTATGAAATTTAAGGATATGATTATAATATTTTAAGTATGGTCAAAATATATATGTCTATTTAAAACCTTTTAGGAGGCTCTAATATGCTTTTTATGGCATTTAGTGACAAATCTCCTTTGAGAAGATATGTATTTCACCTAAAAAAGAGGTTTTTGAGCCTTTAAATGATAAATTTAGAGTAAAAAAACCACTAAATCATCCAAAATACTTTAAATTACCTTCATATTTATGTCATTACATTAACTCATAAGTTTCATACTTTAAAATTATTTCTTCATGCAAGTCTATGCATAATTTTTCTCTCTAAAGGCTCCCACATGAAAAATTTCCCCCTATTTTGATGTAAAAATACATAATATTTTAATTAATAATATTTTTGACTCGTGTCCTTCCTTAATTTTCCCGAAATTGATGGTTCAAGGCTTTAAGTTTGGAGAATATGCAAAAGAAAGGCTATTTTTATGAGTTTTCATGTAGGAGCACATATTTATATGACCTTTTCCATATATAAGACCAAAATAGATTGAACATGAAGTAATTATAGATTTATATAATATATTAAAGGCAAAAGGATCTAAAATAGGCTCAAAACCACTTCTCTTTTTCTACCTAGTTCCTTTGCACATCAAGAGAGCCCTTCAAGTTTGAAGATGGTACAACAATGAGAAAGAAAATCAAGATATAGAATTTTGGGTAGAGAAATGGGTCTAAGAGAGCTTCCATATTTTTTATTTGGTTCTCAATTTGGTTATATATCCTTCATTAACCATCCTTAACAAGCTAATACACTCACTATGCCTTCTTCATTCAAAGAAACAACTGATTTTCTTAGATTTCTCCTCTTTTAAACATCATGATAAAAAAAATGGAAGTTTATAGAGCCTTTAAGGAGTATTAAATACCTCATCATGATATTATTGAGCTTATTTACACACGTGTGAGGTCATATGGATCTCAATAAGACAAATGAATGTAAATTTTGTAGTCTGGTAGTTGGAAAGATTGTACGATTCAGAGGTTGATCCATGGAGTTAAAGATTCTTTATGAAATGGTTTGTAGGTATCCTTCATTTACATGTATTATTATTTAAATATTATAAAAATTTCCTAAAATATCCATATCAAATAAGCATCAATTTGATCTCAATATCTTCATGGCATCTCAGTTTAGTAAAAATTAAGAAAACTTAGCATTTATTAAGGTTTTTGATAAATCCTAGGTTTCCATTTTAGCACCATATGCTTGTTCAAAGGCCTCCAAACTAATATATATTATTGAGGGTATGATTATTATTTATTAATACCCTTAAATATGGTTTTTAAATACACTTAACATGATCATTTCACCTCCCTCTTATGTCATCTAATCTCATAGTCTTCTCACTGCCATTCAACATTGTAAAAGCTCCATCTCCATCTCCATTCTCTTTCCCATCATCCATTAACCTATCAATAATTATCCAATAACGTTCACCTCATTGTTACACTTCCAAATAATATTCAAGGATGATGTAAATAATTATGGTCATGAGGGTGTGATTATACTACCCTACACAGTGCTAAACAATGACGAACATCCACCTAAAACCAAGACAAATTCATTCAATGATGTGCTTTATGAAAGTACTATATTGAAGAGACTAGAAAACATGGATATATAAATTAAATAAGGTTTAACTAGATATTAATTTATTTTAAGGAATAATAGGTTCATCAATAATCTTTTGACCTTCTTAAGGTCTCTTTCTAACAGTCCATATAAGCTGCATTGATCACCCACATCCATGCTAAAGGAGATGAACCAAATGCAATATAGAAGGAAATATGAGACCTTAATGGAAATATTGAAGTGTATAGATAATTTAAAACTAATAATTTTCACTATTATTCTTCCATGATATTATTGACAAGATTATTAAGTTGATCTACAACGAAGTTTCTAAGAGGAAGATCACCTACAATCATATCTTTAAGCATACATAGTTATAAACCAAGAAGTGGGTAGAGAAATGTGATGTATTTCAAGAGAGTTTGAGATTAAAATGTGGTTATGTAACTTATATGAATAGTTTCATTAATTAATTATAGGTTCATAATCCATATCCTAGACTCTCTCCTAGCATCCCATTTGACATAGTCCATACAATGACCAAATTCTCATACATAGTCAAGTATATGATGTAAAAGCCTATTTTTGAAAGGGTAGAGTAATGAATATGGAGGTAAAAAGTATGATAAAGTAATTCAAATAAAAATTGTCTAAAATCAAGACAATTTTAAGGATAAAACTCATATTTGAACATATTTTCATATGAAATTCCATCTATGGTAGTGTTTAAAGAATTTTGAAGTATATGTATCTTTGATCAAATTAATGGATGATAAAGTGTTGTTCCATATTTAAGATCAATGGGGTTTATAAACATGTTTTAGAATGAATTAATATGGTTATTAATGACAAAAAATTAAGTTAAATAGTCATTCACCTCATGAAACATCACCTACAACATTCTTTGGACAAACCTATCTCTAAGATTGTGAAGAAGATGGGAGCATAATAGTCTATGGATTTCCATGATCAAATAGAAGTTTCATATAATAATGGAAATGTATAATAGGTCATGGTATATAAAATATTAATCCAATAATTTTTTTATCCAAGATCAACCTTGAAATGACCACCTATATTAATAGTCAAAACTCAGTCAACCTCGATAGGATAACCTACACTTTTTGAGTACTATACTATGCAAATAGGGTAAGATGTAGAATAAATTTTTTGGAAATGACATATTAATGATGGTTTAAACATGTATAAAACCTCAATAATATTTAAATGTCTGTTAACAGCCTAATAAACATGTGAATAAACCTAAAATCATGAAAACATAGTCAAATAAGCCACTAAGTGCACTTATTCTTAAAGAACCCTCATTTATAATGAATGAAGAAGGATTTTTAGTATGTTAAGAAAAGTTTTTTAGTGAGTATTTTTTAAAAAATTACCTAACACATATATATTAATCATATAAAATTTTAAAAACATTAAATGATCAAATAATGATTTGACTCTCTTTATAAAATAGGGGGTTTTAAGGAAAAAGTGTAGAAACTAAAGTACAAGGCAGTTTAATATGATTCTAATAATTGGAGATTATTTTTTATAACTATTATAAATCATAAAATCATAATATGATAAAAAATAGGCCTATAAATAACTTTGTGAACTTCTTCTAATCAGCTAGTCTGTAGATGTGAATGCCAAGGTGACTAGTTAACTAGTTTAACCACTTTGCAGATGTTGCTTGCCTAGGAGAACCTATTTAATGATGTGAAGAATTTATTCATGTATAAAAATAAATATATTTGTAAGTTTTCAAAGTTTAATTCAGGTTATTATGTCCATAAAGTATAAGTAATTAGGCTATTAGGCCTAATTGGCCTAGTAGACCTATTTGGTCAATTAAGTAAAGTGGAAGATGGCATAAAAGATTGTTAAAAGTGTTAAATAAAGTGATAATCAAGGAATAAATAATACTCATGACACATAAATATTATTAAATTTCCAACCATGTGCATAGATGGTCTTTAAGTGGCAAATTCCATACACAACTAGTCTTAAGTGTTAATGAATGAGTTGACTGATCTTACGTGACAATCACTCTAAATAATTTGTCCTTAACTAAAAACCAAGAAATATTCCATAGTATTCATGTAGGAAAGATTAATTCACTTAAATTTTTGTTATTTTAAATGAAGGATAAGTAGCTATATGCCTATGATGGCCCACCACCTTATTTTCAATGCCAAAAACCTCATTCAAGGAGCATGCAAGAGCACTAAACATAGAGAGATGTCTTGAGGACTATTGGTAAAAATTTATAACTAAATTAATGTTGATTTATTTTCATTGATGACTTATAATTTTTTCCTTTATTTAAATATCTCCTCTTATCTTCTTTTCATCTTCTATATATTCAGGATTTTATGTCTTATTTCAAGATCCCTCTCTTGGGCATGAGGAAACTCTGCCAAGATTGAACTTTGTAACCTATTGAATTAATAAATAAACTATTTCATAAATCTATTACTATATTATAATGTTTTTATACTTGTTTTATATGTGTAAAAGTGTTACAAATCTTCCCTTGACATGTCATTGTCATACCTATATGTTGATTAGTTGTCTTATGTAGGTTGTATAAAGTGTCAAAAGTTTGATGGTCATGCTTGAGGTGTTATCTAGTTAAAAGTGTTTCAATAGAAGCCTCTCATCCTTCACCTCCAATTAATATTCATCCATCAAGACCTTCATATGAAACATTGTTTCTTAGGAGCTTTGGAGATAATGCTTCAGTCTATTTTTGATTCATTAGTATTGTTATGAGTACAAATATGAGTGGATGAACCAAACATATAGGTGAATCACCATTACTAGAATAGGATTTCCCTTTCAGTTATATTTCTAACTCTTTTCACCCCCAAAGAAAATTAGGTTTTAGTAAACTAAGAAAGGTTGATATATAAGAGGAGATAGCCTCATAATCTATAGGTTTGGTGTAAGTCACAGGTATCCTAAAACTTGTAGACCAATATAATATTAGTCCAAGTTTGAAGGAGATCTGAAAAATATACTTTAGTAAGGTGAAACTTGGGTTGTTAACACCCCCTCCTTTAGAATAAAGGTTAGACCCTGAATCTCTCTCTCCTAGCCATACAATCCACATGAAACTTGACTTTATGATCTTGTGAAGAGAGTGATTGAGGTTATGAAGCAACTTATACATTTTATGACCTGAAAATTCATTTCAATCATGAATCTAACCCATGGGATCTAAGGAAACACTTATAAACTATTTTAACCTAAAATCAAGTTCATTAAGTCCATACAAGTGAGTGAAACTCCCTCTTAAGCATTGGATTTCAAGAAATTAATCACTTTCTGCCATCCTAACATATATAGAAGTTATGTAAATCTTTAAAGAATTCTTAAAATGTATTTTTATAGGTGATTTATCTTGGTCATCTTTGATACACATTTGAGTTATCCAAAAACATCATGTTCTTCAGTAAACTTTACCTTAAAGTTTGCAAAAGAACCTTAACCTCTCTAGATGAACATGAAATGTTTATACTAGTTGATTAAATGTTAAAGTGACTTGAGTATTAACCTAAGAACCTATGACACATTTTGATCAAGTCTCATTACACTTTGACATCTAACCTAGTATAATGTAAAGACAAACTATTACCTTAATTATTTCAAATTAACCTTAAACTTTACAAATAAGGATTTAAAAAGGTTATTTGATGACCTAATAAGGAATGACAAATATATTAATAGGGATAATAAGACATGAAAATAAATTTTTTACTATATGGGTTGACATTTTGAAATTGGGGGTCAAAATTGGTCAACAAATTGGTGATTCATATGGGTAACATGCCTACAATGCCTACTAGACCAGTAGCCTTGTCCTTCCATTGGGAAATGGAGTCACTTAGACTCAACCTCAAATTTGATCAGACCTTGACTAGGATAAACTAAAATAATTTGAGTGCCAAACACACATAAAACAAGGACAACACAAAAACATATGAAATAAGACACACAGATGTGTTACCTAAGCACTTAGGGAACAAAACAAACAAGAAAAAAACTAATATATACAACCAACTTGAAAATAACTTCTCATCCTAGATCAAGGGGAAAGTTTTTGAGATCTTTGGATCCATGAGATGAAGAGTAGTATGAGTCAAGCTACCTCTTGAGCCTTAGTATTGTTTTCTTCATCCTCATGTTTATTTCCAATCTTATTAGTATTCTCTCAAGTGAAATGACAACAAAAAACCAATCACCTATGAATATTAACTCATCTTCTACTTCAAGATCCACTCCATATTGATTTTTAGCTAGAATGTCATCCAATGATGCACCATCTAAGCATGTTTATTGAGCCTTCATGACATATTGAGTGTCCTCATGTTTCTCATCATATATTACAAGCTCATCAACCTCTTCAATGAGTTTTGCATATTCAATCCAAGTTGCACTATGTTCTTCAATGGGTGTATCTTCACTAACATATTCATGTTCATCCTCTCCAATATAAAGTATACATTTGAAAAGAGATTCAATCTTTTGAATAGAATCAATGTAATATTATTAATCATATCTTATCTCTTCTCTTTGATCAATCTAAATTAGGGCAACCTGAATAACATCTTCATCTTTCTCCTTAAGAGCTATAGGGATATTAAGAACTTCAAACTTCTATATGAAATTATGATGTGATTGGGAGTCAACCTATTCAAGTTCAAGTTCTTATTCATTGAGAACCTTTTCAACTTCATTCATGACTTCATCTTGTTGCTATAGAGAACCTTCAACATCAATACTAGATACAAGCTCAATAAGATTAGATGTAAATAGATCTCATTTTTTAGGCATACTATCAAGACTGTATTCTATAACTTCATGTTAGAAAACTAAATTGCCTCTTTATTCCATAAGAGAAGTACAAATGAATATTTATTCCTCATACACAATTGAATCATCTTCATCATTTCTAACCATGTCTTGATCTTATTCATTTTCCTCCCATAGGATAGGTTTTTCCTCAAGAAGGGAGATGGTGGGAGGGTGATGAATGTGTTCATGAGTTTGAGAGGGAGTATTATCCAGATAGGTTTCTCATGAATAGGCTTGGGGATTGAGGGAGAATTATTGAAAATTGAAGTCTTTGGAATGGAAGATTCTTGTAGAAACTCTTGAAGGGAAATCAAATTTAGAGTTTTAATAAATGCTTCACTCTTATCAACAAACACCTCATCCTTCTCATAGTCTTCTTGAGGTTCTTCAATAACTACAAATTTATCTTCAACCTTATCAACTATTACCTCCCTATTATCCTGAATTCCTTCTTGGATAGACCTTCAAGATGGAAAAGCTTGAGGTTCTTAAAGAAGGTAAAATGGGGCTTAAATAGGCATAAGGTCTTCTTTGATTTCAATCTCTTGATCTAGGCATAATTACTCATGTTTATCCAAAGACTTAACTAATTGGTTGCAAGTTGGGACTTTAAAAGTAGTAGTTTCTATTAGATATCATATTGGCTCTCTTGTAGGATCTATTTAAGGATTGTCAATGAATTCATGAGAATATGGAGCATAGGAAGGATGATAAGGAACACAAGGGGGATCATGACACATCTAATCCAACTCTCTATATTGCCTCTCCCAAGTTTCCATCTTCTCTAATATAAATGCACAAAAATCATTCCTCTCTAGTGGATCATTAGATATAGTTGAAAACATACCATTCACTTCCTTATATTAAGAATATAAATAAACACTTTTTGTAGATTCTAGTATCTTGATCTTCATTTCATCCATTCCATATATAAAATATTGGGAAGCTAGTGGAAGAGGGGGAGGAGGATAACATGGTTGAAGACAAGGCTATTTTTATGCATCACCATATGCATATGGGGATGATGCAGGCTGATAATAAGACTGATATGACTCACAAGGAGGATAAAAGTGATGATCTTGGTAGTAAGGAAGGTAATAAGGTTCATAATGCTATTGAGGTATGTAGTTGAGATCATAATGAGGTTGATAAGGAGTACTATAGGATTGATATGAATCATCATAATACTAGTAAGGTTCATTGTTGGACTGATAAGGTTCATTATAGAGCTAATAAGGAGTACCATAGGGTTGAGATGCCTCATCATCATGCATGAAATTGAAATTTACATCAAACTCATCCATATCAACCTCATCAAGATAGTGAATTGAAAACATAACTTACTTTGAACAAATGCCTAGTTTGATAGAACCAGGTGATTGAGCTCAAAGTTACCATTGATGTTTTGGATGCCTTCAAAGGATGATATGTAGAAGGATAAAACCAACTATCCTTCAACTAGTTTTGACATTAGTCTCACTATGCATGCCAAAACTATTATCACCCATATTTGTACCCTTGGAAGGTAGTTCAAACCTTTAAAATTTGGGATAGCATGAAGACAATCCTAGGTTGTGGGTGGCCTAATTTTGGATTGAATATTTATGTTGAATGGATAGCTACCTTGATGTATCACTTAGGGTCATTCACTAGTCTACCAAATTTCTATTAAATGATAAATATAACATATTCTAATGAAGCTGATGCACCAAATAGTTTTTACCATTACCAACTAGCTACAAGTGCACATCAACCTAGAGACTAACCTAAAATAGACACTACTCCTAATTTACCTCTCTACATCAGTAATTCATTATGGAGGAAGTGAAAGATATTTGGGCTAAGAGGAATATTAAAGAGGTCATGAAATCACATTAATTCATATACAACTCACTCAACATTCACACCTCACTTATACACTTCACAAGACCTCCAAATAAGTTTCAAACTAAATATTAATGTAAGAAAAGGACAAACATGCAAAAGAAGCCAAATTAATCACTTTTCAAGATCAACTAGTCATGCACACACATTGAAATCAATCAAAGGAGGAGGTAAAACCAAAATTTTCTCATTAATCAAAGGATTTAAAATGGGTAAGCCTTCACCATACCTAGGTGGAGATATAGAAATAACCTATCAAGGGTGAATATATAGATAAATGTGGGAGAAGAAGAGAGAAGGGAATATGAGAAGAAGATTACCAAGTGTCTCTCAAGAGAGTTACAAAAAATAATGAGTTATGAAACAATCAAATTATGTCCTTAGTGCCATGTTTTACTATTTTATAGATGTATCTTCATCCAAATGGTATGGAGTCTTCATCTTGCTTGACATCTTGTAATCATTCTTCAAAACTACCCTTTTCCTTCACTTAAAATGGGATAATCATCACTCTTGACCATAAATTCATCTTATCTCTATCTCTTAATCTAATATTTGACAAATTTCATCTTATTATGAGCTCTCTAAACTAAAATTTTAGTGGCAATCATCAATTAACTCCTTAGGTGTCTTGAAACCCCTTAGCTTAGTCATGCCTCACCTTGCTTACAAGTGTCAAAACTTGAATTCATCATCATTGAGTAAATATTTATAAATTAAATGAATAATAATATCATATAATACCTAAAACAACTCTTTTGGATGTCTCAAACACTCATCAAGACTTTGTTTTTTCACCAAAAGGTCTCATTAGGTCTCAAATCCTTATAACCCTAAAAATAGGTAAAGCTCCTTATGTAGGATAGTGTATGGATGATATTTTAAAAATAAATAAATATTTGAGGACCCATTATAACTTTACATCTCCATGTCAAATATTAGGACCTAAAACTAATTAGAAGTACACTTTTTCTATTATTCTCTCTCTCTAATTAAGTCTCCATTAGGCCTCCATGCCTAGAAGACTAATTTTATGATCCAAACATATCCCACATATTATAAAAAAAAAAAATTATATGATTAAATTTTAGGACCATGTGACCATGATTCATACCAAATTTGGGCTTATGAAACCTTGTGCAAGTAGCTAAACCAAGAAATGTCCAAGAAACTAGTCCTTTCTTAAGCCTATTTCAAACTGCATCTAAACACTATATTAGTTTGAGTATTTTCATGTTTGATTGTAAATATTTTTGGAATTGGAGAGGTATAATACAAAATAATTCATCTTCTCCAATATTTTTCAATTGTTTATGATCTTTTATACCATGTTTGGATCTCAAATCCTTGTAAAACCATGGCATTTAATGAATTCATATAGTTGCAAATACAATCAATTATCATTGTTGAGAACCTACATAAAGTGAGGAATGAATTTTATTATTTTGAAAGGTAAATAAAATGTTTTTAAGGAGCTTAAGATATCAATCTCTCATTGGGTCAAAATTGGTGCTCTAAGAAACCTATGAATGCCTTGCACTCTTAGCAATGATTCATAAAGGAGAGGTCACTAAATTAAGAACTAATGCCTAAATTTTTAGGTAATATACCCCTATAATTACCCATAATATATTTATACACCATGAAAATTTTCCTAGGATATCTAAGTAAAAGTTGGTGCCTCTTGAGCTAGGCAGGCTGAGCTTGGTGAGGTCTAGAAAGCGAATCTTGTGCTTAAGATCATTATTAATGTTGTTTTATACTTAGAATACTTAAAAATGGTTTGAAACACCCCATATGAGGTTATATAATTAATATTTTATCATATTTATCTGTCAAATGTCATAGAATAGGCTTTGCTCACACATGATGGTTTATTGGAAACCTGAACCAATTTATCCTAGAGGTTTGTTCTATTCATTTCTTCCTCTAGCCTCACTGTGACAGGAGTGTAAGAAATCATATAAATTTTCCATGAAATATTTATAACCATATTATGGTCTCTAATTTCTCAATGCATCTTTACAAACCCTTCTCTTCATAGTTTACATACATATTCTTGACTGTCTATGCAAAGAATCTCTTAGTTGTAGGTGTATGTTTGACTATGTGACTAAGTATTGGAATCTAAAATCACATTTTATAAATTTATTTTGACCTCTTCAAAATATTAGAGACTCCATTACTCTCACTAAAACCCCTATTAATACTTTAGACTTCATTCTACAACACAAATGTCATCTTCCTTCTCAAGACTGTCTAATAAATGACTATCTATGATAGTTTATGACAAGGCTAAAATAGTTGTTTAGAATAAGAAATCCAAGATTAGTGACTTTAGAGTGAAAACACATAGGTATTGAATCAATAAATCTAGAAGAGATCAAAAACTAAACATAATGTATTCAATACTGGAGATGAAGTTCATAGCTCTCATAGTTCTCAAAGCTGTCACAACTCAAAAATAAGAAACTCAATCAATCTAGACTCACTAAATGAAGAATACAAAGGGAGAGAAGTATTTATAGGTTGGAAAGATAATGAAACCCCACATTCTAGTGAATGTGGTATTAATCTTCCTAAATAACCTCTATATCCCTAAGCAAGCTAATGTAACCATGTAGCCAAAACCCATAGAAAAAAGGCATACACTAACATCCCCTATAAGCATAGCTTAGGTAGGTGATGATACAAAAAATGGGTCCTCAAAACAAGTCCTGATAAGGTACTCATGTATAATACAATCTCTCATAAATTAGAGAAAATGAAAAAATCTAGTGGGAAAAAACTCCCCTCCAAAAGAGAGAAAATAAGAAGAGGAGACTAAAAAACCCCCAAATGATGATGCTAAAGCAATTAGTACTCCAAGTACAGCTCGTAAGATGATGAAGGTTGATGATGAGATCCTCTTCTTGAAGACTATAGAAGCTCCATCTATATCGAGCAATGTTTTTTCAATTTCGTAAAGGAAAAACCCAATGTGTGTATTAAAATTCTACCCATTCCACAATGGAAGATGAAGGAAGTAGTAAGAAGATCTCTAAATGTGGTCCAAATCATATATGTGGCATAGGTATACCAATAATGTGCACAAAATTTTAAATTAATACCATTGAAGTGAATTAGTTATAAGAATGACATAAAACATTCACTAAAAGAATATGCATGTGAAGAGTGGAGCATGACTCACCAACTGAAGAAGGAAAGTCCATAAGAAGAGATGAGTCATTGATTCTCACAATAGGTGTACTCATATTGTAAAAAATGGAGTCCGTTGAAGTTTAAGTTTGTAATGGCTCTGAAAGAGTAATAATCTACACAAGAATGAAAGTAGAATTTTTAATAGGACAATTGAGGTCTAGTAGAATCTCATCTTGTTGTGAGGGATCGATAGAAGGAAGAGCACTATCCACCATTGATATGTCATCAAAGGAAACAAAGGTATAAGGTGAGAGTAAAAATGTCTCTAAAGAGATGATACGTAGTGGAGGAGGAGTGATGTAAGTCTCAACTAGATCTCTAAAAAGACTCTGAAGAGTGTTCCAAATAATGGAGTGACGCTTTATGTGTTCCATATGGCAATGAAGATCCATAGAAACATGAAGTAATAGAGTGGAAAAAACCTTGTCACAAGTAGTATCCCACTTATTGAACTGAATAGGATCAGTGGGAATAGGAATCTGACCATATATAAATGGAATACAATTCTTGTGTGTGAACAAGTATTCCATATAAGCATGACCTAAATCATAGTTATCCTTCCCAAGAAAGATCACTAGAGATGAAACAAATTTCCTCATCTAGAGTATTAGTGCATACTCTGGAGATGGACTTTAGAATATGCCAAAAATGAGTCCAATCAAATGAAAGTAATATGTGCACAAGTGATAATGCACACTCAAATAGACATTAGGCTCTACTGATAGTTCATCTAGAAATACAAGAGCAATCTATGCAAGTAGTCACTAAATGGGCATAATTAATAGTTATGAAAACTAAATGTGCAAATGAGAGAATATAAGGCCCACAAAAATCTCCCTAAGATAATCAACAATATCCACTCCTATATTTTTAATAATAAATAAGGCTCAAGGAATGAATAATCTATGATTATGATCGAGTATCAGTGCATGCTCTAAAGATAGGCATTGGAATTAATTAAAATGGGTCCACTTAAGTAAGAGGAATCAATGCACAAGTGAAAAAACATATCTCAATGAATGGATGTTAGACTCAGTTAACAATGTATCCATTAATATTAGCAATCAATTTAATATCCACTAAATTGGCACAAATGAAAACTACAAAAAAGTAAGCAAATTTCTCTAGAATGGACATCTGATCAACCCCCCCCCCCGCCCCCCCCAATATTTTATCACTTTATAAAGTAGTTTGTTTTACAATATGAATTGGCCTAATGCATGGGAAATATAGAAATAAACATTTGGGTGAGGTGAAATATGCCTTCCAACCATTTTTTGGAACCAAAATTTTTCCATGGACTTAAAAAATTCAACAGAAGTGAAAAAAAGTTTACCTAGTTGCCTCGGTATGCATGAAAGAAAGTGTGGCTTCCTCTTTAGGCAAAAAATATAGCTAGCAAGGCAAAAATAATGAATTTTCAGCTATGTGAAGAGGAAAAGGGAGAATATATATATATTTTTTCATATCTTCCCAAAAAAATTCAAAACTAGATCATTTGGAAAATACAAGTGCCAAAAAATTTAAAAAAATAAATTTCTCCCCAAAAAACAAATTTTTTATTTATTTTTTTCCTCCTCAAGGCTACTTTCAATGCCTCCTCCAAAACATAGCATAAAAGGAAATATTTTGATCTTACTTTTCTTCTATAGAAAAGGTCACCTAAGCTATCAAAAAAACTCTAACACAGTAGTACTGGGTGAAATCATATCCAATGAATAGGTAAGAAGAAAATGATGACACCAGGCCTAGAAACTCAATGCTGCCAAAGGATCTCTCTTTCACATGCCACTTATGCTATATCTAATGCATTGTATAAGATCTAATCTCTCTCCAATGCCTTTATCCTACTGGTTAAATCTAATATCTCAGCCACCTCTTTCAAATTCCAACACCACCTTTGGATTCAACACCTCACCTCAAATGCAAATGCAAACAACAAACTATGTTGATCTTAGATATCTCCATAGTGGAATAGATATTTTGAAACCTTCAATATAGAAAGCTAAAGATCAACATTGGATAAAAATAGAATGTTTCCAAAGGTTTTCCATGTGGAGAGAGGATCATGGGCATAATTTTCTTTGAGTCATATATCAGCTACATGAAGGAAGCCATAAAACAACTACAAATGGATACCGATCCAAATCTTAAACCATTCAAACAAACCAAAATAATGTAGATGACATTTTGAAGGTTAACTATATATATATATATATATATATATATATATATATATATATATATATATATATATATATATATACAAATTCCCTATAGGTGGTAGAGGAAACAAAACCATAGATAAACACCCATATCTACAAATTACCTCTGAACAAATTTCATTATAATACAAAATAACTTACTTAGGATTTCAATATTGAACAACAAAAAATAATGGTGTTCTATACAAGATACCCAAAGCTCTGATACCATAAAAGAGTTATCTAGAATTGGAAATCCAAGACTAATGACTGTAAAGTGAACACATACAACTGTTGAATCAATAAATATAGAAGAGAGTATAAACTAAACACAATGTATTTAATAATAGAGATGAACTACTTATACAAAGAGATGAAGTTCATAGCTCTCATAGATATTAAAGTTGTCACAGCTCACAAATAAGAAAATCAATCTAGGTTCACTAAATGAAGAATACAAAGGGAGATAGGTATTTATAGGCTGGATAGATAGTGAAACCCCACATTCTAGTGAATGTGATACTAATCTTCCTAAATAATCTCTAGAGCCCTAAGCAAGATAATGTAGTCATGTAGCCAAAACCCATAGGAAAAATGCCTACACCAACACATTATTACATGATATTCTACCCTTGGAACCCACTTGATCCTTATTCACAATGTGATCATTGTCTCTTCTTACTTTGTTTTCAAAGATGTTGTTTATTTCAATGGTGTTAATCAACTTGCTTGGTCATTGCTTTAGTGCATACAATCCATTTCTAAAGTCTATCCTTCTCATAACTAATTGCCTACGACTGTCATCATAAGTTGAACACTTTGGTGGTCTAGGTCATTACTATGAGGTTGTATTAATTATCTTTCTCATTTTACACAAACCTATTAAAGTTTAATATCACTTATACATGAGTTTCCTTTAGATTGTAGACTAGCACAGGCTTGTAAGTCTATATAGGTAGAGAGCTTATTTTCCATCACTTTTGAAGGGTATAAAAATTTAGATAATGTTACAATTAAGTTTAGATATTCTCCCTTGAGTCTTCATGCTCCCACATCATCTTCTCAAACCAACCTTCATCACAGATAATACACATATGGTTGTGTAGTCTGTAGACTTGGGCCTACTTGGTCTAATTAGACCTACCAAACCCTTTAAATTATATTTTTTGACCTTGAGTACCATGTGAAGATGTCATATTATAATTATAAGATCAATCTGATGTGACTTTGTTTCCTTTCAGACCTTGTTTCCTAACTAAACCAAGTATGTAACTTTCAATGACAAAGTAGGCATGTAGGATGTCAATTTGACTATCTTTCATAGAGGTGTCGTAGGTATTAGAGCTTGATAAGGTATTCACTAAGTCTTGGGTATTTCCAAATTTCTTTAGGGTATAGATAATACATTTCTATTAACATGCAGATCTTCAAATTCAATCTCTTAGTGCACATTTCAATAATCTCTCACAAGATGCAGACCTACAAGTTTGCATTTATTCACATTTTAGGCCTTCATAGGATACAAACATGATATTCCCAATATTTAAAACATTCCTCTAATGATTATTCTATCTATTAATAAGTTTTAACCTCCAAAAAAAATTTACCAGGTAAGACTAGATCTTCTCAAATGACTTGTGTGTAGGTAGTCACATTCATAGTCCAAAAACAAGGATATGTATGTTATTTGGAGAGAGTGTTATTAGAATGATAATGTAGAATAATTGATGGATTTATAATCAAATTTAAAGGAGTGAAAACATGTTGATATATCCTCATTCCATTCCTTTAAATTTTAAAAACCTTAAAATAAACAAGAAACCATGATAACCACCTTTGCAAACTATGTACAAATGGAGTTTTCTTGCCCTTTTGAGCCAACACATGTGAAATGGGACTTAGATAAACGTTAAATATGTTTTAAAATACCATATATACCCTTTTAAATTCCTCTTATATATATAAATCATCTGAAACTATGATTTCAAAGAGAAAAATTGAACCTGTGGGATTGACTATCTTTTTTAGATTGCTTTGCCTTATTAATGATTGTTTATGAAGGAAATGGGATGGATATTAAAAAAAATTACACAAGTTTTAATATAAATAGGAACCCCTCCTATATAAAAAATATTATACCTTGAATCTCTCTCCTGGATATACCATCTATATGAAACTTGCCTTTATGAGTGTGTGAAGAGAGAAATGGAAGTTTTGAAGTAAATTCTACATTTTTAGGACCTAAAAATTTGTTACAAGCATGAATATAACCTGTGGGATCTAAGGAAACACTTTTAAATTATTTTTACCTAAAAGTGAGTTCATTAAGTCCATACAAGTGAGTGAAACTCCCTCTTAAGAATTAAAATGCAAGAAATTGATCACTTTCTAACATCTTGACATATATGAAAGTTATGTAACTCTTTCAATAACTCTAAAAAGGCATTTTTATGGTTAATTCATCTTGGTTAGCTTTGATACACATTATATTTATCCAAAAACATATATTTCTTCATTAAAATTTACCTCAAACTTTGTAAAAGAACCTTAACCTCTCTAGATCAATATGAAATGTTTATACAAGTTGATTAAGTGATAAATTGACTTGAAGATAAACCTAAGGACCTATGAAATTTTTTGACCAAGTCTCATTACACCTTGACATGTCTAACCTAGTACAATGCAAAGATAAACTATTACCTTAATTTTTGAAAATTAATCTTAAAATTTGCTAATAAGGCTTTAGAAAGGTTATTTGATGACCTCATAAGGCATGAAATAATCTATGAATAGGGATAAAAAGTCATAACAAGCAATTTTTTACCTATAAGGGCTAACATTTTTATCTTTAGGGTTAAAATTGGTAAGCAATGACACTATAAGCCCAAAAGTTCTTCCAAAAGTAACTCCAAATACACACTTTGGATTTAGCCACACCTTATATTTTCTTAGCCTCTCAAATATTCTCCTTAGGATTTCAAGATTATCCTCTCATGTTTTTGATTTACCCAAAATTTATTAAACATAATATTATAGAATATCATGCATCATATCATGGAATATGATTGTCATTACCCTTTGATAAGTAGTTCCTACATTCTTTAGACTAAAGTGAATTAATTCATAATAAAATGTCTCACATGGAGTAATTAAAGTAGTTTTATGTTTATTTTGATTATATCCATAAAAATCATCCATGAGGGATAACATTTCATAACCATGTGTTGAATAAATTGTCATGTTAGTATTGGGTAGAGGGAAAACATCTTTTGGACATGCCTTATTAATATCTCAGAAGTTAGTAAAAATACATATTACTCCTTAGGGATTTCTAATAGGGTATATTATAAATCCATTCAACATTGTCATTGGATGAATTAAACCTACTTCTAAGAACATTTTTAATTCTTTTTTAACTAATAATTCTAGTTTAGGGTGCATTTTTGTGAAGCTTTATTTTTAATTGGCTTATCATTAAGATGGAATATTAGGTGACACACCACCAATTAGGATCTATTTCAGGCATGTCTAAGTAGTACCATGCAAATATGTCTATGAAAATTTTGAGAATATCTATAATTATTTTCCTTTCTTTAGGTGTAATACTTTCCCCTAATTTGATTATTTTAGGATTTTTTTCAATTCAAATGTTTACTTTAATGAATTATACAACTAACTATGGTGATTGGTCTTATATATATGATGGGGGTGGTAATAGTTTAAGCTCTTCACCTAAGATAAATACATGTGAAAATTTCACATATATATCTTGATATATATTTTGCTATTTAGGACTCATATGACTCAAAGAAGGGGTATGTTTATCTTCCTTAGTGATTGGAGAAATGTTGGTTTCACAATGTTATTTTTTCTCTACTTAGTTCAAATATTATCTTTGTTTTCCAAAATAAGTTGAATTATTTAGACTAACATCTAACCCTTGTTTATGATTTCCTAAAGGCATATAAGCATGAGATCCTATATATTCAATTAAGGATTCATCATTTTGAAATGTATTAAATTATGGATCTTCACGTTGATCCCATTCAATTAGGTTAGGGTAGTGGAGGTAAAGATTAATGGTGAAAATGGATATGTTAGGAATTAAGTTGGTGGTAACAAGATATTCATAAATCCTATAGGTAGAACTTGTCTCGATTTCCTCATCAGAAGTTGACCCCTTAGAAATTAAATATCTATGATGTTATTGTTAAGACTACTACCAAGTAGTTTATACCATATGCTAAGTCATTTTGGATGCTTTTTAATCTTAATTGGCTGAAGAATGCCCCACTCTTCATGAACTAATACTCTTAGGCCTTTGTAGTTTATATTTTAAAGCATATTATATGTTAGGGGATATTATTTATTGTGAAAACGTGGGGAAAGATATTCTTGGACTAGCCAAGAATCATTGGGATATTCAAAATTCTCCCTAGACAATATCCATGATCAAGTAAAATTAGTAGACACAATCCAATAAGTAGTACGTTTAGGTTCTTGCATAGTGGGAGACCCATATC
Organism: Torreya grandis; assembly: GCA_037957365.1. Classification (NCBI taxonomy): domain Eukaryota; kingdom Viridiplantae; phylum Streptophyta; class Pinopsida; order Cupressales; family Taxaceae; genus Torreya; species Torreya grandis. The sequence goes on along the minus strand of JARHVA010001158.1, from coordinate 422,112 downwards.
TGCATGGAGACAATGGAATATTTTATATGCAAAAGGTTTTGTACTCATATTTTCCACATCCTTTAGAGATGATCTTCAAATGGCTAACCTCTAATGGATTGAAGGAAGGAGATGTTAGGTTATTAATATGTATGTATTTTCTATCTTTTAGATCATAAGAGAAAATTTGAGTGATTGGATAATAAAGATCATAATCTATCCCTTCCATTTGGTATCTATGTAATTATTCAATTTAAAAAAGGATGGTGACCTCCATTCTTAAATGTGGGAAATTTTATTAGTCTAGATTTCACCCTTTGAGGGAAGAGGTTTTAGGATTGTCTCATCCAACTAATACAATGGGATCTCCTCTAGGTGTGGGTGGCCTAGTTGATGAGGTGAACCCATAGTTTATGGGGATAGCTCCCTTGGTGCATCAATTGTAGCTTAATTACTAAAACTACCAACTTAGTTATGAAAAGAGATAGAAGATGATGCATAAAATAAACCTAAGCTAAGGGAGGTGATGCACCAATATGCTTATCTGACCTTTCAACAACACTAATGAACATGAAAAGGAATAAAAACTAAACCACTCTCTCCAAAGGATTATAAGCATCAATGTTTCACATATAGGTTGTTCTTAATGATTAGAACTTGTATTCTATAAATAAAAGGTCTGATTTAAGACACTTTCCAATTAAACCCCACTCCAATCTCAACTAGTAACACTTTGACACACTATGTAACCTACATATAACATTGTAATAGTATATAGGTAGGTCAAGGACATGAAAATGGGATAACAATTCACCAATTATATAAATAAACAAGCATTGCCACACTAATCTACTATATAGAATCTAAAATAGTCATTCCATTAACTCAAGAGGTTTATAAGATATAAACTTGGGAAACATTTATTCATACCTAGTAGAGGGATCCATACAATGGCCTTAGAGCCTCAATTTATATAAAATGATAAATAAATTGAAGAGAATGTGTCATTGAGAAGGAATGGATAGATCATAAATGACCATAATTCACTCGATGAGTAGTTACAACTAGCCCCCGCAACTCCCTTATTGTGGGACCTTGGTGGTGAGTGGTCTTAAATGCACCTTTTGGGCATTGGATGTCTATTTTTGGCCAAGTTTGACTCCATACATAACATGAGCATATTAAATTTACCAAATAGCTTATCCCATTATAGTTAAAAAGGCATAAATGTGGTCTAATTAGGCCTCCATGAAGCATTAAGTAGCCTGCCCTTTCCCTTGTGCATGTTAACTAAGCCAATAATCCTCCATAATGGACATGAAGTGTGTCTACTTTATTCAATGTATTAGTTACTAGGGTGTTTATTTCCATCCATTTACTCACTCAATAGCCTCTCATGCTAATAAACATATTTTATTTTTGCCAAAATAGGCCTATTAGGAAACTAGACCTAATAACTTAGTGTTAGCCACTTGAATGACCATGAGACCTGATAGAAACTTAAGAATACATAAATGATTTTTTTGAAATTACTAAGCAATAATTTCACACCTTGAATTATGCCTTTCTAATAATGCACACCTACAACCTTTTCTCATTTAGGCTACTAGGTCACTTTTCACTAGTATTTATGTATTTGTTATTTTGCTCAAACCTATAGAAGCTTTTTGAGGGTTTGAGAGTAGTTTTTGATCTAGAAATTTGGAAAACATATCATACTATCCCCTTGAATTATTTTTAGCTTTTCACCAATATTGTTACCTTAAAAAAGATAGGGTTTTAGTACATATGTACAATTGTCCATACAATCTAATTCTAGGATGAGGACCTTATTAGAGTGTATAACGTGTTGCAACTATCATCCAAGACATGTCAGATAATTTGAGTGAATTTATCTCAAGTTTTCCTCCATCAGGTGATTAATATTGGTTTACGTAGGTTTAGACATGATTTATCTCTTAACAATTATTCATAGCCCTGAGGGATTGAATTTCAAAACAAATACTAAGAACATAAAGTATATATCCCTCCTTAACTTTCCCTAGTAGTTGAGGATCTCATGTATCTACTCCATACATTTATAACATGGATAAAGTGCCTCTCATGCTCAAAATTCTACATTCTGAGAGGTCAATGGAGAGAAAAGGGTGAAAAAGATAAAAATGTGTTTGGTTTGACTTATAACACTTACTAAGGGTTTATGAAAACCCACCAAACATGTTACCATTTTTTTTATTCCTTATCATCTCTCTAGAGTGTCTGCATACCTCTCATACTCTTGCTTAGGGTTTGTAGGCTTCATGGCTTGTGTATCCCTAATGGCCTATAAATGCATCTTCTCCATCTTTTCTGAGTTCAAAACCTACTAACTTACCTTATGAAATTTCTGTCCATATCCTTTGATGCTTCCCAACCTTAAAATTCCCCAAAAATGCAAATGTTCTTCACTTTAAGTCATAGGCTTATGACTACTTGCTTAGGCATAATAGGTCTAATTAGCCTCTCAAGGATATATTTTATATTCAAGGAGCCAAAGAATTCAAAGTAGACTGAGAGCCTTTAGAAAAAAATTCAAATACTCTTTTTTCACTCTTGTATTTCACTTATATGTAGGTTTCAACACTTTCAACTTTACTCAGATTGCTTACCTATAGGTGTTCTATGTGATTTGACTATGTGAGAGTTACCTTTTTATTTTGGATGCCTTTGTAACCCTGAAACCTATGTACTTACCTCATCAATATCCATTTAAGATACTCATAATATTCATTAACTCCCTTTAGGCCTTAACTTCACTGTTATATCACATATTGTCTTTGAATTTTGGAGATAGAGTTGAAGACTCTTCATTGGACCTATAGATCCCTATCATTCATGTGAATGTTTATTGAGGTATCTTGAGTGATGGATACATATTTATTAGGGTCCCTTTTCTTGGGTTAAATTGTTAGTCTCTATATAATTTATCTCACACTTATTCATGTATGTTTATTTATGATTGCCTATAGGTAACAATTGGTATCCTTTACTATGTTTTGAGAGTCTCTTACAGTTTGGATGCTTTTAGAACTCTACCCTTTCTCCATAGGTTTGAAAATGACCTCATAGTTTTCTTTTTGACTTTAATTCTACATTTACATGTGATTAGAGGTATGGAGGATCTCTTGACCAGTTTGGTCATTAATTATAGTGTAAAACACTTCTAGGAAATATCCACACTTTGACATAGGTCTATTAGGACTTCTTAAGTTCAACATTTGAGTTGAGTACCCTACGATATGAATTATCATAGAATTGAGACCTCTTGGATGGATGATATTGAATTATATTTAAAATCCCTCTAAATTTTATTACTCTTTATGATCCCCTCCAATGAATCATGGTTGATTAACCTAACATATTCTATATGTTATCAACAAGGCATTTTCATAAAGGATGGTCAAGACAAAGATGATGCAATATAAGCATTGAACCTTAATCTTGACACATATACCTTAAATGATGATAAATTACCTTAATTAATTTAATAATAATTATAAACACTAAATAAATGATTTTTAACCCTACATAACCTTATGAGACACTCACTTGACTTGTAAAACCCTAGAAACATTGCTTTAGATACCTTCAAGTATGTCTACAAACTCACTGCTTTGGTTTAGATTGCTTGAATATGAGTGTAAACTATAGATTATGACAATTATATGGGTTTATATCCATTAAATCACTTAAAATACATTGTTTTAGACCTTAAGGAGGTCTAGAAGAGTTTTGAGACCTCACCAAGCACTTTAAAACTATTAGAAACCCTAAAGTTTTAAGAATCCTATTGTTATTAACCTGTAGATTGATCTAAAGAAGGATTATTGTCTCATCATGGCTAACACATGTGAAATGGGGATTTATTATGGTGTATAAGGGTTATGAAGACCCTTGAGAAGTCACTTAAATTTTTGTTCCTCTTTCATCATGCTTAGTAATGGATAAAATAAAGCAAATCTGAACCCTTATTTGGATGGATGAGACACTGTGAATCTTTCCCCTTATTAGTGAATTTTCATAAATAAGGGGAATTAAATATGATAACTAATTCCACAAAATGGAATCCAACTATGTTCCCTCCTTTACCCAAAATATTAAGTCCTCACTTTCTCTCTCTTATTTGTATTATTCACAAACTTGACATGCTCTTCTGAACTACCAAGGAACTTAGAAGAAAGGGACCCATTTTTTTTATATTTTTTGAGTTGAAACTACTTATAAATAATGGATATAGGCCTATGAAACACAAAGGAAAACATATGTGTGTTTGAACATGATCTTGATATAAAAAACCTGTGTAGACCACCTAAAAACCTACACTTTCTGCCATGAAAACTATCCATTCTGACTAAAATTGATGGAGATGATATGTTAGGTGCATTTAAAGCTTGTGAATGTCTTTATGAACATGTATTAATATGTCCATATTTTATTACTATTGTACACTCATCTTTTTCTCATAAAACCTTCTTTAGTTGTTATAAAATGGGTAATAAAGCATTGAAAGAGGGGTGTAATGTTATAAATCAATATTTCCACCCATTTTAGCACTTGTACAGAGTAAAGGGAAATTAATATGACTTGGAAACAACTTTATATGTTTCAACATGGCCCTTTTAGACCACTCAAACCCTTTAAACTCTCTTGACATGCCAGAGATTACTAGACAACCATAATGTCAAAAATAATATTTACCTTAATTTCATCAAAACAACCTTAAACAATGTTAACTAAGGCTTGAAAAGGGTATTTTGGGGACTTTAAAATGCATATGATGACCATACACAAGCTCAAGGGACATGAAAATTAAAGTTTTGAATTATAGGGGTTGATATTTGGCTTAGGAGGCCAAATTATCAATAATAATTTGAGACATTAATGGAGGGTGGAGGGTACAACTCACATTTAATTGATCCAAGGTTGACCCAAAATGATGCAAAGGGGAATAACACAAAATCAAACTTTGTCATGTTTAATTAATCACTCCTTTGAACTATAGCTCATGGTTTCAATGTGTATTTAATGACTCTTGAGTTATTTTATTAGTTTTTGGTTGATGACACATAAATCATAATTATTTCAATCATTTGGTACCCCTCAATCAATGTACATACATATCAACACTCCACCTTGATCCTTACACAACTCTACGTACACTAAAGAATTGGCTTTAGCCTTTTCTAGAGTATTTATCCTTATATAGAAATGTACAAAAGGATATGGGAAATTTAATTATAAATTTAGATACCCTATATCTACCTCTTCCACTTCACTAAGTTTCATGCCCTGATTCTTTAACTTGACCACTTTTTTATGTTAAGACCCTAACAATTCCAAAATATATTAATACACATTAGGACCCAAATTTACACCAATTTTTAGGTTTTTCCTATGGTGGAATCTTCTACAGTCTCAATTCTTGTCTCAAAACATTAGAAATAGGGTTTGTAGGATTTGTATGAGTCGACAACAAACAAATCTCATTTTCAAACATTTCTAGGAGTTCCAAGGGACTGTAAGCATCGATAAAGTTCTATATAAACCTTATTCATTTTTCCAAGGATTGGTTAGTCTTTGTGTCTCCTTTGTTCCACCTTTACAACTAGATTTTTGTTTGATTATGACTGCATACATAGTTCTTTACTATCTGCCTAACCTGAGAAGGGTTTATTTGAACTTTAAAACCAACAATTCCATTTCAAAAGACTATAAAAGGTTGATTTAGACCTGTGTTAACTGTTTATGCTTATTTTGAACATTAGGTATTTCCACAACACATCTAGCCACATTATTTCCTTCATTTTGTGTTGGAATTTAGGCATTAAACATAGGTTTTGTAGGGTTGAATAGAATGTGTCACAGAAAAGGTTTAAAAATAATTTGCTATTGTATAAAGAACCCTTATAACTTGGTAACAAGTACTTAACCACTATTTACATATTTCAAATAACATTATTTTAATCTCTTTATTTTTGATGTACACACACAATTCATACCTTACTCAAGAACACACAAATATAGAGTATAATAGTTATTTATCTCACAAGAAATCTCTCTTCATTTACTCTTTGAAATTTTCCTCATTCTACTAAAATTCATACAATATTATAACATGTTTAACACCCAATTTTGATTTCAACAATATTTATCCTTCGTCATTTCATGCTTACAGGTCTTGTAATTCATAATGTAAAACACACAAGTCTATAGATATTTACACATACTTTCTCTCAAAGGAATATGGTAATCAAGTATTAGAACACATACAAGAAAAATTAATAAGCATATAATACACTTACCAATTCTCAAGAGAAATTTCAAATAGTCATACCCCTTGATTGATTACCAGTCTTTTGAATTTTCATAGTCATTTTCATGGCATATTTATATGATAGGGATTACAAAACTTTTGTTTCAAGATTTTTTTTTTAATTCATATTCTTCTGGGGTTTACATGTTCATTTTCCTTCAAATCCAACCCCAAAATCTACATTCCAAAGACTCTTACCAAAAACCTATAACTTTACAACCTTTTGAAAGAAAACCTATAACCACCTTTTGATAACTACTTCTCATGTACATTAAGGATGGTAACTAAAAAAATGCCTCAAGACATGATCCATGTATGTTAACCCTAACATAGATCTAACCCCAAACCAATTACAATATTGAGACCTCTTTATACATAGTTGTTAACTCCATAGTACGACCAAGAGGTTTGAAAGTTCAAATAAGGAAATTGGTAGGAAAACATTACATAGACTCTAATTAGAATTTTAAGACTACCTAAGGACTCTAACCTCTAAAAAAATGACTCTTACTAGTTATAATGACTCAAAACATGAAAGAAGACTAATATTTATAATAATTTAGTGATGCTCCTACATCACAAAATTATTTTGTATGGAATATCAAAATTGACTAAATGAACTAGGGTCTAATAAACTACAGGTCCCATCACTATAGGAAGGTATATTGTTGATATTGATAGTCACTTATTGTCATCATGAGCTTTTATCATGATCAAAGTAAGCCCCAAATAAGATTCTAAATATCCCAATTTCTTGAGCAACTCTATGTCACACAAATTTAAGGTAGATCCTCTATTTATAACAAATCATGTGATTTTGTGATTGGCAATGGTATCTATATGAACAAGGGGTAATTATGATGAGGTCCTATTGGTGGCATGTCTTAGGCACTAATTTTATTTGTTGAGATGCATAAAAATGACCCACCAAAGTGTTAAATTGACTAGTATCAATATCCCTAAGAAATTTTGACTCATGCAAGATTTGATTTAATACATCCTGATGAATAAAATAAATTTGGATAATATCCATGATGGAAACATGACTGGGAGTTTCTATAATTATTAAATAATGTCATATGTCTTATTGGAAGTAATCTTAGGGATAATGATACTTTGAAATGTCATGGGAGGTGAGTCTTTAGGGGGTGTCCCTGGAAACATTATTTTACCATGTCTAGTGGTGACCACATTATTAGAAGTGGCCATGTTGATCTTAAGGATAGGACAAGGTAGACTTAGGGGTTCTTAGGACTTTAGACTTTGATTTTAATGGTATTAATGTAGTGATATGAAATGGAGTGATTGCCAATATTATTATACTTTTATGCTTAACCTTGATCCCTTAGTGTTTTTATTTATTTTGGATCAAGCTTAGGTAAGGGATCTTATTTTATGTAAAGCCACTAATTTTTAGACTGGGCCAAACTGATTTCACATTCGATATTAATTTTTGCCTTTTCTATAAAATATTGAATGAAATGTCTTAAATGCATACATTTTTTGGTATCATCTCCTTTTATGAGATGATAATAAAAAAATTCATCTTCATGATACCAAGTAGAATGAAACTCATTATCATCCAACAATATTATTTCTAGGAGAGTTATCATATTAGTTGTGCACCAAATTTTAGATTCAAGTAATATTACTAAACTTAGTAATAAAACCTAAAACTCAATGACATCAATAGGAATGGATAAAAGAGGAAAATAAAAATAATAAGAACATGATTATCATGATTTTTACCTCCTTATGACTCCACTCTAAGATTTGCACTTGGATTATTTGATGTCCAAAATTAGAATTATTGGATTGCTTGCTAGATCTTGAAAATGGCTTGTAATGGCTGGATGAGGTTGATGGTGGTTTGGATGAGTGCTAGAGAGATTATATGAATGAAATATAGTATAAATATGATGGCTTGATGAATTTCTCAATTTTTTGTTAGGCCATGGCCCAAACATGGCTTTTTATAGGATGGTGAAGGAGATTTTAGTGAAATTTAAAATTATTTAGAAGTTTTTAGTTTAGAGACTTCTAGCACTTTGGATGATCTTCCCTAGTTATAAATGTTTCTTAATTAGTTTGTGGGATAGTTGGGGGATTAGATGGGAATTAATGAGGTTTAGGATTCATATGGATATATAAAAAGGATAGGGTACTAGGGTAGCTAGGGTGGTTGTTGAATAAATAGGAATTTTAAATTAGCTAGTTGATTTAGGGAGTAGGTTAGCAGGTAATAGGATCTATTAGATGTTTAATGGGGAGATTAATTTTTTTTAGATTGGGGTAAAGGTTTATGGGGTATGAGAATGAAATATGGGTTATTATGCCATTAACTATTTTAGCTAGGAAATATATAAATTAAACTAAATTAGCAAAAAAATAGTATAATTAGTAGGGCAATGATAATTTAATGCATACATTTTGCCCCTCTTTGAAAGAGCATTGTGAATAGGGTGAAGTGAAAGTATTAATGGTATTTCAAAGAAAAACCATGATGTTAGATGGTGTTATATGTTGGTAGGATATATGTCAGATGTTAATAGGATATGATTCCACCTCGAGGGAGCATATGGGGAGAATTGACCCAGATGGTCACTCAAACAAAAATGATGGGGTGGGATAAAATTAGGATGGTAAAATAGGGTTGGGATTACCCAAGACATATCTATGGTTGAAAATGCCCCAAGTGGTAAGGGGATATTGTAGCTTAGTTGTGATGGCTAATAGACAAATGACCAGTGTCTAGAATTTTTTTAGAGTTATAAGACAAAATTGATTGAGATGAGATGGGTTCAAGGTGGTGATAAGTCCTATAGAAAAGACACATGTTAGAGAAGGATTAAAATAGACTAAGGAGATAAAAATTGTTGATTAATAATAGGGATTTACTTTATGTAAGATTTAGGGATTTAAAATGGTGTGTGATCATTGAGTGACTAGTCTAAGGATGAGATGGTGATGAGGGATGAATCATTGCTGAGATATCCCTAGGCACAAACACGAGACTAGGTACTACCCACATAGTTTGAAAATGCCTCAATAAAATGTAGTTATAACTTTGGATAATGTTTGATGATGGGTAAAGACTATGACTCATATGACTAAAAGAGGAAAATTTAATGAAATGGAGGTGATAGAGTAGGGTGATGGTGTTTAGATGTGACAAGGGAATTTTAGAGGTAAATGGGTGATGGGTTGGAGGGATAATTAGGTAAAAGAAGGATGATCATAGGTGAGATGAGACAACTAATAAGATTTGTGGGATGGGTGACAATTTGGAATCCATTGATAATGTTGAAAATCCTTATTAATATTACATCTTTTAGCTATGTGCCAAGGATATGATAAGTTTGAGAGACATTAATATAGATGCATGGGGAACTCTGTTTAAAATATGACTTTCCTAAACACATATTCAAAAGTCACTCATACCATCCTTGTTCCCATGAATATTAATAAGATAAAATAGACATAAATTGCTATGCAAATGAATTTAATAAATAAAACACATTAATATACATAAAGATCTTTCAGACATACATGTTCAAAATAAAACACATAATCACACCAAATAATTAAAGAGATAATAATGATGTTAATAGGGATATTTACATGAGAAATGAAGTGGTTAATAATTATTATGTAGAATGGATCTAATGATAATGTAGAGGCTATAAATGGGATATATGATGCCCAAAATTTTTCCCATGTTAAGATGGGAATCCAACCGTGTTACAAAATGGTGGTCATGATGACCCTTTGAGAATCAATGGCATAGTGTATGCTAAAAATATTGGAAAATAAAAACTTTATATGTTGTGATCCTCCATGATGTTGATTATTAGTGGGCAAGTGTGGACCTAAGGATTAGTAACAATAATAGATAAGTATAAGATGGAATATTGTATTGAGGATAAAGTGGATACACCTTTGTCAAAGAAGTTTTTTTTTGGGTGATAGGATAGGGAGTAGCGAGAAGGATGTTATTAGACTTGGGGATATGTAGATATGGAAACTATGGAAAAGTGACTCTAGAGAACCCCCCAAAAAATATTATTAGTACTCGACAAACCATGCATGATTCTTTATGTTGAAGTATTTATATCCTATTACTATATAATAACCATGTGATGTATTCCCACTATTAAGATGAGGGTCAAGGTTATTCTGCTATGATATTGGGGACTATTTTTCATCATGGAGCTTGCCCAAGGTGCTAGAGAACTATATTTCACCATTGGATGGGTTTTTTTAAACTATAGGACTATTAAGGAGATGTGATGAGTGGATGGAGTGGATATGGGATATACCATATATAGATGATGATATATCACATTTAGGCATAGAAGTACTTCAAATGCATGATGTTCTTGGGATCATCAAGTTCTTCTCCATATATCATTGACAATTTATACGCTCTTGATCTAAACTTGGCAATGATGATATAGGGGCCTAATAAATTAGCTTCAAACTTCTCGTTATTATCCCTATCTACATTGATGTTTTCATGATTCTCTTTTAATACAAATTCACCAACTTCAAATTCCCTAGATTGGGTCTTCTTATGATACTGGCCTTTGAGTCTATTTTGATATGCTCAAAGGTGATTAGGAGCCTTTTGACATTTCTCATCAAGGATTTCCAATTCCTATAGACATTCTTGCCTATAATTATGGTCAATGATATTTCCCCTTAGTGAAATTCAAATGGAAGGAATCTCTAATTCTACTAGAAATATTATTTTGATCCCATAAACAAAGGCATATGGAGTTACCCTAGTAGGTGTGCAAACACTTGTATGATAAGACCATAAATCTAGATACAGTTGTGTATGCCAATTTCTATCTTCTTGATTAACTATCTTCAATATTTTATGAGGGTCTTATTGGTAGCCTCTACTTATCTATTACCCTAGGGATAATAAGGAGATGAAAAATGTTGTGTGATGTGATATTTTTGACACAGGGCCTCAACTTCCTAATTCTTAAATGATTTGTCATTATCTAAAATGATGTTGGTAGTATGCAAAAATGGCAAATGATCTAATTGAGAATATGAGAGGATCATCCTATAACAAATTAATGATAATGCATAAAATAATAGATTTATATAATTAATAAAAACACCAAAATGACTATATTTATCACATGCCACTTTGAGGGGGCAAACTCCTTTGAGCAAGCTCAATATAATAAATTCATGGATGCCTCTATTGGCCTCAACACTTACTTATATACTAAGTCTAATCTAAAAAACTACTGCTTCCCATGAATGTGGGATAAAATAAAATGATCATGGGATAAATTACAAAGCATATGCATCCATAACAACTAATATACTAAAAATGTAAAGAGAAGGGGTCACATAGGTTCCTAATATCCCCTCCCTCATCAAATAAGATTTGTCTTCAAAGCTTTAGATGTGGGAATTGATGATAAATATAAAAGAGTGGTTCCCATGTTACATCCTTTGGTTGAATTTTGTACTAATGAATTAATACCTCTATGATGGAGTGAGAGTGAAGTTAGTATGTGTACCTATCCAAAATTACCTTCAGATCAAGAAGGATGGATCCTTCATTATCAAGTTTTGGTAAAATAGTTTGCACTCTATTGTTTTTGCCAAGAACTTTCTTCAGACAAGAGTCATGAAATACTGGATGAACTTGGGAAGAAGGTGGGAGCTCCAAATTATAAGAAATTGACCCAACATTATATAGAACCTTATATGTCCCATAGAAATTGGGAGTTAGCTTATGATTCCATTTTAGTTTTAGGAAGGATTGCTTGTACGGCTATAGGAAAATAAAAACCATATCACCTACTTAAAAGGTACACTTAAAATGGTGTTAATCACCCTATTGTTTCATTTTATTTTTTTCCATATGAAGATTATCCTATAGGGTGTTGAGGATTTGATCTTGGGTTCAAAAAATCATGTCGACCACTTGAATTGGTGAACTATTAGGGGTGTACAAAAGGAACACTGGTGGTGTTTGACCATAGACTTATTTATAGGGAGTAATTTTAGTTGAAGTGTGGTAGGAGGTATTTTACCCTCCATTCAGTGAGAGGAATACACTTTGCCCACTGGTGGTGTTGTTATGAGGTGAAGAAACAAAGGAAACTTTCTAGGTATTTATTGATAATTTTAGTCTAACCATCTATTTGTGGATGATACCCAGAATTCATCTTTAGTTGAGTACCAGTGCATCAAAATAGTTCTAACCAAAAATCATTGGTGAAGGTTTCATCATGATCTAAGATAGTGGAAGAAGGAATGCCATGAAGACAAAAAATATGGTCCAATAAAATTTGTGTGACTATAGAGGTGATATAGGGATAATTGAGGGCAAAAAAATGACTATATTTGGAGAGGCGATCAACCAAAACCAAGACCACTATTTTACCTTTAGATTTAGGGATCCCATTAATGAAATCCATAGAAATATTGATCCAAATCCTATTAGGTATGGGAGAGGTTTTGAGCAACCCAGGAATGAGTGTGGCTTCACCCTTATTAGATTGGCAAGTATCACATTTAGCCACCATCTATTTCATTTCCTTTTTCATTCCCTTTTAAAGTAGTTGAGATGTGCCCAGTCATAATTTTTGAGAAACCCTAAGTGCCATGTGGATGGATAAGCATGGATTCCATAGAATAAAACCTACTAAATATCTATGCTCTCGGGAAGCACCACTGACCCTTATATTGCAAAGAAGCACCATCCCAAGAATAATGTGGTATTCTAAAGGGGTTTGTGGCCAATTATTGAATGATTTGAGATAATGTGGAGTCATTAACATACCTTTATTGTAAAACATCTAACCAATTCATAATAGACATAGAAATAGCTACAAGGGAAGCTTGGTCTAAAAATATGTGAGATGGAGAATCAACCACATTACTGTCCTTACCCTTCTTGTAAGTGATCTCATATTCATAACCCATAAGTTTAATGACCCATTTCTATTTTGATGGGGTAGAGACCCATTATTCCAAGAAATATTTTAGACTCTGGTGATTAGTTTTGATGTAAAAATGATTTCACAGTAGGTATGTCTACCAATTTTATAATACATACAAATTTGTCATCATTTCTTTCTCATAAGTAGAGAATACTAAATTCTTTCTAGAAAGGGATTTTCTAGTGAATGTAATGAATCATCCTTCTTTGAGGAGAACAACACCAAGTCCATTGCCACAAACATCACTCTTGATAGTGAAGGTCTTGGAAAAATATAGCATAGCTAGAATAAGGGTAATACACATATCTTATTTTAATTCTTAAAATACACACTCAAAATTTTATACCCATGTAAAATCATCCATTTTCAACATAGCTATCAGTAGAGCTGCAATATTCCTATAATTCTTGAGAAAATTATGATAGTATCCAGTCAACTCAAAAAAACCATGGAGTATCTTGAGTATCTAAAGATGAGGCTAATTTGTCATGGTAACTATTTTTTAGGATCCACTTGAACCCCTTAGGATGAAACAATATGCCCAAGATATTCCACTTCATCTAGGCCAAAATCACATTTGGACTATTTTTCACAAAGACAATGATCAAAGAGAAGTTGTAGTGTGAGCTCAAGATGTTGGAGATGCTTAGACCATGTTTTACTATAGATGAGGATATCATCAAATAAGACCAAAATGAATTTTAATAGGTAAGTCTAGAATATTTTATTCATCAATGCCTATAATGTTGAAGGAGCATTAGTGAGGCCAAAGGACATGACCAAAAACTTGTAGTGGCCATCATGCATGTGAAAAGATGTCTTAGGGATATCATCCTCATGAATCTAGATCTAGTGATATCTAGAGCAGAGATCTAACTTAGAGAAAAATGAGTGCCATGAAGCTCATTAATAATAGGGATCATAAATTTATCCTTGATTGTGATATGATTAAGTGCATAGAATTCAATGCAAAGGTGATATGTCCCTTATTTTTTCTAGACAAGGAAAACTATGGAAGAATATGGGTTGGTACTGGGGTGAATAATGCCTTCAATAAGTCTTAAATGAGCATCTCAATCTTGGTATTTTGCTAAAATGGGTAGTGATAAGGACTGATGTTAGGAGGAATGCTTCTAGGAAGGATCTGAATGCGGTGGTCCTCTGGTCATGAAGGTGGCAATCCCACTAGTTTAGAAAAGACACCTACATACCTCTGTAGAATGGTTTGTAGATTAGAAGGATTAGTGGAGATCATTGATGGTTACATTTGAATGGAATGGAGCTAGGCAATGATGTCATGTTAATTATTCTTAAGAATCTTTTCCATGTGATGCAAACTTATGAAGCCGATAGACCTTGGTTGTAAGCCTTTTAATGTGTGTTTTCACCCATTATCTAAAAATTACATTGAAATTTCATCAAAATCCCATAAGATGGGTCCAAGTGTACATAACCATTGGGCTCCTAAAACAACATCATAACCACCTAAGGGTAAGATAAACATGTCATAGCATAGGTTATAATCTCCAATAGAGATACACACATTATGACACCTCCCTTTTCAAGGTAATGTGCCCCCATTGGAAATCATGACTTCAAAGTTGGAGCAAGGATGGATAAAATAATCAGTGTATTTGGCAATCTAAGGGATAATGAAGTTATGGTTGCTAGTCAAATCAATGAGTATTATGAGAGGGAGATTATTGAAGTAATCCCTAAGTCATATGGTTTGTGGGGTAGAGACTCCTAATAAGGCATTGAAAGAGATCTCTGATTGGTCTTCCAAAGAAGTAGGTTGCACAATTGGTGGAGCTTCTTCTAGATTATCTACCATATCCTGAGCATCTTTGAAAACTTTAGTTTCAAGTGGAGAATTCACATCTAATAGGTAGATATTTTTCTCTACACGTCGATGTCCTTGAGTGAATTTTTCATCAAAATTATAACATAATCCTTTTTCTCTATGGGCTCGTATCTCTACTTCATTCAAATGCTTGATAGGAGTGATTCTAATGGATAAAATTGTTTGAGATCATTATTGAGTTGTATTTATGAATGGAGAAACATTGGATTTAAATCTCTATAGAGCTGTGATCTTGTCCTCTATCAACTTAGCCAAACCTAGGGATTCCATCATTGTGTTGGGTTAGAACATATTGACCTCCAAGTGAATGACATCTTTTAATCCACTGACAAAACAACTCCTAAAGAACTCATCAGATAATCCCTCACTATGATTGGCCAATTTTTCAAATTCTATTTGATATTATCTCATGGTTCTTATTTGGAGAAGTTTAGTGAGTGATCCAGTGAAGTCATCAAAATCACTAGCGCCAAATAGTCACAAAATGAGGGTGCAAAAATTGGTCCATATAGGCTCATCATGAGCATTGGTATACAAATGATACCATTGATGGGCCTCATGTTCTAAGTGAAAGGATGAAAGTAAGACCTTGTTGGCATCAAAAGTATTATGCAGGGTAAAATATTGTTTTACTGATAGATCCATCTAGTTGGATCTACACCATTGAATCAAGGAAAATGAAGCTTTGACCCATGAAAATTATTGGAAGAAGAAAACCCAATGTCTAAAGAGGACTCTAGATGCCATCTATTGTGCATGGTGGGTGTTTAAGATTGAGACCAAGAATTTTTTGCATCAAGATCTTTGATGTGGGTCTTGAGGGAAATAATTTCATACACCATGTTTTTACTCCTATTTAGGTTACTATAATGACCAAAATAAGAGATTATTATTATTATTATTATTATTATTATTATTATTATTATTATTATTATTATTATTATTATTATGGGTAGGAAAACTAGAGTTAAACCACGTTTAGTAAGGGAATTTTTTAATTTGGGTGAAAATGGAAGGGGTAAAGGTACTTTGACTAATTGTTTTGCACAATGGGAGTATGATTGATGAAGGTGAGGAAAATTTTAGGAGTGAAAATGGAAAAAATATAAAAAATATCAAAGAGGTTCAAAGGAGTAGAATAGGGAGATGAACACTATGGAATTTTTTTGAGGCAAATAGAAAAAAAAGTTATGGCAAAACCTAAAAAATGGGTAAATTGATATTTATGGGAATTAGGAGTGGAATCAAGATATGGGACCTCAACAAAGAAAATGTGGGGAATGAAATTATAGGTGTCTAAAAAAACTTTGAGGATCAACGGGGCTATAGATGGAGAGATATGGAAAAAAGTGAAAAAAATTACTATGTCCTATAAGACATCTATTGTGAACATGTTAAAATTAATATGACAATTCTATAGATCTGATATGGTAGTTTTTTGGTGCTGTACTAGTAATATGCTAAAACTAGTATGGCAAGTCTATTGATACTCTATTGAAGATATGATATGGTATTTTTCTAAAACTCTATTGGTACTATGCTAAAAACTGATATGGCAAGTATGAATATATGATATGGCAAGTTTTTTGATACTCCACAATAATATTCTAAAAATAATAGAAATGGGCCCCAAGTTTTAATGGATACCTAAGGGTTTATAGATATCACTCTGGCCAGCAATGCCATCTAAGTGAGTACCGCTCTCCAAAGATTTTTTGGCCATAGATTTACCTCTCACTGATAGCTCTTGGTTTTACTCATAGATTGGAACTACTCAATCAGGAAGGGGACATTGCCCATTTCACTAGAAGGTCCTCTCACTGGGCTAGATACTTTGGGGTTACTATGGTACTCCTCACAATGAGTTTTAGGGATTTCACCCAAGCACTTCCCATAATTATGTAGTCAGGTTTTTACCCAGATCTGAAATAGATTATTGTGACATAGATAATTATTGAAATTAATTATGCAACAAAATAGATTTAAGAGTTTCTAAAAAATTAATTGAATGAATTATGTAATAGAATAGAATTAATACTTTTTGAAGGAAAAAAATTTGGCCCTGTAAAGCATTTTGATACTAGATGAGAGGATCCTCCTGCAATAAATTAATGATAATGCATGAAATAATAGATTTATATAATTAAAAAAATCTCCAAATGATTATATTGATCATAGGCCACTTTTAGGGGGAAACCTCTTTTGAGAAATATCAATATAATAAATTCATGGATGGCTCTATTGGCCTCAACACTTACTTATATACTAAGTCTAATCTAAGAAACTACTACTTCCCATGAAATTGGGATAAAATAAAATGCTCTTGCACATGGAGTTGCTAAAATATATAGGAACAAGGGTCTTATCGAGATGGGTGGTGATAATATAGGTGGATCAACCAAATATTGTTTGAGATTTTCAAAGGCTTACAAGCACTCAGAATTCCAATAAAAGGTAGTCCCCTTCTTCAGTAGATGGGTGAAGGGGTGACATTTATCTACAAGCTGAGAAATAAAAAACCTTATGGCTTGTAGTTTATCCTGAAGACTTTAGAGTTGCTTAAGATTTAAATGTGGAGGCATTTCTATGATTGATTTAACCTTTACTAAATCTACTTCTATTCCTCTTCTTAAAACTATAAATCCCAATATTTTTCTTGAAGTGACACCATATACACATTTCTTGGGATTCAGCTTGACTTTATACCCTCACAATCATTCAAAAATCCTTCTTAAAACAACATGGTATTTATATCTTAGGTGAGACTTACCCAAAATGTCATCCACATAATCCTTGATGATTTCATGCATCATGTCATGAAAGATGATGATCATGGCCCATTGATAGGTTGCACCTACATTTTAAAGGCCAAATGACATGACCTAATAGTAAAATGCTCCCCATGGAGTAATGAAAGTCATTTTGTGTTGCTCCTTAGGGGCAATCTTGATTTGATTATATCCTAAGAAACCATCTATGAAGGAGAGCATTGATATCCAAGGGTTGATTATACAATCATGTCGATGTTGGGAAGGGGGAAATCATCCTTAGGACATGCCTTATTTATATCTCAAAATTCTATATAAATTTTGATTTCACCTTGAGGCTTAGTTATCGGGATAATATTAGAAATCTAATATGAATAATCTATAGGGCAGATAAAACCATCTTCTAATAATTTTTATAATTCCTCTTTGACTAATAGAGCCACCTTGTGATGCATCTTTCATACCTTTTGTTTGATGGGTTTTTCATTTGGACTCACAACCAAGTGGTGTAATACCAATGAGGGGTTTAATCTAGGCATATCAATATAACTCCATGTGAATATGTATATAAATTCTTTAAGTAGTGCTATGATGACTTCACATTCATTTGATGTGTGAGATGCCCCTAGTTTAACCATTTTGGGATGTTGATCCATCCCAATGTTGACTTCTATCATATCCTCAATAAGGGAGGGTGATCATTCTTACAAATAAGGAGGTAATGATAGTTTGGGAATATCTAAAACAAATCAATCTGGGAGCTCTATGTCAATGTCAAAATATGCTTTTGATTCTAATGAGATATGTGGAACTCCATCTAATGTTTTGGTAGGCTCTTCTTCTTTAGAGTGTTCTTTCTCACTTTAATCATGGGGTTCTTGTTGTTCCCCAAAATATGCAGATTGGTAAAGATTTATAAAAAAATCCTGTTTATGGTCACTAGATGGCACGAACTCTCTAGCTCCCATATATTCCAAAATAGCCTCATCATTTTGAAACATGTCTAAAGAACGCTCCTATTTTGGATACCAGTCTATAGGTGATGGATATTGGAGGGAAATATTAATGATGGAGATGGTGGTATCTGAGAAAAGGTTACTAGTAGTGAGATCCTCAAAGTGACTATAAATTGAACCAATTTCAATGTCTTTGTTGGGGATAGATAGCCCATGAATTGAAAGAGAATCCACAATGATATTGTTTGGACCATCATCATATAGTCTGTACCCTAGACTAAAGTATTAAAAATATTTTTGAACCATGATGGGTTTAAGTCAATCTTGTTCTTGCTTGCCTAGTCCTTTATCTTTATAATGTATGTTTTCCATCATCTTTTGGACTCAGGGATATTATTTTTCAAGAGAAATAAGAACCTTATCATTTAAAATAAGACATGAATCATCCCAATCTTCAATGCATTATTCTAATAAAAATCTAGTGCTTGAGAAAGCTATTGGTCCAAATTGATATTTGATGGTATTGATCTTCCTCATGGTTGGGGACCCATATCTACATGGAGAGAGAGGTAAATTATTAATACAAAATGTTTTATTTTCATATTCTCCATAGCTTGTGGATGTGATCTTTAGACGAGTGGCATTGGGTAGTGGATTGGATGTGGATTTGAATAGTTAGGGGAGATGTATTTGGTAATTATTGGACTTAGGATAGAATTATCTGTGCCAAGATAAAGTGATGGTGATAATTATTTATGCATCTAAAACTTATGAATATGTTCTATGACTCTAGGGATGGTGACCTTGATTCTAGAGTGAGGGAAATTTAGGCACTGATGTAAGGTGGATTGAATATCTTGCATCTCATGAATCTATAATATTCTAAGCAACATGTTATATGAAAACCCCACATCCATAATATGAACTAGCATTTGATGCATTACGGGTCCCATAATAATGGAAAGGTAAATGGTCCCAACTAATGGCCTTTCATTATAATTATAAGCTTTGATTATTATCAAGGTGGGCCCTAGTAATGTTTTTGAATATCCCAATTTCTTAAAAAAATACTACATTACATAAATTTAGCACTAATCATCCATTTATGAGAACTTGGGAAACTTGATGGTGGGAGATGGTTACTTCTATGTGTAGGGGTTTTTTATGGTGTGGGCCAATGAGAATCATATCCTAGGCACTAAAAGTGATTGTTGTGAAGGGGATAAGTGTTTTAATAGTGCCTAAAATTGATTAGTATCTAAGTCACTAGGGACTTTTAGATCATTAGTACTTGATTTAATATTCCTCAATGTAAAGCACATGTTATAAAGAGCTCCATTAAGGATATTTGAGCTAGAGTTTTATCAAGTTTTTGAATGATGTCATAGGATTTATTAGAAGAGTTTGAATCCTTATTAGAAACATTAGCTTTTTAGGGAGTAGGTGAAGTGGATGGTTCCTTAGGGGGTGCTACAAGAACTACTATTTTATTACACTTTATAGTAAGTAAAAAATCAATAATGGCCCAATTATTCTTTAAGATGGGGTGGGTTCTTAGATATTGTGTACTTTTATGGTCTTAATGTAATGATAAGGCACATTATGGTAATCATTATAGTTGGATGAAGAGGCATACCCCTGGTCTCTTTATGCTCTCCAATTCCTTTGGTCATGCTTCAGAAGTTGTTCCTTGTAAATACCACGCTGCCCATTTGCTGACTAATTTGAGGGAGTTTTTCCTTCAATTTCAATGTCACCCTTCTTAATTAGATCTTGAATGCAATGTTTTAATTATATACATCATTTCATATCATTCCCTTTAACCCTATATTACTTGTAAAACTCATCTTCATGATACCAGTCTAGCTTTGGTTGGAGATCATCTATAGCTCTGAATTTAGGCAAGGTGATCATATTGGTGGAAATAAATTAGTATAAGACTATTTAGATTGGGACTCCTAAGATTGTGAGAGGTTTTTTTCCTATATAAGGATTTATCTTGCCTCATGGTACTTGAATTGAAGAGTCATTTGGTTTTTATGTGGGACCTTTCTTTTAAACTATTTGTACATGCTATTACTTAGAATATATTACCCCATCACCCATGACATTCTTATTCTTATTGAAGACTTTAGATTTTGTTTAAAAATAATTATCTTGATTTTGGGTATGCTCATTCTGAAAATATAACTTGATAGTCCCTTTTTCAATAAGGGCCTTTTTGATTTGCATTCCTTTCTCTATTATTTTGTCAAAGGTTTTAGCACACTATATCTTTAATTGATACTTGAGTTATAAATTAAGATTGTCAACAAATATCTTGGCCAATTCTTTCTCAGGTATGGTGTACCTTAAGTAGCTTACCAAACTCTACCATCTTTATAATAAATATGCTAGAATTTCACCACTTCATTGTTTGGTATTATAAAGATCAATTATGGATATATCATGCTCAATATTAGATGAGAAGTGTCTGATAAATTACTCTATCAAATCTCCAAAGATAGATGTTGACCCTTTAGGTAAATGCATAAACCATTCCAAATTGGGTCCCATGAGACTTTTGGGTAAGAGTCTCAACAAATAAGAATCTTCATAAGCCACTTGTTTCAATTTATTTCCTTCATATCTTAGTTTTGAAAGTAGATAAAATAAAGTAAATATGATGGTATGTGGATAAATACATGGTATAATGTGCACATTGATATAGATGAAAGTGAGGAATCATTTTTGGATAGGAAAGACTACCTACAAATCATAAGAAAACTAAAAGAGGATTTTTTATATGGTAGGTGGAGTGGAATGCCTAGCATATGTTAGATCCAAGAAGCACACATATTTCTAGGAGGCTATCAATCCACTTTTAAGATAATTAAGTTGATAATGATATAAGAAATATAATTGAATTTAAATAATAAGAAAGTAAATATGAAATAAAGTAAATAATTTACCTATTCGATAGAAGATGTAGCATGACGTGTTAATACCATGCTCAATTATGTCAAGGTCAGGTCCAGAGGATTGAAATAAGGTTTCTACATAGGTCAAAATCCAAAAGAAGGTCTAGTAGGGTGTGGGGAAGGCTAAAATAACAATATGATATTTTTTTGATAGTAACCATTGGTGATTGGGTGTGATCAGTGACGGTTGGGTCTAACCAGTGATGGTCAGGTAATCGGTGATGGTTATTACAACCAACAATAGTTATCTATGAAAAGATAGGTAAGGTATGGAAATGTGGTTAAGGGAAGGTGGCTAATAGGAAAGTGATAGATGAGGGGTTTTGAAGGTCAAGAAGGACATGTAGATGAACTGATGAAACCAAAAAATATTGATAAAAAGATAAGGCACTAAAAACAAAACGATGCTTGTATGATGTTGAGTAGGTGATAATGGAAACTTGAAGGGAGTTAGGTAGTATAATAATACTCCAAACCTTGAAACTCACACAGATAGAGATTCATAGACTTGGACGCCTACACAGAAAATAAGAGAACTTGGATACAAATTTTTGAATCCTCGTCACTTCCAAGACCCTTGCATTTATAGCACAAACTTACTAAGTGAGGAGGGAATCTTGAAGGAAAGTTGCTAAGTTGGGAGGAGATGAAGTTGCCTATTTTTGTTTAATCTTTAAAATTTGACGCTAAATCAAGTTACCAATTTGGTGGATATTATTTTTAAAGAAATATGGTAAATGTTTTTAAATCTTAAGGAAAGTTTTATGACCCCAACCATTAATGATGACGGCTAACCATTGATGTTTACCTTAACTAGTGATGGTCAAGGGGTCACGAGTAAATGGGTGAAAAGGTTTTAAATTAAGTGATGTGTTTAGAGGGTGTTTGACATAATGAAGTAATAAACAAGTGATAGTAGATTAGGTGGTCCATAGAGTCAATTAAGGGCTAATAGGTCAAGATGATATCAAAAACTATTGTCATGCAGTTTTTAAGTGTCTATATTTTGCCACTTTTTGTTGTGTATCTTCAAGCAAGCTATAGAAAAAAAATAGGTGGTTGGTCGAGTTCTAGGTATTGTTTCCTTGAGTATGGGAGGGAGGAGGTGTTCCCCCTTAAACTAGGAGTCAATGAGGTATGGTCTAATTGGGTCAAGGTTTGATAAATGGTAGATGGTGAGTCATGAGGTGGGTGATGAACGGGTGGTAATGTGAAACACAAAAATGTGTACAAAATGAGATGAAGTGCAATAATAGAGGTTGTACAAATATGAAATTTGCCATTGTTGTAAAAAATAAGTTTAAGGTTTAGGATAAGTGATAAGGTAACCAGTCCCCAACATTAGTCATAGTTGATTGGGTTAGTGTTTACTTAGGTATCCAGGGTAGGAAGTTCTCCTGAGAAAAACATAAAATGGGTGGGTCATACATAAGGTGGGGAAAATTCAAATGTACAACATGGAAAAGTTATTATGTGTAATCAAAAAGACTAAAGTAGATTTGTCACAAAACATGTAAATAAGAGGGTTCTAAAATATAATGACATTGATGTGGACATGGGTAAATGGGTCAGGAGGTTGGGTGGGTAGGGGGTGGCTGATATGAATCCTAATGTGCTAGGTAAGAGGGTACTACCTATATAGTCTTGTGGACAAGAGATCCAATCAAGGACTTCAGAGCAAATGTAGTTCTTAGTTGCGAGGGAGAAGATCACTCCTAAATAAGTCAATGGGGGATAAGGAAGGGGTTGACCTAGGTAGATGTGGTGCTAAGATGTAGTTTAAGTAAATAAGAAGAAGAAAAGTGGGTAAAAATAAGGTGAACCCCAACCAATGATGGTGAGGTCTAATCGGCGATGATTAGGAGACTCTTGATGGTTGGGGTAAAAAACCTAAAACCATGATAAAAAGTCAAAAGGACAAACATTTGTCCTCATATGCAAATTATCATTTGGTGTTTTGTCTTGTATACAAGAATAGGGTGAGGGAGTGCATAGAAGTGGGGTGAGCTATTGAGGTGACTTAAAGGTATTGGTGAGTGAGATTGTGATTGAGTGGAGTTGAGATAGATGTAGGAGGTGCTAGTGAATAATTGTTTGGGCATAGATTGAGGTGGCACCACTAGTCATGAAATGAGGTAGGCAATGTCTTAAATTTGGAATTTAATTGAAATTTATGAATTAAGGTTGAAAACCATAATTATGGATGTGAAATTAGGAATTCTGAGGTATGCTTAGGGTTAGGGCTTATAATATCTATGGGATATTGTAGGGACAAGATGATAAGTTGTTGAATGGGGGAATGATTGGGAAAGAGGTAGGGATGAATGTTTTAAGGGTGTATAGAGTAGAAAAAGGGTTTAGAGGGATTTAGGTTTGTAGAAGGAGGTTAGGGGATTGAGATTTGTCATTGGTGGTGACCTAACAGTGACCATCAATGGTTTAAGCTAACCATTGATGGTCAACCTTGGGGAAAAATAACCCCAAGGCAACTACCAATGGTTGGGGAGCTCTGTCGATGGTCAATAAGGGTAGGTGTGGTGATTTTTGTTGGGATAGGAGGTGGGTAGATAGGAGTTGGGTTGGAGATGGGTGGGAGAGGAGTTGGGTTGGGGTAGGAGTTTTAGGTAAATATGGGTTTGCATAGGATAAAAATGGTGGAGGTTGAGTAGGAATAATTAATAGGGGTTTAAAGACACAATAAGTGGGCAAAGTGTAAGTTTATAGATGAATGCATATTCGGTATAGAAGTGGGTTGGATAATACTTTGTGTAGACATATAGGAAGTGTTAGAGATAGGCTAATTAATTGATGAAGCTAGGTATATGATTAGATCTAGTTATAAGATAAAATTCCCAAGATTTTCATAAAGGTGAAGGATGCCATGTCTATGAAGGACTAGAGACATATGGAGGTAGTGGGTTTTGGAGTGATACACCACTACTAGTGCTTGCCTAAAGATATCATGATGATAGTCACCCTCATTGAGAGATGAGACCTTGTGACTAACACTTTTTGGTTACCAATAGGGGAGATGAGCATCCTTTTAGAGGATATACATCAGATTACATGTCTACCCATCCAAAAAGATCATATCTACCACATAAAAGGGGATGATATGGTTGAGTGTATGGAGATCCTATATAGACATGATGGAGATAATACATAGTTTCACTTGGGAGGCTTTAGCATTAGGCCTCTATATCAAAGGGCACCTAGAGATAGGCATTTTTTGATGATGCTATAGCTAGTAATTACCTGTTATGTGCTACTAGATTCTATGGGAGGAAGATTCCTTGGTATGTTGTTAGGGGTGTTGGTGGAGTTGGTCTTAGGTGGCACTATTTTTGGATGGGCATAGATTTTACTGGTGTAGATATATAGAGAGATATTGGGGTTTGGGGCACATAAGCATTATGGCATCAACATGGGATTCATTCTTCACTATTGATCTTATGAGCACATATGGGTACTGAGACCCTTAGGCCTTCTGATAGAGGTTTACCAACTGATGGATTATGTAGTTAGCTTTTATTTATTGAGGAGAGATGGGACTATGATAGGTGTTGGTTGTGGTTCTAGGGTTATTAAGTGGTTTACAGGAGCCTTGGAGGGTTTAGTTACTGGTGATATAGTCTAGAGGCCATATCAGACTTGGCTAGTATGGGTTGGGTATAGGTACCACACCTTATCCTTATAGATCTAGAGATGAGCTTATGGGAGGTGGGATGGGGAGATAGAGTGCATTCCCTTTGAGTGAGTGTGGTGTCAGTTTGGGATTATGTAGGACATCCCTCAAGATTCTATGTGATATAGGAGGGAGGATGTAGATTTTTATTTACCAAAGCCACAACCATATGAGGAGGAGTTAGATCATGAGGAGTTTCCTCTAAGGGACTCGCTTAGTTTGGTGATATAGGAGAGAGACTCTTTATGGTGGGCAAGTGGAGTACTAATGGTACCACTAGGTTTTGTGACATAGGCTAGGTATTTAGTAGCCACGTAAGAGTTATGTTATTATGAGGGCATTATGTTAGCATATCATCCTAATGAGCTAAGGTGAGGATGGTATCAAGTGGGTTTGGTAGGTGGTGTAGTGATTAAATCCTTAGGTCAGTGGGCTATAGTAGTGGGTCCACTAATAGGACCTCCACCAGGGATAGTTACAAGCACATGGATAGGTGCAAGGATAGGTGTAGATGGGGCTAATGAAAGTGGTGCATGTTCTCCTAGGTCATGTTGATGTATATGTATTTTGATATTGTTGATACTGACCTAATAATGCGATGAGAGATGTATATGTGAGTGATGTATATGTATCATTTTATACTATGACATGTATATGTATATTTATTTTCATTATTATTATGATGATGATGCTTATATGATGATGTAATGAGTTGATTATGATTTGATGTTTATTCATATTGAAGTCTTAATTATGATATTATTTCATTGATAGTATTAGGTATGATGTTATTAGTTATAGATTATGATGATGTTTTGATGATTTGATCATGATGTGATTTTGTATGTTCATTTTAATGTTATGGTTTATGGATTATAGAGATAATTAGGTTATGCTAGGTTATGTTATTATTAGTTATGTTATTTACACATGATGTGAATTTTTCTAAGGTGAATGTTGTTGACATATGTTAGGGGCAAAATGTTAAAGAAAATGTTATGTTTCATTAATGGATACAAGGATATGGGTTTGGAATAGGTAAGGGAAACATTTACATCCACATGTTTAGATAAGACAAGGAACATGGTGCCTTCACTGGCAAGAACCTAACAATAAGGATACCATAGGTGGAATGACTTCATGAACACAAAACCCATAGAACGTATCGAAGGAGCATGATTTATTGAGAAAACTAGTATCTTGACCATTTTATGCCAAGTGAGTTCATAGTCCCTTAGGTTCAAGTAGGATGTGGGTGATAGGTAGGGATGTGAATTATGGGGTAGAGGAGAATAGAACGTAGAGTGGAGTCACTGGTTATTCCATAGGTGACCAAAGAACCCTAGGAAATAAGTCCATACCTTTGTATGCTTGATTATAATGGGCAGATTGATTAATTTGGGATGTCTACTTGTGCCATGTAGAAGAGCTAATTATGGCTTAATTTGATAATTATGTAGACTGATTGATATGGGAAGTCTACTTGTGGTAGATATATAAGAACTAATTATGTCTTACTTGTTATTGATTTTGATTATTGCTTTTTTTTATTTTTGCCAAAGTTGATCGATACAGGAAGCTTCTAAGGAATATTGTTTAGCCAATCCTTTGAGGGGGTGGTATTAGATTTATTTTGCATAACTGTCCTTTGAGGGAGAAATCTATGTTTTAAGAAACTTTTGATTTGATGGGGTTGTTTTCCTTCGAGGGAAAAATCTGCCATATATATATATATATGCATATATATATATATACATATATATATATATATATATACATACACACACACATATATATATATATACATACATATATATATATATACATACATATATATATATATATGTATATATATATATATATATAAAATAGGATTAGGCACAGATAGGTCTATTCAGGTGTGAAAGGCCTACCCATGTAGAAGTAAATCCTAAACATAGAAGGGTTATTATAGGAAGGGGTTTTTGAGAAATAATTGACCATGGGATTCCATCTATCCAGAGGTGAAAAGTATCCATGAGAACCATGCTATGTGTAGAGCTGAGACATCCATACTTAGGATGAGGTTGTTAATATGATAGATAAATAACATAGTTTTAAATAATCAATCGAACCCAAAAAGGAAGGAAAGGAAGTGAAGGGGGAAGAAGGTTAATAAACCAATGGGATGAGCCTAAGTTAGACATAGAAGTGGGTTTGAACCTTGTTTTAATAATGAAAGAGATGTATATTTGAAGCATTGATGGGTTTAGGTTTTGGCTTACCTTTAAGAGAAGACAAGTGATAAGAACTTAATCCATACTTATGGGTTATAATGTTAGGTCCTAACCAATTAAAAGTAAACTTACCCTTCTTGGTCTTTTCCATGTTAGTGATATGTTGATTTTCCTTGACGATGAGGTCTCTGATGTTGAACTCTCATGCTTTTATATGTTTATTATATGCTCATTTGATACATTTTTTATAAATGTGAATATGGTTGAGGAAAACAAGGTGATGTTCATCAAGAAGTTCTAAGCATGCTAAGTGTTCTTGATGATAGTCACTTTTAGAAAAAATCTCATGTAAGGATATGTGGAGAGATGGAATTTGGACTTCAAAAGGTAGAAATGCCTCAACTCTAAAGACAAAAGAGAAAGGTGTAGCACCTATATTAGTTCAGATACTAGTGTGGTAAGCCCATAAAGCAAATGGGATATAGAGGTGTCAATCCTTACCCGAAGCATTGACTACCTTAGTGAGCATTTTGATGAGGGTTTTGTTGGAAGCCTTGACCTAGCCATTGGCTTATGGATGATAAGGCAAGGAAAGCCTTAGGTTGATACCAAAATCATCACAAAGCTCTTATAATTTTTTATTCTTAAAGGATTTTCCATTATCAATGATGATTTTTTGAGAAACACCAAAGTGGTAAATGATGTGGTGGTTGATGAAATCAATGATTTTTTTATCTTTATTGAGATTATCAGGATGGCTTCCACCCATTTGGTGAAATATTCTATGGTGGTGATGATATATTAATGTCATTGTGAGGAATGTAGATTAATCTCTTTGATAAGATCAAGACCTTATTGTGAGAAGGGTCAATAGTCAGTTCATACCTGAAGACCATGATGAATTGCATGATGAAGGTTAGGATGTTATTGACATTTAGTGCATTTATTGACATACTCACAATAATTTTGATTAAGTGTGGGCCAATAGTAGCCTAGATAAAGGATACATTTGGAAACATCTAGACCACTGAAGTGCCCACAATAGATGTCATTGTGGGATTCTTTAATGGCATGAGAAGCCTCATGGATATGAAGGAAACGAAGGAGGATACCATCAAATCCTCATTTGTAAATAATGCCCCTTAATATGACATAGTGAGAGGTACCTTGCATGAAATCTTTATAAGCATTTCTTGAAAGATCAAAAGGGAGGACACCAATGTTAATGTAGTTAAAGATTTTATCATACCAAATATCTATAGGTGACATTTCTATTTGATAAATGGTAGGAAGATCAGATTTGAGGTAAGATGGTATGAAAAAATGATGGATGGTGACAAAAATTTTAGACTCAAGAGGTTGAGATGGAATTTGGGATATAAGGTAAGCCATTGTGTTTGCATATTTGTTGGTAGAATGAGGAATTGATTGGATAGTGTAATGGTCAAATGACACTAAAAGCATATTAAAAAGTCATTTTTACTTTAAAAGGATATCATTTTTTCATTTATAAGCTCATGTGACTTGGTTTATAATGAGTTGAGAGTCTCCAAAGATGCTAATGGTTTTGATTCGCAAAGCTAGAGCAGTTTGGAGACATATGACCAAGGCTTCATATTCAACTATATTATTGGTACATTCAAAATAGAGTTTGAAAGAAAGAGGAAGAGGTTCTCCATTAAGGGGAATTAGGATTATGCTGGCACCCCCACCATTTTGACATTTAGAGCCATCAAAATACATAGTAATTTGATAGGTGTGTTTGTTGGAAATATTGTCATTGATGTAAAAGGTCTAGCATTATTGGTGATAAACACTCCATTGCATTTAATGATGTTTGTAATAGTTATATCTTGGATAATGTGTGTTAATATTTATTTAATATTAATGAATATATTTTTGGTTTCATAGAAGACAAAATAAGGGCCCATGGATAAGTCAAAGAGCCACAGGGTAAAGACAAAAGAAGAATGGGATGCATTTTCCCATGAAGAGTCATAATGGGGAATTCCAAGAGACAGCAAGTGAAGAGAAAGGACAAGGAGAAATCCTGGGTAATTACTGAAGGCATTTCTCTTCTTTCAAAAATGATGTTTAAAAAACTAGAGGATTACTTCCTTGGTAGTAACTGTAACCACAATAAACCCACAAAAGCTCAAAGTCTTTCATTGCTTCTCTCACTGATCAAGACACAGTAACATAGTAGAATGAAGCATAACACAAAGTCTCCACCTCAAAGTCTCTCTAGTATCCTTCACACAAAACATATACTGAAGACACTTATGGCAACATAAAGTCTCCAATAGTCAGCTTTAGGACACCTTCCAAATTATTTCCACTAGTTCTACTTATTTGATTAAATGGACAAGACTATATTTAGGAAATAGACATAAGAATAATTTTCTAGATAACACAAGATATTTCAACACAAAGCCTGAAAGGTCACTTGTTTTCTCATTCAAATAACAAAATATGATTAACAATCTGAGCTCAAAGTCTCAAGAATGCCTTTCAATTTGGGCAGAGTTTTGCTTCTAATAACTAAGAGATCTCCCTTATACAAAATAGGAGATTACAATATATAACATTCTAAGAAAGAAATGGGTGCTTGTTTTCATGAAAATGGCCCATGCTAAATTGAATGCCTTGAATATCTATGAAAGGGCCATGATAGAATAGGTCATCAGCCTTGACTTTGGCATTCTGAATCATCTCAAATGTCTCCTCATAAGCATGGGTTATTTGGTCTTATTTATGATGCTTATACAACTGTCCATTTGCCTTTACTTAATGCAGAAAATAGGTTATGCCTTTGAATGTTTACACTCTCTGATGTCTACTTGGTGGACTATTTCACCTACTAGACTTAAATCTCCTATAGATATTTTTGGATTTCTTGTAGTTGTTCTCTCTTTCCTTGCCACATTTTGTCCTTCCTTGTCGATCTGAGCTCTCAGGGATATCTTCTCACTATTAGTTGGCTCTTTTAGCTCCTTCTTTGGCTGGTCATTGAGTTTGTTTTTAGGGTTCGTGCCATATTTAAAAATTAATGGATATTTTACTAACCTAAATTTTATGTTTTTGGGGATGTCATGGTCACTTAGTCCCTTGAATAATTTTAAACCTTAAACTTTTGAACCTTGGAGTGCACCGATTCAATGGTTTAATAGTTTAGGTGGTTTAATCGGCTCATCGGTTCAATTTTTTAAGAAGGGCCATGTTTGATTTATTTTCCTTCTTCAATTGAACCATCTTGTTGAACTTATTTTTGGAATCTTCTGCTTCATTCATTCAAAGCTTCTTTTCAAACTTTTAACTCTTTGAACCCTTTAAACCTTTGAACCTTGAACCATTTCGGTTCAAAGTTCAATGGTTCATTATCTTTCTTTGAATCCTTTCATTTTCTAAGTCTGTCAAACTTACTAAAATCATTAAACCTTTAAACCCTTGAACTCTTTTTGGTTCAAGGTTCAACGATTCAAAAATTCAATCTTCACTCTTCGAATCCTTCTTTTCTTTAAGTTCGTTGATGTCATTGAACCTTTGAACTCATTGAACCTTTGAACCTTTCGAAGGTGGGGTTCAATGGTTCATTCCATTTTGTTGAAGCCCATTGTTAAGTCTTTTGATTTAACCTTGGCATTGAACTAGCCTTAAAACACTAAGAAAAAGCCTCAAGTGTTTTGAACTTCCTTTGGAGAAAGGCCACCTATTGAACCTATTGAACCTGTGAGTTCCTTAGCTAAAAATGTTTGAATAATTAAAGAACTTGGCTGCTCAAAATATTTTTGAGAAAGGAAAGAGAGAGTTTTGGTCTATAGGACCAAAATGGTTGGTATGTTGTCCACAAAATCAAGTGATGGATTTTGGGAATAACGACTGGCTCCAATTGGGGAACTTTCATCAATTGAAATTTTGAAACAATCAAAAGGAGTAGAAACTAGAATCTCAGTGCCTTCATCTATGCCATTAGGCTACAGAGTCATGCTACCCACAAAGAAAGGCACCAAAAAATGAAAATGAACAACACAAAACAAAGCAAACTAAAGACTATACATATGTACAACTACTCTTATCTGATACTTCAACGATTGATGTGCTTCAAATGCTACCCACTGTGAGGTAGTGAAAAAGGCATGCCATCCTAGTATTTTAGCAAGAAACTATTTTCACCATTGAGTCGATGAATAGAAAATGGACCTCTCCACAAGGAATCCAATTTCCCATGCATTCCCTTTTGTTATCTTTTCTTGTCTCACAACAGAACTTGATCTCTAATCTAAAAATCATGAATCCTTGCTTTCTAGTCAAAGAGCTTCTTTACCAGACTCTGATGTGTGGCAATACAGTCCACCACCATAGTTTTCTTCTCATCTAGTTTAGTCAAGCACATGATCCTTTTGTCAATGGAACTTTCAAATGTTGAATCTTCTACTACCTTTGCCAACTTCAATGCTAGTAATTATAGGGTGATTGGTATCTCTGCATTGAGA
The DNA here is from genome assembly GCA_037957365.1 of Torreya grandis. NCBI lineage: Eukaryota > Viridiplantae > Streptophyta > Pinopsida > Cupressales > Taxaceae > Torreya > Torreya grandis. The sequence goes on along the minus strand of JARHVA010001158.1, from coordinate 389,862 downwards.
CCATACAAAAGTTGGAATGGTGACATACCTATCACCCTCATGGGAGTAATTCTATCTGCCCATAAAGCATCAAATAATGCTTTGTGTCAGGTTCTCTAATTGGCATCTACCAGCTTCTTGATAATGGTCACCAGGTTTTTGTTGCTTGATTATGCTTGACTATTTCTTTACAGATAATATTTAGAAGAGTGGGAGAGAATGATCTCAGGATAATAACAGAACTAGGTAATCTCATGAGAAGAGAAATAGGCTACATTGTCTGTTACAATCTTGGTTGGGACCCCAAACTTGGAAATGATGTTTTCCTTGAGGAAATTGCATACTACTTCTAAAGTAGCATGCTTGGATGGAATGGATTCCACCCACTTGGTGAAGTAGTCTATGGCTGTGAGGACATAATCATGTCCAGCACTCGAGGATGGATTTACAACACCAATGAAATTAATCCCCTGTTACTGAAATGACTCTTCTATTACCACATGATTGAGAGGTAATGTGGCCAATTTGGGTCTTTTGATGAACTATTTACATAGTTTGCATCTACATACCCATTTATATGCATCTTGAAATAGAGTAGGCCAATAGTACCTAGCTCGCAGGATCTTATGGGTAGTTACGGGTGTTGAAAAATGTCCTCCACAAGCCAAATTGTGAAAGGATTATAAAAGTTTGTTCTGCTGCACTTTATCCATGTAGTGAAGGAATACCCCATCAAGGTTCCTCTTATATAGACCATTGTCCCAAAAGATAAAGTTGACAGATTTCAACTTAGCAGTCCTCTTTTCTTTACAAGATAGGTGAGCAGGACACTCACCATAGGTAAGGAAATGAGCAATATTAGAATACCAATGATTCGTAGTGGTGACAAAGAGAACTATTGGCATATTTTCAACTTCTATTTCTTCATGCCCTATTTCTTCTAGTCTATTATCAACAATTAATTAGTAGAAACCCCTTCCCTATACAAGCTTCATTAGTTTGATAGATGTAACTCCTAGATTTATCAATCCAATTACCCCTTTTGGTTCCAAACTCCTACTGAGTTAGTATGGACTTGACTGTTGTATTAGGTACAAGAGCAATAGTGTGTGAGTTTAAGATGTAAAAATGGAAGTGTTTTACCACCTTGACTACTACATAAGCATGATTTTTCATGTTTGAGTATTTTAGTTCATGAGCTTTGAGAAGAAAACTCATGAATGATATAGGAGATTCCACACCTTTTTTCTACTAAATCAGAATTGCTAAAAGTGTGTGTTCAGAAGCATAATTATACATTATGAATTCTTTCGTGTAATCTAGGCAAAACTAGGACTGGGGCATGGGCAATAGATTTCTTGATATCTTGAAATGCTGACTTGCCTTCTTCAGTCTAGTGAAAATTAGCGTTTCCCTTCATCATGTCCATAATGTGGCGAGTCTTCTCTATGAACTCAGGAATGAACCTTCATAGAAAATTTAGCTTTCTGAAGAAAGAGTGAACTGCAGTCTTACTAGCAGGAGGAGTAAGCTCTTGGATGGATTTGAATCTTTCTAAGTCAATCTTTATGCCTTCTCAAGATATAGTGTGACTGAGAAGTTTCCCTTCTATAACGTCAAAAACTAACTTCTTAGGATTTAGAGAAATGCCATTCTGTCAACATCATTCCAACACTTGTTATAAATGATGCACATGATTAGGATGATGCTTAGAAAAGACAGTCAAGTCATCAAGATATACCACAATTAGCTTCCCCATTTCATCTATAAAAGCAAGGTCCATTACTCTTTGGAAGGTGGCACTAAAATTGATCAAACCAAAGAGCATTCTACTATATGCAAAGGTGTCCCAAGGTGTAGTGAAGGTAGTCTTCTATTGGTCTACTTCACTGACTTCTACTTGATTGTACCCTGAGAAACCATCTAACATTGATAACATCTCTGAACTAGTCACTATCTGAAGGACTTGATCCATGATGGGTAGATGGTAGTTATCCATTAGAGAGGATTGATTCAAGTTTCTAAAATCCACATAGAGGTGAATTTCCCAATTATTTTTCCTCGTAGGGACTATGTTCGCAATCCATGTCAAATGATGGATTGAAAAAATTATCCTAGATTTTAACATTTTTTGAATCTCAAATAGAATAGTACCTGATATCTTGGGGTTGTACTACCTAGAATTCTACTTGTGAGGCAATAAACCATTCTTAAGAGGAATTTCATGATGAATTTCTTCAGGCTTGAGTGACTTCAGATCATCATAAGAGTATGCCAAAACATCTATGTAATGGTCAAGCAGAGCAATGAATTTGAGCTTCTCATTAGGAGTACAACACTTCCTAATGTTCACCATCTTGGGATTTTCCTTAGTACTCAAATTTATTTGATCAAACTCTTAGGAAGAGCTTGAATCTATTTGTTGTTGTTTGATGAACTTGTCATGCTTATCAAATAATTTCTCAAGGGAAACCAATACTTTCGGGATTTTATTCCCTTTGAGCTGTAGGAATTCTTCACCTACATCTAAGCTTGTTCTAGGAGCTTCCTCTTGTGGTGGAGACTTACTACCTTCAAAATATAGCTCTTTAAACCTATCCATTTGTTCTAAAAAAGAAATGATTTGATTATATCCATTGAATATCTACCAATGGTTGGCATTATCAGGAATACTTGGTTGAAAGACTAGTTTGATAGTGTACCTATTCCATTTAAAGTTAGGGTGAGGAACCATGAGGGTCACAAAAATAGCCAATGAATCTGCTCAGCCATTGAACTCTCTAGGCACTGTAGAAATATTGAAAGCATCAAAGCTTTCAATGAAATCCCACACTAGATTACGATAATGATGCAATCTCTAATTCTTGGTTTGATACTAGTTCCTTACCTAACAAACCACCAGCTCAGCATCTCCTTTGGCATGAAGAAGCTTAACGCCTTTATCCTGAGCAGCCTTCAACCTAAGTAACAAAGATTTATACTTGGCAATGTTGTTGGTGTTGCTGAATTACAACTTATAAGAATAGAGTAAAATATCTCCCTGGGGAGATATGAACACAATCCTAGCCCTAGAACTGGTAGAAGAACAACTACCATCAAATTTTAGAATCCACACATCATTAGAAACTGACCCTCTTTCATATTTTACTTCATTTGGGAGGGGAGATCCTTTATCACCTACACTACATTCTACCAATTCTTCTCTTGTCCTTTCTGAATCAAATTTTAGATTGTCACCTACAGGACTTTCATTAGATGACATAAGAACATCCTCTGTGTACAGGAAGTACTTACCCATTCCTAAAGACTCAAATAGAATTTGAGCTTCAGAGGCTAATGTTTGGGTGACAATGTACTTCAACTCCTTCTTAGGGAGTAACCTCTACATGATGCCTTTGATAGGGATCTTCACCTTAGATAGGTCCATGCTTGATTATCCACTAATGTCCTTTCAAAAAAAATTCCCAAGAAGGATGTCATATGAGGCTGAGACATCGACCACCAAGACTGTCATTTTGATTCTCATATCTAGAAAATCTACAAATGCAAATTGAGCATCTTTGATTTGCCCCAACAAAGGCACTTGTTTGTTTTTCATGGATAAATATCTCCCAAAAGTCTTGGTCAGCATGAGACCAAGAGATTCTACCACCTTAGTGAGCATGACATTGTCAGATGCGCTTGAGTCTATAATGCAATTGTTCAACTGATGACTATTTATCAACAGCAAAACATAAAATGGTTCTATTTTCCCAGGGGCAGCTAGAGGAGTAATCACAAGATTATTTCATGTGGATGTGTTCTTGGGGGGACCGAGAGTTACTTCTAAAATATCTTGTCCTGCAGGGATGGTTTTATTTTTGATGCATTGAACTAACCTATCCAACTACTCAGGGTTGGATTACAAGAATTCAAACTCAAACATTTGAATTTTGGTCTTCTTAACGTGGTCAATTATGTTAAATGATTGGAAATAATTGAGAACAAAGGAAGGAAGTTCATCCTTCTAGTTTTTTGGGGTGTGGTACTAGTTTATGAATTTGAAGTAGAAGGTGAAGGAATATTTGAGGTACTTACTTTTTTGTTGATCACCAGGTCCTTTGATTGGAAAGGCAAAGTGGTCCCCCTTTTAGCAATTGAAATTGTTGGTCAAGATTCTTCCCTTATTTTTCCCTCATCAACTTGTTGAGTTGACTGGTTTTGGGACATGGTAAATATTGTGTATGATCCATCAAATGCTTCACCTTTACTTTTGGGTTCATCCTGGTAATTTAGGAAACTAATGTTGGAGTCACCAGCTAATTCTTCTTGGTCTTCTGCAAAGAGATTAGCATCATTTTCTTGGATCAAATTGGTTGGAAAGAAAAATTGGATTCAATTTCAAGTTAACCAACTATTGAGTTAGCTAGAGCCGCTTCAATGGCAAGCTTCCCCTGTGGGGGAGGAATGTGATTTAGTTGCCCTTGATTTTTGGTAGCATTGCCTTGATATGATTGATTGGGAAAAGTCCTCCTTGGTATATATCAGTATGAAGGAGGAGCATAAATCCCTTGTGCCATTTACTTTTTGAGAGCTAGCAACTCATTTTCCAGCTTCTTCACCATAGGATCAGTGGTGCTTGTAAAAGAATATTTAGGAGATGAAGAATATTTACTCTTGTTAGGATCTATTCTTATCTTTCTTACCAAGATAAGGTCATCTTTAACCTCAGTGGCCAAATCCTGAGCTACAACAAGGTCTATGTAGCTAACCCACCTCAACAAGGAACTTACTTCAGGAAGTTGAGAGTTTATGAAGAAGCATTTGAGATTTTTTGGTGTCGACTAATCAATTATAGGAATCCTATTCCTCAGCTTGTCAAATTTTGCTATGAAGTCCCTCATAGGTTCATGAGGCTCCTTCTTCATCTGTGTGAGCTAAGCTAATAGGGCATGTGCATCTGCTATAGGCTTGAATCTTACTTCAAATTTGGCTTTGAGGGTGTTCCAATCAGTCACAGTCTAAGCCTGCAGATGATAGAACCAATCTACAGCAACACCTTGTAATGTTTATACCAATAGCCTAACTGATGTGTCCTCATACTCCATGCCTATCACACCATAGGCTATGCAAAAGGCTTCAATATGTTCATCAAGATGAACTCTCCCATCACCATATAATTTGGGGAAATTCTTCCTTGAACTATGGGGTAGTTCATATAAGGGTGGAGTTAGATTCAGAGGACCAAAGGTATTACCCCAAGGGACTTGGGCTGCTAGATATGACTATTGAAGGGAGGGATAACAAATATCTGAGGGGTATGTATGGAAAAAGCTCTATTAATAGAGGAAAAAAAAGCTTTGCCTTATATTGGTGACCTGATGTTGGTAGGAGGAAAAATCCTAGTTCATTGGAGGTGAGGTTGTGGAGGAAATCCAAATTACTTAGCTACACCAACTCAAATACAGGGTCAACAATACCTTGAGCTCTTTGGCTTCGCATATATCGTGAATCTACCAGAGTGTAAAATTGAAATGGAAAAGAACTAGAACTACTTCAATTTGAAGCTTGAGGCTTTAAACTACACATTCGATCTCCAACAGAGTCACCAAAAAACTATTGGGTAAATATTTTGTCACCAGCTAACTAATAACAAAATAGGTATATCAACCATAGCATAAGGATATTTACGGAAAAGTGTCTAGGTTTACCACATCAAAATGAGATAAATTTCTCCTCTCATCAAGGGGAGATTCCCTATAAGATAGGGGAGGTTCCCTGTAAACTACTATAACTTATATATATATATATATATATATATATATATATATATATATATATATATATATATATATATATATATATATATATATAATCTAAAAATACACTCAGGGGTGGGATAACACCATACATCTCTCTTTTTTTAGAGATGATGCTCATAAGGACAAGGAGAAATCTTGGGTAATTGTTGAAGGCATTTATCTTCTTTTAGAAATGATGTTCAGAAAACCAGAGGATTACTTCCTGGGTACTAACTATAACCACAAGAAACCCATGAAAGCACAAAGTCTTTCATTGTTATTCTCACTGATCAGGATGTAGTAACATAGTAGAATGAAGCGTAGCACAAAGTATCCACCTCAAACTACAACAAAGTAAAAGATTATGAAGAATAAGGGAAGCTCAAAGTCTTTCCAATATCTTTTACACAAAACACAGATTGAAGATAATTATGGCATCACAAAGTCTCCCACAATCAACTTTAGGACACCTTCTAGATTATTTGCACTAGTTATGCTTATTTAATTAAATGGACAAGACTGTATTTAGGAAATAGACATAAGAATAATTTCCTAGATAAGACAAGCTATTTCAACACAAAGTCTAAAAGGTCACTTGCTTTTTCATTCGAATAAAAAAATATGATTAGCAGTCTGAGCTCAAAGTCTCAAGAATGCCTTTCAATTTAGGCAGAGTTTTGCTTCTAATAACTAAGAGATCTCCCTTATACAAAATAGGATATTACAATATATAGCATTCCAAGAAATACTTGGGTACTTATTTTCATGAAAATGGGCCATACTGAATTGAATGGCTTGAATATCTATGAAAGGGCCATGCTAGAATAGGTCATCGGCCTTAACTTTGGCATTCTGAATCATCTCAAATGTCTCCTCCTAAGCATGGGTTGTCTGGTCTTCTTTATGATGCTTACATGGCTGTCCATTCACCTTTAATGCAAAAAATAGCCCATGCCTTTGAATGTTCATGCTCTTTGATGTCTATCTAGTGGACTATTTCACATACTGTACATAACTCTCCTATAAATATTTTTGGATTTCCTATAGTTGTTCTCTCTTTCCTTGCCATGTTTTGTCCTTCCTTGGTGATTTGAGCTCTTAGGGCTATCTTCTCACTTTTAGATGGCTCTTTTGGATCCTTTTTGGCTGGTTACTGAGTTTGTTCCTAGGGTTTGTGTCATATTTGAAAATCAATAGATATTTTATTACCCTAAATTTTATGTTTGTGGAGAGGTCATGGTCACTTAGTCACTTATATCATTTTGAACCTTGAACCTTGGAGTGCACCAGTTCAGTGGTTCAATGGTTCAATAGTTTAGGTGGTTCAATCAGCTCATCGGTTCAATATTTTGTGAAGGGCTGCATTCACTTTCTTTTTCTTTTTTAGTTGAACCATCTTGTTAAACTTCTTTCTGGAATCTTCCAATTCCTTCATTCGCTCAAAGCTTCCTTTCAAACTTTGAACTCTTTGAACCCTTTAAACCTTTGAACCTTGAACCATTTTGATTCAAAGTTGAATGGTTCATTATCTTTCTTTGAATCCTTTCATTTTCTAAGTCTGTCAAACTTACTAAAATCATTGAACCTTTGAACCCTTGAACTCTTTTTGGTTTAAGGTTCAATGGTTCAACAGTTCAATCTTCACTCTTCAAAGCCTTATTTTTTTTAAGTCCATTGAATTCGTTGAATATTTGAACTCATTGAACCTTTCTAAGATAGGGTTCAATGGTTCATTCTATTTATTTGAAGCCCATCGTTAAGTCTTTTGATTGAACCTTTGAACTCGTTGAACTTGTTGAACCTATTGAACCTGTGAGTTCTTTAGCTAAAAATGCTTGAATAATTGAAGAACTTGGTTGATCAAAATATTTTTGAGAAAGAAAAGAGAGATTTTTGGTTTGTAGGACCAAAATGGTCAGTATGTTGTCCACAAAATCAAGTGACATATTTTGGGAACATCAATTTCCACATTATATTTGGTGTCTCTCTCTATCTTGTGTGGTGTTTATTGTTTTAGTTTTATTGCATATCTTGAATATTTGATTAAGTGGAATTTGATTAAGGGAAAAGTTTTATAAGATATATGATATACTAATTCACCCCCCTCTTAGTATATCCCTTGCTTAACAATTGGTATCAGAGCAAGTTCCTTTTAAAAAGTTTTACAACTTGAAGGTAGATTGGAAAAGCATGATGGCTAGATCACATAAAGGATTTTCTACAAATAAGGCCCCTTTGTTTGATGGGATGAATTATGATTTTTGGAGCATAAGAATGAGGACTTATTTGATGGCCCTTGGATTCAACATATGGAAAGTAGTGGTAGAGGAATATGAAGAGCCACAGACACCGGCAATTACTCCAGCAGAAAAGAAGGCAAGTGAATGTAATGCTAAAGCTTTAAATGCTATTTTATGTGGTTTATGTGAATCTAATTTTTTTAAAGTTATGCAATGTAAATATGCTCATGAAAATTAGGTAAAACTTGAAAATATTTACAAAGGTGATGGAAAGGTTTAGCAAGGTAAGCTTCAGACTTTTAGAAAATAGTTTGAAAGTTTGAAGATGGAAGAAGAAGAAGAAGATATAGAAAGTTATCTTTTGCGAGTTGATCAAATCATAAAATCAGATTCAAGCTCTTGGAGAAATAATGGAAGAGTTAAAAATGGTACAAAAGGTTTTGAGATCTCTACCAATGGGATATGATGCAAAGTTTTTGGCAATCGAGGAGATGAAGAATTTAGCCAAGCTAAAGATGGATGAGCTTCATGGTATTCTCACAACATATGAGATGTGGATAGAACAAGATAAACCCTCAAAGAGAGAAGCAATGTTCAAGATATCAAAGAAAGGGAAAGATAAGATTTAAGAATCGAGTGATAGTTCTAGTGATGATGAAGATGACAATGGAGCACTTTTCATTTGCAAGCCAAAAAGGGGAATAGGTAAATATCAAGGAAAATTACCTTTTAAATGTTTTAATTATGGAAAGATTGGAATTTTTTTATCTAGATGCCCAAATAAGGGTAATGATGATGAAGAAGAAAATCCTACATACAAGAAGAATTTCAAGGGCAAATCCAAGAAGGGATTTGAGAAGAAGAATCTGTATTCTAAGGATCCTGGCTCAGTCAAAGATAGTGGAGTCAGCGATTTAGAAGAAGAAGAGATTCTATTCATGGCCATGCATGAAGATGATCAAGAAGAAGAAGAGGAGGAAGCTAAAGTGAATATGAAAGGATAACTCATTTTTGTCTTAGAAGAGTTAGAAGCTATTGAGAAGAAGAATCAAAGATTGATGTGTTGGATCAAGAAAAATGAAAAGGAGTCAAAAGAAATTATTGATGATCTAACAACACACTTGGAAGAAGACAAGAAGAATGAAGAAGATCTAACATCACAGTTGGAAATAGAAAGAAAATAATGTGTAAGGTATGTTATTGAAATTGCCTCTTTAAAAGAAGATATTGAGAAAGCAGTCAATGATAAAGTAGTTAGTGACTCAAAATTTAAGGAAAACACTAACATGTTAAATAAGATATTAGAAAGTGAAAAAACAAATTTAGATAAGACAGGGATCATATTTGAAAAGAAGAGCTATGCTGAAGCTCTTACAAAAGAGGAAACAACGGGAAGAAGTGAAGAATATAGAGGACATTTCAAATAGAGAAGGCTGAAGGGAACAAAGCTACAAATGACAATCAAGTCAGAGATATATAGATAGGTCTTATTTTTATAAATATTATTTTTATTGTAATGGATATGGTCACAATAAATTAGAATGTAGAAAAAGAGCTAACAATTTTAGAAATAAGGAGAAGGAAAGTCAAGTAGAGTCAAGCAAAAGCCACAACTCTTTTGATCCTCTATCAATCTTTGATGAAGAGACCATAGTATGCTACAAGTGCAATAACTTCAGACACATAGCTCGGTATTGTAGAAGCATGTTTGAGTTAGTCAACAAGGATCAGAGTTTCAAAGCTCCATTCATCAAGAAGAAGGATCAGAGTTTCAAAGCTCCATTCATTAGAAAGAAGGTTCAGACATGTTCATGATAGAAGAAACAACTTGAAGATTCTATGTTGGTGCAGACAACTTTGCATGTAAGAAATGAAGATCAGCCATGGTTCATTGATAGCAGATGTTCAAGGCATATGACAGGAGATGAAATTAAGTTCATAACTCTAAATAAGATCAATGGTGGCACAATGAGATTTAGAGATAAAACCATTGCCAGGATAGCCGAAAAAGGTACTTTGAGTTTGGATTATGGTAGAACTAAGACTAAGAATGTTTTATATGTAAAAGGTCTTAAGCATAATCTATTGAGTGTTAGTCAAATATGTGATAAATGATGCACATTAAAGTTTCATGTCGAAGGTTGTTAGATTAGAAGAAAATATTCAAATGAGTTGATTGCAGATGCTCAAAGGATAAGGAATAATGTGTATGTATTTTTAGATATCTTCTCAAAGGCACGATCAAAGGACACATTTAAAGATCTATGAGAGGAGTTGGGAGTAATTTCTATTACTTACATCCATTGATGTTCAACATTAGTTGAGGCGGAGGTAAGTGTTAGCACCAAGTAGGCCTTTTGCCATTGATGTCAAAGGAGGAGAATAACAGGTACAGGTGCAAAAATAGGTATAGGGAATAGATACAAGTTTCTATAGTAAGGGGGAGTTATTGTATGTTTTTAGATGACAAGATGTGTAGGTGACAAGATATGGTAGTTTCAGGATTGAGGTTGCCATCAATGACAAAGGGGGAGATTGTTGGAAATATTGTCATTGATGTCAAAGGTCTAGCTTTATTGGTGATAAAGGCCCCATTGCATTTAATGATGTTGTAATAGTTATATCTTGGATAATGTGTGTTAATATTTATTTAATATTAATGAATATATTTTTGGTTGCATATAAGACAAAAGAAGGGTCCATGGATAAGTCAAAGAGCCATGGGGGAAAGACAAAAGAAGGATGGGATGCATTTTCCCATGAAGAGTCATCTTGGGGAATTCCAAGAGTCAGCAAGTGAAGACAAAAGAGGAAGGGCAAAATTTCTCAAGAAGGGACACTTTGAGGAATACAAAAAGTCACCAAGATAAGGACAAAAGAGGGAAGGATGTTTTTGCTCATGAAGGGTCACCACATGAATTTTCAAAGGCAAGGATATGTAGGGTCATACAAGTTTGGTTACATTTTCCATGAGGATTGAAGGGTCACAAAGGGGGAAGGCCAAAGGTCATTTGGAAAGCTATAAATAAAGGCTTGAGAAGCTATTTGTAATATGAGAGAAAGAGTTTGATTTGAGATAGGAATATCTAGCTTAGAAGAGCATTTGAGAGAGATGAATATGATTTTTATTTTTTATATCTAGCTTAGAAGAGAAAAGGTGAGAGAGAGGAAAGAGATATTGTAATGAACTATCATGTGTTGAGATAGAAACATTGAGAGATAGTTGTGTGGTATACACAAAGGGGTTGGTGCTCATGTGGGTTGGTGCTCATGAATTATTGTTGTGTTGGTGCTCAACAAAGGGGTTGGTGCTCATGTGAGTTGGTGCTCAAAATTTGTTTCTATGTTGGTGCTCAGCAAGGGGTTGGTGCTCCTATGGGTTGGTGCTCATGAATTGTTGTTGTGTTGGTGCTCAACAAAGGGGTTGGTGCTCCTGTGGGTTGGTGCTCACGAATTTTTGTTGTGTTGGTGCTTAGTAAAGGGGTTGGTGCTCCTACAAGTTGGTGCTCATTCATATACTTGAGATTGTTCTCCATGGTTTTTACCACATTGGGTTTCCACGTTATATCTAGTTTCTCTCAGTATCTTGTATTGTGTTTATTGTTTCAGTTTTATTGCATATTTTGAATGTTTGATTAAGTGGAATTTGATTAAGGGAAAAGTTTTATAAGATATATGATATACTAATTCACTCCCCCCCTCTCAGTATATCTCATGCTTAACAGTGTTTTTTTGAAGAAAGAACGGCTATAGACTCATCTAGAAAGGTAAGAGGGGGAGTTTGATTATCAGGGAGAGGAGATTTAGTTAGTTCATATGTAATAACTTGTCCCTTAATGCAATTTTGTGGAAGAAACTCAAGGTAAAACTTAGCTAAAATAGTGATCCACTTAGCCATATGTTGGTTATGATATGGCTTAGAGTTTATATACTTGAGGGGGTTAGTGTTAATAATGATGTAAGTTTTGTGGTTGAGAAGGTAGTGACGTAGTTTAGAGGCAATGAAAACTAAGGCAAGGCAACATTTCTCAAGATGTGTGTATCAAGTTTCATAGTCAATAAGGGTATGACTGATGTAATAAATGGCTTACTCCTTATGTTGGTCATCATGATGAGTGAGCATGGCTCTCAAGGAATGATTAGTATCATATATGTATAAATAAAAAGGTTGATCCTCTTTTGGGGGAATAAGGACTGGTGGAGAGAGAAGATACTCCTTAACTGCATCAAAGGCTTGTTGACATTCTTTGGTCCATTTAAAAGATGTATCTTTCTTGAGGAGGTGGTGAAGAGGCTGGAAATGATCAAATAGCTAAAAGATAAAGTGGTGGATTGACTGAAGTTTGTCTTGCAAGCTACAAATTTCTTGTAGGTTAGTAGGAGGCATTTCTAGAATGGCTTGGACTTTTGCAGGGTTTATTTCTATTTCATGAAGGGAAATAATAAATCCTAAAAGTTTTCATAATAAGAACCCAAACATTTATTTCTTTGGGTTAATCCTGACATGATAATGGAAAGGTCTTTCAAAGATGATAATGAGAACAATAAGGTGATCTTGATAGTTTTTAGATTTATCGAGCTAATCATCAACATAGTCCTTAAATATTTTATGAATGAGGTCATGAAATATATAGGTCATGGCCCATTAATAGGTTTCCCCTATGTTTTTTAGGATAAAAGGCATGACACAATAGTATAAATTTACCCATAGGGTGATGAAGGATGTCATATGCTGATCTTGAGGGGCAATCAGGATTTGGTTATATCCTAAAAAACCATCCATAAGGGATAACATTTCATTGCCAATGGTGAGGTCAAAAAGTTGGTCTATGTTAGGCAGGAGAAAATCATATTTGGGGCATGCGAGGTTATGGTCACAGAAATCCACACAAAAGTGAAATCCCCTAGTGGGTTTGATAACAAGAACAATGTTGGAGACCCATTATGGGTAGTTAATGGGTTGAATGAAGTTGATAGATAAAAAGCATTGAAGTTCTTCTTTGATGAGAAGAGATATGTAAGGGTGCATATGATGAAGCTTTTGATAAATTAGCTTAACTTTGAGATGGGAAATGATGTTATGAAGAGCAATGGAAGGGTCAATGTTAGGCATATCTTGATAAGACTAAGCAAATGCTATGCAATTGTCATGAAGAAAAGATTGATAGTCTCACTATTCCTCAAGGGTCAAGGATTTTCCAATATTAATGATACGAGGGTCCTCTAGGTTCCCAAATTAATATTTGTGGTTTATTCATTTAGCATTTTTTGGTTTTTAAGAGGGAAGGCCTTTTGAAGAGAAGAGTACCCCGCACCTAGGTAGGAAAGAATAGAATTGTCATCCTATCATTGAATGGTATTAATGATGGGTGATTCATGTGTAGTCATTCAAGGTGGATGAGAGGAATGGTTTTGGTTTTCTTCCCCATTAGTAAGTTAGGGGACCCAAACTAATAGTGTTGATGAAAAAAAAGTTAGGTGGGATGATGTCGATGTCATCAAATTGTAAAGATGGGGTTAGTGAGGGTATAGGTTCTTTAGATTGGAAAATTGGGGTTGGTGAAGGTAGAGGTTCTTAAAATTGGAAAAGTAAGGTTAGTGAGGGTAGAGGTTCATCAAATTGGAAAATTGGGGTTGGTGATGTTAGAGGTTCTTCAATAGTGGTAAGAATTGGTTTTGGTGATGTGGGCTCTTCTGAGGGATCGTACCTTAGGCCACATAACTCATGTGGTTTTTGAGTTTTGATGATGGGAAGTTTGTGAGGTCCTTATTCATAGAGGCCAAAACAAAACCCCTTCCAAGCACACTGATGAAGGTATGTTTGGGAAAAGGTTATGTTGTTAAGATAATAAAAAATGGAAGTGAATGGCTAGATGTATGGCATATGGTGGGAGAAAAGAGTGGTTTATCAAGTCCCCCATAGAAAAAATATGTTCTATTGTTGGAAAGGCCAAAGGGAACAAGGGTACTAATATTAGGATCAAAATATGGATCAAGATATTCCCCCAGCATGAGATGCTAAAATTTAGATTGCAAGGGGTGTTCAACTGAGATTTGAGATGAAGGGATGGTTTAACTAGTAGATGCTTCATCATTATTGAAGATATAAGTGTTGGTGGTTTGGTTTGATATGGTAGTTTGGCTTGAGGTTGGTTATGAAGAGGGTGAAGGTGGAATGAGAATGTCATTAGGCTAATATGTCATATTACAAGAAATAAAGGGATTCAGATCGAGTTTGATTATAATAACTTGTCCTTTAATATCAACCTTAACACATTAGTGAAGGGTAGAAGGGATGTAACCCATAAAATGGATCCAAGGGTGAATGAGTAACACATTATATTAAAACTCACCCTCTATGACATAAAATAGCTCAGGGATAATGCAAGGCCCCAAATGGATGTAAAAAACAACTATTCCTAGTGGTAGCCAAGGTATGATTGAATGATCAAAGAACTACCGAGATTTATAACATGATGTTTTTAGGTAGTTGGAATTGATCATATGCATAAGATGAAATGATATTGATACTCACTCCCCTATAAATCATATCTCATTTAACATGTGTCTGATTGATGGATGTGGTGATGAAAAGAGGGGGATCAAGATCTTTGTTATGATATGGTGGGATTTTTGATTCTTGAAAGGTGACCATGAAAACATGTTGGATGGCTCCAATCAATGATGTAAGAGGTTGGGGATCATCTAATTGAACCTTTATAGAATGTAGTACTTTGATTAAAGCTTGATTATGTTGGGGTGAGGTGCAAATTAAATTATAAAGACTCATTTTGATTGGTGTTTGGTGAAGTTTTTTTAACACTAAGCATTGGATGAATGGAGATGAATTGGAAGAAGAAAAATCTCCTAAAATGGATAATTTTGGCTTGGATGGTTGTGAGGGTGAAGTTAAAGGTGTATTTTTTTGGGTTTGGTTGGTTGGTTGAGGAGTTAAAGGGTAGTACCATGGAATGGTTTCCTTGGTCTTTCCTTTTTCATTATATTAGATGGATTTACCCTTGTCCTTTTGTTGGGATTGAGATTGAGTCACAATATGAATGGTATGGATAAGAGGATCAGTTGCTTTCTTCAATTCCTCTGCTTCACTACTTAGTGGGAGTAGAGAAATAGATAATTGGTAGGTAGATTGGATAGGTGGTAAAAGGGGTAAGGGGCTTAAATAAGGTTCATCCAATAGATCATCTTCCACAAAAAGGCCATGAATAACTAATTAGAGAGCTTTATAGTTCTCTATATCATGTCCATGGGTCCTATGGTAAATAAAAATCAAATTATCATTGAAGCAAGTTGGCTTTCGGTGAGTGAGGTCAAAAGGATTGATTGGTGGTAAGCTAATGGTATAAGCTTGCAACAATCTTTGTAAAATGGTTATATATGATTCTAATAAATATATTAGAGGTGGTGTAGTTTGGACTTTGGGTGTAGGGATCCTATGGGGCAAAGATTTCTTGACAGGAGGTGGAGTGAGTTTGGTTGGTGGTTTAGAAATAATTGGGTTCATTATAATTAGTTTAGAGATTGGAGGTCTAGATGATGAGGGTTTAATAGATGGAAAATTTGATGGAGAAAGGTTGGTAAGGAATGATGATGAACTAGGGAATTGGGTTGTTATAAGTGGAGAAAGGGGAGATGGTTTCTTAGAGGAAGAGTAGGCAATGGGAATGGTGGAGCGATGTGGTCTAAAAATAAAAGGTAAAGGTGAAGGAGTTGGTATGAACTTAACCCAAGATTGTGGCCTAGGTAACCCTTCCATATTAATGGGTTTAATTGGATTTGGCTTTGGTTGGGTTGATGTGGTTAATTCCAATCACAAATGAGGGTTATCAGAATTAGGTATGGGAAGGACCCCTAAGTTTTTGATTGGCTTGATAAGAGAGGCATAGGGTGACTTGACAATTTTAGGTGGGGTTAATTGGGATTGTTCCTTATTGACTTTAGGAGGGGTAGTTGGTGGAGTCATAATGATAGGCTCAAGGGTAGACTTAAGTGAAGTGGAAGATTCAATTGTATTTTGATATGAGAGTCTAATATGATGCCAAAAGGTGGATCTATCAAAGTTAGGCTGGAAGGTAAACTCCAAACTTTGAACTAGTTAGATAAATGGGTTTTGTTCCCTGATCATTAGTTTCAAAGCATAAGCCCTTTGGGGCATAAGGAGTGATTTAAATTTTTCTATCTTTGGTGTAAGGTTACAAATGTGATGATTGGGTAGATGAGGGTATGGTCTCTCTAGCAACATTTTCCAAGGGAGGTATAGATGGTTCTGAAATACAATCGATAAGGGTAACAGTTTAAAGTGGAAGGGTAGTTGTATATTCTTCTTTGTTTTAGTTATCCAAAGAAGTAGAGGAATCTTCTTTTTGGATTGGAGGAGTGGGTGAAATGATTGATGGAATGTTTATCTCCTTGGATATTCCTACCTTAGGATGGGTATATGGAGCTATGTTTTTATCTATGAAAGAGGAAGGGGTAGTTAAATCCTCCATTGGGTTTTCTAAAGGAATGGATGGTTGGTTGGCTTCCTCTATTTGGGTGATAGAGGTGATGACATCTTTAATAATGGGAACATTATTTATGACATTAATTACATGTTTCTCATGTGAATTTGAGTATTTGGGTTGGGTTTCATGATGCTGGGTTAAAGGTGAATGATTTGGGAAAGGTTTTCAAAAAACATCAAGAGATTAGTTGGAAGCATCATTTGGGTTATCAAACACAAGCTCCACTTTATCAATCAAGTCTTGGACAATGATTTTTAAGGTATTACATCTATCAATATCATGTTTGATGACCTGATGATAATCATAATGATCATTCACATTGTAGCACCCAAGATTGGGATGAGAAGTATCAAATTGTTGAGGGGGCTTGATGGGTGGAAGTTGGACTAGATTGGCTTTAAGTAGTTTATCCAAAACTAATGCATAGGATTCCCAAATTGGGGTAAATGGTTTTGAATAAGTTTGGTTTTGGGTATGGTTTTGTAGATTGGAAGGATTGTTGGTTCGAGGTGCTTGGTTGATGGTTAGAGGTAGTATGGTTTTTAGAATAATTGAGTGTGATGATGCTTTTGATTTAGAATTAGTTGGTTTCATGGTCTTGGTGGAGGATGATTTAGTATATTTGAAACTAGAATTTTTATTCTAAATCTTTAACTTCCCTTTATCAATATCATAGTTTTCTAATTTACGTGCCATAGTGAATGATTCATCAAAGGTCCTAAAGGTTTGGACTTGGAGAGTTGGAACAATGTGCTTAGCACACCCCTGAGATAATAGTTCAGTTAATTTGGGTTGGGGTAATGGGAAGGTTAGTTGATTAATGAGGCACCTCCATATAGTAAAAAAATCAACAATAGATTCATCTTCAAATTGTTTAATGGAGTATAGGTTGGTAATGGAAACCTTTTTTGATATGTTTATAGAAAAGTACTCCAAAATGATTTATGCCAATTGAGAGAAAGAAAAGATAGAATGAGTGGTAATGGTACTATACCAATCAAGGGTGGTCCCAGATAATGACATTAGAAAAATTTGAAGGAGGAGGGCATCATCATAAGAAATTAAGTAGAAAGCATGATGAAATGCTCTTAGGTGTTGCTGAGGATCCTCCTTACCTTAGAATTTGGAAAATTTTGGAAACTATCATTGAGAAGGATGACCATGAATGGGAATGGAGGGATAGATAAGCTCATTAAAAATTTTGTCATAGGATAAAAGATTTGTTGAGGAAGAGATGGATGACTCCAAACTAGTCATTTTTTTCCATTAGCATTTTGATTAGATCGGGTTGAGGTTAAGAAGTCACATAATTGAGGGGCAAATTTTGTTAAGGTTGGGTTATGGCCATGTATGAATAGGTGACAGATGGTGTTGAAGAAGCTACGTATTGATAAGTGGTGGTAAGGGGCTAAAATGGTGCCACATAATAACTAATTAGTATAAAAGGTTGGGTGGATGGTGGTATGTACCCTTGTGGGTTAGGGACATACTAGTAAGTTATCAAAGGCACTTGTTGAGAAATGGATGTGGTTGGTATGGTGGAGGTAAAAGGAACTTGGGTAAGTTGAGTTTGGGTAGTGACCCTAGCGCTGATTGGGGGTGTAGACACCTAAATCTGGCTACTGATAACCTCCAACTAGGCTTTTGGCCAATTTCCACCCAAAATGCACAATTTGGCATAAAAACATTAAAACATGCTAAATGATGTGAAACTAACATATTCAAGTGCCAAATTTGGCTAGCACCTTAAATGGGCCACTACAATTTATGGGCCAGCTAACTTTGATCAAATCATTTCAAGTCAAAATGCCAATTTTGAACCTAGGTGCTCTGGATTGCTCTTTCCTATCAAATATCTTGCATGACACATGTGCCTTTATTATTTGTTATTGATAACATTCTAAATGGGATAATGCATATAACACATCTAACATTTCCTTCCAATTCTAATCTAGTCAAATTTTAGACCAATAACAAGGCATTCTAATCAATTTGAGTAATTTGTGTACAAAGTGCTTAAAACATGCTTAAGAGCTAATTAACCCAAATCAAGGAATAATTAATAATTCCACGAAAACTTATTAACTAATTTGTTTTGGAAATGAATATTTAATATCTACATCATCAGGTGACCTCATTTCTTAGGAAGACATCCCTAGGCCATAAATGCCACAAATATCATGATTCATGCCCTCTATGCCTCATTAATGCCTTCCATGATGGATTTCATGCCTCTTAATTGCCCATTATTCCAATGTCATGATGAGGATAATTATAAACTTAATTCCAAAAATTGAATTAATCCTCAACCACACATCTCACTCTCAAGATGGATGGTTCAAGTTGATTCTAGACATTCTCAAAAATTTATAAATAGAGAGGCCATGAACATCATTTCTAAGCCATTTTGGTGCAAAGTTATAATGCACAAATATCTTCAATAAGCCATTGAAATTAGTGTTACCATGCCAAATTGATTCCAATCCAAGCCAAGCCATAAGCCAAAGGTGCCAAGGAGAGATGGAGGTAGCCAAGCTTTCATTATCAAGGACTTCATGACCACAAAACTGAGCAAACCACTACTACAAAGGCATTTGGATCATCCAAGGAAGGTGAAGGACTTATTGTGTTTTATTCCTTACTTTTTAGTTGTGCTTGTCATTTGTTTTTGTTAACTAAGCTCTCCCTAGTGTTTAGGCCTATAGATGTTATGCTATTAGTGTGTTTCTTTCATTTTGTTTTCATTTTGGATCTAACACCATACTAACCATCCTCTCTTGAGTCAAATTCCTAGTTTCACATATGGCACACTTGGTGGGACTAGACACATCTCACACCTAAAGAAGATCATTTTGTAACTTTAAAATATTCATTTAGACCCTTAAAACTCTTGCAAATTAATTTTCTAACTTTATTTTGTCATCTTTTTTTACCATGGTTTTACACAGTAACTAACATCAACAAGTAAGACGGACATCAGTTGCATATCCTAACTGACGTTAGTTAGTAAAAATGACATCAGTTGTATACCTATCATTAGTCACATTGGTATAACTAATGTCAGTTAGATAACTGACATTGGTTATAAAATATAACCATCATCGGTTATATAAACTGATGTCGATCATTGTGTTTTTCTTAAAACACAAACCCAAGAGCTCTTTTTATAAAGTTCATTGTTTCAAACCCAAAAGAGATTCAAGGATAAAGGACATGGTAACATTTTTGTTGCAAGACCAAGCTTGACATTTACTAAAAACATGTTTTAGATCACCTTTTGCATGCTTAAAAATCAATTAGGAACCAATTGGTGTTTAACAAAAAAACAAATTTTTGATGTTTATGGTAAATGCTTTCAAATTTTGTAACTAAGAACAAGGGGTCAAATTAACACCACGTAACCTTCCCTTTGGGCTTAAAAATGAACTCACATTTTCAAATCTTTTTGTATTTACTTGGTTGTTTAGATTAATTTTTCGTTTGGAAAAAAGAGGGATGTTGCATGTATGCTCTTCTATTTGGCCCCTTTAGGTAACCCTTGGAATCAAAAGCACCATTACTATTTCAAGTACCCTAGTCTGAGGCTCAGAAAGAAAGTCATGTAAAGCACTCCTCAAAAACTTGTCAAATTTTGAGTGATCTTGAAAATGACCATAAATTCTTTCTCTTAGTCTTTTATTTTCATGAAAACTTGGCTTGTGAGGGGGGTGTCATTACCTCCCATGAGTTCTTTATGGAAGCTCTGACCTAGGGTTTCATCTCCTAACATTGAATTCACTTTCTCTTAATTAGAGTTACACATAGGACGTATCTGTATTTGGACATTGCACTACATTGAGTGAACAACAAGATGTAGTAGTTATAAAAAGGATTAGACCTTTTTACAACTAGCCAATACCATAGTCACCCAATTTCTATGCTTTTCTTTTGAATTGTTTGGCATGAAAGTCATTATGCAATTGATTCCCCTAAAATGATTGAAACCATGCTAGTTTTAGTCAACCCCATTTTACCATACCCTTATTAGGACTTGGATGATTATATTTAGTATATTTTATTCATTTATATTACTTGGTGTTTTTGAGACTATAACTTGTTTGTTTTTTTATAAACCATGTCTAAATCAATTTATTTATACATCACTCTTTTGTATAAAGAGGTGTTATGCTAGCTATTTTACACCACACTTGTGCCTTGAAATTTTTGTTAAACTTGTTTGTGTGTGTATGTTATTTGAGTTGCAGAGGGTAGTATTATGCTACCCAAAACATGTTAAAACCATTTTGCCTTTGATTCTTTTGAAACATAGCACTCATCACATCATTCAAGCATTCTTACACCATTAGGATGCTCAATTTTTTTGAAGACTTGTTTCACCTTGTATCAAAAACCATTTGTTTCAAGCCATGTCATGTATACCATTTGGACCTTTGTCTTGTGATATCATACTATCCAATCTAGTCTAGCTTGTTTGGTCAAATCTCAGTTTTCATCATTGAGTTTTCAATTAACCTTATCAATTTTGGACTCAACCATTGATTTATTTCTATTTATTCCTCAATTCATGGGGCTGATACATTGATCTTTCTCTTTTGGGTTGCATAACTATGGTTAATTGATTACCCAAAATTAAAAACTATTGATTGTTTGTTTGTATAATGCCTATCATTATCATTGTTTGTGCCTTTATTTGGGAAAACATAGTCTTTCTTCAAAGAGAGTTTTGTCTTATGCCTTATGCCAACTGATCATGTTTATGTTTAATTCCATGTGCCAGGTTTATGTCAAAGTTGTTTCCAAACTTGTTATATTAAATCAAATCACGTCATGCCTATTTGTTTGAGCCTATCTTTTGACTCTGCATTTGGAAAAAAGACCTAGTAACTCAACTTTTCCATTTCCTAGTTTAGACCTTATTTGGAACACTTTGACCTAGACCTTTTACATGCCAATTTTTATTTAGATGCTTGACCTTTTATGTGTATGACATTTAACATTAGACATTTGACGTTAGGATATTTTATGCTAAGTCTTAGCAAAAATAATTTTGGAGATACAACTCCACTTTTAGACCACATTGGAGATACAACTTCACCCCTTATACCAAGTTAGACCAAGTTTGAACCATTTGTCATTTGGACATAGTTTTTTAGAGTTTGTATAAATCTAAGCCTTTTTGTGTTGGGAGCTTTCATCATTTATGTAGATATGTCTATCTACACTTATGGTGGAGTCACTTGCAATTTAACTTATGATAGAATGGCCACACAAAATAACTTTTATGGCTTTATTCAAGACCCCAGTGATGCTAATATGGTTTGTGAGATATATTTTTATCTACCTCATATTAAACATTCATGGGAACAAAGTCATGAAATAAATTATGATCCAACCTGAGACCTTGATTGGTATGAAGAGGCTTGTGAAGAGGACTTTGAAGACCTAACTACATATAATCTTGTTTGGGATATGAATCCATACCTTCTTTGTAATAATCAATACATAGAACACAATCAAGAATTAGCTTATGATCCAACTCATGACTGGGATGATATGGTTTATGAGGAAGACTTGGATGCTTTGGCTTGTGCAAGCAATCAAGTTCCATGACATCCTTTTATTATCTGAACACCCACTATCCCTAACCCTCATTTGGATTATATGAGTTATCAAGCTTTACAATAGCCAAGGAATACCATTACCATTTTGAGACCTCATCCATTGGCTTGTGTGAGAAATCAAGCTCCACAACACCCTTTCATCATTCTAGGATTGAGTCCTTTAGCTTATGTGAGCTAAAAAGCTCCACTACACCCCTTCATCATTCTAGGACCTAGTCCTTTGGCTTATATAAGCAATCAAGCCCCATAATGCCTTATTGTTACCATCTCAAGACTTTATCCTTTGGCTCATGTGAGAAATCATGCTCCCCAAGGCCTTACCATTATCCAACCACAAGTAATTCCTCATCTAGTACCAATCCCATCCAAACCTCAAACTATCCAATCTATTGAAGACCAAGTTGTGTTCAAAAATGGTATTTTCCAAATCATTGGAAACCAAAGCCAAGAAAACCAACCAATCTGAGATGTTTATATTGAATCAACCATTTTTTATAATTTAACCTATGATTAATTTATTATTGATCCTATACCAGTTTTCAAGGAGTCTCACTTTAATGAGCTAGTCTTTGTTGAGTCACTTCTTAATGATTAGAACTGCCTTTGGGCAAATCATTAACTTGACTATGTCCCTATTTTGCAAGAGCCTCCTATTGACAAGCCAGTCTTTTAGGAGTTGCATCTTGACCTTTTTCCCATCCCAGAGGAGTCCTACTCTAACTAATTAGTTTTTGTTTATCCCATTATGCCATCATAGGTCATTACTTGTCCAATACTAAGAATTCAACAAGACATCATTATAATAGAGTACCCTTCAGATGAAGAATCAGAATTAGAGTCAGGTTTTATTCTTGAATTGACATCAAATTTAGCATCAAAATTTGAATCAACATCAATCTCAACATTAGATTCAAAGTCCCTTAAGTTAGAATCAAATTTAGAAGAAGATTATGTTCATGGCTATTACAACATTGGTTATACATGCCTTATAGATCAATTTGAATACATTTATGATCCTTCTATATTTTTTGAGGATGAGTAATTCAACTTTGACACAAGCTATCCTCGTATCTTCTATGAGAATTATGTATCCTCTCACTATTCCATAGGCCATTACCATCGACTAAAATAGCCATACCATTGACATTCCATCTCCCACTAGTGTCGATTGGGATCGATAGAATCACACTTTGTTAAACTACACACATGGTGAAATAGTATTTAAATAAGAGAAAGGAGGTCAAAACCACATTCATATAGTAGAAGAACACTCTCGTAGTGAAACATTTTTTAAGGCACTAGGAGATAATCAAATTCAGAACTCAACATCTTCTAGTGAAACTTTTTCAAAAGTGCTAGAAGACAATCAAAGTCAAAATTCAATATTCCTTAGTGAAACCTTCTTAGAGGCACTGCAGGATAATAAAGAAAACTTCATTGGTGAAAACCTCTAGAGGCACCTATAGGTGAGAACAAAAATTCTTCACTATTGGATGAAGACAAAATCAAAGATCAAATCAAAATAACTTCCTATCTATAGCCTAATCAAATGGTAGCTACTCTTAAGGTCAAACAACAAAAAAATCTAGTGGTCCTGTCAAGAGAACAAGTCTTCAGCCCTACCACAACCAAAGTTATGTTGAATTCAACATCAACAACATTACGTGTGACTGAAAGTCATAATCTTCATTTGTTTCCCAACCATTCCATTTCAAAATCAAACCTACCATCCATTATTTATCCTTATTTACCATCCATGATTGCAATTTCCTTTATAGAGGCTACAAAGACACCTTGTCTCGACATTTGAAGGAATCATAATCAATTACCAACAAAGATCATAAAAGCATTTTGACAACTAAATTTGTAGGCCATTTTTGATAGATAAATTATTCAGATGAGGTGTGGGCTAGTAATTAACATGATCAAGTATTTTTTTTGTATCATTTGTTAATTATGATGTGCATCTCCACATCAACAAGAATAATAGAATAAAAAACCACACCCAGGCCAAAAACATTTACCATACCATTTCATTGCCATGCCATTACCATTGTTACATATTTATTTTCCATTGTTGCATACCCAAACATTCACCCCATAACTTGGGGGTAATACTCTTACCATTTTATTCAATCTATCAAAAACCATCTTACAAGACCATACCATCTTATCATTCCATTCCTATTTATACTAAAGCCTATTTTTAGTCATCCTACCCAATCTTATTTTGATCTTGGTTCATTTGGTTCTTCCCACACATTTTGTGAGGGTATTTTGATAAAGTTTTAACAATCAATCAAATTCATGTTTATAATGATAGTCTATCAAAGTAGTGTAACAATTGATCTGGCAAGATATTTTTCATCCTATCAAGTTTGTTTATGTGAGCATGATTATAACTACCTATGGGTAAATCAATGTTTCACTATTCTTGATAGTAATTATAACTACCTATGGGAAAATTAGTACCATTGACCTATGTAATTATATCCTAGTTATAATGACCTATGGGCCAACTAGGGGAAACATTTGTTTATCATGCATTGTCGCATCACTTTGCCATCACTAGTTTCATTTGACTAACCATTTTTTATATTTGAGAACTTGTTGGGACCTAGTTCATTTTTACCTACCTTTTATGTAGATGAAATTACTATGACTTGAGGTCATTTTAGGACTATGTGGGTCATACTCAATTCAAGTTGAGGTCACCTCAGTCTCCCTTTATATACGCTCTTACCATTTTATGATCAACCTAAGCCAAATGCTCTCACCATTTTGCAAGAAAGTATTTTTTCATTCTCTAATGAGTTAAGATACCTTAAAATTCCAAAAACATTCATAAAATTTCAAAAAAATATAACAATATTTGTCTTATTTAAGCCTAATCAGTTATCCTTGATCTACCTTATTGGGGCATTGTCATTGTTAGGATGCTTTATTTTGCTTTTATTTTTAGGATTTTTGTTTGGTTTGTTTATTTGTTTTTTATATTTATTTGTTTGTTCACTTGCCTATTTGTTTTCATTTAGCACTGTTGCCTCGACTCAATCTATATGCATTCATGGGTGATTCCTTGAGCACATTATTCATGAGTCCATCCATATTCATACATTAATATTTTAATCATAGTTTTTATCATTGGTGCATTATTTTTTAGTGTTTATTATATTAGGAGTAAGTCATTATGCATATTTCAGCCAAGTCTTCATGGTGTTCTATCATGAAACCTATCATCACATGCTACAACAAAAATTAGCTTCAAAAAGGTCTACAATCAATGGTTCCATATAATTTTCTCCTGTGCATCTTGGCAAATCCTTCCAACCCACCCTTGATCAAATGAACCCATTGGCAATTCTAGTTGTATCATTATTAATCAAGATGAACATCTCCTCATTGGTAGGTACAACTAAATCATTCACACTGATCAATCTTATTCTTCTATTCATCTATTTCATCACTTTTCACCCACTCATCTTTAATCTATATCCCAAGTTATATCCTTGAGTTATGCTTACTAATCAGCCCTAACTAGGGCATAATCATCTTTAGCCATTCTAGGTCCTCTTAATGATTATAACTACCTATGGGCAAATCATTAGTTTGAATTTTATTCCTAATTATAACCACCTTTGGGCAAATCAGTAATCTTTTTACATCAATGCATGCAATCATTTTCTTATTTAGATTAATCTAAACCATGTTAATTCTACCTTTCTTCTTGCTTCTTTTCAAGGGACCATCCATCAATAAATGTGATGGCCACTCCCTCGAGGGGGCATGATCATAAGATTCCCAAAACCATTTGGATCTTTATTCTTAAATAATCATCTTCTTCTCGGTATACAAGCCATTTCTCATTCTTTGATAAGACATTGTTTTTCCTATGGTTTGCAACATCTTCCTAAATAGGGGCAAACTATAAACACCTAAATCTAGCCATCGATAACCTCCAACCAAGCTTTTGGCCAATTTCCACCTAAAATGCATAATTTGGCCTAAAAACATTAAAACATGCTAAATGATGTGAAAATGACATATTCAAGTGCCAATTTTGGCCAGGGTATCCTTAAATGGGGCAATGCAATTTATGGGCCAACTAACTTTGATAAGATCATTTCGAGTCAAAATGCTAATTTTTCACCTAGGTGCTTTGGATTTCTCTTTTCTATCAAATATCTTGCATGAGACATATTGTTAGGAACCCGTGCTTAATTGCTATGGACGCATATGCTTTGTAAGTCGTCCCTTAGAGCTTATTCGAATTATCCCACATACAAGGGGAAGTAGTAGTTGTTAGAATAGAGTTAGTATATAAGTAAGTGTTAAGGCCGAATAAAGGCATCCACGAATTCATTGTATTGAGCTTGCTCAAAGGAGGTTGCCCCCTCGAAGAGGCCTGCGATCAATATAAGCTTTCTGTGTTTCTGTTATTGGTAAGAGTTATTTTATTTTGGCATATTTTGATTAAATCTGTTGTAAGAGGTAAATTGCTATAGGAGGTTCATCACATTTGGTATCAGAGCGCTTTCTTGGCTTTGTGGGTAGATTTGGCACAATTTTTTTTTTTCAAAGCAGGGCTTTCCAGGGGCTACGCCATTTTTTGGCAAGAAATTTTTCATTGCAGGTTCCATCATTTCGGATTGGGTAAATACCTATCCGCTTAACTATGGGAAGTGCTTGGGCATAAGCCCTAAAACTCATTGTGAGGAGTACCACAGGAACCCCGAAGTAGCTGGCCCATTGAGAGGACCTGCCAGCGAAAAGGGCAACGACCCCAACCTGATTGACTAGATCCCACCCGTGAGGTAAACCAAAAGCTGTCGTTAAGAGGTAAACCCACGGCCAGAAATTTCTGGAGAGCGGTACTCGCTCAGACAGCTTTGGTGGCCAGAGAGAATTTTAAAATCCTTTAGGCAGCCAAACAAACCTGGGGTCCATATCCAACTTATCAGGTTCAGACAGCAAACAACAGCATACCCACAGTTGATGATATTTCGAACCACACAGTTGCAGACAATCCGTTCCTGAAACAGCGGCTTATTAAAAAAAAAAAAAAAAAAAAAAACGACAACAACAAGCAAAAAAAAAAAAAAAACAAACAGCAAAAAAAAAAAAAAAAAAATAGCAGCAAAAAAAAAAAAATCATGGAGGAAGAAAGGATCCCCGGCTATTCACAACTGGTTATGGTCACCACTCGTGCAAGCACAAAAATCATGGAGGAAGAAATCACCACATTGAAATCTCAGGTTACAGAGTTAACCGATATGATGCGTGGCTTGAATCAACAGAATAGCATCTTGCTCAACCGAATGCAGAAGGAGGAGTCTTCTTCAGACTGTCACTCCTTTACTTCCAACTCCTCCCGTGGACCTAAGCTAGACTTTCCACGGTTCAATGGTACAGATCCTACAGGATGGATATATCGAGCTGAACAATTCTTCAACCTCCACAATACTTATTCTGTAAACAAAGTCCCAATTGCTTCCTTTCATTTGGAACACGAAGCACTTCAGTGGTACCGTTGGTATCTCAAGACCAATGATGAACCTGATTGGTCAACTTTTGCATCCTTAATTTTGGGTAGGTTTGGTCCCTCAACATTCGAGGATTTCACAGGCACCCTCACCAAACTCCGTCAAACAGGAACTGTTCGGGAATATTAGCTTGAATTTGAAAAACTCGCTAATCACACTGAAGGGTTGTCAGATGACTTCTTCAAAAGTTGCTTTGTTAGTGGCCTTAGAGAGCCGATCCGCTCAGAGGTAAAAATGTTTCGACCTGAAAATATGATGGATGCTTTGGGTCTGGCTAAGTTAGCAGAAGATAAACTCTCCACACAGCGTCGACCTCCCACCTTTTTACCAGCCAAGAACACAGTGAATCAGCGGACAACCATAACCACACCAATCAAGCGCCTGACTGAGACAGAGATGTGGGCTCGTAAATAAAAAGGATTATGTTACAACTGTGATGACAAATGGGTTAAGGGTCACAGGTGCATCCAACAAAAACTTTACTTGCTAGATGTGGAGTCACCACCAGAACAAGACAGCGAGATTGATATTCCAGAATTTCAAGATGCTCAAGATGAACCCGGCACTGAAGAGGACCCAATGGTTCAAGAGACTCAACCTGAGATCTCAGTACATGCACTAGCAGGTGTCACTACTCCCCAAACCATGAAGGTCAAAGGGTGCTTCAAAAAGATCCCTCTCACAATTCTCATTGACTCGGGCAGTACTCACAATTTCATTGATCCTCGCATTGCTAAGGCAGCAGACTGCTTTATATACCCTTGTTCTAGCTTTGAAGTCATGATTGCTAATGGGGGCACATTGCCATGTAAAGGGAAGTGTCGAAATGTGCGTCTTGCAATCGGCGATTATAATTGTCGCTCTGATATGTTTGCCCTACCCTTAGGTGGGTGTGATGTGGTTTTAGGGGCACAATGGCTTCGCACATTAGGACCTATTTTATGGGACTTCTCTGAGCTTTGGATGCAGTTCACAGATAATGGTCAGAAGCACACCTTAAAAGGGTTATTACCAGGATCTGCTAGCATCATCAGTTCTCATCGCATGGAAAAACTTTTGAAAAAAGGCTCACATGGGGTCATTGCACAACTGCATTCCATTCAACTCCAGCCCTCTGCTGCTTCTAACCACCCTATAGACTTACAAGCCATACTCGACAAGCATGTAACCATTTTTTTAGAACCAGTAGGGCTACCCCCTTCACGCCCTGAAGATCACCGCATTCCTCTCCTTCCAGGAAGCATTCCACCCAACATTCGGCCATATCGTTACCCCCATCTGCAAAAGACGGAAATTGAGAACTTAGTCCAGGAACTCCTCAAGTCTGGCGTTATCCACCCCAGCACCAGCCCATATTCCTCCCCAGTGCTTCTTGTCCATAAAAAAGATGGGTCGTGGCACCTTTGCATAGACTTTCGAGCCCTTAACCACCTCACTATCAAGGATAAATTCCCAATTCCTGTCATTGATGAGCTTCTTGATGAGCTCCATGGGGCCAAATTCTTCTCCAAGTTGGATCTGCGTTCTGGCTATCATCAAATTCGAGTGCATCCTGATGACATTCCCAAGACAGCCTTCTGTACACATGAGGGTCACTATGAGTTCCTTGTCATGCCATTTGGCCTTACAAATGCCCCTTCCACTTTTCAAGCACTCATGAATAAAATCTTTCGGCCTTTTCTCCGTCAATTTATTTTAGTTTTCTTTGATGACATTTTGGTTTACAGCCGCACATGGGCCGAGCATCTCCAACATCTTGACAAGGCATTACAATTGTTAGCCGACAATCAATTATGTGCCAAGCAATCCAAGTGTTCATTCGCTCAAGAGGAAATTGACTATTTGGGGCACATTGTTTCAGCCAATGGGGTTCGCGTGGACCCAGAAAAAATTAGTGCTATGCAGAATTGGCCTCAACCAACCACCCTCAAGAGCCTTCATGGTTTCTTAGGCCTGACAGGATACTATCGCAAGTTCGTCAAAGATTATGGAAAGATTGCGGCTCCTTTGACTTCCTTATTGAAGAAGGATGCTTTCACCTGGGGTGCAACAGCTGATCAGGCATTCATCCAACTCAAACAGGCTATGTGTAGTACACCAGTTTTGGCACTGCCAGACTTCAGCAAAACTTTCACCATCGAAAGTGATGCCAGTGGCATTGGCTTGGGTGCTGTTCTTCTCCAAGAGGGCCGACCAATTGCCTTCACCAGCAAAGCCCTTTCTGGCCGCAATTTAGCTTTGTCTACATATGAAAAGGAAATGATGGCAATTTTACATGCAGTACAAAAATGGAGACCCTACTTACTGGGAAACCATTTTTGCATCAAAACTGATCATCAGAGTTTGAAATATTTCTTGGAACAGCGGGTCTCATCCCCAGCTCAGCAGAAGTGGGTCAGCAAACTCATGGGCTATGACTATGAGATCACCTATAAGAAGGGAAAAGACAATGTTGTGGCTGATGCTCTCTCAAGAACCTTTGAGGACCACCCTTCCCTCTCTGCCATCTCCATGCCCATTCCTAATTGGTTGGAATTTGTCCAACAAGGGTATGTAAATGATCCATCCTTATGCCACATCATTCATCAATTGACCACTGACCCCTCTGCCATACCACATTATTCATGGGATGGTGCTTCTCTGCGATACAAGGGTCGTTTGGTGCTTCCCCAAATTTCAGACCTACATCAGGCTATCTTCTATGAAATTCATGCTTCCCCCTCAGCAGGGCACTCAGGGTTTCTCAAAACCTATGAGCGGGCACGTCGACACTTCTTTTGGAAAGGCATGAAAACCAAAATTAAACAGATGGTGGCTGAATGTGAAACCTGCCAACGACACAAAGGTGAAACCACATTGACTCCTGGTTTGCTCGTGCCCTTGCCCATTCCTACTAGGATCTGGATAGATATTTCCATGGATTTCATTGAGGGCCTCCCTAAATCTGGGGGAAAGACAGTGATCCTAGTTGTTGTCGATCACCTCTCCAAATATAGTCATTTTTGTGCACTCAGCCACCCATACACCGCGTCCACAGTTGCATAGGTTTTCTTGGATCAGATCTTCCGTCTTCATGGCATTCCTTCTTCAATTATCTCAGATCGTGATGCCACTTTCACTAGCCATTTTTGGACGGAACTATTTCGTCGCACAGGCACACAATTGAAAATGAGCTCTGGGTACCACCCACAAACAGATGGCCAGACAGAAATCGTCAACAAATGCTTGGAGACCTTCCTTCGTTGTTTTGCTTCAGAACAACAACATCAATGGGCCAAGTGGCTTCCCCTAGCTGAATGGTGGTACAATACCTCATACCACACTTCCACCAAAATGACTCCCTATGAGGCAGTTTATGGTCAAGCACCGCCACCACTTCTTCCATATCATCCTGGTAGCTCACCAGTTCAGGCAGTTGACACTACTCTCCGAAATCGGGATTAGATTCTCCGCACCTTGCGAAACAATCTCCACATGGCCCAAAACTGAATGAAGCAGCAAGCTGATCAACACCGCTCTGAGCGTACCTTTCAACCTGGTGATATGGTCTTTCTTCGTCTACAGCCATACAAGCAATCATCACTAAAACAAAAAGGGCACCAAAAGCTTGCTCCTAAGTTTTATGGGCCATATAAGGTTCTTCAAAAGATTGGGTCAGTTGCTTACAAGTTAGAGCTTCCACCTTCCTCCCAAGTTCACCCCGTCTTTCATGTCTCATGTTTGAAACAAGTTCTTGGATCCAACATCTGAGTGCAGACAGATTTACCAGCACTTGATAACGAAGGCTCCATCCTTCTCGAGCCCGAAGCAATCTTGGACAGGCGCACCCGCCAACTTCGATCCCGCTCCATCACAGAGGTCTTAATCCAATGGCACGGCATGCAACCAGAAGATGCAACATGGGAACCACTCTTCCAGATTCAACAACAATTCCCACATTTGAAGCTTTGAGGGCAAAGCTTTTTTTTTAAGAGGGAGGGGATGTTAGGAACCCGTGCTTAATTGCTATGGACGCATATGCTTTGTAAGTCGTCCCTTAGAGCTTATTCAAATTATCCCACATACAAGGGGAAGTAGTAGTTGTTAGAATAGAGTTAGTATATAAGTAAGTGTTAAGGCCGAATAAAGGCATCCACGAATTCATTGTATTGAGCTTCCTCAAAGGAGGTTGCCCCCTCGAAGAGGCCTGCGATCAATATAAGCTTTCTGTGTTTCTGTTATTGGTAAGAGTTATTTTATTTTGGCATATTTTGATTAAATCTGTTGTAAGAGGTAAATTGCTGTAGGAGGTTCATCACACATATGCATTTGTTATTTGATATTGATAACATCCTAAATGGGATAATGGATCTAACACATCTGACATTGCCTTCTAATTCTAATCCAGTCAAATTTTGGACCAATAACAAGGCATTCTGATCAATTTGAGTAATTTGTGCACAAAGTGCTTAAAACATGCTTAAGAGATAATTAACCCAAATCAAGTCATAATTAATAATTCCATGGAAACTTGTTGAATAATTTGTTTTGGAAATGAATATTGAATATCTACATCATCAAGTGACCTCATTTCTTTGGAAGACATCTCTAGGCCATAAATGCCATAAATATCAAGATTCATGCCCTCCATGCCTATTAATTGCCCCTTCTTCCAATTTTATTATGAGGATAACTATAAACTTAATTCCAAAAATTAAATTAACCCTCAACCATACATCTCAATCTCAGGATGCATGGTTCAGGTTGATTCTAGACATTATCAAAAAATCTATAAATAGAGAGACCATGAACATCATTTTTAAGATATTTTGGTGCAAAGTTATAATGTAAAAATATCTTTAAAAAGACATTGCAATCAATGCTACCATGCCAAATTAATTTCAAGCCAAGCCAATCCACAAGCCAAAGGTGCCAAGGAGAGATGAATGTAGCCAAGCTTCCATTTCCAAGGACTTCATGAACACAAAACTGAGCAAGCCACTACTACAAAGGCATTTGGAGCATTCAAGGAAGGTGAAGGAATTATTGTGTTTTATTCTTTACTTTTTATTTGTGTTTGTCATTTATTTTTGTTAACTAAGCTCTCCCTAGTGTCTATGCCTAAATATTTTATGCTATTAGTGTGTTTCTTTCATTTCGTTTCAACTTAGAACTAACACCATAATAACCATCCTCTCTTGAGTCAAATTCCTAGATTCATAGGGGGAAGGTTTTGAAGTAGAACTATAGCCAAAGGATTGGTTACAAATGAAGGGATTATAGATTCTAGATTGGAAGATAATACCATGGTAGATGAGGCATAGGTGACTAATGGTAAGGTTGAACCCACATGGGGTGTGACAAGAGGTGTTTGGTTTGGAGCTAGAAGATTGGTTTGAGTTTGGGTGTATGGGGTATTGGGAGAGGCTTGAAGTGGTACCTACCATAAGGTGGGATGGCATGCCAAGATAAGGATTAAAAAAATAAACCAAAGTAGAAGGGACACGGTGAGCCAAGGTATTGAGGTAGTAAAGTTTGAATCTCCTTCAAATATGATTGAGATTTTAGAAGGAGAAGGTGGTGGAGGAGAATGGTGAGGTGAATCATGAGGATACTTATCAACATCTATGGTATAATCTATGGATGAAGAAGAAGGTGGTGGTTGATTATTTTGATTTCTCACTTATTGTCTGGTTAAAACCATATGAGAAAATATGTAATGTATTGAAATATTCACACCTCAAATAGAGAATAAACCCAAAATAATTTCAAAGCAATCAATACATACATTAAGAAGGGAATTTTAACCTTAATATTATTTTAAAATCACTTTTGGCTTATGCATTAAAGAGTGTGATAAGGGAGGCTAGCTTGTAAAATAGGTACTAAAGAGGAAGTATATGGATGGTTTCAGGTTGTTTAGGCACTCAGAAGGAAGATCTATGTTGAAATTTAGTATGTGGCTTGGTGTTGGGGCCTACCCCCTCACTTCACAATCCCACAACAACAAGGGTGTCAGGTGCTTAGCCAAGATATATTGAGTTCAAATTTTATACTTAATCAGAGAGCTAAGTTGGTTCTCCCCTTGGTGGTGAAATCTAAGTGGGATAGTTGGGAGGGCGTAAGGTTGTTGCTAGGTGATGAAATCCTAATTAGTCCTTGTCTCAAGTATTATTTTGATGTGTAAATTATTTTGTGGTTTGGTTTTATGTGTGATAACAAGTGTGAATTCTATGATAAGATTACTTTGCCTCCTAAGTTAATAGATGAACCAAAACTATAAATAAATCAATGAATGTAAATGGTTGATTTTTAAGCCCCAAAAGAAATGATTTCATTTGATGAACAAACAGTTAGGGAAAAAAGGGAATTGTGTCTTACTGGGCATGCCAAAATGTTTTAATTTATTTCCTTCATTTCTTAATTTTGAAAGTAGATAAAAAAGTGAATATGAGGGTATATGGATGAATACTAGTATAATGTGCACGTTGATCTATATGAATGTGAGGACTCCTTTTTGGCTAAGAATGACTACCTATAGACCATAAAAAAACTAGAAGAGGATTTGTTAGATGGTAGGTGGAGTGGATTGCCTAACATATGCTAGATCTAAGAAGAACAAATATTTATAGGAGGCTATCAATCCACTTTTAAGATAATTAAGTTGATAATGATATAATAAATATATTGGCATCCAAATGATATGAAAGTAAATATGCAATAAATTAAATAATATACCTATTCGATATAAGATGTATCATGATGGGTTAATACCATGCACAAGTATGTCAAGGTCAGGTCTAGAGGATTAGAATAGGGTTTATAGATAGGTTATAATCCAAAAGAAGGTTTGGTAGGGTGTGGGGAAGGATAAAATAACTATCTAATATTTTTTTATAGTAACCATCGATGGTTAGGTGTGATCAGTGATAGTTGGGTTTGACCGGTAATGTTTGGAGTAACCAGTGATAGTTCCTATAATTGGTGATGGTTGAGTGTGGAAAGATAGGTAAGGTATGGAAATGTGGTTAAGGGAAGGTGTCTAATAGGAAAGGGGAAGACTAGGGGTTTTCAAGGTCAAGAAGGACATGTAGGTGAACTAATGAAACCAGAAAAGATTGATAAAAAGAGAAGGCACTATAAACAAAGAAAAGATACTTGTATGATATTGAGTTGGTGATAATGGAAACTTGAAGGGAGTTGGGAAGCATAATAATACTCTAGCCTTTAAAAGTCACATAGACATAGTTTTGTGGTCTTGGATGCCTACACAAAGAAAATGAGAGAACCTAGATACAAATTTTTGGATCGTCATCTCTTCTAAGAGCCTTGTATTTAAAGCACAAACTTGATAAGTGAGGAGGGAAGCTTGAGGAAAAGTTTCTAAGTTGGGAGGAGATGAAATTTCCTATTTTCATTTAGACTTTAAAATCTAGTGCTAAAGCAAATTTCCATTTTGAAGGATGATGTTCTCAAATAAATATGGCAAATTCTTTTAAAGCTTAAGGCAAGTTTTATGACCCCAACCATTGATAGTTAGGTCCATCCATCAATAGTTACCCAAATCGGTGATGATCAAGGGGTCATGAGTAAATGGGTGAAAAGGTTTTGAATTAAGTGATGTGTTTGGATGGTGTTTGACATAAAATTCACTAATGGTAAGCCACATAAAATTCTTGGACACAATTTCTAAGGTCCCCTTTTCCTTGATATTTCTCAAATTTTGGTACTTCAAAGTGTGAAGGAAATGGTATTTTCAAAATACTCATGTCCAAGGGTGAGGAAAAAAAGTCTTCATGTTTATCTTTAAGGGCTTGTGATCATAGATCTATCTATTGGAGGGTATCTTTCATCACTCTCTATTCTTGTGAAAAGGTGGGTTCCCCAAGAGGATTGGTAGTTTTATTTTGACTACTTTCGGGTATATGGGTACTATGGTTATTATGGGTGATATGAATTTTGTTGGAATTATTGGAAGTGTTGGTATTATCAAAATTATTGATCATGTTATTATTATAGGACTTGTTATTTGTGTTATTTTGTCTAGGGGATGGTGGATTTTGATTACGGAGTAAGAGGTTAATTTGTTATGTCAATTGGTCTAAGCGATCCTCTATGATAGTCTATCTCTGATTAACCTCAATATAGTTAATATAAATGAGTGGTGGGAATTATTATTCAACAAATCCATGGTCCACCTCTTATTAGTCTTTTGATAAGTGATTAAAATGTTGACATGGTGTGTTTGGGCATGATGGAGGGTGGACTAGGTTGTGTAAGAGGGTACAATTAAAGGTGGAAGGTAATGTTCCCCCTATTTCTATGGCATGGCTTAGGACATGATCATAGTTCTCATATAGATGATGGTAAATTAAGTTTGAAACTTAATCATTATATAGGGGTTTAAATATTTCATCCTCTTCTTTATGTGTGTGCATATCACTATGAGTTTAATCATGTTACTGAGTTGGATCAACTATATACCCTAATGGTTGATTATCTTGGTTGGAGGCTTGTCCAATACTAAGCTGGGATCAGGTATGGATAACCATTGTGAAATAGGGCTATGATGAAGTATGATGGATGAGATGGAAGTCTTCAAATAATTCCTCCATATAGGGGCAAAATCTACTAGTGGTCAAAAGAGAGTGATGTAAGAGGATGGGGTGACCAAAAATTACCAAGAAATAAATTCTCTTAAGAGACTAATCTAACAAATATAAAGAAGAGTGATGGGATCAAATACTTTGTCCACTAGCAAAGAGATAATTTGATGGGTGCTAGATGACAAAGGTACCTAATAAGGATGAGGATAAATTATGGATGGTAGATTAGAGTCTTATAAGACTATGTATATTGATAATACCTAGTCGAGAGGATGTAGAAAGTGTCAAATGACAATCCAAAGAAGATGGGTGACCACTAGAATCTTGATTTCAAGATAGAATATAGTATCTAAAGGGAATGAGATGGGTGGAGGATGAGAGATGTGTGATATATAGGGTGAAAAATAAGATGTGTATTAGGTGGAAATGTGATGACTGTAGGATTGGATAAGAATTACAATCACTCAAGAGTAATTATATAAAAATGGGTATTAGGGAAATGAATATTAACAAACTAGTTACCAAAGAAAGATGTAGGAGGGAGGATGGTATTGTCAATGTATTATGATATGGATGAAGTTAGGTAGATAGTAGCTAAATGCTAATAGAAGATGCGATGGGGATGGATATTATATTGATTATGATATGATGGATAGTATCTATAAATATTTCTTTGGAGATGAAGGAAGGTTCTGGGTATGGGATATAGGTTATATACAAGATAGTGTGGTATGGAAAGGATATGAGGACAAGATATACAATTGGATAAGAGATAAGATGATATATACAATCTAGTCTATAAAGAAAGATGCGAATGGGGTAACTACTCTATGAAGGTGTTGTAAGATAGATATAATGGGATGGATTAGCAGATAGTACATGTATAAAATAGACAATATAGGTTAAATATTATGGGATGAATATAGGTATAAAATATAGTGGTCAAAGGTGATATGAAATAGATGGGGGAGATATTAAACAAAAGGGGTATCCAAAATCAATACTATATAGATGTTGGGTGTGGAGGATAAATGACAAATAGGGGTGAATGACCAATATATAGGTGATTGATATGAAGATTAGGATAGGATGAGATGATAAGATAATGAGTGTTAACGTAGAGGTATATAAGGTATCACACAAAAATATGGGTATGGCTGACTTAGTTCACAAACAATATGGGTCTAGGCATAACACTTAAATAATGTACACAAGTAAAATCCTAAATTAGTAAAATATTACCCACACCATCCAATGAATTCATGAGTGAAGCTATAGGTCAGTGACCCATTATGGTATCGATCGAACCCTCTCAACCCCACTCACACATAATGGCTACTTCAAAGCTGATACTAACTCTTGTAGCAATACACATGTTATGGCCAAAGGCTCCTAATATAGGTATACACAAACCATTATAGGTGTGTCTCCTCTATACACAAAGGTATATTAGGACCCAAGTCCATCTAAGATGTTATCTGACCATCCCATGTCTTAGATCCTAATCACCCTTCACTCTATAGAACCCTTTATGGGAAATTCTGCTTAAATGCATAATGATAACTCTTTTAATTTTTAGAATCTATTGGAACATGAAGTTTGGTTAGTTCATGGTGATGAAATACACATCACCAACACCTCTATACTAAGCCTATGCATGGGGATGAATTCCAAATCACATGCTATCCTAGACATGGTGGCCTAATAAACAAGCAAACATGATACAATTAATTAAATGATCGATTACCTATGTGTGAGGGGCACAAGTATGTATAATGAAGTGACAAGCAAATATGCACAAGTAAAACCATAACACATAAGTACAAAAAAGCAAATTTATAACAAGGATGTGTATACATCAAAAACTGATATATTATGGGCATCCCTTCATACAAGCACAAAGGTTAGAAAATAAAATGGGGTGCTTTGGTCTTGAGGGGTCCTATAAAATAAATGATTAGTATTTTACTTAATTTTAAATCTTTAGCCAATCATCAATACAAGGTAACCTGTAATGAGAAAGTGTTAGTAATTTTGATAATTTTCCTTAAACTCATGATACCTGCAAAATGAGAGAAATTATTAGAAATAATATTTTATCCTAATTTTGATATTGATTAGTCTTAAAAATAAATTATTATTAGTTGGGCCAACTATCATATGAATTTTATCATTATTAATAGCCTATTATACTAATATATTAAAAAAGCTATATTAAATCTATCAAGAAGGAATAATTATTGTTATATATAAACTATTATTAATTGACAAAATTTTGATAACTTAATATTTGAAATTCCACACAAAATCTAATCCTTATGTTATGGTTAAAAAGTTTAATATTGAATAAAATACTAATCTTGGAATTTCATAGTGTATACAAAATCCAACCCTTATGTTACAGCTAAAAAGTTGAATATTGAATAAAAATATCAAAACCTTGAAATCTTAACCGAGTTAACTAAAATATTAATTTTAAATTTTCACACCCATGGCATATACCCAAAATTTTGGGATCATAACTAACAAGGGCTTTAAGTTGTAGATATCCCAAAGCACAACTTACAGGTGTGACTATGGTTTGTTAGGATTTTTGAGGGTGTCCTATGAATCATTTGATAATATGTACAAGTACCTATTGATTATTGGAGTATTGTAAATGATGTCATGGTACGGTCATGAAGGTGTCATGTTGAGTGGATGAAGTGCTTTGATAGCCTAAATGAAAATGATAAGGTGTACAATGTGTCTATTCTAGTATGATTGAAGGAAACTTAGTTGATCTTTAGTCTTGGCATGACTAGAGAAGGACGAGTGTGGATTATTGATCATGTTCAAGGGGTACTATAATAAGTTTTATATGCTTTGAGTTTTTATGTGCATGAGTGTATTTCATCTGGTTGATCATGATTTTCATCTAGATATTTTGGGTCTAGTAGCAAAAACTATGAGTAGGTAATTTGATGACATCATCATTACCATGTGGGAAGGAGTCAAGGGGAGTTGGTCATATGGTTATGATCAAATTAGTCCCTATTTTTTATATGCCAAATATCAAGTCATGCATCGAAACATGGTCAAAGATATGAGGGTACAAAGTTGTCTTCTCAGTCAAAATTCATTATTTCCCCATAGCCAAATTTGCATGTGGCCAGAAAGAGTCAAGTAAGCATGTTGATAAGGTCAACATTCTCATGAATGAAGGTGTGAGGAAGAAATGGACACATGGGTTTATTATGTTTTATACCTAGTTTATATTAACTAAATTTTAGATCATGCACTAAAGCATGTCAAAAGTTATGAAGGATTAAAGTTGGTCTCCCAAATAAATTCTAAGCATAGTTGGCTCTATGATAGAATATTTTGAGAAGGCATTTTAATGGAATCATATCTTTCATGCACAAATATTTTAAGATAAATTTGATACATGGTTAGATTCCTATTTGAAAGGAGAACATATTGTGTAATTTTCAAGACATGAGATTGATCAAGGTGATAGTTATCACTATGAAAAGTTGGAATTCTAGGCATATTTCAATGGCTCACATACTTAGTCATTTTTTCACAAGTTAAAGTTCGAGCAAGATCGATAGATCATGTTTAATCTAAGATGTTAAGAAGTAGAAATATGATGATAGGTGCATGATGTTAAATGACTAAGGAAATGTAAAGGATAAGGATCTAATAATGAGTAGGTATTCATACAAATTGATCAAATGGTGAATGTTGATAGTTAAAGACCTGGTTGATCCACAAAGATTGATGAAGTGCATTGAGTCAACATTTCAAAATTACATGAGATGAGGTCAAAGTGACTAAGGTTTAATGTTTGAGCATTGGTATCTATGTGTTAAAGATAAAAAAATATCGATGGTTCATATTTAATCTAAGTAACTAAGACATGAGATGATTGTAAAGTTTATGAGGTTTAACTATGACCATTGCCATTTAAATATTTGAATTTAACACATGGAAAAACTAGAGCTCTATATTTTGTCCATATATTTTGATATAATTTGAATGTTATATTTATATAAAAAGAAGCATTGTAGAAGACTCTAAGTTACATATGGAAATATAAATTTGAAGATTTGAAAGTGAGTACAGTCAAATATATCGAGCCTAAAATTTGTTTGTGTGTTCATGATGTGTTTTGCAAGAGACCCGAGAAGGATGTATGAGCTTGTGTTGATGTTATTTCGATGCTTCATGATGACTTAAATATTAATGAGTGTTTTAGACTCAATGAGGATGTTATGTTTATATTATTGAGGTGTGATCAATCTATCTTGAGTATGAACGATGATTAAGAAGTTGACTATGTGTTCATTCATGTTAGGTCAATGTTTGAATTGTTTGAACATATGCATAGGTGAAAAAAGATGAATATGATTATTTGAGGATGCCAAAGGGGACATAAGAACTGGAACCATGATTTTTTAAGTGGACCTATGTTCTTATTTTGTTTGATGATGTGCTAAATGGGTGAATAGGTATTTATGAGAAATATAAGAGCTACAAGGACCTTATTAAAATGTGTAGTTACTTAAGAGTGACCCATGAATGATTTGGATGACATATGAATATTGTATTGAGCTATGTATTTTTAGGATAGAATTATTAAGGGTTAATACATGCCTATTGGCCAACTAAGATGGTGATGATCATGATTGCTCTATAAATAGTGAAATCAAATGTGTTAGTTTCTAGACTTGTAAGACTTGATTAAGGCAGTGTGAATGAGGTGCCAATTGAAGGAGATAACATTTAAAATATAAGGTACATGTCAGTGAGGACTAGAAGAGAGTGAAGAGGATCAAACATGATTATCTAAGTAAGGTGTTGAAGATGATCACATAGGTCATTAGACCTAATAAGCCTAGAAGAGGTAAAATGGGTGAGTATGCACAAGAGGTTATTTGAGAGAGACTTGTGTGTGTGTGAATTATGGAATGGAAGAAGGGTAAAGTGCCTTATGGATTATTTGATGAGAAAGTCAATTTTGAGGAATATTTGTATGACCTATTTGTTTAACTAAATTTTGTTTATTTTAAATCTAAAGGAAAATAGAAAGAGGGATGGGGATAAGTGATTAGAATGAACCTAGATTTGGTTTGCGCATCATATCCAGACATTGTGAGCACTAATATTTGGCTGGGGAGGACTACCTAAAAATAATAAAACACTACCATAAAATGTTTGTTAGTAGATAAATGAGTGGGCTGCCAAGCTACATGCTTGTTCTAGGAAGTGTGAAACTTCCCTAGAGATGACAGTCCACTTTTGAGAGGCAAAAGAATAATAAATAATTGAAAGAGAGGTAAAGAGAGAGTGAGAGAGAGATAAAATTACCATTTTTAACAACTTGTACATAGCAGAGAGTGATACGGTGTAGGTGAGGTGCTTTGTTTATGTTTTAGAAGTTATTTGAGTAGGTTTTGAAGAGGCTAGGAAATTAATAGTCATTGATGTTGGTAGGAGTGTGAATGATATCAGTTAGGATACCGAGGTCGATAGTGAGGTGATTGATGTTGATTATGATGTTGAGGTCAGTAGGGGCAATTTTTGCCTAGAAAGTTGTAGAGGGATTTTTTAGGTCTGGGAGCTAGTCTAGATCAAGTTAGGGAGGTTGAGAGAGTTAAGAGGGGAAGATTATGACTTGGTTAAATCTGGTTAGAGTTTTAATATGTTAGGTAAATGGGAAACAAGTAAGGAAGCTTTATAACTACCTCATGGGGGTATAGTCAAAAAGTGCATAAAGTAGTGTAGGGTAGATATAAAGAAATATAAGAATAAATATTTAAATGACCTACAATATTAGTTATATACTTAGTTGTGATGGTCACTGAATAATAAGTGCCAGGTTAATGGTCCCTATTAGGGAGTCCAAACTTGAGTGCCTAAATAGAGAGAAAAAATAGGTGTTTTTGGTCCTCAAGAGCTTAGTTACTAATTGCAATTGACTTATGTAGGGTGATTATAATCCTAGATTTTAAAAATAGAATGTTGAGAGCCTGAATGAGAGTGAGAATTGATTTTATTTATTTCTACTGACCTGAACTATAGGTTGAAGTTTGGCTTATATTATTGATGTTGGTGATCCCACTGATGTCAGCAGGGATCTTGCTGACATCAGCCATGGGTTGATCAACATTAATATCCCTAAAATAGCTAAACCTTTCTATTCTTGGCCTATTTTCTATTGTTGTGCATTCCAAGTGTGGTACCCATTATAAAATGGTAAAAATAAGAGGTTAGGAAGGAATTAGTTGTTTAAGAATTTAATTTGGAAGTGGGAATAAGTCTTGGGTAGTTAAGATGAGGGGACCAGGTTTTGAGGTGACTCATTAGGTGAGAATTAATCATAGGGTGAGGTGGCCAGGTAAGGTGGTAATAGAGGTTTTTAATTAACTTAATTAAGTATTTTAAATTAATTAATGTGTGAGGGGTAAAAGTATGGGTTAGGAAGATTAATATATTAAAATGGGTTTAGGGGGTTTTTAACATAGGGAGTTATGAACATGTGTGTGAAATAATTTTGGTGTCTACATTTGCCCCTTTTATCTTATAATTTATTGACATGTTGTAATAAAAAAATAGGAGTTAGGTGCTCCAAGTATTGGATGAGGTATCCCACCCTCAAAATGGGAATCGATGGAGGTACTAAAATCAAGTACCAGTTTGATAGAAAGGTAATTGGGTAATTGGTAGACAATTGAGCATCGCTTCATATGTGTAGGCCCCAATGATCTATAGTTGACAATGTCAATAATAGGCAAGGTTACGAAGGACTCAGATAGAAGTAACTAAAGCACAACTTTTAAGTGATAGCTAATAGGTCAAATCAATTAAATTTGTAGCTCCAATGGGCAATGTGCCCTAGATATCCAAGGTAGGAAGTGCCCCTAAGAAACACAAAATGGTTGAAGGTGATAGGATAGGCTTGGTTGCCATCCATAACACCTAAAATACGTGCATGTTCATAATAACCAACTATAATAGAATAGCCTAAGCAGTCAAGAAAAGTAATGTACTCCTAGTGTAAAAGGGTCAATGAGCGAGGAAATATTCATGATCTCTAGTTTGAGGGTGAAGATTTAAGTGATCTTCAATGTCATTTTGTCATGGTTGGGGAGATATATGTGATCTCTAATTGCCCCAAAAATTGGGTAAAGTTTGAAAAATTTAGGGGTGGTTAGTTGGTAAAAATAATACTAGAATGATGCTGATGTTGGTAAAATATGATGATATTGGTAAGATAAAATGATTATGTCGGCACAACTAGGGAAACATTATTGATGTCGATATATGTAAGCACTGACATCGATAGGTTAGGTCAAAAATGCTGACATCAGTGGTTGACCAAACCTGACAAAAGGGGGTTTGGTGGCTGATCAAACTCATTTACAACTTTGAGATTGGAGAGAACAAATAGACCTTGAGAGTGATTTGAGATGGTAGCATAAGGAGGGGACCCAATGGTAGGTGCATGACCATAGGAGCTAATAGTGACAGCCAAGAGGAGATAGAGAGATGAGGTAAGATCCTACACTACTTAGATTTGGTTATTTGTAATTTTTAGGTTAAATGAGAAGTTGGATTGTAGAAAATAGGGTTGGGGTAAAAAATAGGTTAGGGTAGGTATAGTTTAAGTTAGGGAGATTTAGGGGTAGGTTTTGTAGGGGAAATGGGTAGGTGGGATTTTGGGTTGTTCAGCTCTAGGGCTAAACTAGTCACTGACATTGGTGAGATCGATTGACGTCAATTGACATAGCGCCAAGGTTAACCAATGTCAGCTAACACAACACTGAGGTTGGTAATTTTCTACTGATGTCAGTCATGATATAGGCTAATAAAGCATCAATGTCGGTATTAATGCCAACATTAGTTACTATTAAAAAGTAGCAAACAAGAGAAAGGGTGGGTTTTTGATCTCTAGTGGAAGTAGTCAACAAGTTTAATGGCTAAACTAGCCTCAGAAGACCTCTTGTCATCTAAGTGCTACCTACATAGCCTAGTTTAGGGCCTCAGACCAATGTAGTTCTCCCAAAACCTAGGAAAAAGATCTAAAAAGGTATGCTTTAGGGAAAAAGGTAAGTTGAGATAGTTGAGAGAAGTAGGTCTTAAAAGATAGTTTAGAGTGTTAAGAGTCAAGAATATAGGTAGTGAGACCTAGATTTGGGATAGGCAAGTAGGCCTAGGGTAAAGAGATAGAGGTAGTGAATCCTAGGGTATAGAGAGAAAGGTAATGAAACCTAAGGTAGGTAGTAAGGTGGGTATATGGTTAAGCTAACCTCATTAGACCCCATGTCTACTAAGTGATACCTACATAGCCCAATTTAGGGCCTTAGACCAATGTAGTTATCCCAGTGAGAAGGTAAAAAGGAGGTGAGGGAGTAGATTAAAAGGGATGTGACCTGATTCAATTATGTATGGATGTAGGTGAGGATGGAGCTTACACTGTGAGACCATCTATCGAGGTTATTGACATACATGAGGAGAGATGTTACTCTAGATAAGTGGGAGCATATGGAGGTCATGGGTTTAGGAGGAGTGTGATAATACTATCATGTTATGTGAGATGTGTCACTAATGATATCTTTAATTGAGAGGTGGGATCATACCACCAATACCTTTTATCTATCGATAGGGGAG
Source organism: Torreya grandis (assembly GCA_037957365.1). Taxonomy (NCBI): domain Eukaryota; kingdom Viridiplantae; phylum Streptophyta; class Pinopsida; order Cupressales; family Taxaceae; genus Torreya; species Torreya grandis. The sequence continues at coordinate 344,937 of JARHVA010001158.1, read as the reverse complement.
TTGATAGTGACACAAGAGAATCTATATAGGATTCTATGACTACCACTCTAGGGTGAGAAGATTTTCACATGCTCAAGAGAGAATAATGACATACATATAGCCACTTTATATGGGGAACATGTCAATGAGGTGACCTATGACTCAACAAGTTTTGCATATGAGCCACTCTACATGGCTAATGAGGAGTATCATCATCTGAGCATCTTGATGATGATCAAGATCATGGTGTATGCATTACTCGATGTAGATAAAGGGAAATTTTTGATTGCTTTGACTGATGTACTAACATAGATGATCAAGCAGTGGACCATTTTTGCCTCAGGTCTAGTATTTTTGGCATAATTATAGAGAGAGCTATGGGGTTTAAGGTTATAATGATGATACAACTTATGTGTCATCCATATATTTCACTATTGGGCATATGAGCACATCATGGTGATATGACCACTTGGGCTACCTACCACTATCTTAGTCAACTTTAGGGTTGGATTTAGATGGTGGAGAGATGGGATGTCATAGACCCAAGTGGATGACATTGTGTGAGACATTGCCTACTATAGGCATATGATCGAGAGCCTGATCCCTATAGATATCATGTGGAGACCATATCTGACATATCTAGTTTTCATAGGGTAGGTAGAGTGGCTTGTTGGTTCACAGAGTGCACTATGGGTTAGGGGGAGATGAGCTGGTGAGCTGGAGATGGTACCCGTGGCATGGGTTAGGAGATAATTTGGTCTACTATAGGATATTATACCTACCTTCCCTCACTATAGGAGGGATGATATAGAGTCACTCCTTCCATTTCCCCAGGAGACTAATGGGACAAATTTTTAGGAGCTACTAATAGGGCTAGGTGTTGGGGACTCAAGGTGTATAGTGGCCTATACATCTTGGTGGGTAGGGTTACATCCTATGATGGAGGTTAAGAGGCCACCCAAAAAATTATAGGGGTTAGTTACAGAGAGAAATACAATGCTACAGGCTTGAGATATAGTAGTACAGGCTTGAGATGTAGTGATGTAGGCTAGAGAGATAGCCCAAGTAGAGGGTTTATCCTTACAAGGGTAGGTGGTGACATTGTAGGGTCAAATTAGGGTGTTACAGGGCTAGGTGACTATTTTATAGGGTTAACTTATTATAGTGATAGTAGAGAGCGATAGTTTGAGAGTAGTAGGTCAGGCCACTCCTCCACCACCACCATAAGGACTAGTATAGGCTAGGCCATCATTAGGTGCCATGGGTCCTCCATAGATTGTATTGATGGTGAGGTATTCAACTACCCTAGATGAGATTGCCTACTATGAGAGGGTGATTAGAGAGTTCTCATAGATATAAAGATATTTAAAGTTTAGAGAGCAGGAAAGGTCGATATCATGTGTGAGAACTTATAGCTCACATTGATGCAGATGGATAAAGAGTGGTGATGATACTACATCCTCATGACCTCATAGAGAGCCTTGAGGATCTTGAGTATCAGTGTTTTCCAAATTTTGGTTATATATGTTTTAGATTAAAGGTAAAAACAGGTTTTGAAGGGGCCCCAAAACCCTGAACAAGAAGAAAGATAAACATTAAAGCACAACCAGGTTAACAAAGGAACCTGATTACATAAAAGAACCAACACCAGGTTTTACAGGGACCTAAAACCGACAATAAGACCAAGACAAAACAACAGTCAAAACACAGAACTGAAAGTTAATCACTAGCTTCCAGCTCCGTAACTAGCAAACCGAACAAATGACCGGTTTCCTGCCCCCAAAAAACCAATCAGCAGAAAGGAACTTTGGATGAATCTTTTAAGTTCAGATTTTTCTTTTTGCATGACCGAAGATTCATATCAAGAGGAGGGACCAAAGGCTTAGCCTTCTTTCTTTTGACTACTATCCAACCGTCTTCTACCTTAGTTGCCTCAGCAACCCATGCCTCAGGGGACAATGATCTTTGGACACCAGTAGGCATAACCTCTTGGTGACAGTCTAACACAGTCTGGCTCTTAGATAGATCCTTCAAAATAGGGGAAGAGATCACCGCCTCCTCCTCAGGCTCAGCTGTTTCTTTGACTACAGCCTCCTCAGAGGCTTCATTTGATAGATTCTCCAGTGGTTCCTCTTCATCTTCTGATTCGGATTGCACCCTTTCCTCATTTTTGGACTCGGAATCTGTTGTTGTTTCCAAAGGTTGTTTTTCTAAACTATGTTCAGAGAAATCCTTCGGCCACCAAGAAGGTGAACGTCTGGGATTATTTTTCCTAGCAACACAACGGGCTGTAATATGTCCCGTCTGGTGACACTTCCTGCATCTAAAAGGAATCCCCTCATAATCCAAGATTTGTGTCCAGGTGCCCCTAGGGGAGTCAATGCATATCACCTCAGGAAGGCCCTTTGAAACATCCAGATCAGCCAGAAATCGAGCATAAGTCGAATGGTGGCCCTTCGTATTGTCTTCTTCATATAAAAACTCCCCTATAGCATTACCAATGGTCTTGTAAACTGCCTCTTGACACAACTGTATCAGAAGATAAGGGAGCCGCACCCAAATATGAATCTTGTTAAAGGATTCCGAGAGAGGGTTAAAATCCTTATGCCAAGGTTTGGCCATAAGAGGAAATCTTCCCTGCCAAGAAAAAATATTGTGGCACAGTATAGACTGCCTATCTTAAGGGCTTTGAAAAATTACTATGAAAAAACCCCTGGCGCAGGGCTGGATTTGACCGTCATTAATATGCAGCCAACTCTTAGCAATCCAATTTTGTAGATCTACAAAAGAGGGCCAGAAACTGTGGAAACGGAAAATGGCAGCACAAGAGGAAAACCGTTTTTCTTCTTGGAAGATATTTTTTGCTAATTCAGGGTCTAGAGTTACCCTAATAGGTTTTAAAGCACTTACAGGCATTACACGTGTAGGTACAGGTATTGTTTGAGACCGAGCTTCATGTATCTCTACTTCAAAGGCCGCCACATCTGCATAGGTTCGCACCCCTGTTTCATGCCCTGAACCAGGGACATAGGTCGGACCCGCAACTGTAGTATCGTCAATCCCCACTGCCGAAGTCCCTTTACGTGCATTCTGGTTTCTTCCACCACTAACCGAAGAGACCTCTACCGTTACGGCATCCACAACCTCACCGGCCGTTCGAAACACAACAACCGGTTTCAAATTTTGATTCGCGTGCACTGGAGCGGGAGCCATTAGTGTTTATATATGTTACATATATACTGGCTTGTGAGTTGAAGATGTGATATGTACATTTTGAGAGAGATTTATGATGTTATGATGATGTAGACGATGAACATGTATTTTGATTACATATTATATATATGAGATGTTCATTTATTGCCATGCGTTTATTTGAGATGTGTTTCTTATGATTATGGTGTTGATATGGATGGTTTTTATTTGATGTTATGTTAATTTAGATGTTAATGTTGTTCATTTTATTGGAGTTAGACTCGTATTTCCCATATATGTGATGGTATATACATAACAGATTGGTTAGCTTCATCTTAGAATTTTTCCATATATGTGATGGTGTATGCTTAAAATAATTAGACTGGTTAATTTATTTTATAATTTTTCCATATTTGTGATGGTGTATGCGTAAAATTAATAGGTTGATTATTTTAGTTTATTTTATCATTTTTCCATATTTGTGATGGTGTATGCATAAAATAAATAGGTTGGTTAGGTTAATATTGGTATGACATTATTTATTCATCTCAAGTAGAGATATTGACATATGATGTGAATGAGAAAATAAAAAGGTAGAATGCTTGTGCATTGACAAAGACCATAATTTAGAATATAAATAGGCTCAAGAAAATGAGCCTCTTTCATGCCCTATATCTCTAAACCATTTTATTTGTTAGAGAAGCATCGTGTTTACCTCATGTTAAGTGAGCTTCATAGTCCCTTGAAAGAGTATGAGGGAAAAAAGGGTATAATGAGGGAAAATGTTTAGATAGCATAACCTATGAAGTATAAATGATATGTCCCTTTTGTGGGTGACTCGAGAGGTAATATAGGCAAGTCCATAACTCAAATCTTTTTTTGTGTAAGATGATCAATGCGGGAAGCCTACAATGGGATTTTTTATAAGTTGAGGTTGTGTAAAGAGGTGAAGATCCCTTTGCATTTGTTTTTCCCTTTGAGAACAAATATTGGCTTAGCCATCCTTCAAGGGAGTGGTCTAAGTGTTTTTTTTTAAATTTTAAATAGCTATCCTTCAAGGGAGTAGTCTATTGATATTAGCAAAGAGAAGTTACGTAGTTGTCCTTTAAGGGAGTAGTCTACGTTGAAAAACATGACTTGAGATTTTATAATTTTTTCAAATATCCCATTTTTTTTTTCTTTTAGTCATGGACAAGAAAATAGAGGATTGGGAGTTTTCCACTATGAGGATCAAACCATACCACTGTGTAATCTATCCAAGTGTATAGGAGTAAGGTTGAAGAGGAAGGGAAATGAATTTAATAGGGATGCTCAAGGGATGAGATCAAGTTAAACATGAAATAAAGTGACACTAGTTTAACAAAAGAATGGTCATAGGTGTAAGGCATTTAAAGGCTTAGGTTCTTTCCTTCCTTCAAGAGAAGAAAAGTGATAAGTTCCTAAACCATATTTGTGTGTTATGATATAAGGTCCAAGCCAATTAAGATAAAATTTACCCCATTTGCTTTTCTCCATATTATTCACATGTTGATTTTATTTTAAGAGAAGATCTCTTATATTGAAATCTCACTCTTTAAGGTTTTTGTTATAAGCACATTTGATATGCTCTTGATAGATTTGGAGGTGGTTGAGGGCTATGAGACATCATTCATCAATTAATTCAGGTTGGGCCAAATGTTCTTAGTGAAAGTCATCATTAGTAAGTATGTCATGTAAAGAAATGTGAAGAGAAGGAATCTAAACCTCAAAAGGTAAAATAACTTCTATCCCATATACCAATGAAAAAGGTGTAGCACCTGTAGGGGTTTGAATGCTAGTGTGATAAGCCCATAAAGCAAAAGGAATGTGAGTTTTCCAATCCTTGCCCATATCATTGACTACCTTTATGAGAATTTTGTTCAAAGTTTTGTTAGAAGCTTCTGCCTATCCATTAGCTTGGGGATAGTATGGTGATGAGAAGCTTAATTTAATTCCAAATGCATCACAAAGATATTGAATAGTCTTTCTGTTGAAAGACTTGCCATTATTTGTTATAATATTGTGAGGTACACTAAAATGATAGATGATGTGATGGTTAATGAAGTCAACAATTTTTTTAGCTTTAGTGGAGATGAGAGGGACTACCTCAACGCACTTGGTGAATTATTTAGTGGTAGTAATGATAGAGTGATGATGAAATGATGAATGAGGGATAATCTCTTGGATTATATCTAATCCCCATTAGGAGAAATTCCAGAATTCTTTAGCAAATTGCAATGCATGACTGGGAACATGAAGGAGGTTGTCATGTTGTTGACACTTAAAACAATGTTGAATGTAGTCAGCACAGTCTTGATGAAGTGTGGGCCAATAATAGCCAATTTGAATAATATGTTTACCAACTATGTGACAATTGAAATGCCCATCACAAATCCCATCATGGACTTCCTTAATAGCAAAGGGAGTCTCATTACTAGTTAGACATCTAAGAAGAAGACCATCAAAACTTTGCTTATAGAGAAGTCCCCCTAGTATAGTATAATGAGTGACACATCTTATGAAGGCCCATTTCCCATTATTATAAAGATCAAGAGGGGTAATAGAGAAGGAAAGATAGTTTTTTAGTTATTTGTACCATAAGTCTTATGGGTTGGTTCTTACATTTTTGACAAAGAGGATGTTAGCTAAGACATAGGAGGGTGATGTTAAGTGATGCATAGTGACATAGACTCTTGAAGAGGAGGATGAAGAGGGTATGTGTGAATGAAGTGAAGCCATCATGTTAGAATTTTTTTTTATAGAATGAAGAATAGTTTACAAAAGATATGAGTCAAATGATCCCAAGAGGGTTTATACATGATGTTTATACCACTGTATAATTTCATTTATACATAGGTAGGAACCATTAACTTGATTAACCACTAGCTAAGAGTCACAAAAAATGGTTATTGATTTGATACCCAAGAAGATATCCATTTGAAGCCCTAAGATCAAAGCCTCATATTTGGCCATATTGTTAGTACATTTAAAATCTAGTTTAAATGACAAAGGTAGAGGTTCACCATCTAGAGGAATAATAATAACCCCAACACCCCCACCATGTTGATATTTAGACCTATCAAATAACATCATCATTTGATAGGAGATGTCATCGGTGGAGAGCATTGTGATGGATTCATTAGGAAATTTAAGGTTTGAAGGTTGGTTCTCAGGTAAAGGGGTGGTAGTTAATTGGTTAATGATTGTTTCCCCCTTGATATACTTGTATTGCATAAACTCTAAGTTAAACTTGGAAAGGAGCATGAGCCACCAAGCTATACATTGGTTGTGATATGGCTTGAAATGCATGTATTTGAGGTTTTTTGATTTAAGAGGTAATGTCAGAGATTGGAGGTTGTAAAGACTAATGTAAGGAAAAGATTTTTAGTAAGGGTATATATCAAATCTCATAATCAATAAGTGTGCAACTTATGTAATAAACTACCTACTCTCGATGTCGGTCATCTCGATGTGCAGTCATAACACCTAGAGAATGGTCAGTTGTAGAGATGTATAGGTAAAAAGGCTGATTTTCCTTACATGGAATAAGAATTGGTGGGAAAAAGAGGTATTTTTTAAATGCATCAAAGGATTCTTGGTAGTTTATATTCCTTTATAAGAAGACATCCTTTTTGAGGAGATGGTGAAAGGGTTGGCAGTGATTTGACAACTGAGAAATGAAGCATTGAATTGATTGAAGTTTGCCTTGTAGGGTATGAAATTAGTTAATATTAGTAGGTGGATGCATCTCTAGGGTTTCTCTAGCCTTAGCAGGATTAACCTTGATACCATGGAGAGAAATGATAAAGCCTAAGAGTTTACCAAAAAGAACACCAAAGAGACATTTATTTGGGTTTAGTTGAACGTTATATTAGAGGAGATGAGTGAATATGGTTTTGAGAATTATGAAGTGTTCTTGAAAAAGCTTAGACTTATCAAGTAAGTCATCCACATAATCCTCCATAATTTTTTGTAGGAGATCATGAAAAATGTAGGTCATTGTGCGTTGGTAAGTTACACCAGCATTTTTCAAGCTAAAAAGCATGACTCGATAACAAAAAGTTCCCCATGGGGTAATAAAGGTTGTCTTGTGCTGATCCTAAGGAACAACCAAGATTTGATTATATCTAGAGAATCTATCCATAAGTGATAGCATCTCATGGCCAACCATTATATAAAAAATTTGGTCTATACTAGGCAATGATAAATCATCTTTTGGGTAGGCAAGATTTAAATCATAAGAGTCAGTACAAATATAAATTCCCTTAGTCACCTTTATGACAAGAACAATATTTGAAATTAGTTATGGGTAGTCGATGGGTTGGATAAAGTTAACAGAAAGGAGGTGGTGATGCTCTTCTTTGATAAGGAGAGTAATATGAGATTTTGTGAAGCTTTTGCTTAATGGGTTTAGCATCTTGATTAATGACAATGTTATGGGTGACTATAAAGGGGTCAACACTAGGCATGTCATTGTAATCCCAAGTGAAGGATTTGTTATGGTCATTAAGAAATGTGGCATAATTAGCTCGTTTAGAGGAATCTAAAGATTGGATAATCTTGAGGATGCGAGGGTTATCATGGGAGGGAAATTTGATGTCAATGACTGATTCATTTAACATAGCTTGCATTTCAAATGGGAGTGATCATCAGATATAGCAATCATATACATCCATGTAGGTGAGAATTGCATCATCATCTTGACATTGGATAGTGTTAATAGTGGGAGAATCTTCATCATTTATTTTATAATAAACAAGAGGAAGGGGCCTTATTTCTTTACCTTGACAATAGGTGAGAGGCCCCAAATGGATGGAATTTATGAAAAAAAAATTAGCAGGTATATATACCTTTGATTCGGTAGGTGATGGTGGAGAAGAAGGTGCAGAAGGAGAGAGTGGTTCTTTAATAATTTGTTCATGGGAGGTTTTAGTGAGTTTATTTGGTTCATTATATCCCACCCCATGCCTCTTTTGGAATTTTCAATGGTGTTTCTAGTAGGATATTCAATAGGAATATGGAGACCTTATTTGTAATGACCTAAACCAAATCTTCTCCAAGAATACCTATAGAGATAGGTGTGAGAAAATCTAGGGTTATTCAAGAAAGAGAAGTCACAAGTAAATAGTTGTGGCAAAGAAGATAGATTTCTGATAGTGGGAGCTTGATCAATTCCCCCATATGTGAAATTGCTTCAAAGGTTAGGGGGCCCATAAGGGATGACTATACCAATACGGTGATCATAACTTGGGTGCATGTGAATCCTCCCATACTCTTTTGGAGTATAGAACATGTAGAGCATAAAAAAATGATATTCACCAAGTGATAAACATTGAAAGGTCTCCTCCATGGGATCCTTGTTAGGAATTTGTGTTTCCAGTATCTATATAATCATAAGAGTGGATCTTGTGGAAGACTCAAAAGCATCATGCAAGGAAGATGATGTTTTCAATGGGATGAAAACATCACTAGGACTACAGGTCATATTACATGTTTTAAATGAAGGTGGGTCAATAGGTATAACATGTACTTGTCCATCATACTCAAACTTGACATAGTAGTGTAAAGTTGAGGGTACACATGCCATAGCATGTATCCAAGGTCATCCAAGCATTATGTTATATTTTAACTCTCTTTCCATAACATATAAGATCTTGGGAATTATGTAGGGACCTAAATGAATATATAAGATAATAGTGGCCACTATATTAGTTGTAGTATCATTAAAGGAATAGATTAATGCATTAGTTTGAGACATGCAATTGTTGGGAAGGGCTAGTTGTTTGTAGGCATGTGTGGAGATAATATTAATACTAGCTCCCCCATCAATAATAACTCTACTTGATATGATTTTGATCAATATATGTGGTAATAAAAAGGGTAGAATCTCAATCTTCAAGGTGTTGAAGTGGAATTTTTGAATTACTAAAAGAAATCAGGGAGATGAAATTAAGGGAGTTGACCAATGCTGCAAGAGGTTGGGGATCATCCAATTGTACCTCAATTGCTTACAAAACATTAGTCAAATATTGATGGTGTTGGGATGAAATTTGGATTAACTCATACAAACACATTTTCATAGGATTTTGGTGAAGCCTTTTCACCATTGAGATTTGAATAACGTTTTAAGATGTTGTTTTAGGAACACCCAAGATGGAAATCTTAGGGTTAGTAGGGGGAGTGTCTTTGATGACGGGATGGGTCCAAGGTGTAGTGACCTTTATTTAAATTTATCTTTTTGAGTTAACTATGTTGATTTGAAAAGTTGGTTAAGGAGGTGGTAAAGGGGTTATAACAACATCTTTGGGTTTTAATTTAGGTGGAATAATAAGAGGCACAATAGATGCCAAAGGTGGAATAATAGGAATATTAATGGTAGTGTCATAGAAAAGAGTGTCAACATTTAAGTTTTGTTGAATAACTATTATGAAGGATTTATAAATCTCAGTATCATGTAAAGGTGAATGATGATATAAAAACAATTATGTATCATCAAACCAAGATGGATTCATTACAAGAGGAATATAGGTCTTAATGGGAGGAAGAGTTATTACTGAATCTTGCAATAATTGATGTAAGAAAAAGCTTTGAGGGCCTGAAAGTGGGCTCATGCTTGTTGTACTAATAGGAGTGGACACCTTTTATTTTGGTGTTGGAAAAGTAATTTTACATGGTGTCTTATTTAGAGATGGTAGAATTACATGTTTTGTTGTCACTTTCTTAGTGTCAGATACGAGAGGCTTACCAGATGGGAAAGGCAAGAGTAGAGGTAGCTTAAACCTTTTTTTTGGCTTGATTAGATGATATTCTAACTAAAGTAGAAGGGTGTGGCCCTAAAATAGATGGTAAAGTTGAGGGTTGAATAAGGGATCAGTGGGGTCTAGAAGGTTTAACATTCTTATTTATTTTAGGGTGAGAAACTCCATCTTATGGTTGAGGAGTTAAATCTAGTTTCACTTATGGATGAGTTATATTTGAAATGGGGCATACACCTAAAGGCCTGATCTACTTTAATATAACATATTCATATGAGGATAAGGTTTCTAACATAGATGACTAAACTTCTAGTGCTTTTGGTGAAGAAACTCTAGCTTTGTCAAAGACCTTAGGGTAAAGGGTACTAAGGGGATTTATGATAAAGGTTGACATTTATTTTATTGGATATGAAGTCTTAAGCGAATCCCAAATTCCACATGGTCAAGCTTTATGGAGTCAAGAAATTCTAGACTTTTCACCAAATATGAGAAAGATTTTGATGAAGTTGACATAGGCCTTATGGTTGGGTCTTTAGAAAGCTACGATGTTTGGAAAAGAGGGAAACTATTTGTTTTTACTACTTTGGGCCAAAGATGAGAAAGAACCATAATGGGGTCTTCTTCGATAGAGATGGGAGAAGAGACTTGATCTACCATGGGTGGAGGGGAGGTAAGAGAAGTAGGTTGCTCAAGAGGTTAAATCATAAGAATGATGAATCCCTCAACATGTGGGTGAGGCATGGGTAAAGTAAGATCCTCCATAGGTAAAATAAGGGGTAAGAGTGGTGTAATTAGAGTAGGCACAATAGGTCTCTTGTCTATTATGGGAGTAGATGAAATGGACTCTTCTAGGTGCAAAGGTGAATTAGGTGAGGTACCACTCTTTATAGGCAGAGGAGAAGTAGTGAAGAGGGTTCCTTAAGAGGGTATAATGTAGGAATGATGTTCCATTCAACATGTGGTTGAGGAATAGGTAGGTTTTGGTCTTCAAGCAATAAAAGGATAGGTAATATTGGTGCAAATAGAATTAGGATTATAGGCTCCTCAAGTGTCAAAAGGAGTGGTAAAGGAGGCTCTTCTTCTCAAGGGAGTGGAATAAGTGAAATAGGCTCTTCTACCTAAGGAGGAAGAATGGGAAAAATAGATGCCACTAAATGTGGGGAAGGAGTCGATGAAATAGTTGTCTCTTGTTGAGGGGTAGGTTAAACTAAAGATAAAAGAATGAACATATTAACCGTATGGATATTATGATCACCTGAGTTAGTTTTGAATTGGACAATATTTTTATTTGGTGAATGGTTAGGAAAGGGGTGTTTGAACACATCCATACTTTGATTAAGAGGTATGTTAGGATTATCCAAGATGAGCTCATCTCTATCAAGCATATCTTGAACAATGTTTTTGTGTGTCTTGCAATTATTAGAGTTTTGGCCTTTAACTCGATGGTAAATATAAAACTCATCTTCCTTGTACTAGGTTGGGATAGGATGGGAAGGGTTAAACTATATAAGATGTTTAATCTAAGGAAGGGTTATGAAACCTTGTTGCAATAGTTTCTCTAAGATGGATGTATATGATTCCCTAATGGGAGTGTATTGTCTCTATTCATACCATTGTTAGAATTACTTGGTTAGATTTTGAGAAATTAAAGTATTCGATTGGTTTGTGGTTGTGGAAGAGGATAAATTAATAACCACCACATTGGCAGAGCCTTTAGAATTTTGGTTAGAGGGAGATGCTTTAGAGGAGGAGGAGTCATTTGACTTGGTATTGGGATTTTTACTATGCAACTTGACTTTGCCTTCGTTAATAGCATGAACATTGAGTTTCTGTGCCATTGTAAAAGCTTCATTAAATGGGCAAAAAGTTTGTACCTAGAGTGTGGGTGAGATGTGCTTAGCACATGACCTTGAGAAAATATTAATAATCTTAGGTTGGGATAAGGATAAGGAGAGCTGATTTATCAAGCTTCTCTAATGAGCTACAAAATCAACAATAGACTCGTCATCAAATTTTTTGATAGAATAAAGGTCTGTTATAGAAACCTTATTAAAAAATTTAATAGAGAAATGGTCTAGGAATATTTGTGCAAGTTGGGTAAATGAGAAAAGGGAGTGTTGGGTTATAGATCTATACCAATCTAAGGTAGCACCTGAAAGAGACATAGGGAAAGTGTGATGTAGTAATGCATCATCGTGCCCTATTAAATAACAAGCATTTTTGAATGCTCACAAGTGTTATTATGGGTCTTATTTACTCTAGAAATAAGTAAATTTAGGGAGTTTTCGTTGACTTGGATAAGTGAAAATAGGCACAAAAGGATGGATTGGTTCATTGCATATCTGATAATAAGATAGTACATTATTTGAACAAAAAATGGATGTCTCTAGATTATACATCTTGTCCATTAGCATCTTAATGAGGTCTAGAGGGGGATCAGTTTGGGGGATTGATCTTAAGTTATAGGGAAGATGATAAAAAGTAGAGGGAGCATATGAAATAGGTTGTTGAGGTTGTGTCAGGGAAACATAAGGGTAATGAGTCATAGGCTGAGGTGTAAAAATAAATGGGACTTGTCCCATTGGGTTGGAGACTATGCCTTGGTTGGTTGTTGTTACTGTAGGTTGAATTATTGTCATAGTTAGATTAGATGAAGGGTGAGTGGTAAATCAAGTAATTATAGGTATGAGGATGGATGGAATAGGTATCACTAAATTTTGTAATGGGGTGTGCCTTGGTTGAACTAGTTGTGGTTGTGAAAGTAGAGAAGTTATATTATTGTTTAGGTGGGATTGGGTGGTTAGAGATGCCACATTTTGGACATTGATTATAGTTAGGTTACTCATCAAAGTGGTTGTTTGGGTAACCATATAGAAAATAGTGGAGGCAACTAAAACTAAGGTTATCTCCATTAAATAGGTTGGCATACCATATATTGGGTCACCTATATAATCATGGGTCCGATTCATAGCAAGGTAATGTTGAAGGGTTGCCACATTGTGATCAAGAAATTTAGTAAAATCTTGATCTCCCTCAAGCACAATGGGAATTTGGTTAGGGCTAGGAGTGTTCTCTATCTCTAAAGTATGTTCCATTATAGAATCAAAAGTGAGAGGGGAAGGTAGAAGTGGTTTACAACTTGCGTAATTAGAAAGAATTTTGGCTTGAGCTCATGTAAATACCATGTAAGAGGTGGTTTAAATAGTCTTACTACCTTGTATTTGAAATAAAATAATAAAGAAAAACTAGGTTTGGGTGGAGGTAAATGGGTTATTTTAGCTTGATATTTTGAATAGATGAAACTACACAGTTGTTAATGTTGGTAAGGATGATCGATATCAATAAGAACAGTTCATTAATGTTAGTGGAATAATTTATGTTAGTAGGTAAAGTTTTTCGATACCAATTGTGTTAAACAATGTTGATCACTATAAAATCTTGAGAAATAGAAGATCTGATGTTTTAAGAAATTACAGGATAAAAATAAGTAAAATAGTAGATGTAAAGGTTTGTATAAGAAGGAATAACACTCAAAAAAACATGAGGTAATAGGTTTATACAAACTGAGATTTAGAATAGTATTGATTTTGTGAATCAATAGAAAAGTGTCCTTGCCAAATCAAAAAAATAAAAGGAAATTTAAAATTAAAAAAAAGAACATTCATCCAAAAACTATTAAATCTTAGAGATTAATTTTTAGTCTCATGTTGGCTTATGCCTTAATCAAATAATGAGATGAGAATTTGGTTATCAAAGGTACTAGAAAGCAATCTAGAGCTAGTTTTATATTAGTTTTGGTGCTTAAGAGGAAATATATGTTAGACTAGGTACATGGATTGTTATAGGAGCTTGTTCTCCACACTTTACAAACTTGGAGTCAAGCCAAGCTGCTTAGCTAAAATATACCTTCTGTCTAGATCTTATACTCTGCTAGAGAACAGAGTGGGTTTTCCCCTTGGTGGTGAAATCCAAGTAGGATAGCCACGTAGGGTAAGGTGATCTACCAGGTGATGAAATCTTGATGGCCATTTTCTTAAGTGAGTTTAGATGCTTGTTTATATGAATGTGATTTGGTTGTGTAACATATGTGTACTATGATTTATTCAAAATGCTTAAATTAACTAGGTAAGTTAATATGCAACAAACAAACTGTGAAATTCAATAAGTTTTAAACCCAAATCTAAAATATTTAGATTTAAATGAAAATAGAGAGGAAATAAGAATAGATTATTAATTTCACTATCCCAATGTGCATGCAAGAGGAATTAAAGAGGGGATTCTCTTTTTTTTGTAAAATAAAATGACAAATTGATTTTAGAGGCAAGGAGAAATGAAAGGAAATCTCAAATTTAATGCCTTTTAAACAAAGAAATAAGATATTGACTTTTTTGTTTTTAAGATAAAATAGGAGGAAGAAGTGAAAGAAAACAAATTTTCACTATAATTCACCTATATGAATGTTTAAAATAATAAATGAACCCAAGGAAAACTCCAGGGTCCCATTGGGCGTGCCAAAAATGTTTCACTAAATTTTGTCTATTTTAAATCTAAAAGAAAATAAAAAGAAGTATGGGCGTAAGTAATTAGAATGAACCCAAATTGGGTTTTCACACCATATCTAGATTTTTTGAGCACTCCTCTTTGGCTAGGGAGGACTACCTGCAAATAAGAAAACACTATCACAAGATGTTTGTTAGTAGATAAATGAGTGGGTTGCCAAGCTAAATGCTTGTTCTAAGAAGTGTGAAACTTCCCTAGAGATGATAGTCCACTTTTGAGAGGCAAAATAATAATAAATAACTAAAAGAGAGGTAAAGAGAGAGTGAAAGAGAGATAAAACTACAATTTTTAACAAACTGTATGCAGTAGAGAGTGACAGGGTGCAGGTGAGGTGCTTTATTTGTGTTTTAGAAGTTGTCTGTGTAGGTTTTGAAGAGGATAAAAAATTAACAATCACCAACATTGATACAAGTGTGACCAATATTAGTTAAGATTTTGAGGTCAGTATTGAGGTGGCTAATGTTAGTTAGGCTACCGAGGTTGGTAGGGGAAATTTTTACATGGAAAGTTTTAGAGGGGTTTTTTGCATCTAGGAACTAGTCTGAATTAGGTTATGGAGGTTGAGAGAGTTAGAAGAGGGAGATTATGACTTGGTTAAGTCTAGTCAGAGGTTTGATATGTTAGGTAAAGGGTAAAAAATCAAGGAAGCTTTGTAACTCCCTCATGAGGGTACGGTCAGAAGTGCATAAAGTAGTGCATGGTAGATATAAAAAAATAGAAGAATAAATATTTAAATGACCTACAATATTAGTGATATACTTAGTTGTGATGGTCACTAAATGATAAGTGCCAGGTTGATGGTCCCTATCAAGGAGTCCAAACCTAAGTTATTTAATAGAGAGAATAAGTAGGTGCTATTGGTCCTCAAGAGATTAGTTGTTGCTTACAATTGACTTAGACAAGATGATTGTAAGCCTAGATGTCAAAAATAGAATGCTAAGAGCCTGAATGAGAGTAAGAATTGATTTTCTTAATTTTTACTAACCTGAACTATAGTTTAGAGTTTGGATTATATTGTTGAAATAAAAGATCCCACCGATGTTGATAGAGATCCCACTAATGTCAGTTGTGGGTTGACCAATGTCAGCGACACTAAAATAGGTAAACCTTTATATTCTTGGCCTATTTTCTATTATTATGCATGCCAAGTGTGAAGCCCATTATAAAATGGTAAAATAAGAGGTTAGGAAGGAAGTAGTTGTTTATGAATTTATTTTGGAAGTGGGAATAAGTCTTGGGTAGTTAGGATGAGGGAACTGAGTCTTGAGGTGACTCATCAGGGAGAATTAATCATAGGGCAAGGTGGCCAGGCAAGGTGGCAATAGGGGTTTTTAATTAACTTAATTAAGTATTTTAAATTAATTAAATGTGTGAGGGGTAAAAGTATGGGTTAGGGGGATTAATTTATTAAAATGGGTTTAGGGGGGTTTTGACATAGGAAGTTACGCACATGTGTGTGATGTAATTTTAGTGTCTACATTATTGGTCATAATTTTGTTAGCAAAATAGTGCCCTTACTATTTGAGTGTGAATGAAGGTAAAGGGAAGACTATGTGAGCTTGGGGGTTGATCTAAGAGGAAAAATCAATGTGTGGACTATGTGTATGACCATCTGGTCATGTTTTTAAAGCTATGATAGAGTTATTTCTATGAAGGATGTATTAAGTGTGTAGAGTTGAAGAGTGCAGTTAGTTAGGATATGTAATGTGTCCTAATTGATATTTGTGCATTGGTTCAAGTATGTAATGTGCTTTGGCCAATAGAGAGTCTTGAGTAAAGGTGAAGTTTGATAATTAGATTTCCATCATCAGGTGTTTAAGACATCAATACAAAGGTGGAGTTGTTCATAGGTGTTATTATGGGTTCTCAACATCTAAGGGGGTTGTTTCCTCTGTACAAGGTGAAACATAATAAAAGTCTAGTTGTTATGGGTCCTTAGTTAGATAGGTGTAGTATATCCTTGTGGGATTATTGTCTCACTAAAATCAGGTATGGTAGTTCCTTTATCAGTAGCTAACTGGTTTAAACTAGTTCTTATTTTAAAAGATAGTAGTCCAATTGCATGTTCTAGAGGGTTTTATTCCCAAAGAGGGTTTCCCATGTATGACATGTGTTATGTTATTTATCTTTCATTGTCTTTATTTTTAATTTATATGAATGATGTATGCTTCATGAATGTATGTATTGAATGATTAAGAGTTTGAAGGAATTGAAATTGAAGTTGAAATTATTTGGGCTCACTCAACCACCCCCCTCTTACTGATTGTACCTTTAATAATTGGTATTAGAGAGGGTCCTTTAGAGGAATACTAACAACTTTAAGGTGATTTTAATTAGGTACCAAAATGGCTAAGTAGTTGAAGAAATAAAATTAATAGTGGAAGGCTGTGATCAAGGTACTTGAAAAATAGATATATACTTTAAAGAAAGATTCCAAAGAGGATGAGAATGTTATAAATGATCTCAAGGTTCAACTAGTAGATGCAAAGAAAAGTTTTTGTTTAAAATAAAAGGACATCATGTTTGATAAATAACCTTTCCATAATAGTAGATAAGATGACAACAAGGAAGAAGAAGTTGAAATAGAAGCTGAGCTCATGAGTGTACTTAGTGAACTAAAGGAACAAAAGAAGAAGGATCATAAGATGAGAAATTTGATCAAAGGTATTGAATCATAAGTCAATTCTCTTGAAGGAAGTTTGATAAATCAAGCATGTAGAATAAATGATGACATGGCTAAAGAAGCTAAGAGTGATAAGGAGACTATCCAAGTTTTTAGAGGTTAGTTACTGGCTGAAATTTCAAGTATAAGAGCTAAAGAGGATGAGAGAATTAAATTAGAAACCAAGCTAGGTTCATTGATGGATAAGCATGAGAAATTTGTTGTCAATATAAGTAAAATTGAAGAAGATCAAAAGAAGTTAGATCAGGTCAACAACAATGAAATAAGGTATGTTAGACAACCAAATGCTTCAAGGTACGCTAGTTTATTTCATGGTCATTGTTATACATATAATAAGTATGGTCATATAGATAAGGATTATAAAATGAAGTCAATCAAGTTTGGACATTTATGGAGCTATGATAAAATGAATTTTTGGCCAAAGATTGATTACAATTCAAATCTTTCAAAAGGTATGAATGATGTTATTTGTTTTAGTTGTCATAAAAGTGGACATATTGTTAGATTATGTCAAAATAGTGTTAAGAGGTCTTCACGATATAGATCTCCTAGAAGGTTTGAGAAAGGACAAAATCAAGTATGGAAACCAAAGGTAATCATTGATAATTTTTCTAGTCATAAGGATGATAAGAAAGTTTCTCTAGAAGGCTATGATGTAGATCAGTCTAAACTCAAATGTTAAGTTGGTAAGTTGGCTATAGAAGATGAGAAGAGTCAAACTATGGTATGGATTCCTGAGGTAGTAAAGACTAAGGAAACTAATCCTATTATGTCCAAGAGTCTTGATGGCTTCATTACCAATGTGGAAAAGGGATCAGAAGTGAAGGAAAGTCAAGAGTTTCTATTATCAACACTTTTTGACAAGTCTGAAGTGGAGAATTTGTCAATTGTCTAAATAGAAAAGGAAAAACAAAAGTTAGCTCAACTCAAGCTAAAGGAGAAAGACAAGGTGTTGATTGAGGCTAGATCTAAGCCTAAGAAGAATAATAACTATCAATATCAAATGACCAAGGAGGAAAAGGAATATGAGGAGTTATGGGCAACTTGTAGTTTCACATTATTGTAGGACATTGTGGGTTAGGGTGTCTCTACCTAGGCTTCAAGGAGACACTTATTAGTCAGAGGAAGTTTGGTGGTTGTTAGATATTATTTGATGAGCTAGTATGAAAAAAGGTATGTTTGTGAATTCCTTTTATATATATTTTATTGAAGTAAAGAATCTTGTGAAGAATCTCAGTGGTCATATCTTGAGAAGGAATTAGTTTTTTTATCATGGTTTGGATAATTTGGTATAAATGTGAGTTTCAAATATCTATCTACATATCAGTTTATGGTAGATGTCAGATGAGTTTATAAGTTGAAGGCCTCTTTTTATAGTTTTTTATCATAGATTTTAATAAGCCTATTAAAGGCTTATTGAATAGTTGTGTATGCCATAGAAGATCATAGTATTTTAAAGATGAGGTATGTTTGTATGAGTATTGACTATGGTTTGACAATATTTTGAAGACTTGTTAAAGATGTCATGTTTGTGATGAAGCATGAAGTTAGGGATAACTTTGTAATTGGTCGAGTCGTAGGATCATAGGACTAAGTAGTTGAATCTAAGAAATAAGGTGTGTAGAAGCAAGTTTGTGTGCTCAAGATGATATTTCCATTGAGATAAGGTCTTTGATTAATGGGGAGCAATAAGTTCATGTGTTTACTCTAGAGGTTTGTGAAGGAGATGTATAGGGTCAAAATGGGTGGTTCTAAGTGGCTTAATAAGTTTGATGCACTATTAATAAGTGTTTAGTTCTTATAAAGATTTGTGCATTTCTTTGTGATGTGCTCTAAGGTTTTATTTTTTGATGGTATGTTGAAGGCAAATTGAAATGTTTTGAGTGCTTTCAATTTTCTCATATTTTGCTTAAAGGCAATCAGGCCTAAAATGGGTTATAGGAAGTCTATGTTACCAATGGTGTGGAAGTTAAAATTTTGGTCCAGAAGTGTGTGATGGGTGTATTTAGGAGTGAAATAAGTTTCAGAGGTGTGCATTGACCAAAAGGAGGTTTGTTGACTTTGGTTGTTTTGAGAATCTAGGGTTTTGGGCTATGATAAAAAAAGTGGTTTGCCTTATGATTTTAGGTCTAAGGCTTCTTAAAAAGTTCAATGGGATAAATGGGTTGTCAAATAGAGCTTCAAAAATATTTGAAGTTTTGTTGTTCTCAAGTTATTCAAGTTTTTGTCAATATGGAGGGTTAATTGGCTAGTAGGTTTGTGAAGGAAGTATGTTGTAGATGATGAAATTGGCAATGAAAATTTATATAATTGAGGGGGATTATGAGATTTCTCTATATATGAATTTTCAAGTCCTAAAGGTATGTCTACTAAAAATTGTGGGCTCTGCAAGTTTTAGGTATGGCTACAAGGAGCCTAGAAAGACTTGGTGTGAAGAAGAGTGCCTTTTGATCAAATTCTCATAAAATAGCAAGTTATGTTTGATTCAAGGTGATTTATCAATTTTTTTAGAGAATTTTTCGTATTTGGTAATTGGCATGAAGTTCTATTGGTAGTCCTTATGGTAGCTTGAAAGAGATTACTAGTTAGCATCTGTGGTGATTCTTCATGGTGTATGGATATCTGAAGATGCTCAAGTGATACAATGGATCATAAAAATTAGGGGGATACCCTCTCAGATGTCTCTTAACATGTTCCATAATATTTTTGTGGTTTTATGTGTTCTTTCTTCATTGAATATAGTGCTTTATTGAAGAGAGTGTTGGCATGGAGCAAGAGGAAGTTTGTCAAGGCAAGAAAAGGTAGGCTCAAGGTAAATGGGACTTTGTATCATATTTATAAGATGGTCCTTTCCTATTTATGGTATTTTTAGGTCCTCAAGAAAAGTTGGTACCCACTTTGACATTATGTCAAAGGGGGAGAAATTTCTTATTGTGGGAGTGCTTGAAGAGAGAAGGTGAGATATGTATTATTATATATAATGGTTGTTAACATTAATGACAAAGGGGGAGATTGTTGGAGTATTTTAAATGATGTCATGCTGATGTCATAGAGGTGTCTTATTTAGTGGATGAAGTGATTTGATAGGCTGAGTGACAATTACAAAGTATGTAATGTGCCTTTTTTAATATGCTTGAAGGAGGCTTTGTTGATCTTTAGTGTTGACATGATGTTTTCATATAAAATGAAATTTTAGGTAACTTGAGTGTGACTAATGACACCCAATCCATAGGCCCATCTTGATTCTTCTCATGAACCTCATATGTATGTTTTCACTAGTTCCCAATCATCCATATCCTCCTAGATTGAACCCTTATGGACCCAGATTGATCTTTTCATGTTTAATCCATCCCTGTAGGCCCTATCAACCATGGACAACAATGCCCAAACTTGGACTACAACACTAAAACCTAGAATGTCTTATTTTTGGCACTATTGTCCAAGTGTATTTTGGCTTATAATGGTTATATTCTTCTAAATCCTTATCCTAATTCATGTCAGCCTAACACAAATTCATTTAACCCATGATCATTAAATCCCCTATAAAAGGCCATTAAAAGTCCATTTAGAAGGGTTGTCACTCATTTACAAGAGAAAAGCAAAGATACAAGTAAGACCACTCAAGAAATTTTCCATATTCTCTACATACAACCATCCAATAGTATTTCAAGCTTATTAAAATATTTATACTAGTCCCTAGTCATTCTAAGTACACCCAGTTTCACATTTACTAGCATTTTCATCATACTATTACACTAGGCACTTCAATGATAGAACTACATATAACTCGATCCCTCTTTAGAGTATTGGTATGTAGGCAATGTGTCAATATACAAGGTGTGAAGTGCATCTAGTGTATCCTTTACACACTAACTCCTCTTCTCCTTTCTCTAAATTTTATATTTAAGTTCAAGTACAAAGAGGACCTAGGGTATTAAAGACTAAATCAAGTACATAATGAGTTCTATGGACTTTTAAGCTTTGATATTTCATAGGAAGGGTCACATAGACCTAACATACAAAACCAAGAAAGATTAAATCACCAAGACATAAATGCCAAGATATGACTATAACACTAGAACTTAGGGTGTCCCACTTTTAATGCTCCTCTCCATTTAAGAAATAAACTCCAGATTCCTATTTGTGACAGTCTCCCAAGCCTACATAGATTTATAAACTCTTAGTTGGAATAACACAAAATTAGATAATTTTAATATTTTCTCCCACTATTATTTTTAGATAATCCCTATCTACAGTCAAATTTCACAAATCAGTAGCATAGTTATTATATATTATTTACCAATTTTATCTACTTATACCAATTTTTTATTTAGTAATTAAACATCTAATTTATCAAAAATAGTAAATCATTTAGTGAACCTGACTTACTTTGAATTTCACATAAAATCCCTAGAAACCCTAGGGTAAATTCCTAGCTAAATTTCCCCATTAATTTCTCTTTTTTCCCTTGAATATTAAAATTAAAAATTCCTCTAAAATTTTAAAATTTTATAGTAAATTTTAAAATATCTTTCTTCCAAAACCCTAGTTTCATCAACTAACTCCTAGTAATTTTCTAGTCATTTTTTGAATTTTTGATTGCATATTAAAATTGGAAAATCACTTCAAATTTCAAAAATTCATAGTAATTTCAAAAAAAAAAAAAATCTCAAAACCCTAGGTGCATCTATTAGGTCCCATTAAATCAAAAACTTTCCCATAAAATTTTGAATTTTTTCTTGAATACATAACTCAAAAATTCAATTTCAATAAAATTCATATTATTTTGCAAAAATATTTTTGAAAAATCCCTAGTTACATATACTAGCTCCTATTTTGCTTCTTGAGGTATCACCTTACATCCATACTCAAATTACAAAAATGTTGCTCATTTATTTAAAAAATTTTCTTACATTTCGTGCAAATAATAAAGAAACCATAATGGGTCCTATCATGTACATGAATGATGAAGTCTATCATATATTAGTACAAATCTTCATTATTTACATTTCATGCTTAGTTTTCATTATATGGGATGATGTTAAGCAAGTTATTCTTAAACATGTTAATACATCTTTTGCATCACCTCCCTTGGAGCCTCTACGCCATGCCGAGTCATGTTGCATGGTTCATTTTTATCTTCTCTAGGTCAATACCCATCACCAAAGAGCATAGTTGACACCTTTGTCTCTCCACCAGCTTGAGCCATCAATTATCTTCACTCTCCTCTTATAACTACTACTCCTATATAGATATTAGATAATGTAGTTAGAGATATTACTCAATGTGATGCTATACCTCCACCTAGCTAAGAACCCCATCACCCTTCTATTCCTACCTATCCCAGGCCCAACCCACCTATAATGGTAGATTTTTACAAGGCATATGACATTGTTGATCAAATGAGAAACACACCAACTAAGATTTATATGTTACAACTAATTTAGAAAGATAATGTATTCAAGAACATTATTTATCAAGCATTTACTTAGACTTCTATGTTGATTAATTCAGAACCTTCTTATTTTACATTAGTGGTCAACACTTTAAAAACTATAAAAGATGTAATTTCTTATGATAATGAGGACATGCCTTCTCAGATAGTTATTAATCAAAATTTGTGACTATTCATGCAAGTTAAAGTCAATACTAATGAAATCAAGAGAGTTCTTGTTGATATTGGTTCTGAACTGAATATATGTAATATCACATTCTTATAAGCCATGGGTGTAGATTTGGCATCCATGCCAAAATCATATAATAACATTTGAGGGTTTGATGATATACCTTGATAAACATTGGGCCCTATTACTTTAAATATCATGATGGGACCCAAAACCCTCTCTATATAGTTCCAGGTCATGTCAAGTCCTCTCCACTATAATCTTTTACTCAGATGACCCTAGATACATACAATGGGGGACATTCATTGTACTCTCCATCAATGTATTAAAGTTATCCATGAGGGATATCTATACACATGTCTAGTAGACAACCAACCATTAAGTTATTATCTAACTACAGAGTCATCTTCAACTATTTTTCAAGATGGGACATCATGTCTCATAGTTCAACCACCACTTCATAGCATTTTTCTTGATCAGATACATACATATGAGGTTAGAGAGAATAACACTTCTCACAGTCCACTTACAGTCAAACCTTTAGCTCTAGATATTTATCCAATCATAAAATCTTAAGTTATCCCAACTACTCTTTCAATCAGAGTCCTGACACATGTTACACATTCACCATCACTAACAGTAGTACCAGTAGTTCCAGTTGACTCTATAGTTACTCCACCAATTATAGATACCTTTACAGTAGGACCAGCTTCTACTAATATAGATGATGAGACTCTTATATCATAGTTACCTCTTTTGGTAAATTCTGAGTTACCATATATATGAGATGTTGATATATATTCATATTTTTCTTCAAATGATGATATGACACCCACACTCATAGATGACAATTTTTGTAGATTGAGCTTTACACTAGTTAGCCCAGGAGAGTATCAAGATGATTCTAGAGCTCTCATACCACATCCTAAAACACCTTTAATATCTCACACCACACTCATATGATATAGATAGATCACTTAGCACATACATTTCACATGGTTACCTCTATGGATATAGAGCTAGTTATTTAGATTCAAGTAGGTAGCACACAACATCAACCACTATTTATATTATAGATATTACTTTGTACTTTTCAAAATATTACAGTCCATAATACAAACTCATGTATAAATTTATAGTATAGATTGGATAAACTATAGGATCAAGGCATTATTTATATTATAGCACCACTAGTAGCACTAGCTCCAGGACTTCCACTAAAGTCATTTACTAGTAGGATTAAATGCCCTAGAGCAGAGTCAACATATCCACCACTAGAGCAACCTTTAGTTCACCTTTGGCATGATGACACCATAAACACAAAATCTATAAAATATGATGATGATCTTGAGGCATTTGATGATGTCCATGACCCTTTCCTCCATTTACATCCCTAGTAGGCTCCATCCTTAGATCCTTTGCCCCTTCAACCTAGTCTTTTTTATTATCATGTACATACTCTTTCTTTGCATGCTTTTACATAGTCTCTTTTCAGCATTGCTTATATATAATATCTTCTACTTGATTGAACATAGATTATTTCAAAAATACAAAAAACAATATAAAATGTCAAAAATACCAAAAACACAAAAATATTTCAATTATATGCATCATCCATGCTTTACATTATTAATACTATGATGAGACTTACATTAACTATTTCATGTTATTTTATGTTGATTTATATAAATTACCATGATTCACTTGATCTTCTTTGGATGTGTACAGTGACATCTAGATCCTTGATTGCTTCACTCTACCCATTGAGGGGGCATCCTAATTCTACATTTGAGACACACATCAATATATACATACCCACTAGAGGAATCTTTTATGTGACTACACCATCCAAGTTATGTCATTCCTACACCACACACTCTAGTTATCATGTTAACATATATTACTTACTAAACTTACATAGATTACCATATCAACACTCATTAGTATCTTGCACTTGTGTATTTCTTAGCATATACCTAGTTTTGTACTAACAAATCTTGTATACTTTCACTTCTTACTTTGATTAGTTAGATGAGATTGCATTTTAAGTATATTCATGCTTTCCTTTCTTGCTTAGTGTAGCTTGATGTGTTTGCATTTTCTCAATTCTTATTCCATGTCTTGTATGTGTTTTAGGACATTTTACATTGTCCTTTACTTTTATTCATTTGTGTGCCTTAGGACATTTGCCAATGTCCTTTGTTTGTACTCTTATATGTGTTTGTGGCCTTTGTGCCAAATTTTTTTATTTCAATTGTATGTGTATGTGGCATTTGAACATGCCTTGTATGATTGATTTCTAGTTTGAGTGACAAGTTCCCATGTCCCTTGATTACTTTTCCCCTTGGCCACTCTTATATGCTTCTTGCTTCTTTATTTGTATGTTTTTTAATTGATTAATTTTCCTATTTGTAATTCCATTATCCATATCATGCATTTCCTTGATTTATTAGATGTCATGATAGACATCATGCTCCATCCCTCCTTGCTAACAACTAAAAACTAACACTTTTGATTCTAGTTCATTACATTTCACATGTTATTACATTATTATATCTATCTAGGCATGCCTCTATCAATCTAACAATCTCTCAATATAAACATTGCTATATCTAAAAATATCTTGTTAATTATCATTGCTATATCATATATCTATGCAACATAACACACTTGGAGGGCTCTTTCTTCTGAGGGTAGTCATTACAATGTCTTCATTCCTACCCTTAGAAGAGGGGGAAATAAATATGGGTTTTGTCATAGAGGTCAAAGCTCCTAAAAATTGAAAAATTAATATTTAAAACACTCAAAATAAAATCTAGATATAAAACCATGTATAAAAAATCAAGCAGACAACATAAACTCTAGAAAAGTTACCAAATTTGGCCTTGGACAACAACACCAAGTTAGACTACAATGTTAGATATTAGGGTGTCTTGTTTTTGGTGATCCTATCTAAAGAGTACAAAATTAGTTTTTCTAGAAACATACAATAAAAGCGAGTTTAGTCATAGGTTTGTCAACTTAGTACAGTCTAGATTTAGCATGTTTCAATATATTTTTTGCTCAAAGAATACAAATATAGGGGGCATCATATATGGCATGATGGATCTCACTTCTAGTTTTAGATTAGGTATTTTATATAAATTCTAGATCAAAATCAATGTTATATATACCAATGATTAGGTGCAATGTGCATGGCATATTGATCCTCCCCTTTTTTGAGTTTAGTTTATTTCTGAAGCATTTCTTGATAATTTCTTGCCTTACTCCATCTATAGGTGTTTGGCATCCTTTTTCAAGTTTGTCTTTCATATAAGCTTAACTTATCAATTACCTGATTTGTCGAGTTAGCTTCCAAATAAGCCTATTATACTAGTTTCAGAGTGGATTTTATACAAGCCTAATCTCCATCTTTTAAAATGGCCAAGAGTGGCCTAATCTATAGCATACATTCGAATATCCACACTAATATCGGTAGATCATAGTACATTCATGAAATTTATGAGCCATATCATATGATTTCTATTCCATACCAATATTACTTCATAGCTTCACTTTAAGGATAAATGATGGAGCCAAAGGTCTAGCCTTTGTATTCTTGAGCCACCTATTTAGAGGGATTGGACACACAATCCAAATATTGATTGACACATGCATGATTTGTTAGCTTCACTTAGTAGGTGATGATAGAGATAAAGGGCTTTCCTTTGCATTCTTCAAACACTTTTAGGGAATTGAGCACTTAGCTCCATTCACAATATTACTTTTGGTATAATACACACCTAGTATAATCCAAAATCATAATAGGTTTTTTATTAGTTTGCATACCTAGTCAGGTGTATTCATTCCTTTCTCTTCCTCTCTCTCTCTCTCTTACCCATATTTTATATGTTCTTATTTTAAATATAGCGTATCTAGTAAGGACTGATCTACTATATGTTTTTCATCATATATTCACACTTCACACCATGCTCTCTCTATGCGCATCCAACATCACACATCTTCATGATCTTCACCTTATTAGGTAAGTTCAGGTATGTTTTCTATTTTTATTTTATCCTAGAATTTCATTTTGTTTTATCACTAGAACAGAGGGTGGGTGAATGTAGTCATATAAAATGCAAAATTTAGTAATTTGAGTGTGGATAATGATACCCAATCCATAGGTCCATCTTGCTTGCTCTCATGACCCTCATAGGCATGTTTTCACTAATTCCAAATCATCCTCAGCCTCCCAAACTAAACCCTTGTAGACCCATATTTCTCATCCCATGCTTTATCCATTCCCCCAAGTCTTGTCAGTCATGGACAATAGTGCCCAAACTTGGAATACAATGTTGAAACCTAGGGTGTTCTATTTCTAGCATTGTTGTCCAAGTGCATTTTGGCTTATAATGGTCATATTATTTTGAATACTTATCCTAATTCATGTCAGACTAAAATTAATTCATTTAACCCAAAATAATTAAATCCCTTATAAAATTCCATTCAAAGTCTATTTATAAGGTTTGGCACTCATTTACAAGAGAGAAGCAAGAATACAAGCAAGACCACTCAAGCACTTCTCCCTATTCTCTACATTCAACCATCTAACTATATTTCAATCTTATTAAAATATTTGTACCAATCCATAATCATTCTAAGTACACCCAATTTTTAATTTTCATCACACTATTTCACCAAGAACTTCAATGGGAGAACTACATATAGCTTGATTCCTCCTCAGAGTATTGGTATGTAGGAAACATGCCCACACAAAGGGTGTGAAGTGAATCTAGTGTATAATTTACATACTAACCCCTCTTCTCCTTTCTCCAAATTTTACATTAAAATTCAATTACAAAGAGGAAATAGGTATTGAATACTAAATCAGGTACACAATGATCTCCGTGAACCTTCAAGTTTTGATATTTCATAAGCAGGGTCACACAGACCTAATGCAAAAAACCAACAATCTTAAATCACTAGAAACAAAAACACTAATATAGGACTATAGTTCCATTACCTAGTGTATACCACTTTCTATGATCCTATTCAATTAATAAATAAACTCTAGATTCTTATTTTTTATAGTCTCCCAAGCCTGCACACAAATTTCCAAACCCTATCTCAGTCAGAACAACATAGAATCAAATAAGATTAATTTTCTCTCTCTCACTACTATTTTTAGAAAATCCCTAACTAAAATCAAATTTAAAAAATTAGTAGCCTAATTATTATATACTATTTATTGATTTTATCTACTCAGATCTATTTTTATTTAGGAATTAAACATTTAATTTCCTAAAAATAATAAATCACATGACTAGAGATGTTCAGGGATGAGTATGGAGTATGGATCATGTGAAAGGGGTCATATAAGAGGTTTTATATTCTTTGATTTATTATGTGAATGAG
Source organism: Torreya grandis (assembly GCA_037957365.1). Lineage (NCBI taxonomy): Eukaryota > Viridiplantae > Streptophyta > Pinopsida > Cupressales > Taxaceae > Torreya > Torreya grandis. The sequence goes on along the minus strand of JARHVA010001158.1, from coordinate 316,729 downwards.
TGGATTTCATTTGTTTGATCATAGTTTTCATCAAGACACTTTGGATCTAGTGGTAGAAAATTTGAGTAGGCAATTTGATGATGCCACCATTACCACATGGAAATGAGTATATGGGAGTTGTTCATATGGTTCTAATTAAATTAGTCCCTAGTTGTTATGTTCTAAATATAAAGTCATGCATCAAATCATAGTTAAATATATGAGGGTGAAAAATTGGCTTCTTAGTCAGAATTCATTGTTTTCCCATACATAACCAAATTTGCATGTGGCCATAAAGAGTTGAGTAAGCATGTTGATGAGTTCAGCATTCACATGCATGGAGGTGTCAGGAAGAAATGGTCACATGGGCTTTTTTATTTTTGTACCTATTTTATTTGAGATAAATTTTATATCATGCACTAAATCACATCAAAATTTATGCAAGAGCAAAGTTGGTCTCCTAGACAAATTCTAAGCATTATTGGCTCTATGATAGAAGATTTTGAGAATGTATTTTAATGGAATTATATATCACATGCATGAAGATTTCAAGAGTAGTTTGATACATGTTTAGATTCATATTTGAAATTTTTTGGGACATGAGATTAATCAAGGCAAAATTTTTGGATGTGTAAAGTTGGCCTTCCAGGCATATTCTAATGGCTCCCATACTTAGTCATTTCTACACAAGTTAAACTTTGAGCAAGATCGATGGAGCACATTTACTTCAAGATGTCAGGAAGTAAAAAGAAGAGGATAGGTGCATGATGTTTAATTATTGAGTAAAGGAAAAATATAAGGATCTAACAATGAGTGGGTATTCCTACAAATTGATCAGATATTGAGTGTTGATAGTTAAAGACTTGGTTGATTTGTAGAAATCAATGGAGTGCATTGAGTCAACATTTCAAAATTACATGAGATGAGGTCAAAGTGATTGTGGTTTAATTTTTGATTATTTGTGCCTATGTGTGAATGAAAAAAATATCAACAGTGTGTATTTGATCTAAGTAACTAGGACATGATATGATTACAAAGACTCTGAGGTTTAACTGTGATCGTTGCCATTTAAATATTTGAATTTAATGTAGATAAAAAATAGAGATCTATATTTCATCCATATCTTTTTATATAAGTTGAATTTTATATTTATTTAAAATAAACATTGTAGAGGACTCCAAGTCACATCTGAAAATATAAATTTGAAGATCTGAAATTGAGTACAGTCAAAGATATCGAGCCTATAAGTTGACTGTGTGTTCATTCTATGTTCTAAAAGTGACCCAAGAAGGATGTCTGAGCTTGTGTTGATGCTATTTTTATGTCTCATGATGAATTAAATATTTGGGAGTGTTGTATACTCCATGAGGATGTTCTATGTATATTATTTAGGTGTGATCAGTCTATCTTGAGTATAAATAATGCCTAAGAAGTTGACTATGTATTCATTCATGCCAAGTCAATGTTTGATTTGTTTAAACATATGTAGAGGTTATAAAAGATGACTATGATAATTTAAAGATTATAAAGGGGACATAATACGTGGACCCATTATTTTAGAAGTGGTCATATTCTCTTAATTTGTCTGATGATGTGCTAAATGGTGGAATAGGTCTCTATGAGACCTATATGAGCTACAAGGGCGTTATTAAAAGATGTAGGTGCTTAAGGTGACTCATAGATGATTTGGATGACCTATGAAGAATGTATTGAGATATGTATTTATATGATAGATTTATTAAAGGTTAAAACATTCTTATTGGCCAACCAAGATGGTGATGATCATGATTGCTCTATAAATAGTGAAACCAAATGTGTTAGTTTTTAGACTTGTAAGACTTGACTAAGGTAGTGCAAATGTGGTGCCAAGTGAAGGAGATAAACTTTGAAATATAAGGTACATGTTAATGAGGACCAAAAGAGAGTGAAGAGGATCAAACATGATTATCTAAACAAGATGTTGATGATGATCACATAGGTCATTGGACCTAATAAGCTTAGAAGAGGTAAAATGGGTGAGTATTCTCAAGAGGATATTTGAGATAAGCTTGTGTGTGTGAATTTTGAATCAGAGGAGGGGTAGAGTGCCCTATGGATGAGTTCATGAGTAGATCAATTTTGAGGATTGTTTATATGACCTGTTGGTCATAATTTTGTTAGCATAATAGTGCTCTTGTTATTTGAGTGTGAGTGGAGGTAAAGGGAAGACTATGTGAGCTTGGTGATTGATCTAAGAGGTAGATTAGTGTGTGGACTATGTGTATGACCATATATTTATGTGGTTAAAGATGTGATAGAGTTATTTCTATGAAGGATGCAATAAGTGTGAAAATTTGAAGAGTAGGGTTAGTTAGGATATGTAATGTGTCCTAATTGATATTTGTGTATTAGTTAAAGTATGTAATGTGATTTGGCCAATAGAGAGTGTTGAGTGAAGGTGAAGTGTGATAATCATATTTCCATCATCAAGGGTTGAAGACATCAATACAAAGGTGAAATTGTTCATAGTTTTTATTTTGATTTCTCAACATCTAAGGGGGGTGTTTCTTCTTGGCAAGGTTAAACTTGATAAAATTCTAGTTGTTATGGGTGTTTATCTAGATAGGTGTAGTATCTCCTTGTGGGATTATTATCTCACTAAAATCAAGAATTATAGTTCCTTGATTAGTAGCTGACTGGTCTAAATTGGTTCTTATTTTAAAGGATAGTAATCTAATTGTAGGTTCTAGTGGGTTTTATTCCCCAAGAGGGTTTCCCACATATGACTTGAGTTATGTGTTTTATCTTGCATTGTCTTTATTTTTCATTCATATCAATGATGTATCCTTCATGAATGTATGTATTGAATGATTAAGATTTTGAAGGAATTGAAATTGAAGTTGAAATTATCTAGGCTCACTGATTCACTCCCCCTCTTACTGATTGTACCTCCAATAATTGGTATCAGAGTGGGTCCTTTAGAGGAAGCCTAAAAACTTAAAGGTGATTATAAGTAGGTACAAAAATGGCTAAGCAGTTAAAAAAAGAAAATAAATAGTGGAAGGCTATGATCAAGGCACTTGAAGAACAAATATATACTTTGAAGAAAGATGCCAATGAGGATGAGAATGTCATCAATGATCTCAAGGTTTAACTATTAGATGCCAAGACAAGTTTGTGTTCAAATTAAAAGGACATCATGTTTTATAAAGAATCTTGCCATAATAGTAGAGAAGATGACAACAAGGAAGAAAAATTTGATCTAGAAACTGAGCTCATGAGTGCACTTGGTGAAATAAAGGAACACAATAAGTAGAATCACAAGATGAAAAATTTGATCAAAGGTATTGAAGCATAAGCCAATTCTCTTGAGGGAAGTTTGATAGATCAAGCATGTAGAATAAAGGATGACATGGCTAAATAAGTTAAGAGTGATAAGGAGACTATCCAACTTCTTAGAGGTTATTTAATGGTGAAAATTTCAAGTATAAGAGCTAAAGAGGATGAGAGCATTCAATTGGAAACCAAGCTAGGTTTATTGATGGATAAACATGAATAATTTGTTGTCAAGATAAGTAATATTGAAGAAGATTAAAAGAATTTAGATTAGGTCAAGAGCAATAAAATAATCTATGTTAGACAACCAAATGCTTCAAAGTATGCTAGTTCATTTCATGGTCATTATTATACATGTAATAAGTAAGGTCATAGAGATAAGGATTATAAAATTAATTAATTAATTAAAGTTTAGACATTTATGGAGCTATGATAGAAGGAAGTTTTGGCCAAAGGTTGATCACAGTTCAAATCTCTCAAAAGGTATGAATGATGTTATTCGTTTTAGTTGTCATAAGAGTGGACATATTGTTAGATTATGTCTAAATGGTGTTAAGAGGACTTAAAGATACAGATCTCATATAATATTTAAGAAAGGACAAACTAAGGTATGGAAACCAAATGTAATCATTGATAATTTTTCTAGTCATAAGGATGATAAGAAAGTTGCTCTAGAAGGCTATGATGCAAATATGTCTAAACTCAAAGGTCAAGTTGGTAAGTTGGATAAAAAAGATGAGACGATTAAAATTATGGTATGGATTCTTGAGGCAATAAATACTAAGGAGACTAAGGGATTAGAAGTGAAGGAAATTCAAGAGTTTCTATTGCCAACACTTGTTGACAAGTTTGAAGTAGAGAATATGTCAACTATCTAAATAGAAAAGGAAAAACAAAAGTTAGTTCAACTCAAGCTCAAGGAGAAAGACAAGGTGTTGATTGAGGATCTTTATAATCCTAAGAATAAGAAGAATAACTATCAATATTAGATGACCAAGGAGGAAATGGAATATGAGTAGTTCTGGGAAATTCCTAGTTTTTCACATTGTTTTAGGACATTATGGGTCAGGGTGTCTCCATATAAGCTTCAAGGAGACACTTTTTAGTCAAAGGAAGCTTGGTGGCTATCAGATATTGTTTGATGAGCTGGTATGAAAATAAGGTATGTTTGTGCATTACTTTTATATATCTTTTATTGAAGTAAAGAATCTTGTGAATAGTCTCAATGGTCCTATCTTGAGAAGGAGTTATCTTGTTTATTATGGTTTGGATGTTTTGTTATAAAGGTGAGTTTCAAATATCTATCTGCATATCAGTTTATGGTAGATGCCAAGTGATTTTATGATTTGAAGGCCTCTTTTTTAAGTTTTTTGTCCTAGATCTTGCTAATCTTATTAAAGGCTTGTTGAATAGTTGTGTATGCCATGGATGTTCATAGTGTTCTAAAGATGAGGTATCTCTATATGAGTATTGACTATGGTTTGACAATATTTTGAAGACTTATTGAAGATGTCATGCTCATGATGAAGCATGAAGTTAGGGAGAGCTTTGTAATTGGTTAGGTCCTAAGATCATAGGACTGAGTAGTTGAATCTAAGAAATAAGGTGTGGAGAATTAATTTTGTGTGCTCAAGATGATATTGCTAATTAGAGGTCTTTGGGTAATAGGGAGCAACAAGTTCATGTGTTTTCTCTAAAAGTTTGTGAAGGAGTTGTATAGGGTTAGAATGGGTGGTTCCAAGTGGCTTAATAAGTTTGATGAACTATCAAAAAGTGTTTAGTGATCAAAATGGTTTATGTGTTTCTTTGTGATGTGCTCCAAATGTTTTATTTTTTGATGGTATGTTGAAGGCAAATTAAATATTTTTGAGTGCTCTCGATTTTCTCAATTTTTGCTAAAAGGCAATCAGGCCTAAAATGGGTTATACTAAGTATATGTTACCAATGGTGTGTAAGTTCAATTTTTTTTCCAGAAGTGTGTGATGTGTGTCTCTAGGTGTGCAAGAAGTTTTAGAGGCGTGTGTTGACCAAAAGGAGGTTTGTTGAATTTGGTTGTTTTTATAATCTAGGGTTTTTGGCTATGATAGAAAAGTGGTTTGCCTTATGATTTGAGGTCTAAGGCTTATTAATAGGTTGAATGTGCCAAATGGGTTTTCAAATCAAGCTTCACAAAGATTTTAAGGTTTGTGGTTCTCATGTTATTCAAGTTTTTGTCAATATGAAGGGTTAGTTGGCTAGTAGGTTTGTGAAGGAAGTATGTTGTAGAGGATGAAATTGGTGTGATTGAGGGGGAATATGAAGTTATATACATATGATGTTTTAGGTCCTAAATATGCATCTACTAAAAACTATGGGCTTTACACGTTTCAAGTAGGGCTATAAGGAGTCTAGATAACCCTAGTGTGAAGAAGAGTGCCTTTTGCTTAGTTTCTCCAAAAAAGTAAGGTATGTTTGATTCAAGGTGATTTTTCAAGTTGTTTTAGATCATGTTTATTATTTGGTGAGTGGCATGAATTTCTATTGGTAGTCCTTATGGTAGCTTGAGAGAGATTGATAGTTAGCATATGTGGTGATTCTTCATGGTATATGGAGATCTGAAGATGATCAAGTGATGAAATGGATCATAAAACTTAGGGGTAGTCCCTCTCAGATGTCTCTTGATATGTTCCATTAGATTTTTGTGGTTTTGTGTGTTTTTCCTTCATTGAATATAGTGCTTAATTGAAGAGAGTGTTGGCATGGAGCAAGAGGAAGTTTGTCAAGGCAATACAAGGTAGGTTAAATGTAAGGGAGAGTTTGTATCATCTTTCTAAGATGGTCCTTTGCTATTTATTATCTTTTCAAGTCCTTAAAAAAGTTGGTGCCCACTTTGACATTATGTCAAAGGGGGAGAATTTCTTGTTGTGGGAGTGCTTGAAGAGAGAAGGTGAGTTGTATCTTGCTATATATGATGGTTGTTGACATCAATAAAAAAGGGGGAGATTGTTGGAGTATTGTCAATGATGTCATGTTGATGTCATAGAGGTGTCTTATTAAGTGGATGAAGTGCTTTGATAGCCTAAGTGACAATGACAAAATGTGTAATATGCCTATTCTAGTATCATTGAAGGAGGATTGGTTGATCTTCAGTGTTGACATCATATAGTCATATAAAATGTGAAATTTGGTAACTTGAGTGTGGCTAATGACACCCAAGCCATAGGTCCATATTTATTGCTCTATTCACCCTCATAGACATGTTTTCACTAATTCTTAGTCATGTATAACCTCCCAGACTAAAACCTTATAGACCCAGATTGCTCTTTCCATGCTTAATCCACCCCCATAGGTCTCATTAGCCATGGATAACAACACCCAAAATTATACTAAAATGTTAAAACCTAGGTTCTCCTATTTCTAGTGCTATTGTCCAAGTGCATTTTGGATTTTAATGGTCATATTATTCCAAATCCTTATCCTAATTCATGTCAACCTAACACAATTTCATTTAACCCATGAACATTAAATACCCTATGAAAGGCCATTATAAGTCCATTTAGAAGGGTTAACACTCATTTACAAGAGAGAAACAAGAATACAAGCAAGACCACTCAAGAATTTTCCCCTATTCTCTTCATACAACCATCCAATAGTATTTCAAGATTATTCAAACCTTTATACTAGTCCCTAGTCATTCCATGTACACCTAGTTTCACATTTACTTGTATTTTCGTAACACTATTACAGTAGGCACTTCAATGGGAGAACTACATATAGCTTGAACCTTCCTCAAAGTATTGATATGTAGGCAACGTGCCCACACATGGGGTGTGAAGTGTATCTAGCATGTCTTTTGCACATTAACCTCTCTTCTCCTTTCTCTAAATTTTACATTCAAGTTTAAGTATAAAGAAGACCTAGGGAATTGAAGACTAAATTAGGTACATAGTGAGCTCCATGTACTTTTAGGCTTTGATATTTCACAGGTAGGGTCACACCAACCTAACACATAAAACCTAAAAATCTTAGATCACCAGGACAACAACTTTGAGATATGACTACAACATTAGAACCTAGGGTTTCCCACTTTTGGTGCTCCTATCCAATCAATAAGCAAAATCCAAATTCCTATTTGTGACAGTCTCCCAAGCCTACACACAGATTTCCAAACCTTGTCTTAATCAAAACATCATAGAAACAAATAAATTTAATTTTCTCTCTCCCACTACTATTTTTACAAAAGCCCTAACCACAGTCAAATTTTACAAATTAGTAGCCTAATTATTATCTATTATTTATTGATTTTATCTAATTAGACCCATTTGTTATGTAGGAATTAAACACAAAATTTCTCAAAAATAATAAATCATTTGGTGAATCCAACTTACTTCAAATTTCACATAAAATCCATAGAAACCCTAGGGTAAATTCCTAGCTAATTTTTCCCATTAATTTTTGATTTTTTTTATTAAATATTAAAATAAAAAATTCCTATAAAATTTTAAAATTTTGTAGTAAATTTTAAAATAATTTTTTTTCCAAAACCCTAATTGCATCAACTAGCTTCCAATAATTTTCTAATTATTTTCTAAATTTTTGATTGCATATTAAAATTAGAATATCACTTCAAATCTCAAAAATTCATAGTAATTTCAAAAAAAAAACTTAAAACCCTAGTTCCATCTATTATGTGCCATTAGATAAAACACTTTCCCGTAAAGTTTTGAATTTTTCTTGAATACTTAACTCAAAAATTCAATTTTAATTTCAAAAATTCATAGAATTTTGTAAAAATATTTTTAAAAAATCCCTAGTCACATATACTAGCTCCTATTTTGATCCTTGAGGTAGCTCCTAGTTTGCTTCTTAAGGTATCAGCTTACATCCATACTCAAATTGTAAAAAAGTTGCTCATTTATTTACAAACTTTTCTTATATTTATTGCTAATAATAAAGAAACCATAATTGGTCTTATCATGTACATGAATGATGAAGTATATCATATGTTAGTACAAAGCTTCATTCTTTGTATTTCATGCTTATTTTTCATTATATGGGATGATGTTAAGCAAGTTATTCTTAGACATGTTAATACATATTTTTAATTACCTCCCTTGGAGCCTTTACGCTATGCTGAGTCATGTTGCATGGTCCATTTTTCTCTTCCCCAGGTCACTACCCATTACTAAAGAGCCCAGTTGATAGCCTTTGTCCCTCTACCACCTTGACTCATCGATTATCTTCACTCTCCTCCCATAAATACTACTAATCCTATATAAATAGTAGATAATGTGGTTAGAGATATTATTCGACATGCTCCTATGCCTCCTCCACCTAGCTAAGAACCCCATCATCCCTCTATTCCTACCCCCCTAGGACCAACCTACCCACACTGACATATTTACATAAGGCATATGACTTTGTTTATCAAATGAGAAACACACTAGCTAATATTTCCATGTTAAAACTACTTCAGAAAGCTAATGTATTCAAGGACATTCTTTATCAGGCACTCACTTAGACTTCTATGCTGATTAATTTAGAACATTCTTATTTTATATTAGTGGTCAGCACTTTAAATGTTATAAAAGATGTAATTTCTTTTAATAGTCATGATATGCCTTCTCAAATAGTTATTGATAAAAAAATTTCACTATTCATACAAGTTCAAGGCAAAACCAACATAGTCAAGAGAGTTCTTATTGATAGTGATTTTGAATTGAATATATGTAATAATACATTCTTATAAGCCATGGGTGTAGATTTTTCATCCATGAAAAAATCATATAAGAACATTTGAGGGTTCAATGATATACCCTGATAGACATTAGGCACTATTACTTTAGATATCATGGTGGGACCAAAAACCCTCTCTACATAGTTCTAGGTCATGCTAGGTCCTCTCCACTATAATCTTTTACTCAGATGACCTTGGATACATAATATAGGGGACATTCCTTCTACTCTCCATAGATTTAATTAAATTTCTTGATGAAGGATATTTTTACACATATCCAACAGACAAATAACCATTTAGGTATTGTTTAACTACAAAGTCATCTTTGACTATTTTGATAGATGGGACACCATATCTCATAGTAAAACCACCACCTCATAACATTTATCTTGATTAGATACATACATATAAGGTTGGATATACTATCACTTCTCTCACTCCTCCACTTATAGTCAAACCTTCAGCTCCAAATTTTTCTCAAGTTATAGTAGCTTCAGCTATCCCAACTACTCCTTTAGTCATAGTCCTAACAAATGTTACACATTCACCATCACTGATAGCAGTACCAATAGTTCTAGTTGATTCCATAGTTACTCCACTAGTTATAGATACTCTTAAATTAGGACCATATTCTATTATTATAGATGATGAGACTCTTATATAATATTTACCTCTTGCGGTAAATTTTGAGTTACCATATGTACATGATGTTGATAAAGATTAACAGGCTTCTTCAGATGATGATACATCACCCACACTCATAGATGACTATTTGTGTGGATTGATATTTACACTAATTTGCCTAGGAGAGTACTGAGATGAATCTAGAGATATCATACCACATCCTACAACACTTTTATCATCTCACACTACACTCACATCATATACTCCAAACTCACGGCCATAGATTGATCACTTGGCACATACAATTCACATGTTTAACTCTATGGATATAGAGAAAGATATTCAAATTTAGGTAGGAAACACACATCATCAACCAAACTTTATGTTAAAAATATTACTCAATCATGGATTGATCAAATTTCCTATAGTACAACATAGACCTGTCAGTAGATTATCAAATCAAGATGGTCACCCATTTTTTACTTTTCATAGGATTATAGGCCATGATATAAAATCATGTATAACTTAACAATATAAGTTGGATAAACTAAAATATCAAGGCAATATTCATATTATATCATCACCACCAGCAACATCTCCACCACTTCCACTGAAGCCATCTACTAGTAGGACTAAATGCTCCAGAGTAGAGTCAACATCTCCACCACCAGAGTAACCTTTAGTTCACCTTTAGCATGATGACACCATAAACACAACATCTATATCACATGATGATAAGTAGGATGATGTCAAGGAATTTGATGATGGCCATGACCCTTTCCTCCATTGCCATCCCTAACAGGCTCCATCCTTGGATCCTTTCCCCCTCTAGCCTAGTCTTTTTTATTATCATGTACATACTACTTTCTTTACATGCTTATACACAATATATTTTCAACATTGATTGTACATAATCTCTTCTACTTGATTATACATATCTTATTTAAAAAATAATATAAAATATCAAACATATAAAAAACATTAAAATATACCCAAAAACATAAAAATATTTCTTTTGTATGAATCATCCATGCTTTACATTGCTACTACTATGCTAGGAATTACATTTTCTATTTCATGCTATTGTATGTAAATTTATATACATTACCATGCTTCACTTTATCTTATTTGAATGTGTGTAGTGACATCTAGATCCTTGATTGCTTCACTCCACCCATTGAGGGGGCATGTTACTTCTACATTTGAGACACACATTGATATATACATACCCACTGGGGATATCTTCTACATGACTACACCATCCAAGTTATGCCATTCCTGAACCACACACTCTAGTTATCATGTTGGCATACATTACTTACTAATATTACACAAATTACCATATCGACACTCACTAGTATCTTTCACTTCTATAATTCTTAGCATATACCTAGTCTTGTACTAACATGTCTTGTATACTTTCACTTCTTGCTTTGATTAGTTATATATGATTGAGTTTATAGTATATTCATGATTTCCTTTATTTATTAGTATATCTTGATGTGTTTGCAATTTCTCAATTCTTGTTCCATGCCTTGCATGTGTTTTAGGACATTTACCAATATCCTTTGCTTATATTAATGTGTGTGCCTTAGGACATTTTCCAATGTCCTTTGTCTTTACTCTTCTATGTGCCTATGGCCCTTGTGCCACTTTGTTTGTTTCATTTGTTTGTGTATGTGGCATTTAAAAATGCCTTGTATGATTTCTTTCTAGTTTGAGTGACATGTTCCCATGTCCCTTGATTACTTGGCCCCTTGGCCACTCTTCTATGTTTTTTGCTTCTTGTTTTGTATGTTTGTTACCCGATTACTTTTCCTATTTGTAATGCCATGATCTATATCATGTATTTCCTTACTTTCTTGGATGCCATGATGGACATCATGTTCTTTCCCTCCTTGCTAACAACTAACAATTTTGATTCTAATTCAGTACATTACACATGTTATTACATTGTTATATCTATCTATGCATACCCATATTGATCTAACAATCTCTCAATGCAAACCTTGTTATATCTTGATATATCTTATCAATTATCATTTCTATATCATATATATATGTGGCATAATACACTTGTAGGGCTTTTTATTTTGAGGTTAGTCATTATAACATCTTCATTCATACCCTTAGAAGAGGGGGAAATAAACATGGGTTTTGTCACAGAGATTAGACCTCCTAACAGTCAAAATATTAGTTTTCATAACACTTAGAATAGATTACAAACATCAAACTAGGTAGAACAGACCAAGAAAATAATAGATAATCTAGAATAGCTACCAAATCTGGCCCTAGAAAATAATGTCAAAGTTGTACTATAGTTCCAGATAGTAGGGTGTTCTATTTTTGGTGCTCTTATCTAGATAGTAGAAAAATTTGTTTTTCCAAAAATAGACAAGAAAAATAAGTTTAGTCATAATTTTGTCAACTTAGTATAGTCCAGATTCAACATGTTTCAGTACAATTTTTTCTCAAAGAATCTATATATAGGGGGCATCATGCATAGCATGATGGATATCACTTCTAGTTTTAGATTAGGTAGTTAATATAACTTATAGATTAGAATCCATTTCCTAGACACTAGTGATTGGGGCCAATGTGTGTGGCGCATTGATCCTCCCCTCTTTTCAAGTTTAGTTTATTTCCAAGCATTTCTTATTAGTTGCATACCTTACTCCATCTGTAGGTGTTTTGCATCTTTTTTCATGTTTGTATTTCATACACGCTTAACTTCCTGAGTACCCTAGTTCTTGAGTTGGCTTCCACATAAGCCTATTTCACTAGTTTTAAAGTGGATTTTTTACAAGCCTAATATCCATCTTTCAAAATGGTTAAGAGTGGCCTAGTTTCTAACATACATTTGGCTATCCATGTCAACATTGGTAGATCATAACACATTCATGGGATTCATGAGCCATCTCATACAACATCTATTCCTTATTTGTATTACTTCAAAGCTTCACTTCATAGGGCAATGATGGAGGCAAAGGTATAGCCTTTGTATTCTTGAGCCACCTAATCAAAGGGATTGGATTCATTAGCTTCACTTATTAGGTGACGATGGAGCCAAAGGGCCTACCTTTGAATACTTGAACCACTTCCAAGGAATTGAGCACTCAGCTCCATTCATGATATTAATTTCATTACAACACACACCTAGCACAATCGAACATCATAATAATTTTTATATTAGTTCATGTATGTAATGAGGTGTATTTATTCCTTTCTCTTCCTCTTTCTCTTAAACAACTTTTATACATTATTATTTTAGATATAACATATCTAGTAAGGACTGATCTACTCTATGTTTTTCATCACAAATTCACACTTCACACCATGCTCTCTCTATGCACATATAACATCACACAAATTAATGATCTTCAATTTATTAGGTAAGTTCAAGTACACTTTCTATTTGTCCTTTATCATAGTATTTTGCTTTATTGCATCACTCAAATAAAGTGGGGGGGGGAATTTAGTCATATAAAATGTGAAATTTGGTAACTTGAGTGTGGCTAATGACACCCAATCCATAAGTCCAACTTATTTGCTCTCATAACACTCATAGGCATGTTTTCACTGACTCCTAATCATATTTATCCTCCTAGACTAAACCCTTGTAGACCTAGATTGATATTTTCATGTGTAATCCATCCCTTAGGTCCTATCAATCATGGACAATAGCTTCCAAACTTGTACTATAGTGCTAAAACCCTAGGTGTCTTATTTTTAGCACTATTGTCCAAGTCCAATAGTCATATTCTTTTGAATCCTTATACTAATTTATGTCTACCTAACATGAATTAATTTAACCCATGATCATTAAATCCCCTATAAAAGGACATTCAAAGTCTATTTAGAAGGGTTGACACTCATTTACAAGAGAGAAGCAAGACCATTTAAACACTTTTCCCTATTCTCTACATACAACCATCCAATAGTATTTCAATATTATTCAAACCTTTATAGCATCCCATAGTCATTACAAGTACACCCAATTTCATATTTACTTGTATTTTCATCACACTATTTCACCAAACACTTCAATGGGAGAACTACATATAGCTTGATCCCTCCTCAGAGTATTGGTATGTAGGCAATGTGCCCACACACAGGGTGTGAAGTGTGTCTGATGTATCTTTTACACACTAACCCATATTCTCCTTTCTCCAAACTCAACATTTAAGTTCAAGTACAAAGAGGACCTAGGGTATTGAATACTAAATTAGGTACACAGTGAGCTCCATAGACTTTTATGCTTTGATATTTCATAGGTAGGGTCACACATACCTGACACACAAAACCAAAAAGCTTAGATCACTAGGAAAACATCATTGAGATAGGACTATAGTTTATAAACCTAGGGTGTCCCAATTTTGGTGCTCTTGTATAATTAAGAAACAAACTCTAGATTCTTGTTTACAATAGTCTCCCAAGCTTGCACATAGATTTCTAGACCCTATCTTAGTCAAAAAAACATAGAATAAAATAATTTTAATTTTATATCTCTCACTACTATTTTTATAGATTCCCTAATTGCAATCAAAATTTGTAAATCAATAGCCTAATTATTATATATTATTTATTAATTTTATCTACTCAGACCCATTTGTTATTTAGGAATTAAACATCTAATTTCCTAAAAATAATAAATCACATGACTAGATATGCTAAAGGATGAGTATGGAGTATTGAGAATATTCAAGGGGTAATATAATAAGTTTTATATGCTTTGAGTGCTTGTGTGCATGAGTGGATTTCATCTAGTTGATCATAGTTTTCATCTAGACACTTTGGGACCAATCACAGAAAATTGAGTAGGTAATTTAATGATGTCACAATTACCACATAGAAATGAGTCAAGGGGATTTGGTCATTTGGTTGTGATAAAATTAGTCCCTAATTTTTATGTGCCAAATATCAAGTCATGCATCAAATCAAAGTCAAAGATATGAGGGTACAAAGTTGGCTTCTTAGCTAGAATTCATTATTTTCCCATACATAGCCAAATTTACATGTGGCCAGAAAAATTTGAGTAAGCATGTTGATGATTTCAACATTCACATGAATGGAGGTGTCAAGAGGAAATTTTCACTATTTCCTACTATTTTTTACTCTATTTTTACTTTTAATGAAAAGGATAGAAACAACAGATGAGGGGTGTGTACATGGTAAACATTACACTTATTGATGACCAGACAAAGTGAGAGCTCCTTTTTGGCAAGGAATAACTACCTATAATAATACCACAATAAAACAACTTATTTTTTATACAATTATTAAGGGTGGACTTCCTAGAAATGCTAGACCCAAGAAATGAAATCTTCCTTAGGTGGCCATCAATCTACTCTCCTATTGATAAAAATATTTAATGATAGAAATAAAATATGTTTGCATTCAGATTGAAAAGAAAGAAAATGCTTATGTTAGAAAGAAATAAAAGGACCTATTCAATAAAAGGTAGCATGATGGGTCAATACCATGCAAAATTGGGTCAAGGTCAGGTTTAGAGGATCTGAGTAGAGTCTGTAGATAGGCCAAAAATAGAAATAGGGTCTAGTTAGGTGTGAAAGGGGATGAAATAATAGTTTGGTATTTTCCATAATAGTGACCATTGATAATTAAGATGACCAACAATGGTTTTCCTAACTATCAATGGTTAGGTGATCGATAATGGTTGCTATAACCGTCGTTGGTTATAATAACTAGCTATGATTACCTGTAGGAGTGTGGTAAAATATTTGAAGTGGGATTATTGGGAGGTGGCTGATGAGTAGAAGGTAGAGTGTGGATTATTGGGGTGAGGGGTAATATGCATATGGTTTGATCTAAATAGGAAACTCTAGTATAGAAAGGAAATGTTAAAAATAACATGAGAATACTTGTATAATGCTAAATAGGTGATAGTTAAAATCTAAAATAAATGAGGTAGCATAACAATACTTCAGCCTTCAAAAGTCATGCATATAGAGTTTCAAGGTCTTGGATGCCTAAAAAAATAAAACAAGGGAGCTTGGATGTAAATTTTTAGATCCTCATCTCCTTTAAGGGTCTTACATTTATAGCACAAAACTACTAAGTAAGGAGAGAGAAAGTTGCTAAGCTGGGTGAGGATAAAGATGCCAATCTAAAGGGAAAGAAAGCTATGAGGTGTGCATGGGAAAGTTTATATTTTGTCCATGCATGCTTGTCTTATATCTAGATGGTTTTTTTGTTTTGTAGGAGTAAATACCTAACCATGGGTGATTATGCTAACCATTAATGGTTAGGCTAATTGTCAACAGTTAGGCCAACCGTCGATAATCAACCACTAGGTATAAAAGGGGTTAAATATGGGTCAAAGGATAATGTTACTAAAATTTTTAACCAAAGGTGACTAGGTACATTAATAAGTGTAAAAACTAAGGTTAAGAAATGGTCTAGGGTAATGTGACATCAAAAACTAGTTGAAGGGGTGAATCTACATTTTACCCCTTTTTGTTGTGTAGCTTTAGATCAATAAGCCATAAAACAAAAATAGAGTATTGACAGTCAAGGTTTGGTTGTCCTAAGTATGGGAGGAGGGTATTACCCCTCAAACTAGGAGTTAATGAGGTAACAACAAAATTGGGTCATGGTTTGATAAGTAGTAAAACGAGGGTCATGAGTTGGGTGAAAAAGGTGTGGGCCTTTAAAATAAAAATACTACACAACATAAAACAAAATGCAATAGTCAAAAGCATGCAAAGATGCAAATTGCCAATGGTAAGAATACATTCAGGTACTAAGATAAGTGATAAGGTAATTATTCCCCAGTGTTAGTCATAGTTGATCAAGTTACATAGATCAAGTTGCCTAAAAAAGGTCAGCATTTGCTTAGGTATCTAGGGTAATAAGTGCTCCTAAGAAAAAATGAACAAGTTGGGTCATGCACAAGGTGGTACAAAATGTAAAAATTCATCATGGCAAAATTAGTCAAGGTGGTCATTATGACCAAAGTAAGGTTGTCACAAGGTATGCAAATAAGTTAATTTTAAAAAGGTGCCAGTGTCAAGGTGGATTTGAGAAAATGGGTTGGGTGGTTGGGTAAAGAATGACTAAGTTGACTCTTGATGCACTAGGCAAGAGGACACTACTTGCATAGTCCTATGGATAGTGGATCCAATGTGGATTTTGTTGGGGATCAACCAACAATGTTGATTACAATATGAAAGCAATAAATGCAGAATTAAACCAGAAAGATAAGTAACTAGAATCATAAATATAGCAAGAAGAAGAGATACAAGAAACCACCCTAAAAACTTGTATTAAACTCTTTACAGAAGGAATACAATTGAAGAAACTTCTTTTCTTCCACACCTCTCTTAGATGTACATATCTCTCTCTAGATCTCTTTACCTCAAGAGCTCTCTCTCTCTCAATTACAATCAACTCCAACAACTTGGATTGATTCACATATACAATTCTATACTATTCAACACTACTCTTACAATAAGCTAAGAAGATCTATCCTATTATATAATAATTAGGAAACATGAACATACAACTACAGGCATTAGATGCACCTCCTAATCAAGGGCTCTAAACAATCTTACTAATAATGGAGATGCAAACTTAAGACTATCACTTAATCCTAACATGCAAACTCTCTGTTTTGTATACAGAAATAGCTTTTTGGACGCACAGGTAACCGATGTCGGTCCCTACCTGTCTACCTGTGACCGACGTCGGCCGATCCATGACCGACACTGGCATCTCCTGGTCTACTCCTGACCAATGTCGGTCTCTCCTGACTGATGCCGGTGACTGTGTAAACCTGTAACTTTTGCAATATGCTCACTTGGTGAAGCTTTTAGCTCCACACCTTAACAATCTCCCACTTGGAGATAAATAGCTGCACCAGTACCTGTACAACAACATCTTCTAGCTCTTCCATCTTCAAACTCAATCATGAAGACCAACAAAAGTTGAATGAAGATTCAACTTCTCCTTTGTTACCAGCTTGGTTAACATATCAGTAGGGTTCTTATCTGTATGTATCTTCTCTAGCTTCAACTCACCATCCTCCAATACCTGTCTAATGAAGTGGTACCTAAGCTGTATATGCTTTGTTCTTGAATGAAAGGCTGAATTCTTAGCCAAATGAATTGCACTTTGACTATCATTGTATAGTCTGCAACTCTCTTGCTCCTTTCCAAGCTCTTCCATGAATTGTGTCATCCATATCATCTCTTTACTAGCCTCTATGATTGCAATATACTCTGATTTTGTACTTGACAAGGCAACAACCTTTTGCAACTTTGATATCCAGCTAACCGCCGTTCCACCTACAGTGAAAACATATCCTGTGGTGCTTCTCTTGCCATCCAAATCACCTGCCATATCTGAATCTACATAACTATGTAGAGAAGTATCTGAACCTCCATAGCACAAATGCCTACTGTTGGTTCCTCTTAGATATCTAAGGATCCACTGAACTGCTTTCCAGTGCTCCTTCCCTGGATTGGCCATATACTTACTTACAACTCCCACTGCTTGGACAATATCCGGTCTAGTACAAACCATTGCATACATTAAACTCCCTACTGCGAAAGCATATGGAAATCTACTCATGTACTCTACCTCATCATCTAAATTAGGACATTATTCTTTACTTAATTTAAAATGTCCAACCAAAGGTGTGCTTATCGGTTTTACATCCTGCATATTGAACCGTTTGAACACCTTGTTCACATAATCCTCTTGAGACAAAATCAACCTGTGATTTTTCCTGTCTCTCTTAATGCTCATGCCAAGGATTTTCTTTGCTGCTCCCAAATCCTTCATAGCAAATGTGTGATCTAATTTCACCTTAAGCTCAGAGATATCCTACATGTGTGATCCTGCAACCAACATATCATCTACATACAACACAAAATAATATATCTACCATTATCTAATCTCTTAAAATACACACAATGGTCAGATTGACACCTATTGTAGCCATGCTCAGTCATAAACCTATCAAATCTCAAATACCACTGTCTAGGAGCTTGCTTGAGGGCATACAAGCTTTTCTTCAATCTGCACACTAGCTTCTCCTTACCTTTGACCTCAAATCCTTCCAGCTGATCCATATATATTTCTTCATCCAAATCTCCATGAATAAATGTTGTCTTAACATCAAGCTGCTCAAGATGCAAATCCTCAATAGCAACTAAAGACAGTATAGTCTATATAGAAGTCATTTTAACAATAGGAGAAAAAATCTCACCAAAATTAATACCTGATTTTTGTGCAAATCCTTTCACTACCAACCTGGCCTTATATCTCATCTATCCATTCTCACCTTCTTTCAATCTGTAGATCCATCTATTCTTCAGTGTCTTCTTTCCTACTGGAAACTCAACCAAATCCCATGTTTGGTTCTCTCTCAAGGAATCAATCTCCTCATTCATGCCTAGCTCCCATTGATTCTTGGATTCCACCTGTATTGCTTCATCAAAACTTTCTGGTTCTCCACCATCAATAAGCAATAAATAGAATAATGAAGGGGAATATCGAATTAGAGGTTTACTTACCCTTTTTGACCTCTTGACGGGCATCTGAGACTCATTCACAACACGCTGTCTGCTCAAATTCTCTGACAGTGACTGACCTCAGTCACTTCCAGGCCTGTAACTGGCTGACGTCGATTCTGCCTGACCAACATCGGTACCTGCCTAGCCGATGTCGGTCACTGTATGACTGACATCGATTCCTATATTATCAACATTGGTTCCTGCCTGATTGACATCAGTCTCTGTGTTTTCCTATTTGTGATTAATTTTTCTTACGAGCTCATTTTGGACTATCACCTCATCCAATTCTCCATTGCTCTGCCCAGATTGATTCAGCTTCTTGAGCTGATCACTATACATCACTTTTTCATTGAAAACAACATCACAGCTCCTAATTATCTTGTTAGTTCCTAGATTCCAAAACTTGAATCTGAAATCATCAGAGCCATAGCCAATAAATGTGCACCTCATAGACTTATCATCCAACTTCTTTCTATTTTCCTTATCAACGTGCACAAAGGCTTCACAACCAAAAAATTTGAGAAATGAGAGATCTACCTTTTTACCTGTCCATGCCTCTTCTGGAATTCCACCATCCAGAGTTGTAGAGGGTCCTCTGTTAATCAGGTACACTACAGTATCCATAGCTTTTGCAATCTCATACACCTTGCACGCTCCATTATTGTTCTGTTCATCCTTTCAACAACTCCATTTTTTTGAGGTGTCCTTGGAACCATCATTTGCCTACGTATTCCATGCATATAACAATACCAACTGAACTTATAGCTGGTGAACTCACCACCATTGTCAGATCTCAGGCACTTCAATCTTCTGCCTGTTTCATTCTCAACCATAGCTTTCCAAATCTTAAACGTGTCAAAAACATCAGATTTCTTCTTAATACAATAGACCCATACCTTTCTTGTAGCATCATCTATGAACAAAACATAGTACTGTGATCCTCCAATAGAATCAACTTGAGCCAGTCCCCACACGTCTGTGTGAACAAGCTACAACTTGTGCTTCTTCTTTGTTGACCCAGTCTTAAGAAAACTCACCCTCTTCTATTTTCAAAACACACAATGCTCATAAAAATCTAGATATATGCTTTTCAAATATGAAAGCTTACCTTTTCACTTAAGAATAGACATTCCCTTCTCACTCATGTGGCCAAGCCTAGAGTACCACAACCTAGCATCCACATCTGAAGTAGATAATACAGAAGGAGAATTATTAGTAACACAATTACATAAATAGAGAGTACCTACTCTCTTATCTCTGGCTATTACAAGTGCACCCTTGGTCACCTTCCAAGATTCAGCTATGAGAGTTACTGTACAACCCTCATCCCCTAACTTTCCTACAGAAATCAAATTCCTCTTCAAGCTGGGAACATGCATAACATCTCTCAACACCCATGTGTTGCCATTATGCATTTTCAACTGCACTTTTCCTTTGCCAATAATTTTACAAGGCTCATCATCCCCTAAATAAACTATTCCAAAATCTCCATGGACATAGTCACTAAAATATTGTCTATTAGGGGTTGCATGGAAAGATGCACCAGAATCTAAAACCCAAGATTCTATATTATTATGCAAAGAGAATATAAGAGCATCTTGTGCAATACCTACAACTTTTGCTTCTTATTTACCTTCATGTTGATTGTCTTCTTTTGGCTTTGACCACCAATCTTTGCTTATGTGCCCTATCTTTCCACAATTCTTGCATTGTGGCTTCCTGCCATTTCTGGATTTAGATCTACCTCTCACCTTTGACTTAGACCTTGATCTCCTCTTGCTCTTCTCTTTTTTCCTTCCCCTACTGTCAAAACTTAAAGTGTTCCCTGATGTTTCCTCTGTGCTTTTCCTATGAATTTCTTCATTCAATATTACACTAACAACATCCTCTACTTTTAAAATATTTGAAGCAGATGCAGTATTACTAATTACCATTACCAAGCTATGCCAGCTTTCAGGCAAAGAACATAATATTAAAAGAGCTTTAATTTCATCATCAAACACTATTTTGACTGAACTTAATTGATTTATAATTCCATGGAAATCATTTAGATGATTAGATACAAATCCACCTTCCTGCATATGCAAATTAAATAACTGCTTCATAAGATATACCTTATTAGAAGGTGAGGGTTTTTCATACAAATTTGCTAAAGTAGTCATCAACTCTGCCATTGTCTTTGCCTGTGATAAATTAGATATCACAGTAGATGCTAGACTCAATCTTATAGATCCAAGAGCCCTTCTATCAAGAACTTCCCATTATTCATCATCCATGTCTTTGGGCTTCTTTGCAATCCCACCTAATGGTAAGTATAGATCTTTCTAATACAGATAATCCTCTATATGCATTCTCCAATGTTGATAATTCTTGCCATTAAACTTCTCCATTCTCAGTTTACTTTCTTCTGCCATTACTTCTCCCACTCAAATAGAAATCCCTACAGAAACCCCTGTGAGTACCCTGTAATCAATACACACTAACCAGATTTGAAACACCTGTTAGTCAACCTAAGCTCTAATACCACTTGTTGGGGATCAACCAACAATGTTGATTACAATATGAAAGCAATAAATGTAGAATTAAACTAGAAAGATAAGTAACTAGAATTAGAAATATAGCAAGAAGAAGAGATACAAGAAACCACCCTAAAAACCTATATTAAACTCTTTACAGAAGGAATACAATTAAAGAAACTTCTTTTCTTCCACACCTCTCTTAGACGTATAGATCTCTCTCTAGATCTCTTTCCCTCAAGAGCTCTCTCTCTCAATTACAATCAACTCCAACAACCTGGATTGATTCACATATACAATTTTATACTGTTCAACACTACTCTTACAATAAGCCATGAAGATCTATCCTATTATATAATAATTAGGAAACATGTTCATACAACTACAGGCATTAGATGCACCTCCTAATCAAGGGCTCTAAAAATTCTTACTAATAATAGAGATGCGGACTTAAGACTATCACTTAATCCTAACATGCAAACACTCTGTTCTGTCCACGAAAATAGCTTTCTGGATGCACAGGTAATCAACATCGGTTCCTACCTGTTTGCCTATGACTAATGTCGGTCGATCCATGACCGATGCTGACATCTCTTGGTCTGCTCCTGATCAATGCTAGTGACTGTGTAAACTTGCAACTTCTACACTCCACTCACTTGGTGAAGCTTTTAGCTCCACACCTTAACAGATTTTAGTTCTTGGTTATTGGGGGAGAATGTGATTCTTGAATAAGTGCAAGTGTGGAAAGAAAGAGGTTAGCCTATGTGGATGGATTAAGAGGTTTAGTTTAAGTAGAAAAGGGGTGGGAAAGGAGGGGAAAATAAAGTATGTACCCTAACCATCAATGGTTAGGAATAATCAGAGATGGTTATGTAGTCATTGATGATTAAGGTGAACCATCGAGGTTTATGTAATCATTGATGATTGGTCAACCATTAATAGTGGAGTGAAAATCCTAAATCCATGGTAAAAAGGCAAACATAAACCATTTTATCCTCATTTAAAAATTGAGTAAGTAGTGCATTGTCTTTTCTGAGTGTTTGGTTTGAAGAGCTCATGTGAGTTTATGGAAGCATGGTGAGTTATTGAGATGGATGCTAGAGATGTTGGTGGTCGAGGGGTGGGGCACAGATTGAGGCATCAACATTGATCATAGAATGAGGTAGGCTTATGTTTTAAATTTTATGTGAGTTATAATTGGTGAATATAAGATAGGGAAAATATAAATAGGAATGCTAGATTAGGGCACTATGTGTTTTTAGGGTGGGCACTAGGGTTTACTATTTTTAGGGTTTTGAAAGATTTTTGGGGGGTGTATGAGTAGTTTAGTGGGGTGTAGAATTGTAGAGTGTGTAGGGGTGTAGAGGGAGGGGAAAAAATGGTGTTTTGGGGGCTATAGAGGAAATTAGGGTTTTATATAAGAGATTGGGGGTCAAAAATCACCACTTGTGGTCACTTAACAATGACCATCGATGGTTAACTTGACCAATGAAAATTGACCTTGGGAGTAAATTGACCCAAGGAGATTGTCAATAGTTTAGGAGATCTGTTGATGATTAATGAATGAGAAGTGGGGAGAGGTAAGTTTAGACACCAATATCATGTCAACCCCCCCTTGGTCCCCTTCTAAACGTTAACACTTCTAACCCACACCTTATTAATTTAAAAAAACTACTTATTTTTAAATTAATTACCTCACCTTGGACACCTCACCTAGACACCTCACCCCAAGACCATTTCTTAGCCTATGAGTCACCCTGAGACTAGGTCCTCCTAATCCTAACTACCCATGACCTATTCTCACCCCCTCTTAACTCCCTAACTAACTTCCATGCCTCATAAGCCATTGTTTTGACCATTCTCCAATAGAAAAAACACTTGGCAGATGGAGAAATGGGCAAAGGGCTAAAAATATCCCTTTTACCTATTCTCCCTCCACCGACATTGGTCAACCCTCAACCGACATCGTTCAACCCATGACTGATGCCGGTGGGATCACCGATGTTAGTTACATAAGCCAAGCTCTAAACCTTGAGCCCTTGCCCCTCACCTTCTGGCAGATGGACGAGCACACTTTGAGTCCTCAAGCATCATAACTCACCTATCATCTTCCTGGCTATCGAAGCTCTGCATAAGTCATTCCATAGATTGGATTGAAACACTGTATGAGGACCTCAACATTAGCCACAATGGGAACAAGCATTCCAACACCTCTGGTTCTTCACCTAATAGAGCTAAGTATTCAGGGTCTTATTTCAATAATTTTAGAATTCACTATTAATTAGTTTCAATTTGATATTTCTAAACACTGTTGAGAGCCCTAATTTCTTCCATGGAAGGGTTGAAAGGCCTTCCCCTTATTCTCACCCTCTTCTCACACCTATCCTCTACCTTTACCCTTCCTCAAACCTTATTCACTTTCTTGCAACCCTGCACAAACCTTTGACCTTCTGAAAACACCTCTGTCCATCACAAAAATATTTTAAAACCCATCCAAGGCCTGCTGCCCCTATCGACATTAGCACCATTTCCGATCGACCTCAGTAGAAAAACTGACGTCAGTGACTGTACTCTTGACCATCAAACTAGAAACCTATCCAAATAGCCTATAGACCAAACAAAACCTTTGCCCAGCTTTCTGCAACATTTAGAGACACATAGACTGTAATCAGGGAACATGTACACACATTCTACCTTTCCATTTCTTTTAGTCTTTTATCATTTCTTTTTATACAAAACTCTTTTCTTTAAATAGTGGACTGTCATCCCTTATGGAGCTTTACACTTCCAGGATCGAGCGCGTAGCTTGGCAGTCCACCATATCATCTTCTAACATTTTCTTTGTTTGAGTTTTATTCTTTCTGTAGGTGTTTCCTCCACAGCCAAAGAGGAGCTCCCACAATGCTTGGATATGGTGTGCACTTAATCTGGGTAACATCAAACCCTCAACCTTTTACTTTAGTTTCTTCCTTATCTGAATGCAATTAGCAAAAAAAATATAGAGAAACATTCTGGCATGCCTAGTGGGACCCTTGGAGTATTCCTTGGGTTCATTCTTCTTCTTTTAAAAAAATAAATAAATCAAACTTTCATATAGATGCATTAGGAAAGATATTCTCTTCTTTCATCCCCTCTTCTATCTTTTTGTTTCAAAAGGAAATCATTAGCAGAGGTTAAAAAGAACATCTCTTTTCCTTCTTGTTACTTCTTGCATGCATCATAGAGTAGTGAAAAACTCATACTCTTAACCTCTTCTCCAATTGTTTGCATTTGAATAACATATTTTTATTTGGGTTAAAAACTATTGCATTTCATTCTTGCTTTAATGCATACTTAGCCCACTTAGTAATTAAAGCATTATGAATAAATTGTAGTGCACAAATGTTAAACAACCAAACCATAATCACTTAAAATCAAACACTTAAACTTACTTGAGACAAGGCCCATCTAGGATTTCATCACCTAACGGATACCTTACCCCACCCGGTGATCCTACTTGGACTTCACTACCAAGAGGAGGACCCACTATGTTCTCTGGCAGAGTATAAACTATAGGCAAGGTATATTTTGGCTAAGTGGCCCAACTTGGCTCTAGGTTCATGAAGTGAAGGGAGCAAGCCCCAACACCAGGCCATGTACTAAACCTAACACATATATTTTTGAGCACCAAAACACAACCTGAAACCAACCATAGACTTCCTCTCTAGGACCTATTCTACAATCCCAACTCCCAACACATTCTCTTAAGGCATAAGCCACCACAACTTTAAACTTATTCCTAGGAATCTAACATTTTAGAGGGTGCTTGCCTAATCATCTATTCTTCTATTTTTATCTGATTGTTTGAGCTGGTAAGGTCATACCATTCTGAAGTCTAAAATAACTCAGAATATCTTCTTTCAAAAACTATCAATTTTATATGTTTCTAGAATTACATAGAAACTGACATCAGTTTTTCCACTGACGTCGGTAGCTAAACTTCACCAACATTGATCAAATGACTAATGTCGGCAACATTTTAAACCATTATCAGTTAGACAACCGACATCGATCACTGTCAATAAATTTTCTTTCCAAACATCAAGCTTAAAACCCAAATTTCTTGCTGTTAAACACAAATTCTAGTTTTTTAAAACTAAAACACATAGTTTTTAGAACCTAAACCCATTTCTCCTTGGATGGTCCTGACACGTAGTCAATCCAAATCTCTTGTTGACCACGTGAGTCAATAGCCACTTCCACTTTCACCCTTCGTGCGAAGTCATCTAATGGAGTATACTTTAGACACTGAGCATACTCCTATCCAACCTACCCCTGATCAATCTCCTATTATTCTTGAAGGGGATCAAGATTTTGAGATATTCCTTGACCACAACGTCAAGGTTCTCCAACATTATCTCGCTAGAAGCCACACACGAGATTCTTTGAGTAATCCTAATTATGGGATGCCAACATCTTTAATTGAAGCAGTAATAATATCAATAGCATCCGCTTCCCAACCTATGGTCACTCAGGCCATTGCCCCAACCAATAACCCAATCATGGCCAATGTTCAAGATTTAGCCTCTCCTTCCATCCTTTTTGGCCCTACCTCCATCGGGGTTTCTGTACCCCCTCAACTGCAAACAATTCAACCAAGTTTGACACCTTTCCAAAACTTGATTATCTCTATCCCATCCAATCTTGTGCCTATAAACACGAGGGTGACCACTTATCCTTTAACTAGTGTCACTACCATTCAACCACCCTTGGTAGCATCTAGTCAACTTGTGCCCTCCAACTTCGTGGCACAAGCCCCCATGGCCTTAACATCGGCCCCTATGACGAATTGTCAATATGTTACACCTACACAAATTCAACCAAGTATGTCATACGCCCCTCCCAATGCCTTTTAGGTACCTTATAACTTAGGGGGTGCCCCTCATGCCAATCCATCTGCCGATCTAATTAAGATGCTGATGGATAAGATGTCTAACCTTGAGACATCTATTTTAGGTTTGAAGAGTGTTCTTTTGTACGAACAAATCTAAAACAAACCTATCCACCCTTCAGTTATTATTCAACCATACCCTACCCAGTGGGAACTCCCAAAGTTTACTCACTTTCAAAGTAAAGAGGACCCACAACAACATCTGTGAGCATTTAGACATGCTTGCTACCTCATAACACATGATGATGTGTTATTACTTCACACATTTCCTATGTCACTTTCTGGCGCTACCCTTGACTGGTATAGCTCCATTACCAGTCATTCTCTCTTCACCTTCACTGAACTCGCTCAGCTATTCCTTGACCATTTCTCATTCAATATTACCAAGAAGGTCTCCATCATAGACCTATATTCCATTAGACAATTTGAGGATGAGTCAATAGCTAACTTTGTCACCCGTTAGAGAGGTTTGATCAACCAACTCTCCTTCTCACTACCTCAACCTGAGCTCATTGAGCTCTTTAAAAGAGCATGTACCAAGCACATTTCATCCACTCTATGGGTTCAAACTTTACACACATTCGATGAAGCTTTCACTATGGCTTGAAAGCTTGAACTCCATGCAATCGAGGAAGACAGGGTCAAATTGCATAGCAAAAATACCAACGCAAAATCTAATGACCCTTCTTCTTCCAAACCTTCTTCTTCCCACCCCAAGTCTAAGGGATCAACGAATGTTATGGTCCTTAGGTCACCATATTCTAACACAACCAACCAATCTGAGCCACCCACTTCACAAAACATCACTAGACAATTCCAACAATAGTATGAACAGCGACGATACACTCCAATAAGAGAATCATATGCTTCCATATTGGATAAATTAGGGAAGCAGGGGGTCCTCAATCTCCCTCAAATCTAACCAGTCCAATTTGATCCCTCATGAGCCATCCCTGCATGGTATAGGGAAAATGAATTTTGTAACTATCATCGTGTCAAGGGTCATGACACAAATAATTGCAAAACCCTTAAAAACATTGTTCAAGACATGTTAGACAAAGGGGACCTTGTTTTGTATAATCCCAATGCATTGGCCAACCAAAACATGGGTGTCTTTTGGCAACCATTTCCTAACCATCCCCTAAGTTAGAACAATGTTCAAACCTTGGTCGATGACCCTCTAGAATGCAACATACGCACGGTCAACATGGTATTTCCTTTCATTCCTATTCAACCTTTCCCACAATCTGAAGAGGTTGGTCAACCTACTTCTCCACTATGGGTAGAAGAGCCTATTTTATGCATACCACCCTCATGTAATGAAGGGCTCCCTTTGCCTCACCCTCTTCCTCACGTGGATGAACCTGTTTCACCTGTATCACCCCCATGACATCAAACACCTCCTCTACCTAATCTTCTACCTCGTGAGGATCCCGTATTACCTGTTCCTCTTGCCTCCACCTTCTCTCTTATTCTACCATTGGAAGAAGTTACCATTCATACCCCACACCCTCATGTAGAAGGGGCCATCATCCCTTTAATTCACCCTTTATAGGAGCCTTCCTCTCTTATTTGTCCTCCATTGGTGGAGGATAGTCCTCCATCCACCCCCCTTTCACATGTAGGAGAGTTTAATTTGACCTCTCCCATATTGGAAGATGCTTTAACGATACCAATGCCGGTGGCCCCACCATTATCCTTCTTATTACCAATGGAGGATCATACTTTACCCACTCCTAGACCACACATGGAAGGCATGATCATCCCTGCGCTCTATCTGCTTGAAGAGCCAAATTCTCCAATCCCTTCTCCACCAAGAGAGGAACTCACCACCTCACCCACTTGGCTGAGGAAGATCCGGTGATGGTTCTTTCTCACCTCTGGCCCATGATCGTTATGTCCCACACATTTCCACTCTCACAACCACCCAAATCCTCTAAAAGATTGACTGTAAGACCTCGCGTGACGTCACCTAAACCCTTCTCTCAATTGGAAAAAAAACATAGGATTTCTCCATTTTAGGAACCTAAAACATGAGGCGCTATGGGAGTGACTTAAGGCTCCTTATATTACACATCCCACTTCATCTTATATTTTTGACCCTTCTGTGACAAATTACCCCAAAGTCTTTGACAAAAATCAGGCTTTCACTTCTAAATCTTCAGAAGCACAACCTTCCACATCTGAACTCAAACCCTCGCAAGCGTCCACCATGCCGAAATAGATTAAATCTCTTGGTGTTCACCCTGTATCAAACCTCACTCACCCATAAGTGAAGGTAGATTTGAACCTCACCCCCCATAATAGTGGTCTTCACACCAAACTAAAGAAGGATGCTAAACCACGTCAGAGAAATCCTCCCCCACCTTTACCATTGCCTTCTATCTTGGGTCTTCATCCTTCCACTTTAACAGGAGTGCTCCCTATTCCAACATCTCACAAAGGCAAACTACCTCCATTACTCCCTCTCCCTATCAAAAACATATTTCCTCCAAGAAAATTGACTCCTCTCATCAAGAAAGTGCCATCTACGTGACCAACCAAAAAGGTGGTATGGAAAACTACCCCTACAACTCCCAAATAGAAGTTGTCAACCCCTACTGCAACAATGAGCATAGCCCCATTAGTGGGGTCCTATGCTCTACTATTACACTGATTGTTGTAGTCTTCTATCATTGTTCTCCTGCCCATTAAGCCATACCAACCTCTCGGATCAAAACCATCCTAGTTCGATGACACTAAAATTTGTGCATATCATCACACACCTGGGCATGATACTGAGAGTTTCAATGCTCTTAAGGTTGTCATTCACCAATACCTAGAAAATGACACCTTTCTCATTAAATATTCTCTTGACCACCTTTTTGACAAACTACCGACACCATCCCATGCCTCCCAAACGTCCTCACTTGAATCGGGATCCCAATGCGAGATTATGGTCCCTCTACCACCTTCTCCTCCTTTATTTGAAATCAACACTATTAATGTGGCCACCAGGTCTCAAACCCTAAAGGATAAAGGAAAATAGTAGGTTTCTACCCCTTAGACATATCCATTCACCAAGCCCTCTCCATCACCAAAACTCAAGATTTCTATCTTGGGCACATCTCAACCAACATCTTCGGGGACAATTTGCAACTCCATGGTGAAACAACTTCACCAAACCCCTATGAAGATGTCTTTATATGACCTAATACAAAGCTCTCCACAACATCACCAAACCTTGACCAAAGCTTTACAAGTAGTGGAGGTTCAACTTGAATACC
Source organism: Torreya grandis (assembly GCA_037957365.1). Lineage (NCBI taxonomy): Eukaryota > Viridiplantae > Streptophyta > Pinopsida > Cupressales > Taxaceae > Torreya > Torreya grandis. The sequence continues at coordinate 286,844 of JARHVA010001158.1, read as the reverse complement.
CCCAACCACTGGCTACTTTAGTCAAATCATTACCTACTGTTGCCTCCGTCACCTTCAGTAATTTTGAGATTCTTGCCTACAATCTGGAAGATCAGGATCCTACCCTCTCAAACTAAGCCTATCAGGCAAAATCTTTGCAGGATGCATCCTCACATGGCACTCCTTGTCAAAGAGGAGCTTCAACATCTTATCTCTGTCTCATTTATCCAACCCATTTCTTATCCATAATGGGTGTTAAACATTGTCCCTGTCACAAAAGCAATAGGGGGAATTTGAATTTATACTGACTATCATGATCTCAACTGAGCTTGCCCAAAGGATGACTTTCCTTTGCCAAGCATCGACCAACTTGTTGATCTCCTTACACGACATACTCTCTAATGATGACTTTCATCAAGATCGATTAACACAACTTGAGTTACTCATTGAACATCGTCTTGTCGCTCTTAATCATCTTCATATCTACCAAGATCACATCAAGCATACCTACAACAAAAATATGAATGAGTGAGATTTCAAAATTAGAGATCTCATCCTTAAAGAAAACTCACATGTGACCAATATGGAAAGAAGCAAACGAGGCAAGTTTGCTCCTAATTAGCTTGGACCTTATATAATAATGCACAAGTATGGATCAGGCACTTATCATCTGTCTTCTCTCGAAGGCCGGCCAGATCCTGAGCCCCTTAATGCCTTACATCTGTGACCATCCTAATATTAACCAAGTAATCATTCACTTGATGATTAACTTGAGCTCTTCCCTTGAGCAACCCCCATCATCCTCATTCTTATTCCTTTCAACCCTTTTTTCTTGAAAACAATTAGTTAACCCTTTTTTAAGCATTAATGCTTTGTCTTAATAAAAGGGAAACCCCTAATCCTCTATATTCTAGTCCATGACTAAAAGTTTAGTCAACAAAAAAACATAAAACTGGGATGCCTAACAAAATATTAAAAGTCCATAAACTATAAATGTAGACTGCTCCCTCGAAGGATAGCTGCATTATTGCTGTAATTAATAGACTACTCCCTTGAAGGATAGCTATTCAAAGACATCAAAACATACAAAGAAAAATATAGACCACTCCATCCAAGGATGGTTATGCCCAAATTTTGCTACAAACACAACACCCTCTCAGAAGCTTCCCACATCGATCAGCTTCACATGACCACAAAACAAAAGCAACATCCCCAAGTAGACTTCCTGCATTGATCAGTCTACCAAAAAAAAGAAAAAAAATGATTGACAAACTATTCAGTCATGGACTTGCCTATAGTCATTCTTAGGGTCACCTATAAAAGGGGCAATGTTATCCTTGCTAAAAAAGGGTTATGCTATCCTGACATATCACATAATCACACCTATTACCCCACAATACCCAAGGGATTTTGAGCTCACTTAATTTCAAGTGATTAGGGTACTTATTTAACAAAAACCAATGGTCAATGACGTAATGCATGAATAGGGCTTTTGTTTGCACAAACCCTATCTATGCTATCATTATGGTCCTTATCAATGAAAGAGCAATGCGCCTTTCACTTCTTACATACCTTCATCATATGCCAATACAACCAAAACATTTTCTAACCACTAACATAACATCATGATTTATTTAATGCAAATACCAATTTGTGTTATATAAATTATCATAGCCCATTCACATTAGCTTCTATGGAAAATAATACACATGCAAACTATCAACCAAACACAATTTGGGTCAAGCATATACCATCACCAATATGGAAACTTGTTGACGCATAAATAAATTCATTTCATTTTTAGCATACACCATCACCAATATGTAAAATTGCTAAGGATGAAAAACCACATAACCTATGTTACAGCATACACCATCACACAATATGGAAAATGCTATAACATCATCATACACTCATCATTTGAAGCACGTACCATCAAACATATGGGAAATGCTAAAAACACTGACATAATCAAACCAACCAACAACCTCTTTGACTCTTCTTCCCTTTTTGGGAGAACTACATTGGCCTGAGGCCCTTAAAACAGGGGCTATGTAGGTAGCACTCAATTGACATGGGGTCTTCTAAGGTTAGCTCAGCCATTCATTTGTTCATCTACCTAATAGACAAACTATCTAAACCCAAGGCTCATTGCCTATCCTAAACCCTAGACTCACCGCCTATCCTAACCTACCTCATTTTTAACCATCTAACCTTTAACCATGACCTAACCTAGTTAAACCCAATCTATGACCTACCCTCCACTTTCCCTTTTTGGGAGAACTACATTGGCCTAAGGCCCTTAAAACAGGGGCTATATAGGTAGCACTTAGTAGACATGGGGTCTTCTGAGGTTAGCTCGACCATTCATTTGTTCATCTACCTAACAGACAAACTATCTAAACCCAAGGCTCATTGCCTATCCTAAACCCTAGACTCACCGCCTATCCTAACCTACCTCATTTTTAACCATCTAACCTTTAACCATGACCTAACCTAGTTAAACCCAATCCATGACCTACCCTCCACTTTCCCTTTTTGGGAGAACTACATTGGCTTAAGGCCCTTAAAACAGGGGCTATGTAGGCAACACTCAGTTGACATGGGGTCTTTTGAGGTTAGCTCGGCCATTCATTCATTCATCTAATTAATAGACCAAATATCTCAAATGCCAAAAATCATGACCAAACAACCAACCCTAACACTATAGAAGTCACCTTAGTCTTCTCATGGGGCACATTGGAGATCACATACATCTCCCTAACCACAACAAACAACACTCGAGATCACTTATATCTCAGCCTGACTCGACAAATGACCTTAGAGATCATGACTATCTCCTCAAACCATAACCACTTTCGAGACAAGTTTACCTTGGTTGTTTTGATTGCATATGCTACCTCACGAATAGTTAGCAAATTATACGTGCCCCTCACACCTATTATCAGATCGTGACCAAGTTGATCCCCAATATCTATGACATTTTTTTGTTTTCTAGGAGCACTTCCTAGCCTAGATACTTGGAACACGATGACCATTGGAGCTACAACTTTCATCAATCTAACCCAATCAGCTACGACTAAAAAGCTGGGGACCGATTACTTTGATTTTAGTCATCCTCAACCATTGGAGCTACAACTTTAATCGATCTAACCCAATCAGCTATGACTAAAAAGTTGGGGACTGGTTACTTTGATTTTATTCCTCTTCGACCTTGCTTGTGATAATTTGACCTACCTATCAAGTGAAGTGGTATATGCGCAATCTCAACTATTTCAGGGTTCACACTCCAACCTCATCCTACCCATCCACTGCGTATCAAATCGGCACTCGATTTTGGCTTACCTTCTATCGATTCCTACTTTAAGGGGGAATACCTCATCCCATACCTGGGGCAACCTACACATACCTCATCCCATACTTGGGGCAACCTACACCTACCTCATCCCATATCTAGGGCAACCTACACCTATTTTTGTCTTGCAATTCGTCAGGACAAACCACAAGACAAAAAGGGGCAAATGTAGACACCAATATCATGTCAACCCCCTTGGTCCCCTTTTAAACATTAACACTTATAACCCACACCTTATTAATTTAAAAAAACTACTTATTTTAAAATTAATTACCTCACCTTGGACACCTCACCCTAAGACCATTTCTTAGCCTATGAGTCACCCTGAGACTAGGTCCTCCTAATCCTAACTACCCATGACCTATTCTCACCCCCTCTTAACTCCCTAACTAACTTCCATGCCTCATAATCCATTGTTTTGACCATTCTCTAATGGAAAAAGCACTTGGTGGATGGAGAAATAGGCAAAGGGCTAAAAATAGCCCTTTTACCTATTCTCCCTCCCCCGACATCGGTCAACCCTCAGCCGATGCCATTCAACCCACGACCGATGCCAGCAAGATCGCCGATGTTGGTTACATAATCCAAGCTCTAAACTTTGATGCCCCACCCCCAGCCTTCTAGCAGATGGACATGCACACTTTAAGTCCTCAAGCATCAAAACTCACCTATCATCTTCCTGGCTATCGAAGCTCTACACATGTCATTCTATAGATTGGATTAAAACACTGTACGAGGACCTCAACATCAGCCACAACAAGAACAAGCATTCCAACACCTCTGGTTCTTCACCTAATAGAGCTAAGTATTTAGGGTCTTATTTTAGTATTTTAGAATTCACTGTTAATTAGTTTCAATTTGATATTTCTAAACACTGTTGAGAGCCCTGATTTCTTCCGTGGAAGGGCTGAAATGCCTTCCCCTTATTCTCACCCTCTTCTCATACCTATCCTCTACCTTTACCCTTCCTCAAACCTTATTAAATTTCCCACAACCCTACACAAACCTCTGACCTTCTAAAAACACCTCTGTCCATCACAAAAATATTTTAAAACCTATCCAAGGCCTACTACCCCTATCGACATTGGCAATTAAACCGATGTCGGCACCATTTCCGAATGACCTCGGTAGAAAAACTGATGTTTGTGACTGTACTCTCGACTAGCAAACTAGAAACCTATATAAATAGCCTATAGACCAAATAAAACCTTTGCCCAGCTTTCTGCAACATTCAGAGACACACATTCTGCAATCAGGGAACAGGTACACATTCTACCTTTCCATTTCTTTTAGTCTTATATCATTTCTTTTTATACAAAACTCTTTTCTTTAAATAGTGGACTGTAATCCCTTACAGAGCTTTACACTTCTGGGATCGAGTGCGTAGCTTAGCAGTCCACCATATCATCTTTTAACGGTTTCTTTGTTTGAGTTTTATTCTTTCTGTAGGTGTTTCCTCCACAACCAAAGAGGAGCTCCCACAATGCTTGGATATGGTGCACACTTAATCCAGGTAACATCAAACCCTCAACCTTTTACTTTAGTTTCTTCCTTATATGAATGCAATTAGCAAAAAAAATATAGAGAAACATTCTAGCACACTCGGTGGGACCCTTGGAGTATTCCTTGGGTTCATTCTCCTTCTTTTAAAAAAAAATCAAACTTTCATATAGATGCATTAGGAAAAATATTCTCTTCTTGCATCCCCTCTTCTATCTTTTTGTTTCAAAAGGAAATCATTAGTAGAGGTGAAAAAGAACATCTCTTTTCCTTCTTGTTACTTCTTGCATGCATCGTAGATTAGTGAAAAACTCATACTCTTAACCTCTTCTCCAATTTTTTGCATTTGAATAACATATTTCGATTTGTGTTAAAAACTACTGCATTTCATTCTTTCTTGAATGCATACTTAGTCCACTTAGTAATTAAAGCAATATGAATAAATCATAGTGCAAAAATGTTACACAACCAAACCAAAATCACTTAAAATCAAACACTTAAACTTACTTGAGACAAGGCCCATCTAGGATTTCATCACCTAGCGGATACCTTACCCCACCCGACAATCCTACTTGGACTTCACTACCAATAGGAGGACCCACTCTGTTCTCTGGCAGAGTATAAACTATAGGCAAGATATATTTTGGCTAAGCAGCCCAGCTCGGCTCTGGGTTCGTGAAGTGAAGGGAGCAAGCCCCAGCACTAGGCCACATACTGAACCTAACACAAATATTTTTGAGCACCAAAACAAAGCTTAAAACCAGCCATAGACTTCCTCTCAAGGACCTGTTCTACAAGCCCAACTCCCAACACATTCTCTTAAGGCATAAGCCACAACGACTTTAAAACTTATTCCTAGGAATCTAACATTTTAGAGGGTGCTTTCCTAATCATCTATTCTTCTATTTTTATCTAATTATTTGAGCTGGTAAGGTCATACCATTCTGAAGTCTAAAACAACTCAAAATATCTTCTTTTAAAAACTATCAATTTTTTATGTTTTTGGAATTACACAAAAACTGACATCAGTTTTTCCACCGACGTCGGTAGCCAAACTTCACCGACATTGGTCAACTGACCAATGTTGACAACATTTTTAACTGTTATCAGTTAGACAACCGACATCGGTCACTATTAATAAATTTTATTTCCAAATAGCAAGCTTAAAACCCAAATTTCTTGCTGTTAAACATAAATTCTAGTTTTCTGAAACTAAAACACATAGTTGTTGGAACCTAAACCCATTTCACCTTGGATGGTCCTGACATGTAGTCAAGCCAAATCTCTTGTTGACCACATGAGTCAATAGCCACTTCCACCTTCACCCTTCGTGCCAAGTCATCTAATAGAGTATTCTTTAGACACTGAGCATACTCCTATCCAACCTACCCTTGATCAACCTCCTATTGTTCTTAAAGGGGATCAAGATTTTGAGAGATTCCTTGACCACAATGTCAAGGATGTCCAACATTATCTCACTAAAAGCCACACGTGAGATTCTTCAAGTAATCCTATTTATGGGATGCCAACTTCTTTAGTTGAAGCAACAATAATATCAATAGCATCCACTTCCCAACCTATGGTCACTCAGGCCATTGCCTCGACTAGTAACCCAATCATGGCTAATGTTCAAGATTTGGCCTCTCTTTCCATCCTTTTTGGCCCTACCTCCATCAGGGTTTCCGTACCCCCTCAACTGCAAACAATTCAACCAAGTTCGACACCTTTTTTGAGCTTGATTGTCTCTGTCCCATCTACTCTTGCACCTATAAACATGAGGGTGACCACTTATCCTTTAACTAGTGTCACCGCCATTCAACCACCCTTGGCGGCATCTAGTCAACTTGTGCCCTCCAACTTCACGGCACAAGCCCCCATGGCCTTAAAATTGGCCCCTATGACGAACTATCAATATGTTGCACCTACACAAATGCAACCAAGTATGTCATACGCCCCTCCCAATGCCTTCTAGGTACCTTATAACTTAGGGGGTGCCCTTCATGCCAATCTATCTACCGATCTAATTAAGATGCTGATGGATAAGATGTCCAACCTTGAGACATCTATTTTAGGTTCGAAGAGTGTTCTTTCGTATGAATAAATCTACAACGAACCTATCCACCTTTTAGTTCCTATTCAACCATATCCTAGCCAGTGGGAACTCCCAAAGTTTACTCACTTTTAGAGTAAAGAGGACCCACAACAACATCTGTGAGCGTTTAGACATGCTTTCTACCTCATAGTGCATGATGATGCATTATTACTTCGCACATTTCCTATGTCACTTTTTGGTGCCGCCCTTGACTGGTATAACTCCATTACCAATCATTCTATCTTCAGCTTCACTCAACTCACTCAGCTATTCCTCGACCATTTCTCAATCAATATTACCAAGAAGGTCTCCATCACAGACCTATATTTCATTAGACAATTTGAGGATGAGTTAATAGCTGACTTCGTCACCCATTGGAGAGGTTTGATCAACCAACTCTCCTTCTCACTACCTCAACTTGAGCTCATTGAGCTCTTTTCAAGAGCATGTGCCAAGCACATTTTATCCACTCTATGGGTTCAAACTTTTCGCACATTCGATGAAGCTTTCACTATGGCTCGAAAGCTTGAACTCCGTGTAATTGAGGAAGATAGGGTCAAATTGCATAACAAAAATACCAACACAAAATCCAATGACCCTTCTTCTTCCAAAACTTCTACTTCCCACCCCAAGTCCAAGGGATCAATGAACACTATGGTCTTTAGGTCACCATCTTCTACCACAACCAACCAATCTGAGCCACCCACTTCACAAAACATCACTAGACAATTCCAACAATAGTATGAACAGTGACGATACACACCAATAGGAGAATCATATGCTTCTGTATTGGATAAATTAGTGAAGTAGGGGGTCCTCAATCTCCCTCAAATCTGACCAGTCTAATTTGATCCCTCATGAGCCATCCCTGCATGGTATAGGCAAAATGACTTTTGTAACTATCATCGTGTCAAGAGTCATGACACAGATAATTGCAAAACCCTTAAAAACATTGTTCAAGACATGTTAGACAAAGGGGACCTTGTTTTGGATAATCCCAATGTGCTGGCCAACCAAAACATGGATGTCTTTTAGCAACCATTTCCTAACCATCCCCCAAGTCAGAACAATGTTTAGACCATGGTCGATGACCCTATAGAATGCAACATATGCATGGTCAACACGGTCTTTCCTTTCATTCCTATTCAACCTCTCCCACAATCTGAAGAGGCTAGTCAATCCACTTCTCCACTACGGGTAGAAGAGCCTATTTTACCCATACCACCCCTATGCAATGAAGGGCTCCCTTTGCCTCACCCTCTTCCTCGCGTGGATGAACCCATTTCACCTGTATCACCCCGACGACATCAAACACCTCCTCTACCCATTCTTCTACCTCATGAGGATCCCATATTACCTGTTCCTCTTGCCCCCACCTTCTCTCTTCTTCTACCATTGAAAGAAGTTACCATTCATACCCCACACCCTCATGTAGAAGGGGCCATCATCCCTCTACTTCACCCTTTAGAGGAGCCTTCCTCTCTTATTTGTCCTCCACCGGTGGAGGATAGTCCTCCATCCACCCCCCTTTCACACGTAGGAGAGTCTACTTTGACCTCTCCCATATTGGAGGATGCTTTGATTATACCAATGCTGGTGGCCCCACCATTATCCTTCTTATTACCAATGGAGGATCATACTTTACCTACTCCTAGACCACGTGTGGAAGGCATGATCATCCCTGCACTCTATCCACTTAAAGAGCCAAATTCTCCAATCCCTTCTTTGCCAAGAGAGGAACTCGCCACCTCACCCACTTTAGCTGAGGAAGATCCGGTGATGGTTCTTTCTCACCTATAGCCCATGATCACTATGTCCCACACATTTTTGCTCTCACAACCACCCAAATCCTCCAAAATACTGATTAGAGGATGATGAGCATCTTATTAGAGGATGTGAAATAGATCACACACCTACCCATTCATATAGATCCCATATACCACATAGAGGGGGAGGAGATCGATGAGTGTATGGAGATGTTATATGGGGATGATAGAGATGATGCATAGTTTTATTTTGGAGGTTTTAACATTAGGCCCTTATACCAAAGAGATCTAAGAGATAGATAGTTGTTGACCATGATGCAACTAGTAGTTACATGTTATGTACTACTTGATTTTGTGGGAGGGAGAATCCCTAGTGTGTTATTGGAGGTGTTGGTAGAACTTGTTCTTAGGAGGACAATTTTTGGATGGTCTCAAGTGTTACTAGTATAAATATATAGAGTTTTGGGGTTTTAGAGCACATAAGCACTATGGCATCAATGTGGGGTTCATACTTCATTATTGGGCCTATGAACACATATAAGTATTGAGACCCTTGGGCATATTGATAGATGGTTATGAGCCAATGGACTATGTAGTTGGGTTTTATCAATGGAGGAGGGATGGGGTGATGACAAGAACTGGTGGTGGTTTTAGGGATATCAATTAGTTTCAAGGGGCCTTGGAGGGTATAGTGTTTGGAGATATAGTCTCGAGGCCATATTGAACATGGCTAGTATGGGTTAGGTATAGGTATCATACCCTAGCCTTATAGAGTTAGAGATGGGTGTATGGGTGGTAGGATGGCGAGATAGAGTGCATCCCCTTTGAGAGAGTGCGGTGATAGTTTGGGCTTGTGTAGAGAATTCCTCTTGATTTTGTGAGATATAGGAGGGAGGATGCATATTTTTTCCTACTAGAGCCACAACCATAGGAGGAGGAGTTAGACAATGAGGATTTTCCCTTTAGGGATGGAGAAGATGCAAGTCTTATAGCTGACTATCGTGCATGGTTTCAAGGTAGATATATAATGATTGATTTTGGTTTTGGAGATGTGGATCGATAGTCAATGGATGTTAAACCAAGTCAAAGGCTAGTACAAGGTGATCCATAGGTAGTGATGACACTAGTGGAATCATAATCCTAGATTATTGTTTTACATAGGCATATTTCCACTCTTCAAGGTCAGTTGGGAGGAGTGACATTATAGATAGATCAGGCTCAAGCACATATCACCACTTTATAGGGTCAAGTGGCCATTTTATACGGGCATGTTACCATAGTGATAGGATAGTTGGACCATGTAAGGGACTCAATTGATTTAGTGACACAAAAGAGAGACTCTCTATGGTGGGCTAGTAGATTAATGGTGACACATCTAGATTTTGTTACACAAGCCAGATATATAGCAACCATATAAGGGTTTCATTATTATGAGGGCATTATGTTAGAATAGTGTCCTAATGAACTAAGATGGGGAGAGTATCAGGTTGGTTTGGCTGGTGGAGTAGTGATTGTAGCCCCAAGTTAGTGGGTTATGGTAGCAGGTCATTTGATAGGGACTCCACCTAGGATAGGTAGAGGTACTAGGATAGGTACAAGTGGAGGTGGAGGTATAGGTGTGGATGGGGCTAGGGGTATTGGTGCCCTAGGATTATGATATACATGGTTGAGATGTTTTTGTTTATGATTTTTATATTGACCTACATGTCAGAGATGAAAGATGTATATGAGTGAGAGATATGTACGTGTAGACACTCATTGATATATATATATATATATATATATATATATATATATATATATATATATATATATATATATATATATATATATATGATTTAGATGATTGAGATGTTTTTGTGTTGTTATGTTTTATGAGATGAATGCTTATGTATTGATAATGTATTAAGGATTAGATAATGTGTTAAGGATTTTTGATTTAGATGTTTTAGAATTTATAGATTGTTTGTTATTTATGAGATCATGATTATGTTGATTATTTAGATTGATGCTCTTAGTATAGGCATGTGATCATATATGGTTGCATGATGATGCAATTTGTATTATATGAATAGATTTTGATGTGTGGTTATTGCTTATGATGTATATGTTTTGAAAGAAAATGGTTGGTATGATGTGTTTATTTTGATTCCATGGTTCATGAGATTTTTTTTATTATGGAATATGTTATGATTTAATATTATTATGATGAATATATATAGGATTTAATGTAAGTTTAGGTCACAAACTAAATATGAGAAGCAATTTCCTTGTGAACTGATAAGAGAGAGAATAAGAAAAAGGCATGTTGGGTTTATTGGCTTGGACCCTATTAAACCCAGGGTGGATTGATCTTAATGAAGATAAGCCTTTAATATTCTTTGTATTTACATTATTTTAGTGAAAATGTGTCATCATAAATGTAGGGTGCCAAGTGAACTCATAGTCTTTTGATTTATATAGGGTATATAGGAAAAGAGGATGATAGGTAAATAGAGGTAAAAAGGGATGATATAAGAATTGCATGTGGCTTTACTTACCTTATTGATAGGTGAATTGAGAACCAAAATAGATAATTCCATGTCCTTATAAGGTGTAGATTGATTGATGTGGGAAGTATACTAATATAGTTTTTTTAGAGAGTTAATTACGACCCTTTTGTGGGATAAAATTTCCTTCAATGGGGGTCATTTATCACTTGATTTTACAAAAAAGATGAAGCTGATCAATGTAGGAAGATTCAAATTCTTTGATAGAGCCAATTTTGACTTGCATGAAGAGATTATTATTGATATTTTGGCTTAGCCATCCTTTGAGGGAGTGGTCTAAGGATAAGTAAGTGTTTGATAGATGTCCTTGAAGGGTTTAGCCTATATATTTTTGACTTTTATTTGACAATTGTCCTTCAAGGGACTGGTCTACTTTTTTATGAAAATAGACTTGAATAATATGTTATATCCCATGTAGAATATTTTAATGTTGTTTTAGACATGGATCTATCTATTCAAGCTTAGAGGTTGACCTTAATAGGGGTAAGATTTTTACCACAAAATGTAGTTGTGAGGTGGGATTCCATCTAGTTAGAGATCAAAAGTATTCATGAGAACCATGTTATGGGTAGAGTCATGGTACTCATGTTTAATATTAGGCCAAAACTATGATGGATAATCACACAGGTTTGTTATAATCAAATGTCCCCAAGAGGAATAGGGTAATGGGTCTAGGGAGGTTAAAGTTTCATAAACCAAGGGGTGAGATTAAGTTAGACAATAAGGTTTATCAAGCCTTTATTAATAATATAAATGATGAAAATGTGAAGTGTTGAGAGGATTAGGTAATGGTTTGCCTTCAAGAGAGGATAAATGATAAGCTCTTGATCAATACTTGTGGGTGATGATATAGGGTCCAAGCCAATTGAAGGAAAATTTACCTTTTTTTATTTTCTCCATATTTTTTTACATGTTTGTTTTATTTAAGGATGAGGTCTCTAATATTAAATTTCCATTGTTTCAAATGTTTGATATAAGCACAGGTGATACATTCTTGGTAGATGCAAATATGGCTAAGGGAATCAAAGTGATGTTCATTGAGTAATTCAAGGCATGTGAGGCATTCTTGATGATATTCTTCTTTAAAAATGATGGTGTGCAAGGATGTATGAAGAGAAGGAATCCAAACTTTGAGAGGTAAGACAACCTCTATGCTAAAGACTAGGGAAAAATGTGTAGTACCTATTATGGTTTAGATACTAGTGCAATAGGTCCATAAATTGAATAGGATGTGTATATGCCAATCTCATCCTTAAGCATTTACAACTTTAGTTAACATCTTGATGAGATTTTGGTTGGAATCTTTTACCTATCCATTTGCTTGTAGACAATAAGGTGAGGAATGACTTAGCTTGATGCCAAAAGCATCACAGAGGTTTTGAACTTTCTTATTTTTGAATGATTTACCATTATCAGTGATGATTTTGTGAGGGACACCAAAATGATAGAGGATGTGGTGATTGATAAAATTAATTACTTTTGGCTTTTATGGAGATAAGGGGAATGGCTTCTACCCATTTAGTGAAATATTTGGTAGCTGTAATGATGAATTGGTATCATTGAGATGAGTGAGGATTGATTTCTCTAATGAGATCAAGCCCCCATTGTCAAAAGGGACAATAATCTTTAGATACCTAAAGGCCATGAGTGGGCATGTGATGCAATTTAGTGTGTTGTTGGCAGTTAACATACTTATTTACATAGTCAAAACAATCCTGATTGAGGGTAGGCCAATAGTAACCCAAGTGTATGATTATTTTATCGATAATGAAGCCACTAAAATGTCTCCCATAAAATCCATGATTTTTCTTGATGCATGGGGAATATCATGAGTATGTAGAAAATAGAGAAGAAGACCATCAAAGCCATGTTTATATAGGATTCCCCCTAGTATGGTATAATGAGAGGTACCCTGGACAAAGGCCTTTTCAACATTCTTTGAGAGGTTAGGTGGGATGATGCCAAGGTTAAGGTAGTTAAAATTTTGGTTATACTAGACATCTGAAGGAGATGCCTCCACATTACAAATGGTTGGAATTTCTAAACTAGTATATGAAGGTTTGATGAAGTGATGGATTGTAACAAATAATTTAGATTCAACAGGTTAAGAGGGTATTTGAGATGTGAATGAGGCCATCATATCTATTAATTTGTTAGTAGATTAGGGTACCAACTAGATTTGATAGCATTTAAAATATGTCAAGAGCTTGCCAACGAGAAAACTATACTTTTGTAAAATGTCATTCTTACATTGATAGGACCCATTAACTTGATTGATCATGAGTTGAGAATCACTAAAGATAAATATGGTTTTGATTTCTAAGGCAAGAGTGGTTTGGAGACCAATAAAAAAAGCTTCATATTATTCCATGTTGTTAGTACATTAAAATTTGAGTTTGAAGGATAGTGGAAGAGGTTATCCATGAAGAGGAATGAAAATTATGCTTGCACCCCCACCATGTTGTCATCTAGAGCCATTGAAAAACATGGTCATTTGGTAAGGGGGTCTTCTTGAGAAAGAGTTGTAATAGACTCATATGGAAAGGTTAATGGAATGGGTTGGTTATTTGGGAGGGGGTTCTACCAATTATTCATTAATGACATACCCTTTAATGGATTTTTAGTGAATAAAATCAAAATTTAACTCAGATAGAAACATGAGCTACTTAACCATATGCTGATTTTGATATGGCTTGGAGAGCATATACTTGAGCAGGTTGGTGGTGGTAATAATATATGTTTTGTGATTGAGAAGGTAATGACATAATTTAGAAGTGACAAAAATAAGAGCAAGAGAAATATTTTTAGGATGGGTATATCATGTCTCATACTCTAGAAGCATGCAACTAATATAATAAATGTCTTTCTCTTTGTTTTGTTCATTTCAATGAGCTAGCATTGCACCTAAAGAGTGATCGATGGTAGATATGTAAAGGTATAAAGGTTGGTCATCCCTAGGTGGGATAAAAATTGGTAGAGAAAGTAGGTACTCCTTGGGTGAGTCAAAGGCTTGTTGACAATCTTTGGTCCATCTAAAGGTGTCTTTCTTCAAGAGAAGCTGAAAGGGATGACATCTATCTAATAACTAGGAGATGAAGTGATGGATAGATTGGATTTTTCCCTATAGACTATGAATTTGTTTAAGGTTTGTTGGATGAGGCATTTTTAGGATGGCTTTGAACTTAGTAGGATCAATTTCAATTATGTAGAGGGAAATGATAAAGCTAAGGAGTTATCTGGAAAGAACCCTAAAATTGCATTTTTTGAGATTAAGCTAGACATGGAATTGGATTAGTCGATCTAAAATGATAGAAAAAATATCTAAATGGTCCTTGTGGTGTTTGAATTTCCTAAGGATATCATCCACATAATCTTCTACAATCTTATGGATAAGATCATGGCTCATTGATAAGTTGCACCTATGTTTTTTAAACTGAAAGGCATGACCCAATAATAAAATGTTCCCCAAGGAGTAATAAAGTTGGTTTTATGTTGATCTAAGGGGGTGATAAGGATCTAATTATATCTTGAAAATTTGTCCATGAGGGATAACATCTCGTACCATGATAAGATCAACTAGTTAGTCAATGTTAGGTAAAGGAAAGTCATCTTTGGGGCATGCAAGGTTAAGGTCATGGAAATCCACACAAAGATAGAGTCCCCAAGTGGGTTTGGTAATGAGAAAAATAGTAGAGAGCCATTATGGATAGTCAATGGGTTGAATGAAGTTGATGGATATAAGAAATTGAAATTCTTTGATGAGAATAGCTATGCGAGGGTGCATTTTATGAAGCTTTTACCATACCAACTTATCCTCAAGATGGGTAATGAAGTTATGGAGTGTGATGGAAGGGTCAATCCTGGGCATGTCCTAATAAGACCATGTGAATGAAATGCTATGGTCTTAAAGGAAGGTGGGGTAATCCATCTGCTCATTGGATTTTAAATATTGGCCAATTTTAATGATACGAGGGTCCTCCTAGGTCCCCAAGTTAACATTGATAGTTGATTCATTGGGTATGGTTTGGTTTTTAGGAGGGAGAGATTTATCAATAGAAGGATCTCTTACACTAAGGTAGGTGAGGATGGAATCATCATCATGATGCTGAATGGTATGAATGGTGGGTGAATCATAGTTGATCATTTTGGGATGGATTAGAGGAAAGGTTTTAGTTTTTCACCTTATTGATAAGTCAGTGGGCCTAAGCTAACGGTATTGATAAAAAAAAGTTAGATGGGATGATATCAGAGTCTTTAGATTAAGAAGATGAATTGGGTGAGGATGGAATTACTTTTGTGAGGGTAGTAATAGGTTCTAGTGAGGTGGGATCTTCTGGTGGTTTGAATCCAAGTCCAAATAACTCAAAAGGTTTTTAGGTTTTGATAATGGGAAATTTGTGAGGTCCTTCTTCATAAAGGCCCATACCAATTCCTTTCCAAGCATAATGATGAAGATAGGTTTTGTTAAAGGATGGATTGCTTAGATAGGAAAATCAAAAGTGAAAGGTTGAATATATGGAGTGGTGATAGGAACGAGGAGTGGTTGATAAAGTCTCCCATAGATAAAATATGTTTGATTATTAGGAAGTCTAAAGGGGATGATGGTTCCTATGTTTGGGTCATATGAAGGGTAATTTTAAAGGTTCCCATATTCATGTGGAGTGGGAAGAGAATCTAAAGCTAAATGTCGATATTCCCCAAGGGAGAGACATTGAAAATTTTGTGCCAGGGAATCCTCTATGGGAATCTAGGAAGTAGGGATAGACACACTAGTTGAGGATTCATTAGTATTTATGGTAAAAGCATCATGGGTCATGGTTGGTGGCATGGTTGTGGTAATGGGGTTGGTTGATTATGTAGGAGATGAATGTGTAAGAAGGACATAATTAGGCTGGTAGGTCATGTTACAAGATGTAAAAGGATTGGGATCAGCCTTGATGGTTATAACCTATCCTTCATGTTAAAATTTGACATAATGGTGTAAAGTAAAAGGGATACAACTCATAGATCAGATCCAAGGGCATTCAAGTAGAATTTTATATTGAAAATAACCCTCTAAAACATAAAATATCTTGACAATAGTGTGAGGCCCCAAGTGTATTTGAAGGACTATGGTCCCCAAGGTAGTGGCCATTATGTCATTGAAAAAGTGAAGAACCATTATGATTTCAACCATGATGTTCTTTGGTAAATGTAGTTGAGCAAAAGAATGAGAGGAGATTATGTTGATGTTAGATCCTCTATCAATCATCACCCATTTAACATGGGTGTGATTAATGTATGCAATGACAAAGAGAGGAGGATCAAGTTCCTCAGAGTGTGATGGATGTATCTCAAAATATTGGAAGGTAATAATGGATAAATGTTAGAGGGATCCAATAAAGGATGTAAGAGGTTGAGGGTCATCTAGTTGAACCTCTATGGATTGTAGAGCCTCTATTAGTTCCTAATAATGATGAGGTGATGTGTTGATTAACTCATAAAGACTCATCTTGACTGGCATTTGGTGAAGTTTCTTCAACACAATTCGTTGAATGGATTCAGAAACCAAGGATGGACACCTTGGGCCTTGGTGATGGCATAGATGGAGGCATTGGTTTTAGGGATTGGTTGGAAGGTTTGGATTCTAAATGAAATATCCATGGAATGGATGCATTGGTTCTTTCTTTGATGCTTTTTTGAGCCTAAGATTGGGTAACCATGTGAATGATATGGATAATGGGCTTGATTGGACTAGGTGATGGATTCAGTTCCTCCCCCTTAGTTTTAAATGAAAGTAGGGAAGAAAGTGTTGTTTGGGATATTGGTAGGATTAGTTGAGTTGGTAGCTAGGTTGGTAAGGTGGGTGAAAGTGGTTCAATAGATAATATATTATCATCATCATATAAGTAGTGAACAAGATCTTGGAGAGCTTTGTAGTTCTCTGTGTCATGTCCTGACATCCTATGGTACACAAAGATATGAGTATCATGTTAAGCATATGATAATAATAAGAGGGGATGTTGAATTAGTATATCATATATCTTATAAACTTTTAATTAATCAAATTCCACTTAACCATTCATTTAAGATATGCAATAAAAATGAAACAATAATCACCACACAAGAGAGAGAGACACACACACCAGATTTTAATGTGGAAACCTAATGTGGGAAAAAACTACGAAGAACAATCTCAAGTATATGAATGAGAACCAACTCAAACTATAATATTCATGAGCACTAACCCACAGGAGCACTAACCCCTTTGTTGAGTACCAACATAACTCTTCATGAGCACCAACCCTTATTATGTATACCACACAATTATCTCTCAAAGTTACTTTCTAAAAACATGATAACACATTACAATATCTCTTTATTTTATCTCTTTTGCTCTTCTAAGCTAGATATAACAATTACAAACCATGATCTCTTCAACACCTTACAAATGGCTTCCCAAGACTTTATTTATATCTTACCAAATGACCTTTGGCATTCACCCTTTGTGACCCTTCAATCCTCATGGAAAATAGAACCAAACTTGCATGACCCTTTGAATCCTTTTATTTGAAAATTCACATGGTGAACCTTCATGATAAAATGCATCCATTCCCCTTTTGTCTTTATCTTGGTGACTTTTCATATTCCTCAAAGTGTCCCTTCATGAGAAGTTGCACCCTTCCTCTTTTATCTTCACTTGGTGACTCTTGGAATTCCTCGAGATGACTCTACATGGGAAAATGCATTGCATTCCTCTTTTGTCTTTACCCTATGACTCTTTGTCTTCTCCATGGGCCATACTTTGACTTTATGAAACCAAAAATATATTCATTAATATTAAATAAATTTAAACACATATTATCTAAGATATGAACACTAAAAACACCATTAAATGCTATGAGGCCTTTATCACCAATAATTATAGACCTTTGATATCAATGAAGATATTTACAATAATCTACCCCTTTGTCATTTATGGCAACCTCAAACTACCACATCCTGAAACCTGTAATGCACATGCTAACCTACACATACTGCCACCTAAAAAACATACATTAACTCCCCCTTAATATAACATCATGTACCTATTCCCTGTACCTATTTCTATACCTAATTTTGCACCTATTAATTTTACCTATTCATATACCTATTTCTATACCTATTTATGTTCTTCTCCCCCTTTGACATCAATGGAAAAGGGCCTATCCTCAAGATAACACTTAACTCCCCCTCAATTGATGTTGATCCTCAATGGTAGGAAGTAAAAGAAATTACTCCCAACTCCTCTTACATATCTTTAAAGGTATTCTTTGGTCATGTCTTTGTGAAGATATATAATAACACATATAAATTATTCCCTATCCTTTGAGCATCTATACTCAACTCATCTGAATATTTTCTTCTAATATCACAAAATTATACATAAAACTTACCTTTTACATACAAAATTTTTATGGTCTTAGTTCTACCATTATCCAAACTTAAAGTACTATTTTTGGCTACCTTGAGAGTGGTTTTGTCTCCAAATTTCACTGTGCCAAAATTGATATTATTTATAGTTATGAACTTTCTCTTGTATCCTATCATGTGCCTCAAACATCCATTGTCAATGAACCATGGATATTGTTCATTTCTTGCATGCAAAGCTATCTGAACTAACATAAAATATTTAGGTTCTTCTACCATGAATTTGTCTGGACTTTCTTCTTGATGAATGGAGCCTTGAGACTCTAATCTTTATTGATTGACTCAAAAATGTGTCTACAATGCCAAGCTATGTGTTTGAAATTATTGCACTTGTAACATGTTATGGCCTCTTCATCAAAGCCTGACAGAGGAGAAAAATAGTTGTGGCTTCTGCTTGACTTTACATGAGTTTCCTTCTCCTTGTTTCTAAAATTGTTAGCTCTTTTCCAACATTCTATTTCTTATGACCATATCCATTAAAATAAAAATAGTAACCATGAAAATAGAACCTATTTATGTATCTTTTTCCTAATTGTATTTTGTATCTCTATTCCTTCTAGCCTTATTTGTTTGAGATATCATCTATATTATTCACTTCTTCCCTTTTTGTTTCCTCTTTTATAAGATCTTCATCTTAGCTCTTTTTCTTTTTAAATCTAATACCTATCTTATCTGATATTGAATTTTGACTTTCTAATATCTTATTTATGTTATCCTTAAATTTTGAATCATTGACTACTTTCTCAATATCTTCTTTTAAAGAGGCAATCTCAATAAC
The DNA here is from genome assembly GCA_037957365.1 of Torreya grandis. Taxonomy (NCBI): domain Eukaryota; kingdom Viridiplantae; phylum Streptophyta; class Pinopsida; order Cupressales; family Taxaceae; genus Torreya; species Torreya grandis. The sequence continues at coordinate 267,376 of JARHVA010001158.1, read as the reverse complement.
ATAACTTTCACATTCTTTGATTAATTTTTACAACTGTGCTATTAGATATTTTTCATTATTTTTGGCTTCTCCAAATTATGCTTTTAGATCTTCAACTATCTCCTTTAACTCCTTTTCATTTTTGTCAATCTGGCACTTCAATCTTCAAGTCTTCTTCTCAAGAGCTTTTAATTCTTCAAAGGCACAAATGAGTTATCCTTCCAGATTCACCTTGGCTTCATCCTTTCTTTCATCATGTTGTTCTTATTAATCATCTATACTTTTACTTGTGGAGGGATCTTCATGCATGGTCATGATTAGATTCTCTTCTTCATTTGAGTCACTAACTCCACTTTCTTCAAGTAAGCTAAGATCTTTAGAATATAAATACTTCTTCTCAAATATCTTCTTGTATTTTCCCTTGAATTTTTTCTTGTATGTAGACTTTCCTTCTTTATTCTCACCATTATTCTTATCTGGGCACTTATCTATAAAATGTCTAATCTTACCATAATTAAATCATTTAAATGGAAAATTTCCTTGATATTTACCTATGTCCCTTTTAGGCTTATAGATGAATAGGGCTTCATTGTCATCTTTTTCATTGTTGGAGTTTTTACTTGATTCTTGAATCTTGGCCTTATCTTTCTTAGATGTTTTGAAAGCAACTTTCCTCTTTGAAGGTTTTTCTTATTCATTTTGCATCTCATATTTTATAAGAATACCATGCAGTTCATTCATCTTTAACTTATCTAGATCCTTCATCTCCTTAATTGTAGATACCTTTGCATCATATCTCAAAGGTATAGATCTAAAAACATTTTGTACCACTATTAACTCTTACAATTTTTATCCAAGGCCTTGAAATTTATTTACTATTTGATCAACCCACAAAAAATAGTTTGATATATTTTCTTCCTCTTTTATTTTCAAACTCTCAAACTATCTCATAAAAGTCTGTAGCTTAGCTCGCTAAACTTTTCCATCACCTTTGTAAATATTCTCAAGTTTTACCGAAGTCTCATGAGTATAATATCATTGCATAACTTTAACAAATTTTTATTCACATAAACCACACAAAATATCATTTAAAGCTTTAACATTATTTTGACTTGCCTTCTTTTCCATGGGAGTAGTTACAAGTGCCTATGGCTCTTCGTATTCATCCATCATCACTTACCAAATGTCAAATCCAAGGGCCATCAAGTAAGTCTTCATATTTATGATCCAAAAGGAATAATTTGTCTCATCAAATAAAGGTGCCTTATTTGTATAAAAACCTACATGTGCTCCAACCATCATACTTTCCCCAATCTACCTTCAAGCTATAAAACATTTCCAAAGGAACCTACTCTGATACCAATTGTTAAGCATGATATAAACTGAAAGGGGGGGTGAATAAGTATATCATATATCTTATAAAATTTTACTTAATCAAATTCCACATAACCATTCATTCGAGATATGTAATAAAATTGAAATAATAATCACCACATTAGAGAGAGAGACACCAGATTTTAATGTGGAAACCCAATGTGGGAAAAATCATGGAGAAAAATCTCAAGTATATGAATGATCACCAACTCAATCTACAATATTTAAGAGCACCAAACCACAAGAACACCAACCACTTTTCTGAGCACCAACACAACAACTTTGTTGAGCACCAACCCCTATTGTGTATACCACACAACTATCTCTCAATGTTGATTTCTTAACAAATGATAGCATATTAAAATATCTATTTTTTTCTCTCCTTTGATCTTATAATCTATATATAATAATTATAAACCATGCTCTCTTCCACACCTTACAAATGGATTCCCAAGCCTTTATTTATAGCTTACTAAATGACCTTTGGCATTCACCCTTTGTGACCCTTAAATCCTTATGGAAAATGGTTCCAAAATTGTATGACCATTCGAATCCTTGTATTTGAAAAGTCACATGGTGACCCTTCATAAGCAAATGCATCCTTTCCCCTTTTGTCCTTATCTTGGTGACTTTTTGTATTCCTCAAAGTGTTCCTTCATGGGAAATTTTTCCCTTCCTCTTTTATCTTCACTTGGTGACTCTTGGAATTCCTCAAGATGACTCTTCATGGGAAAATGCATCCCATTATTCAATTATATCTACCCCATGACTCTTTGACTTCTCCATGGGCCCTCTTTTGAATTTATGAAACCAAAAATATATTTGTTAATATTAAATAAATATTAACATAAATTAGCCAAGATATGAACATTAAAAACACCATTAAATGCTATGGGGCCTTTATCACCAATAATGCTAGACATTTGACATCAATGAAAATATTTAAAACATATCATCAAATGAAGAGGGTTTGGTATTGGAGGGGGTGAATGGATTAATAAGTGGGTGTTTAATGTTAGATGTTTGTAACAACCTCTATAAAATAATGGAGTAAGATTCCTTCAGAGGCGTTGGGGGTGTTGCATGCTTGTCAAGGAAATAGGAACCTTCTTAGGTGTGGTATTAACCTTATAGAGAATAGGTGGTTGGGAAACTTTGGTAGATGGTTTGGGTTGGATTAGATTAGCTATGATCAGATTACCAATAGATGGTTTTAAAGTAGAGCATGGGGGATTGATAATATGTGGAAAAGTGAACGGGGATAAACTATCTAAGAATGATGAAGTTGATGGCCTAGGTGGTAGAAGAGTAGGCATAGAAAAGGGTGTCAGTTTAATTGAATCAGAATAAGTGATTGGGATGGTAGAAGGGTGGGGCTGCAAAATAGATGGTAGATGAGAAGGAGGTGGCTTAGGTCAATCTCGAGGAAGAGGTTTAGGAAAATGTACCTTTTTATCCATCTTGGTTGGTGGGTTTTTAGGTGGAATAGAGGGGGTTATGTCCAATTTTATGGGTGGATGGGCGATGCTAGGAGTGGGAAGGATACCTAGATTCACTAATTTAGCGAGAATATTATGAGATGATCTAGGTGGAGGTGGGTGACATGGTTTTCTCATGTTTTGGGTGAAAGAAATGTTTGATTATGTTGTGATAATAGGTTGGAGATTGGATGCTAATGAGGTAAAATATTTATTTCTATTTTGGTATGGGAGTCCTAAATGGTGTCAAAAGGTGGCTATATCTAGGTTAGGTTGTAAGTCAAATTCTATAATTTGCACTAATGAAGAAAAGGGATTGTAAATAGGTTTGGGTCCTTGATCAGTTGTTTCAAATGTAAATCCCTTGGGTGAAGAAGAGGGAATGCTTCCTTCATATTTATTTGAGTTAGAAGGTTCCAAAATGATGGTTTCTTGTGGGGTGATTAAGGGAGGAGATGGTTGTTTGATTGAGGGTGTAGGTATGGTCTTGACTTTATACTTTGTTAGGGTGTCCGAAGGAGAAGAAGGGAGTTTCACCATTCCATTTGATGGGGTAGAATAAGAAGTGGTTAAAACAAAAACTATTTATATGAAAGGAGAAGTAGGCATGCACATGGTTTGATTAAGTGAAGATGTTGAGGCTATAGATCCTTCTATAAGAGGTGAATTTTCTTCTTCCATAGGTGAGGTTGGTGGAGGATAAATAATAATGTGAGGCTCATTTTCCATGAGATCATTTATGATGACATTAATTGTGTGTGCCTCATGAGATGAAGAGTGATAAAATTTATTATCATGGGGTTGGGTAGGTGGAGGATGGTTAGGAAAAGGTTTGTGGAAAATATCAATAGAATGGTTGGGAGGTGTGTTAGTGTTGTCAAATGACAATTCACCATTATCAATCAAGTTTTTGATAGGACTTTTATAAGTGTTACACTAATTTATGTCATGTACAATGACTTGATGGAAAGCATAATGGTCATTTTCATTATACCACCCAGGCATAGGGTGAAAGGGATCAAATTGTTGGGGTGGATTGATTGGTATAAGTTGAATAAGGTTAGATTTGAGTAGTTTGTCTAGTAAAAAGGCATAAGATTCTCCTATAGGTGTGAATTATTTTGGGGAGGTGTGGTTTTGGTTTTAGTTTGGTGGATAAGTGGGGTTAGAAGGAGTGGTTTGATGAGGTTGATTAATGGATGGAGGTGGGCTAGATTTTAACACCACTGGAGTTGGTAGAAACTTTGGCTTTAGAATTGGATTGGTTAGTTGTCTTGGTAGAAGAGGTATCATTGGGTTTGAATCTAGAATTATTATTTCATAATTTCAATTTACCCTCATCTATGGGTTGATTCTCAAGTTTGTGTGCCATTATGAATGATTCATCAAAGGTTCTAAATGTTTTCTCTTGAAGGGTGGGAGCGATGTGTTTTTCACAACCCATAGAGAAAAGCTCAATGAGTTTCATTTGGGGTAGTGAAAAAGATAGTTGATTAATAAGACCTCACCATTATGAAATAAGGTTGGAAATTGATTCATCATAAAATTGCCTAATGGAATAGAGGTCAATTATGGAGACATTATTTGATATATTAACAAAAAAATGCTCTAAGAAAATTTGGGTGAGTTGGGAGAATAAAAATATAGAATTTCTAAGAAGGGCACTATACCAATCCAAGGTGGGTCCTGATAAAGACATAGGGAAGGTTTAGATAAGGAGGGCATTATCATATGTGATCAAGAAACAAGAATTCTTAAATTCCATCAAATGTTGTTAAGGATCCTCCTTACCCTAAAACTTAGAGAATTTGGGGAGCTCCCATTGAGGAGGATAATCACGAATCAGGATAGAAGTGTTGATAGGTTCATTATAAATTTGGTCATAGGATAAAAGGTTATGGGACCCAGAGGTAGATGACTTGAGTTGGGTCATCTTATCCATGAGCATCCTTATTAGGTCAGGTTGGGGTTGGGTAGTTACATAATTTGGTGGTAGGTTCTATTGAAGTGGGGTTATAGCTTTGAATTGGTAAGTGATAAGAGGTATGGAGGTGGGTACATATTGGTATGTGGGGGCCTAAGGATAGGATAGTTTCACAACAAGACTAATAGGTATTAAGGGTTGAGTGGAGGGTGAAATATATCCGTATGGGTTGGGAATAAATTGATAAGGTATTATAGAGGCTTATAGGGGAACTGATAATAATTGGTTTACAGGTATATTTGGATTGGTTGATGGGGGTATGGCTTGCATTGGTAATGCTAAAGTGTCTACAAGTTGTTGATGTGTAGTTACCCTAGTGATAACAAGGGGAAGTGTTTGGGGTATGAAGAGTACCAAGTTCTGAAATGGGGTAGAGGTTGGTACATTGGTTAAGGTTTTAGGAACGGTAGGAGTAGGTGTGGAAGACAACATGCTAGTAAAAGAGGTAGAAGTGACAAGGGGTAAGGTTGAGCCAACATTAGATGTGTTGGTTGGGGTAATAGGTGTCTAGGTGATGGTGATAGATGAACAAATGGTATAAGATAAATCTTGGCTAATATAAGGTTAAGATGTTGTGACACCAACCATGAGGTGGTGTGGCATATCATAGGGTGGATCCATGGAAGGAACTAAAGTTGTTGAAGTATGGTACATTGAGGTATTAAGATAGTTTTTCAAATCAACTAGATTATTTTCTATAAAGGTATAAAAATATAGATCACCTTCAACAATCGTGGGAGGCACTATAGGTGGGGGGGAATGGTGTGGTGAAGCATGGGGTGACCAATCAACATTTGAGGTGCAATCCATGGATGAGGATGAAGAAGAATATGGTGGTTAGCTATTTTGATTTCTCACTTGTTGTCTATTTAAGACCATATGAGAAATTGGAAATGGATAATGAACCTCTCACCTCAAACAATGAGCAAACAAAGAAAATCCCAAAGCCAGTAAAGCACACACTAAAAGCACAATTAATCTTAGGATTTATTTTAAATCACTTTTAGCTTATGCCTTAAAGAGTGTGATAAGGGAAATTGGATTATGAGTAGGGTAATATAAAATATAACTAAGGATGGTTTTGGGTTAAAGTTTGGTGCTCAAAGAATTTGCACTAGACTGGGTACGTGGCCTAGTACTAGGGGCTTACTCCCCACACTTCACAAACCTAAAGCTGAGTCAGTCCACTTAGCAAATATATACCATTTATCTAGAGTTTATACTCTACTATATAATGGAGTGGGTCCTCTCATTGGTGATGAAATCCAAATGGTGATGAAATCTTAATGGGCCTTGTCTTAAATCAATTTTTATGTTTATTTTGTGTAAATGGTTTGGTAGTGTAACATATGTGTACTACAATTAATTCATAATGTATTTAAATAATATAGTTGAGCTAATCATTAAGTAGGAAAAATGATGGATTCACTCAGTTTTTAACCCAAAATAATTTTTTTTCATGTCTTTTTATGCAAACAATAAATAGCTAAAAATGTATTTAATCTAAGATGAAAAAATGCAACCTATCCCTAAGATGATTTCTTTTTTTTTAGATTTTTAGGAAGGAAAAGAGGTAAAATTTATATCTTTTAAAATTTTGAAACAACATAAATTCAAGAGCATGAATTTTCACTAATATAACTATATTCCTAAAGAGAACTACAAACCCATAAGGGGTCCCACCAGGTATGCTAGAATGTTTCCTACTATTTCTTACTCTAAATTTACTTTTAGTGAAAAGGAGAAAAACAAAAAATGAGGGGCATGTACTTGGTAAACATTGTGCTCATTGATGACTAAAATAAGTAAGAGCTCCTTTTTGGTAAGGAAGGACTACTTTTAATAAGACCACACTAAAACAACTTATTTTTTATACGAGTATGAAGGGTGGATTGCCTAGCAACGCTAGACCCAAGAAGTAAAAACTCTCATGGATGGCTATCAATCCACTCCCCTAATGATAAAAAGATTTGATAATAAAAATAAAATATGTTTGCATTTAGATTGACAAGAAATAAAATGTTTATTCCAAAAATAAATAAAAGTACCTATTTAGTAAAAGGTAGCACGATGGGTCAATACCATACAAAAGTAGATCAAGGTCAGGTTCAAAAAATCTGAGTAGAGTCTATAGATAGGCCAAAAAAAGAAATAGGGTCTATTTGGGTGTAAAATTGGAGGAAATAATAGTCTATTATTTTCCATAACAATGACCATAAATGGTTAAGATGATTGACGATGATTGTCCTAATCATTGATGATTAGGTGACCAGTGACAATTGCTATAACCATTGATGGTTATAGTAACTAGATAGGGTTACTTGTAGGAGTGTGGTAGAATATTTGAAGTGGGATTAGTGAGAGGTGGATGATGAGTAGAAGGTATAGTGTGGATTATTGGGGTGATGGGTAATATGTAGATGGTCTGATCTGAACTATAAACTTTAGTATAGAAAGGAAATGCTCAAGACAACATGAGAATACCTATATAATGCCAAATAGGTAATAGTTGAAATCTAAATTAAATTGGGTAGAATAATAATACTTAAACCTTAAAAATTTGCATGGATAGAGTTTTAGGGTCTTGGATGCCTACACAAAGAAAATAAGGGAGCCTAGATGCAAATTTTTAGATCCTCATCTCCTCTAAGAGCCTTGCATTTATAGTACAAAACTACTTAGTAAGGAGAGATAAAGTTGCTAAGTTGGGTGAGGATAAATATGTAAATATAAAGGTAAGGAAATATATTAGGTGTGCATGGGAAATTTTCTATTTTTTCTATACACACCTATCCCATAGTTAGATGGTTTTTTTTGTTTTGTAGGAGTAAAGACCTAATCATCAATGATTAGGTTAAGTATTGATGGTTAGGCCAACCATCAATGGTCAACCCCTAAGTATAAAAGGGGTTGAATATGGGTCAAAGGATGATGTTACTAAAATTTTTAACAAAGGGTGACTAGGTTCATTAATAAGTGTAAAATCTAAGGTCAAGAACCAGTCCAAGGTAATATGACATCAAAAAATAATTGAGGGGGTGTTTTCGAGAGTCTATAGTCACATGGGTTTGTTTAGTTTTATACCTAGTTTATTCAAGTTAAATTTTAGATCATGCATTAAAGCATGTCAAAATTTATGTAAGAGAAAATTTGGTTTCCTTGACAAATTCTAAGCATAGTTGGATCTATAACATAAGATTATGGAAAGGCATTTTAATGGTGTTATATATCACATGCATGAAGGTTTCACGAGTAGTTTTATACATGGTTGGATTACTATTTTAAATGAGAAAATATGGTGAAATTTATGGGACATGAGATTGATCAAGGAAAAATTTATGACTATGAAAATTTGGGCTTACAAGCATATTTCAATGGTTCCCATACTTAGTCATTTATGCACAAGTTAAATTTCAATCAAGATTGATGGAGCACATTTACTCCAAGATGTCAAGAAGCAATGAGATGAGGATAGGTGAATGATGTTTAAATACTAATAAATATTAAAGGATAAGGATCTAATGATGAGTGGGTATTCATACATATCAATCTAATGGTGAGTGTTGATAGTTAAAGACCTGGTTGATCCACAGAGATCGACAGAGCACGTTGAGTCAACATTTCAAGATTAAGTGAGATGAGGTTAAAGTGATTGAGGTTTAACATTTTATCATTAGCACCTATGCATTAAAGATCAAAAAATATCAATGGTGTGTATTCAATCTGAGTAGTTAGTACATGAGATGATTTCAAAGTTTTTGAGGTTTAACTATGACCGTTTCCTTTTAAATATTTGAATTTAACATAGGGAAAAAAAAGAGATCTATATTTTATCTATATATTTTGATAGAAGAAAATTTTGATATTGATGTAAAAATAAAAATTTTAGAGGAATTTAAGTAACATTTGGAAATATAAATTTAAAGATTTAAAAGTGAGTACAGTTAAAGATACTGAGCCTAGAAGTTGACTATGTTTTTGTGTTGAGTTTTGAAAGTGACCCGAGAAGGATGTATGAGCTTATGTTGATGCTATTTTGATGTCTCACAATGAATTAGATATTGGGGAGTGTTTTAGAAACCATGAGGAAGATTTGTGTGGATTATTGATGTGTGATCAATGTATCTTGAGTATGAACAATGCTTAAAAACTTTATTGTGTGTTCATTCATGATGTTACTATACACCAAGTCAGTGTTTGATTTGTTTGAGCATATGCAGAGGTGAGAAAATATGATTTTGATCATTTTAGGATTTTAAGGGGACATAAAGAGTGGAACCATGCTTTTGGAAGTGGTCATATGTTCTTAGTTTGTTTTATGATGTACTAAATGGGTAAATAGGTCTCTATGAGACCTATAAGAGCTATAAGGGCCTTATTACAAGGTGGAATTTTTTTAAGGGTGACCCATAGATGCTTTGGCTGACATATGATGGATGTCTTAAGGGTTAATACATGACTAATGGATGACCATGATGGTGATGATCATGATTGCTCTATATATAATGAAACCAAATGTATTGGTTTCTAGACTTGTAAGACTTGAATAAGGTAGTGTGAATGTGGTGCCAAGAAAAGGAGAACCTTTGAAAGAGAAGATATAGGTCAATGAGGACCAATAGAGAGTGAATAACATTAGACATGATTATTTAAACAAGGTGCTAAAGATGATCACATAGGCCATTAGACCTAATAAGCCTAAAAGAGTCAGAATGGGTGAGTATGCTCAAGAGGTTGTTTAAGAGAAGCTTGTGTATGTGAATTGTGGAGTGAATGAGGGATAGAGTGCCATATGGATGATTTGATTAGAATATCATTTTTGAGGTCTATTTTTATGACTTGTTGGTCATAATTCTACTAGAAGAATAGTGCTCTTTCTATTTGAGTGTGAGAGAAGGAAAAGTGAATACTGTGTGAGCTTAATGGTTAATCTGAGAGGAAAATCAGTGTGTAAACTATGTGTATGACCATCTGGTCAAGTTGTTGAAGCTATGATATAATTATTGATATGAAGGATGCATTGAGTGTGTAGAGTTGAAGAGTGGGGTTAGTTGGGTTATGTAATGTGTCCTAATTGATCTTTATGTATTGGCTCAAGTATGTAATGTGCTTTGGCCAATAGAGAGTGTTGAGTGAAGGCAAAGTGTGATAATCATAGTTCCATCATCAGATGTTAAAGACATCAATACAAAGGTGGAGTTTTTCATAGGTGTTTTTGTGGGTGCTCAACATCTAAGGGGGTTGTTTCCTCGTTGCAATGTGAAACATGTTAAAAGTCTAGCTATTGTAGGTGCTCAGCTAGATAGGTGTAGTAACACCTTATGGGATTTTTGTCTCACTAGAATTAGGAATGGTATTTCCTTGATCAGTATCTTGTTGGTCTAAATTGGATCCTATTTTATAGGATAGTATTCTAATTGTAGGTTTTAGTGGGTTTTATTTCCCAAGAGGGTTTCCCATGTATGACATGTGTTATGTTCTTGATCTTGCAGTGTCTTTATTGTTCATTAATATGAATGATGTATGCCTCATGAATTTATTTATTAAATGATTAAGAGTTTGAAGGAATTGGAATTGAAGTTTAAATTATCTAGGCTCACTAATTTATCCTCCTAGTGATTATACCTCTAACACTGATAACTTGTAATGCCTAAATCACCAAACTATGACAAAGATATATACCTTCATGCTTCCATTACTTTTAATACATAGGTAAATAGTTAAATATAATAGAGTGTTTAGGGTATACACTAAAATCTAAAAAAAAAATCAAATGCAAGGTTGCTTTATCTGAACATGATTAATATCAAGGTAGATTGTGCATCAAGCTGAGTAATTATTATGTATAGAGAGTTGGTTCTAGCTTTTAAAGCACTACCCAGTTTACAAGGTAATTTAAAATTTTATTCAAAAATAAATTATTACTAGTCAAATCAACTTAAATATTTCAAGTAATTTACTTTTCAAAATGGTTTGTGTCTATTTATATTTAAAACCTATAGTGTTAGTATAAAATTGAAACTAAATATAACCAAAATAGCAAAATCACATCAAAGATCATAATTCCATATAATAGTTAAATAATTTAAAAACCTGGAGCAATACACATGAAATTTTTGTTGACACATGAAAAATATCACCTAGACAACTAATGATAATAAATCTCCCAAGGTCGATGGATGATATTGCTTGGTGTAGGTATGACATGGGGATCTAAGCACCAAGAATATCTTTCTAGAAATATTCTAAATTTGATTCAAGCATCACTTCCCTATGCTCTGGCTTTATTGTGATGTTTATACATTATACTTCTTTTGAACCAATTTTGGATTTTGGTGACACACCTTTTCAAAGGTTCATCTTAGTTTCCCTTTAGCCAAAGTGATACTATAATACAAATTCAAACACTAATACAAAGAAATCGGTGGTCAGTAGATAATTTTAGGTAGTATTTAGGTTAGTAGGGACATGACCATAGAGGATATAACACAAATGAATAAGGCAAAGGATTGATTAAATATTGGTTAGATATTTTATTCATTGATCAAAATAATTTTATAGTAACATTATAATAACACATAAATACAAGTCCCTTAATCCCCTTTGATCAAGAATCACCCTAAAAAAAATAACTCAGTCTGAAATATGATAGTAGTATCCTTCAAAACCTAGACTTTACAACATGAAAGTATGAGATTTGAAACCAATCTCAAAAAAATTGAAAGTATGAGGTGAATATAAGGCAACTTGGCCTTTTATCACTCTAACATTATATGAAAGAACATTGTTTTGAATGAACAAGACATTGAGGAGTGGAACCAAAACTCTCAAACTTTAATCTATAAATATATAATAGAATGTAAATATATAAATCTATAATAGAATGTAGGATGGTCATTTAGATGTGATAAATCTTCCCAAGAGACTCCTTGCTCATAAAAGATAGGGTTAATGAAAATAAACACAACTATAAAGACTCAGATGGTCTAAAAATTGTTACATAATTTAATCATAAATTTATAAAATTAAGACTCACCAAAGAAAAAAATTTGTTGTAAATATACATTACAAGATATCCTATCACACTTTTAAATTCATAAAATTATTCTAAAAGGAGTTGTGATCCCACCATGGTCCCTAGAATGTGCACCAAATTTTAGATTCAAGAAATATTACTGAACTTAGTAATAAAACTTAAAACTCAATGACATCACTAGGAATGGATAAAAGAGGCAAATTAGAACAATAAGAACATGATTATCATCATTTTTACCTCCGTATTAATCCACTGAAGTATTTTCACTTGGATTATTTGATGTCCAAAATTTGAACTACTGAATTACTTACTAGATCTTGACAATGGCTTCCAATGATTATATGAGGTTAATAGTGGCTTAGATGAGTAATATAGAGCTTATATGAATGCAAGATAGTAGAAAGATGATGGATTGATGCCTTCCTTAATTTTTTTTATTTGGCCATGGCCCAAGCATGGATTTTTATAGGATGGTGGAGGAAATTTTAGGGAAATTTAAAATTATTTAGAACTTTCTAGTTTAGATTCTTCTAGAAATTTGGAGGAGCTTCCATATTTCTATAGGTTTTTTAATTATTTTAAAGTATAATAGGGGGATTAGATGGGAGTTAATGAGGTTTAGGATTCATAAGGATGTAGTAAAGGCTAGGGTGTTAGGGTAGCTAGGGTGGTAGTTGAATAAATAGGAATTTTAAATTGGCTAGTTGGTTTAGCAAGTAGGTTAGTAAGTAATAAGATATATTATGGGTTTAATGGGCAGATAAATTGGTTTTATAATGGGGTAAAGGTTTATGGGATATGATAATGAAATATGGTTTATTAAGCCACTAAATATTTTAGCTAGGAAATATAAAAATTAAACTAAATTAGAAAAAAATAGTATAATTAATGGGGTATGCATAATTTAGTTCATACATTGGAATCAACCAATTTATTTAAGACCATTTTTATCGGTACAACAATATTTGTAAGATGTCATTTTACCATTATAGTTCTTGGATTCCCCTTTGGCACAGTGATGCTAGAGACATTTTTATTATTAGTAGTAGTGGAAATGTTTTTTCACTATCTATACATGTTTGGAATCAATAAATCCATCTCCCAAAACATTATAATTTTTATTGAAGACTTTAGGCTTACCTGAAGAAGTATTGTTTTGATTTATTTTATGTTCACTTCGAGAACATAATTTGATAGTTAAATTCTCAATAAGTGCTTATTCAATTTTGATGCCCTTTTCTATTATCTCATCAAATGAATTAGCACATTTTAATTTTAACTAATATTTTAATTCTAGATTAAGATTATTGATTAATATTTTGGTTAATTCTTTCTCTGGAATAGTGTATCAAAAACAACTATCGAAGCTTCTCCATCATTGTAAGAAAGATGCAAGACTTTTTCCTTTCATTTGATTGGTGTTATAAATATATAACATAGAGATATCATAGTCAACATTGAAGGAAAAGTGTCTTACAAATTTCTTATTCAATTATTCAAATGATATAATAGACTCTTTGGACAAATCCATAAACCATTCAAGAGTAGGTCATGTGAGACTTTTCAAAAAGAGGCAAAGCAGGTAAGCCTCATTATAAGTGACTTCATGACATGTTATGTAAAATTACTAAACATGGTCATGAGGGTCTCTTTTACCTTTATATTTATTAAATTTTGAGATTTTAAAATGTGCATAAAAGGGTGTTTGTAGGATAATCATATCTAGAGGAGATGTGAAGAAATATTCATATATGTAATTCTTTACTTGAGATTGAGGGTATATTTTTTGAAGAGTCGATTTTATATTTTTTCACTCTTGGGAAGATGAGGGGTCTGTTAGAGGATTGGAAGTGATAGTTGGACTATATTTTAGATTTTGGGGATTAATGTTGGTGTATATAGGAGGAGTTTTGGATATTTTCTTAGGTGATGTGAGTTTGTGGGTTTCAGAGTGAATTTGGGATGCTAATGATTGTTGGGTAAGTTAGTCAAGACAATCCTCCAGGGTGGATTTTATTTTATCTACTTCAATCTTATTGGTTTGAGGGTCTTCTTCTTCATCATCTAATTCTTCAGGTTCTTCTATTCAAAGATTCTCTACATCTAGATTTATGGGATTATGATAGGGAGGAGTATTATGATGAGATGGTATTAATATCAAGTTTTATAAGAAATTATTATAAAAATTATGGGTTAATATACTTCAAATTCTAATTATTTGGGATAGTATTTGGTCTTGGTTATAATATATGTATTGGTTAAAGTGAGCTCTAATCTCATAATTTTTTATGAACTCATTATTTGTGACCTCCTCTCCTCTAAGAGTACACATATAACTTTGATTATATTCATTATCCATATTTTTCTCACCTAATTTACTTAGGATATCATCTTCATGGTTTAATCCTTGTCCCATTTTTAGAATTTGTGCATGAGTTTTGATGGGCATTATGAATGGTGAAGGGTGATATGGGTATAGTAGTTGATTAAAGGTGGTTTAAGTTTATTGTTTAGGAGGTAGGATTGATATGAAATGAAATAATATTAGTGTGATAAGATGTATTATTGAGTAAGAAGTCATATTAAACCTAAACCAATATGGTCAAGGTGGTTAGATGTTATGATAGGATTGAGTAAGAATTATATTTAAACCTTTATAATAGATTTTGGATAGGGGAAAGACTTTTACCTAGCTAATATAAATGTGTTAACTACACCAATATCAAAATTGATGAAAATGATTAAATTTAGTAGGTGCCTTGGTTACAACTATTAATATTAACAACTAGATAGGTGCTAGTTATAAATAAGCAAGATGATAAGATGATGATGTGATATCTAAAACTGATAGAGTAATAGGTTGATAGTATATCGATAAAGTAATGGATAGAAGAATAATGGGTGGTGGAAAATGGACAAAGTGAAAAGTGGATAGATGTCAAAAGGTACTTAAGAGAAAGTATGGCCTTATACATAACTTAGTCATAAGCCAATTATAATTCTCAAGATTTATTGATAGGTGTTAGGAATGGATTAGATGATGAAGAAAATTATGGGGATAAAGATATGGTGAAGGTAATCCTAGGATAAATAGATGTTTATTTAGTTTTATAGGTAAAAGGCTAGGATGAATTACAAAAAATATTAGTATTTCACAACACAATCCATCAAGCTAGCCATAAAAACTATTGACTAAAAAACTAATGTAGGAGTGTAAATTGATGACTGTGCTATATAATGGATTCACAAGTGAGGTTGTAGGATGATTATCTATTATGAAATATCTAAAACCATCTCAACCATATTTGTAGATAATAGTCACTTGGGAATAAGTACTCACTCCAATAATAAGTTACCTATTACAACTAAAGGTCCTAAATTAGGTTTGACTAGCTCTCTAGGGGTGTCCCTAATATATACTGGTTATATGAGGCCCAAATATGTATAAGGTGATATATAATTATTGGGTCATAGAATTAATTCTTTCTTTTCATGTAAGAATTATATAGGTCTAATTGCTTGGTCTAAAGATAGATGTCCTTGATTTTTATACTCTGTTGGAACATAGAGTGTGGTTAAATGCATGGTGATGAAATTTGTGTCACCAACCCATAATACTATGGAAAGTGCATGGGGATGAATTCCACATCATGTTTTACCCTATAAAATAAAATGGGGAGGGTTTATTAGTGGTATTTTATCCTCCAAGAAATTCCATAAGGATGTAAGGAGGAAAGCATATACCACTATAACCCTCAGGTAACACACTGACACATCAAAAATATTTATTAATTGATTAATTTATTGTGAGATTCAAAAAATACAAAAAATAGTTAAAATGTATCAGAATTTAAGTTTTAAACCTATATTTTTATCAACATCCTACAAGAAAACAAGGTTATTAGTTTGAATTATGGTCTTCGATAGTTCATCCTATACTAAATACTATTATGAGTTTTAATAGACAATTTACCTTAAGTCAAAATTGCTTATGCTCCCTTTATAATCACTTCTACACACTTACCTCACTTAAAAGACATAGTCATGATTATTCAAAATTGCATATAAAAACACAAAATTACATATAAAATCCAAAATTATGGATAACCAATAAGCAATATTATAAATAGTTAGTTAATTGATATTATTTCAATGAATTTATGCTTATTATTAGAAAGAGTGAAAAGAAAAAACTAAGTATGGGTGTGGTTGAAAAACTTGATTGATGTGTGCACATTGAAATTAGAAGATTATGAAGAGCTCCTATTTATCTTGGGAGGATGACCTACAAATAAGAAAGCACTAAAGCTAACTTTTTTGTTAGACAAATAGTTGAGTGGATTGCTTAGCAATAGCTAGATCCCAAAAGTGAGAGCTTCCTTAGGGGATGTCAATCCAAACATTTTAAAGCAATTAAGACTATAAATATAATAGTAGGTAATTGCATCAATAATCAAACGGTAATGAAATTGAATACAAGAATGCTTGGTTAGAAAATAGACAAGAAATGATTAATTTAGTGATAAACTAATTAATACTAATGTTAGGGAGTTGGGGTATGATTCAAAAAATTAGAAAGGGGTCTATGAATAGGTAGGAACATAGTGAATTATATTTGGTTGGAGGTAGGTAAGTGAAATTAGCTTGCTAGTTTTCACTACCATAATGGGCATCAGTGGTTGAGGTGACCATCGATAGTTAAGGTGATCGTCGATGGTTAGCCAGACCATTAGTGGTTGTGTCAACCATCAATGGTTACTATGTAAAGATTTGGGTTGGTAATTTTGGCTAATTGATGAGATCTAAAAGATGGATTTTGAGAGATGGGTAAGGTTTGAGTTGATTACAAAATGGAAATAAAGTAAATGACTACTAGGAAATAAGTACTTGTCTTACCAAAAGTCAATTGGTTGGGTGGTTAACCTATTGATGGAATATAACTTGATTTTGATAAAGTAATGGTAACCAAAGACTCAATAGATAGGTGGTGGAAAGTTGACTCTTTGATATAATTGATAGATTACTGATGGTAATTGACTTGTAAGAAATAAACTCCTAAATGCACAAGCTCTTGATCGTGATCGTATATGGATTTCACCTCCTAGCTCCTCTCTTCTTATAGGCACAAATAAGAGGTATAAGTGAAGGTTTAACTGGGTTGTCTAATTATAAATCATCCATGTAATGGCTCATAATAGGATTTATACAAGTTATATTTAGAAAATCTAGGTGGGTAGTTTACATGTTTATGGTTGAGGAGGTGGACTTTAATCATCGATACTTAGGGGACAGTCGATAGTCAACCTAACCATCAGTGGTTGAGGGTAAAGGGTAAAAAGGGGTAAAAGGTTAGGTTAAGTCAATTTATCCAAACTAACTATGCGTAAACTTGATTAGGGGTTAGAGGGTGAAATGGTTCTAAAGGGGTCTTAAGGCAACCTAGGGGGTATTACGACATTTAGAATCATGGTGTGTAGATTTTGGTGTCTACATTTTTCCCCTTTTTATTATGTGGCTTGAATCAACAAGCTATAAAACAAAAAATGATGTTGTTCAAAGGTATACTAATTGTCCTAAGTATGGGTGGAGGTGTTCCCCCTTAAACTAGGAGGTGATGAGGTAAAGTAGAGTCAGGTGTAGGTTTGACAAGGTGTGTGATAATGAAGGTGAACATTATGAAGGTGGGTGATAGGTTTGACACTAAAGTGTAAATAGGCATACAAAGTGCAATAGAAGGTGTGATATCTAAGATCATGTAAAGACAAGGTTTCCATGGTGGATAACATTAAATGTCAATGCTAGAAAGATAAGTGACCAATATACCATGTGATTGTAATTAGGTGTGGTAGATAGGTACACATGTTAATCTCCTAGACAAGGTCAGTATTTCTAGTGGGTATCTAAGGTAGGAAGTGTTCCCATGGAAAACACAAATAGGTCAAGTGTTATGGGTATCTAATATAGAAAGTGATCCCAAAAAAGACACATGTAGGTTAGGTAAGAATGAGGTGGTGTAAATTCAAAAGGGGGTCAACATGGCAATGTTGTCACTATAGTCAAAGGACCAAGCAAAATGTGTTGCAAAACATGAACTAGTTAGGCCAAGATGGACCAATGATGAGGTGTTGAGGTGGTCAGATTGGCTGGAATGGATAGACTCCATGAGTGGGTAAGAAATGATTGGGCTTTGTTAAAAAGGGGGATTTCTAAAGGCAATGTAAAAAATTGAGCATCTTAACCATCAATGCTCAAGGTTTTCAAGGGTGACTATCGATGGTCACCCTAACCATCGAATATCATGGTGAAAACCCTAAATATATGTGGGTTAAAAGTGAAAGTGGATTTAATTTTTACCCATTGTAACTCTTTCTTGTTTAAATTTATGCTCTGGATAAATTATCTATTGTGGCAAAAGTGGTTATGGAAGGTGAGATTACTATGTGTGAGATTTCCTAATGAGGTAGAGAGTTAACCTAGGTGACTAGCTAAGATATAAGGAGTACATGGGTGCAGTCAAGGATAAGTAGGTTTATAGGTGACTCCACATCAAAAATCATGAAATAAGGTAGGATATGCTCATACTTTTGGTAGATATATTTGATTTTGTGCATATGCATTGGGTGGGGTGGTTGGGTTAGGTAAAAAATACTCAAGTTAGGTTTGTTATGCCCTAAGTGGGGTTTGGCTGGGTGAAATTGGGAATTGATCAGGTTGGTAGGTGTTTTGGGGTGGGTAGAGTGTTTAGGTTAGATAATTAGGGTCATTTACATGTATCTTAGGTAGTATTGAGGTGGGATAGGGTTTGGACATTTCATCCATGGAATGCCCATAGTGATCATCGATGGTCAGGTTAAACCGTTGATAGTTGACATCCATATAAAAATGGGTACCTAACCATCAATGATCAACATGACCATTGATGGTCACCTATTAAAAATGAAAATGGGTTGAAGATTTCAACCCATTTTCATTTTTAACAGGTGCTTATAATGCATATTGATTAAACACATAAATTAGTCATTTAAAGCTTCAACCCATTTTCATTTTTAATAGGTGACCATCAATGGTCATGTTGATCATTGATGGTTAGGTACCCATTTTTATATGGATGTCAACTATCAATGGTCCGACTTGACCATCAATGATCACTATGGAGTAACATGATCAACATGACCATTTATGGTCACCTATTAAAAATTAAAATGGGTTGAAGCTTTAAATGACTAATTTATGTGTTTAATCAATATGCATTATAAGCACCTATTAAAAATGAAAATGGGTTGAAAGCTTCAACCCATTTTCATTTTTAATAGGTGACCATCAATGGTCATGTTGAAATTTTATTGGGATATATTCTAATTTTGATCATTGATGGTTAGGTACCCATTTTTATATGGATGTCAACTATCAACGGTCCGACTTGACCATCGATGATCACTATGGAGTAACATGATCAACATGACCATTGATGGTCACTATTAAAAATGGAAATGGGTTGAAGCTTTAAATGACTAATTTATGTGTTTAATCAATATGCATTATAAGCACCTATTAAAAATGAAAATGGGTTGAAAGCTTCAACCCATTTCCATTTTTAATAGGTGACCATCAATGGTCATGTTGAAAGAAACCATACATGTATCTTTGACTCCTTTATAGAACCATTTGTTTCACATGACCATGATGGTCACCTATTAAAAAAAGGTTTTTAATAAGTGCTTGAAAAATGGGTAAGGAAAAATGGGTTGGGTTTTCTAGGTATAATGATCTTGTAGGTTGAGAGGGTATGCTTCGTGGGTGACTAGTGAATAGGTAGAAAAGGTTAGGGGACTAGGTCAGGTTATGTAGGCTAGGATAGATGATATCATTTTAGGTGACTGAGGTGTGCTATAAAGTGGTATAAGCTAGGAAGTAGATTCAAATGCATGAATGAGTGTCACACATATTCATCAAGATATAATAGGGGACGACTCCAGCTGATTGGTCCCACATAGATGTGGTAGGGTTAGTAGCAATAAGGCACTATCAACATATGCCCTAAGATGAATCCATGGTCATAGCATTCATCAAGAGATGGGATGCCACTATGAACACCTTTTTGTTATCAACTAGGGAGATGGCCATCCTTCTTGAGGATGTTCATAAGAATACTTGACTTCCACTCTATGGCGATCTGATATACCACATAGAACAAGAGGAGTGGGATGATCATGTCAAGCTATTATATGGAGATGAGAGTGATCAGGTTAGATGGCATGTTGGGGAGTATAGGTATACTATGTTATATTAGAGGGATCCAGTGGAGAGGAGAATCATGACCATGCTCATGATTTCTATGACATGCTTTGGGCTTCCCAACTTGAGTAGTGGGAGATTTCCATACTTGCTACTGGGGGTGATGGTCAAGATATTATTGGGTCAGAATATATTTGGTTGGGTACCAATTTTGATTATGAAGATATATAGAGAGTTGTGGGGGTTTAGGACCCATAAGAGGTATGGCATTAATTTCAGCTTGGTTCTACATTACTAGGCCTATGAGCACATTCAGGTGCTCAGACTAGTGGGATTACCATGGGTAGGGTACACATACAAAAAGTTCCCCATCATCTTTATGTGGTGGAGGGGGGACTTTAATACATTCAATGTAAGAGGTGGTGCTCATGATATGGACTTATTTAGGGGTTTACTAGGTGCACTGGTGATAGGATATATCACATAGATGCCATATGTCTAGTTCTTGATATGGCCAAGGTATAGGAGAAAGACAATCTCAATACAAAGCTATAGATGGATATTTGGTAAGCAAGATGGAGAGGTAGAGTTGATTCCATTTGATAGGGTACATTAATAGTTTATCCTAGTATAGAGCATACTAAGCAAATTCCCCAATTATAGTAGAGAGGATTTAGAGATCTTATTTCCAGTGCCATAGCCTATTCCTACAATATTAGATGGTGCATATGAAGAGATACCAATTAGGGCTCTAATAGATTATGCTAAGATTGTAGATGGGTACATGGCATGGTATCAACCCATACACATAGTTATAGACATTGGTAGAGATGATGGAGGTGTGAGACCGATGGTCATATATCCATCTAGCCATGATAAATAGTCAGGGGTGGCATTAGCCACTACACAAGGGTAGGTATATGTACTATAGGGATAGGTAGCCACACTACAAGGCTATATTGTCACATATAGGGTTAGTTTGTAACCTTACAAGGTCAACTTGCTACTATCATAGGTGAAATGGATCAGGATAGGACCTCTCTAGGCTTGGTGACTCAAGAGAGGGACTCTATGAGGTAGAGACGAGGAGGATTAGTAGTAAGATAGGTAATACCACCTAGATTTACCCCTACAACATGATAGCTAGCTATAGTTGAGGAGATACAATAATATGAGGATATTATTATGACATAGTGTCTAAATGAGCTTCGATGGGGCAAGTATAAGGCTAGCTTAGCATGTGGATCTAGTTTAGTGACACCAGGGTAGTGGGAAACATCTATATCTATTCAAATATGATAGGTGGGGGATTAGTAGGCATAGTAGGTGGGAAGGAACCAGTATTTGGTGGTACTCCAAGAGGTAGTGGTGACCTTGGGTCATAAAAATAGCTACATTATGACATTTTGTATATCATTTTGATTCTTTCTTGTAATCTGATGCGGTGAGATGTACATTTTTTAGAGAAAGTCCTATCTATCTTCATGTACACATTTTTATTCTATTTGAAATATGAGTTTACATATATAATCCTTTCTTATGCTCATGTTCATAGTGTATGATTTAGATGTTGATGTTTATTACTTATGATGTGACGTTTATATATGATCATGGATTATGCTTATGTTATGGATGCTTAGATTAGGTATGAGATGGTTTTGATTTATGGTTATGTTTATTACATGCTAAATCATAATGCATCTATATTGCATTAATAAACTCTAAACATGTGGTGAAAAATGGTTTATTACTTAAATTATTCATGGATGTTATGGTTTTATCATGCTTGTTATGTTTATGCTTATTGTTAATGTTTATGATAAAACACATGGGATAGTTTAATTAACAACACTAGATGGGAGAATAAAGAATATAATCAAGAGATAATCATCATCATGAAAATATCAACTAGTCATGATAGGGTAAGATGATGAAACAATGCTTCTTCATTGACAAGGAATAAAATAAAAACTAAAGTTGAATTGACTTAATAAAGATAAACCCTTCAAATGATTTTCATTAACATTTGTTAGTTGGTTAAAAGGTGTCTTGATCACATAATACCATGTAAGCTAAAAAATCCCTTGCATATAGTGGAAAAATGGGAGATGGGTGAAATGGAACCCTATTGTGAGACTAGCATGCCTCCATTATAGGTGTCCCAAGAACTAGGATAAATAAGCCTATGCCAAAGTGTGTAGACTAATTGATGTGGGAAGTATATTTGTGAGGGATGATTATAGATTTCACATTATTATGTTGTTGTGAGAGCCAATTTTGGATTTCAAGATTAGTTTGCTTTTTTTGTGATTATGCTAATTATTCATTTCCTAATTGTTATATATAAGAAGATGATTGATGTAGGAAACTTCCAAGAAATTGTTGTGCTTCTGACACATGCTTAATCATCCATCCTTCAAGGGAGTGGTCTAAGTTTATGTGCTTTTCTTAATGCTTTTGATAGCTATCCTTTGAGGGAGTAGTCCACCTTACATTTTGGCAATTTCAAATAGATTTTCAATAGTTTTCCTTCAAGGGAGAAGTCTGTGAATGCTAAGAATGACCCATGATTGCTAGTGATAGGAATTTTGTTATTTTTATTTGATTTTGATTGACATA
The DNA here is from genome assembly GCA_037957365.1 of Torreya grandis. Taxonomy (NCBI): domain Eukaryota; kingdom Viridiplantae; phylum Streptophyta; class Pinopsida; order Cupressales; family Taxaceae; genus Torreya; species Torreya grandis. The sequence continues at coordinate 244,671 of JARHVA010001158.1, read as the reverse complement.
GTGTTGACCCATTTCACCCACAAGAAATTTTTTGGAAAACTTCTTCACCTGCTATTCAAATGCCAGTCATTTTTGGGTTCAGAGAGTTCATTTCATGCCCAGGTTCAATGGTTTAACATCCTTGGTTCATTGGCGCACATGGATTAACACTAAGGCAGGCACTTCAAGGAGGAAATTAGGTGAGGTTCAAGTTAATCAAAGCTGAGCACATTTCAAGGCCAAAAGGCCATGGCTTGATACAAAAAAAATCCTGTAGCTTAATACAAAGGCAAAGACATAAGGCAATCTGTGAAGGACACGAGAAGGCCCGTCAACAGTCAAACAACTAGCATGGACCCGACTAGCAGGCAAAGGAGCAGGCTGTGTAAAATTTTAGGAAAAGAAGCCAACAGGCCTGATGACGTCTCTAAGGCCATCAAATTTAATGAAATAGAATAGCCATTGGGTTTTTAAACATTAAAAAAGGGAAAAGGGCCTGAATGTAGTGACCTGCCAAGGAGTTTGCCTAAAGGGCCAAGCGGCCAGAAAAGACAAGGATGCAAAAGTGACAAGCAAAGTGGCACCATTTGGGAAGTGACTTCAGTAGGTGGAGCAATCCCTATGAATTTATCATGAAGGGCACAAATAGTTGAGATAAGATCAATTTTTCTCCATTTTTTATTAAATGGATTGACAAATCATGTAAGTCATAAAAAAGAAGATGGTTTTCGAGTAGACAAAAGGTGCAGTCCATTTAATTCCTTGAGCGACTTGTTCTTCCCATGAAGGGACGCATATGCCACTTGTAAAAGGAGTGCCAAATGGTCTCCTTGCTTCTCCTATATATTGAGAACTTGGTCATTTTTGTAATAATCTTCCACATTTTGTAAAGGGTGCAACTCTGCAAAAATTTCACCTGGATCAATACAAATGCAGTTTTTTACATCCATTTTGGATAAACATTTTTGTGTATGCATTGAATGTTTGCTTGTGTCCAGTCATTGTCTTTTGATGCTCTCACAGGTTCAACACCAGCAGACCTACTATCTATAAGGTGCCATTGTTGCAGCTGACAGGAGAAGAGCAGTATTTGGGAGTGAAGGAGCAGAAGAAATTACTTCATAAGTGTGTGTTACATAACACCTTGGGTGATCTCTATTCTAGATTTTCCATTGAAGCCTCCCTGCTAGTTTCTTGTAGTCTGGTCCTTCTGCCAAGTGCATAGTGTATGTATGCATTTGTCTGATTCTGAGAGTGGATGTGTGAAGGTCAACCTTTCATTTTGGTGCATCACCTCTTTTAGAGTAGGCAATTTGTTTTCCATGCATTTCTTCTCCCTTTTCATCCCCCCTTTTTATATATCTATATATATGTGTTTTGCACTTGATGGAAACAACATGATGCATCGAAGGGAGCTAGCCCTTATCTAGAGACTCTCTCCTCTAGCTTCGTCGGTCCCACAGGCGAGAGGAGAGTTTCCATGTTGCGAGGAGAAGGTAGGAGCTAGGCCTCCTTACCCTAGGTGCAATCTCCAGCATCAACAATTTTGGCACGCCTGGTGGGACCAATTGGGATAGGTTTTGTCCAAAGAGTTAAAGAATTTTGGTGTGTTCTTCAACTGACCAGCCTTTGGAGGATTTTGCATCAACACCAATGGCGACTCTGAGTTGAATTTTCTAGTTAAGCAGCCTAGTGCCATCAGAAATCTACTTTCTTTATGTATAATCCCTTTGCACAAAATCATGGGCCTTATATTCCTTTATATTACCATGATCAGACTCAGCCTCTTTATGGCATCCCCTCAAGCAGGTCTCCTAGTTGCCCTGCAATGATAAGGGAAATGGCATTGGAATTTGAGAGGCAAATAATGGAGATCAACAGAGAGGAGGAGTAGTATAGATATCAATAGGTGCTGATGTATAAAGAAGAGTGTTTGTTTAGGCAAGCATAGGCCTTACAATCCATGGAAGAGGAGGTAAAAAAATGGAGAAATCCATCTTTTTAAGGTAGCCAACCTTGTGCGCCCCCTCATATTCTAAAAAAAGCCACCTCTTTGGCACCAAATCCTTTCTATCACATTGTACTTGCTCACTCCAACTCACCAAATGCATCTATTCCCAATCCTGTGTGCCTGGCTTTCCAATATTAAAGGGCATCAGAGCAAACCCCCATAGAGATCAATCTTCCCAATCCTTTATATTGTGAATCTCCCATTGGGGAAAATACCACCAACCATCATGTCCCTCCTCTAAAGTCTCCTCCAATGCACCAGTAGTGTTTTCCTTGCATTCCCCAACCTCCCCAAATCTTTCAGCATGATGTACAGATTTTGAGTTGGAGTAAGGAATGCCAGGAACCAGCTCAGAGCTTTGAAGAGGATAATGATGGTGACCTCCAAGAAAGACTCTTTCAGGATAACCTAGCCAAGCAAATTGAGGATTTAGAGGCTAGGATGAAGCTGCTTCTTGAAAGAGAGAAAAAACTTACAGACCTTACAGAGGAGCCTCAGGACCTTGTGGAAAACAAAGTTGTTGCCTGTTTGCAGGAGCAAAATTCTAATTTAGAATTCCTGACTTGGGAGGAAATAGTAGAATCATGGGGCAGGAAGGAGGAAGAGCAAGGTTTTTCTCAAAGCCTTGAAGAAGCTGAAGCTGTGCCTGCTCATGATAATGTTGGAGATCTCCAAGAGAAGCTCTTCCAAGAAGATCTGGCCAAGAGAATAGCAGAGTTGGAATCCAAAGAGAAATTCCTCAGCCAATGTGTGGTGGATGGTTTAGACCAAATAGCACATTCCATGCCTGAACACACCCCACCTACACATTTCCAAGAGAGTTATCAGGCCATGCCTGATATTGATGAAGTGTTGACCAAGTGGAGAGGGGAGAATCATTTGATTCTAGCTCAAGGACTACTTCCTCTTCCACATGTTTTCTCCACTTTGCCCCTTCTCAAGGAAGAACCTATTTTGCAAGAGGCAGGTGAGGAGCAGAAGATCCAATCTGTAGCTCTTCAAGAAGTTTTCATGAGTGACAACAAAGAAGAAATCATCATTGATGCTCCTTATGAAGACCTTATCAGCAATGGAGAAGATGCAGGTCTTGCATATATGCAGATGTTCCAGCAATTCGAAGAGGAACAAATGCATGGTAAGCTCTCTTCTCCTCTGTTTGATGAACTTCCTTATTGTTTTGATGATGAGGTTGACTACATTGAAGAGCCTGAGTTAGAAGAAAATTAGGAGGATATTTTTGAAAATCTAGAGGTCCTGATTTTTGAGGAGGAAAAGGAGAAGTCAGTCTTCCAAGAGGTGCGTTGAAGAAATGAACTTTAAATAGAGAAGTGAAGTTCTGTGGGATGAGCAATCATTTTTTGAGTCCATTTTAGACATCACCACATTCACCCTTCTTCAAGAAGGCCAAGAGGAAGCAGAGGATGAGTCTGATAGAGTTTTCAGCGAGGCAGAAGGAAATAAATCAGACCATCATACATTGCAGAAGGAATGTGCAGATCAGAAAGCTTACAATGATGAGCCAACAGCCATTGATTTCTTGGTGAAGAGCACCAATAGAATAGACCAACATTTAATAGGATTCCAAGGACAAATAGATTACGTATATGTCGGAGGCATGTTCGATTTTGATCCTCTCAGATTCTAGCTGACCCAGGTGACAGGTAGGAAGAGCAAGTCACCAATTCTCTTTTCCATTCAGCTACTTGCCTAGCACCATAAGTCTTATTTGTAGGAAGGGGACTTAAGAAATTTTCCCTTTGATCCAGGAGGGAGGCAAATTTTCTTGGTTAGCTGTATATAGTAGTTTGTTTTCAGTTTCTTTCCCGCTTTCCCTAAGTGCATTTTGCACAGGTAGTGTTTTTAGCCTTGTGTGTTTCCCTTCACGTGTGGGGTAAAAGGCTTCATGTTTGATTCTCAGATATTTCAAGCTATTGATAATTCTTTCATGGTAGCATCTGACTCCGCGCCCAATGGATTTTAAGGCAACTGGGTTCTAAGCATGGCAGGCATGCTTTCCCTGTGAGTCACCAATCTGTTGACCCATTTTGCCCACAGGCAAAATTTTGGTCAACTTCTTCACCTGTTGTTCAAATGCCAGTCATTTTTAGGTTCAGTGAGTTTAGAGAGTTCATTTCATGCCCAGGTTCAATGGTTCAACGTCCTCAGTTCATTGGCGCACACAGCTTAACACTAAGGCAGGCACTTCGAGGAGGAAATTAGGTGAGGTTCAAGTTAATCAAAGCTAGCCACATTTCAAGGCCAAAAGCCCGCAGCTTGATACAAAAAAAATCCCATAGATTAATACAAAGGAAAAGACATAAGGTAGTCCATGAAGGACATGAGAAGGCCCATCAGCAGTCAAACAACCAGCATGGACTTGACTAGCAGGTAGAGGAGTAGGCTGTGTAAAAGTTTAGGAAAAGAAGCCAGTAGGCCCAATGACATCTCCAAGGCCATCAAATTTAATGAAATAGAATAGCTATTGGGTTTTCAAACATTAAAAAAGGGAAAAGGGCCTAAATGTAGCGACCCACCAAGGAGTTTGCCTAAAGGGCCAAGCGGCCAGAAAAGACAAGGATGTAAAAGTGACAAGTAAAGTGACAAGGATAGAGCGAGCTGGCAGTTGATCCAAGTGGCACCATTTGGGAAGTGACTTTAGTAGGTGGAGCAGTCCCTGTGAATTTATCATGAAGGGCACAAACAGTTGAGATAAGATCAGTTTTCCTCCATTTTTTATTAAATGGATTGACAAACTGTGTAAGTCATCAAAAAGAAGATGGTTTTTGAGCAGACAAAAGGTGCAGTCCATTTAATTCCTTGAGCGACTTGTTCTTCCCATGAAGGGATGCATATGCCACTTGTAAAAGGAGTGCCAAATGGCCTCCTTGCTTCTCCTATATATTGAGAACTTGGTCATTTTTTTAATAATCTTCCACATTTTGTAAAGGGTGCAGCTCTACAAAAATTTCACTTGGATCAATACAAATGCAGTTTTTTACCTCCATTTTGGATAGACATTTCTGTGTATGCGTTGAATGTTTGCTTGTGTCTAGTCATTATCTTTTGATGCTCTCACAGGTTCAACACCAGCAGACCTACTGTCTATAAGGTGCCATTATTGTAGCTGACAGGAGAAGAGCAGTATTTGGGAGTGAAGGAGGAGAAGAAATTACTTCATAAGTGTGTGTTTCACAACACCTTGGGTGATCCCTATTTTGGATTTTCCATTGAAGCCTCCCTACTAGTTTCTTGCAGCCTGGTCCTTCTGCCAAGTGCATAGTGTATGTATGCATTTGTCTGATTCTGAGAGTGGATGTGTGAAGGTCAACCTTTCATTTTGGTGCATCACCTCTTTTAGAGTAGGCAGTTTGTTTTCCATGCATTTCTTCTCCCTTTTTATCCCCCCTTTTTATATATCTATATATATATATATATGTTTTGCACTTGCTAGAAATAACACGATGCATCGAACGGAGCTAGCCCTTACCTAGAGACTCTCTCCTTCAGCTTCCCTGGTCCCACAGGTGAGAGGAGAGTTTCCATGTTGCAAGGAGAAGGCAGGAGCTAGGCCTCCTTGCCCCAAGTGCAATCTCCAGTGTCAACACATAGACTTACTTAGGTTGATTTAGTGGTTCACCTTTATGAAGGCAAAAACTAAAAGCACAAGAAGGTTGATTAGGTGTGAAGAGGTTGAGGTGTCAACGACCATGGGAATCCATCTTGTGAAGGTGTGGAAAGTACCATGAGGACCATTCCATGGATATGTTATGTGTAATGTTTACATAGGAAATTTATAGGATGGTAAATAGTAAGGTTGATATTTATCATGAGTTAAATAGTAACAATTTGTTAGAAATTAGTATGTGGTTATAACCATATGGTTAATACAGTAATATATAATATATATTGTTGTTATATAATGTTATTTGTTATAACAATATATCATAATAGGTTTTCACTATTATAGGAGGTTTTATAGGTGAGAGAATATTAGGGAGTTCTTATAGGACATTATTCCTATATATATGTGTGTAATATCCTGGATGATTAATTAATCAGATAGAAAGATTATTATTATGTGATTTAAATTTGTCTTTGTGTATGCTTTACTCTATGCATGAGTTAAAACTATGTATTGGCTCCTCCAATTCTCAACAGTGGTATTACAGCAAGATTTTTTAGCATCTATGGGTCTATGAAATCATGTGAGGGGTAGCTGCACTACATTTTTATCCCTGAGGATGATAAGTTTCTTGTGAATCAAGAAAATTTAATTTGTTTGATAAATTTTGTATGTGTAAATTTTGATTTAGAAAGGAATAGTGAGACATGAAGTTTGAATCACCTCAGAGGAGTTAAAAAAATAAAATAAATTTTTTGATTGAATCTACATAGCATTAGAGATATTAAATATATATAGAAAATAATGGCAACATAGATTCCATAACACTACTTCAGTTTGGTAGAAATTGATGGTAAAAAACACTGAGTCTACCTTCATGCATTTATTGCATGCTTTTGAATCTTTTGATAGTCACTTAATGTATCACATTTCCAAACTACTTTTTTAGTTCTACATCTGATGCATTTTTTGGATCTCTCTATGCATCAAACATCTAAATAGCTAGTAAATCATGGATCTCTATTTCAATCTAATTGTGAACATTAATTCAATTTATTATCAATTCAATCTTCACACTCCATATCCCAAAGGTGAAATAAATCACATTTTAATGCTCAAGACCATGTCTCAGTGGCACATGTTTTTCAAATCTAGCAATCACTACCAATCCTATTTCCATGCTCATTATATATCATTTCTTCATTGCATGATCTAGATTACACCAAACTCAAGCTCACTGGCTACAATATTTTTGTGAATTTTGAACCTTTCCATCATGTATCCCACCATCAAGCTTCTGCTGTCAATATGTATTTATTTAATTTGGTTTTTAACTCTCTTTGGTCAGTACATAAAGTATATTAAAGTCAAATTGAGTCATATGAAAGATTTAATCTTTAAGTTTTTTTTGGTCAGTTTGTTTTTAAGATTGTTTGTAATTGGTTCTTTAATAAAGTGTCTCAAAATTTTATTATTTTATGTCTACAATCAATGTCATATTATTTTATGTTAAAGATGTCATTTTTAAAGTATGTCAAATTTTTTCAAAAGTCAATAATTGAGTTTGAGTGTATTAATTTGAGTCATGTTTTTAAAAAATATTTTTATTAAATCAGTGTTATTTAATAAATAGTCATTATCATTAAAATCAATAGTGTCAAATATTTTTAATGTTAAGAATCAGTTCTATGTCAAAAATTTAAAGTGTGTATATATTAAAAGGTCAAAGTCATTTTTATATCCAAAAAAAATAAAGTCATTAAATTTTGTCATTTTTGTCAATAGTTTATAAGTCAATTTATATTATATAAGTTCATTGTCAAAATTAAAAAATTAAAAAAAAATTGCCTTATAGATGCATTTTCAGTAGTACCCAACATCCAGTAAGCATGTCAGTATTGTGGGGGGACCCCATTTTAGTCAAAACATGTAGATGAGCTACATTGACATACCTGCTAAGTAAATAGTATCATCGACTGGAGCATGGAGGATACATGAAGAAAGGAGGTCTTTCAGTGATCTCTCATCAATTGCTAACAATGGGGCCACATCAATGTTTTGGTGAATTTATGTGTTGTGGATTTGATTTTTAATTATGTGGTGTGTTTGTTTTTTTGGAAATGTTCACATTGTGGGAGGGGAACATAGAGCATTGTTTCATTTTCCATTCAGAACCAAACTAGCTAAAGTTAAGGAACATTACCAGTGGTAGTGGTAGTCTTCTTTGCTATGTGATATTGAGTGGTATGATCGTACATAATGGATACAAGTAAGAAATTGATTTCTTACAAGGTCAAATGTGAAATTCAGTGTATGCTTTCTTTTATTTCTAGTTTAGTGTGTATAATATGTAAACAAAATTTTGATGTTTTAACTGCCAATAGAAAACATTGTAGAGTGTGTCTCTAAGCTTATTGTAACACTCATATATTTAGAAAGGGTTGGTGGTCACTCTAGAAAACCACAAATGTAAAAAGGTAGATAAAATTTTACTGGTGTAGTGGTCCTCTGACTACCTTCCTTCTTTGTGAAGATGATCCACTAATGGAATGTTGAGTACATTATTTTCATGGATTGAATGCGAGATGCATTCCTTTGCATAGTTGTGGTCATGTGCATCAAGAGATTTAGATAGTTTGAAGTTTACATACATTTATTTGATCTAGATTATGAGGAAAGCCCATGCAACATGTTGCAACAAAAGGAGTTATGTTGTACCATGTCAACATTAGGGGGTGAATGTTACGGATAATGTTTACATGGGAAATTTATATGATGGAAAATAGTAAGGTTGATATATATCATGAGGTAAATAGTAATAGTTTCTTAGTAATTAATATGTGGTTATAACCATATGGTTAATATGATAAGATAAAATATATATTGTTGTGATATAATGTTATTTGTTATAACAATATATAATAATAGGTTTGCACTATTATAGGAGGTTTTATAGGTGAGATAATATTAGGGATTTGTTATAGGACATTATTCCTCCATGTGTGTGTGTGTGTGTGTGTGTGTGTGTGTGTGTGTGTGTGTGTGTGTGTGTGTGTGCACGTGTGCGTGTGCGTGTACATGCATGCGCACGTACATGCATGTGCATGTGCACACACACATGCATGCATGCACATGTGTAATATCTTGGATGATTAATTAAGAAGATATAATGATTATTATTGTGTGATTTAAATTTGTCTTTGTGTATGGTTGGCTTTATGCATGAGCTAAAACTATGTATTGGCTCCTCCAATTCTCAATAGGGTAGAGTTGTGATACCCATTATTTGAGATAAGGATATACCAATGATAGTTAATCATATGATTAAGTTTTAATTGGTTTTCCCTAAGATAGGGGGATGGAATGTGGGTGGATAGCAAGGGATGAGCCTAAGTTAGACAAAAAGTGAACATGATCCTTATCAAAAAAAGAATGGACATAGATGTGAAGCAATGAGGGGCTCACATTCTGGGTGGCCTTGAAGAGAATAAAAATGGTGAGATCTTAATCCATACTTATGGTTTATGATATAAGGTCCAAGCAAATTGAAATAAAACTTGCCTTGCTTACTTTTTTCCATATTAGTGACATGCCAATTTTCCATTAGGATGAGATCTTTGATATTGAAGTCTTGCACTTTAAGGTTTTTGTTATAGGAATGCTTGATGCACTCTTGATAGACATGGATATGGGTAAGGGCTTCTAAATAATGCTCATCAAGTAGCTCAAGCTTGGGCTAAATAGTGTTGATGATAATCATCCTCTAAAATAAGCTCTTGTAAAGATATGTGAAGGGAGGGGATTTGGACTTCAAGAGGCAAGATGACCTCCACTCCAAACACAAAGGAAAATGGGGTGGAACTTGTGGGAGTTTTAATTCTAGTAAAATACGCCCATAAGGCAAAGGGGATGTACAAATGCCAATCCTGACTAGATGCATTGACCATTTTAGTTAACATGTTATTAAGAGTTTTGTTATAGGCTTCTGCCTATCTATTAACTTGAGGGAAATAGGGAAAGGAGAAACTTAACATAATGTTGAATGCATCACATAGACATTAGACTTTCTTGTTCTTAAAGGATTTATCATTATAGGTGATATTCTTATGAGGAAAACCAAAGTGATAGATGATGTGATGGTTGATAAAGTTGGAAATATTTTCTATTTTAGTTGAGACTAGAGGAATAACCTTTACCCACTTGGTAAAAAACTTTGTTGTGGTAATGATAGAATGGTTTCACTGTGAGGAATGGGGATTAATTTTACTAATGAGGTCTAGACCCCATTATGATAAGGGCAAAAAATTCGTATAAAATTGAAGGGTATGGCTAGGTGCATGATACAAATTAGCATGTTGTTGACACTTGACACAATTGTTTCACATAATCTTAGTAGTCTTGGTTAAGGGTAGGCTAGTAATAGCTAAGATGAAGGATACATTTAGCTATAGTGAGGCCACTAAAGTGTCCCCCATAAATACCATCATGCATTTCCTTAATAGTGTGAGAGGATTCATGACTACACAGGAAATGAAAGAGGAGGCCATCAAATCTATGCTTATAGATGATTCCACCCATAATGGTATAGCAAGAGGTACTTTGTAAAAATGCTTTTTGATAATTCCTAGAGAAGTCAAAAGGAACTATGCCAAGGTTAAGGTAGTCAAAGGTTTACTAATATCAAAGGTTAGGTTAGGTCTCTTCCACATTAAAAATGGTGTGAGAATCTAGTTTGACATAGGAAGGTTGGGTAAGTCTATGGATAATTATAGAAAACTTAGAGTCCAAGGGTGTAGACATGATTTACAAGGCAAAGGAAGCCATAGTGTCAGTGAACTTGTTTGTAGATTGTAGGGTGGACTGAATGTGGTAGTGTTGGAATTATGTGAGGAGTTATTTAATTAGTTTCTTGTATAATTGTAGGACATCATTCTTAAATTGATAATAATTATTGACTTGATTGATCACAAGTTGTGAGTCACCAAATATGTTGATTGTTTTGACACCTAAGGCTAAGGTAGTTTGAAGGCCTGTCACTAAGGCTTCATACTCATCCATGTTGTTGGTACATTCAAAATAAATCTTGAAGGACAAAGGTAGAGGCTCAATGGAAAAGGGGATAAGGATGATACCAAATTCCCCACCATGTTGACACTTTGATCAGTTAAAGAACATGGTGACTTGATAGGTGAAATCTAATTGAGAGGGTCACAATGGACTCATCTAATAACTCAAGAAGATGGGGTTGGTTGTCTACTAAAGGTTATTTAGATAATTGGTTGGCTATTAATTTATCCTTAATTGATTTTTTCTAAAGGAGATCAAGGTTAAACTATACTAAGAGCATGAGCTACTTGGCCATACACTAGTTTTGGTATGGCATGGATTGCATGTACTTGAGTAGTTCAGTGTTGGTTATGACATAAGTTTTATGGTTAAAAAGGTAATGGAAAATTTTGGTAGCCAAGAAAATATTCTTGACATGGGTGTATTTAGTCTCATACTCTATAAATGTGTGGAAAATGTAGTAAATGGCTTACTCTCTGTGTTGTTCATCTTAATGAGCTATCATTGACCCTAAGGAATGGTCAGTGGTAGAGATATATAGGTAGAAAGGTTGGTCATCCTTGGGAGGCATGAGGATAGGTAGAGACAAAAGGTAATTTTTGAAATAATTAAAATCCTTTTGACAGTCACTAATTCACTTGAAATACACATCCTTCTTCGTAAGGTGGTGGAAGGGTTGGCATCAAGTTGAAAGCTGGAAGATAAAATGATGAATGGACTGAATCTTCCCCTATAAACCACAAAGTTACTTAAGGTTGGTTGGAGGAAGCATTTCTAGGATTATTTTTATTTTAGTATGATTGACTTAAATTCCATAAAGGGAGACAATAAAGCCAAGAATCTTTCCAGACAAGTCCCCAAAAATGCACTTCTTGGGATTAAGGTGGACATGGTATGGATAAGTCACTCAAAGATGATCTTAAGTATGACTAAGTGAACTTTTCAGTGCCTTAATTTTTGAGAAGGTTGTCCACATATTCCTCTACAATATGATATATGAGGTCATGGAAGATATAAGCCATGGCATGTTGGTAGGTTACACTAGCATTCTTTAGCCCAAAAGGTATGACTCTATAGCAGAAGGTTGTCCAAGGGGTGGTAAATGTGATCTTGTGTTGATCTTCAGGTGTAATTAGGATCTGATTATAACTCAATAACCCATCCATAAGAGATAAAATCTCATGGATGGCTATAAGATCAAAAATCTAGTTGATACTAGGTAGAGGGAAGTTATCTTAAGGTCAGGCAAGGTTGAGGTCATGAAAGTCCACAAAAATGTATAGTCCCCCTATAGCTTTGGTGATAAGTAAGATATTCAAGACCCATTGGGGGTATTTAATGTGTTAAATGAAGATTATAGATAGAAGATGTTGAAGCTCTTCTTTGATGAGAAGGGCTATGTAGGGATGCATGCATCAAAGCTTTTACTTGACATGTTTGGTGTCATGGTGAGTGACTATGTTATGGGTAGTATTGGTGAAATAAATTCTAGGCATATCATTATAAGACTAAGCAAAGGCTATGCTATAGTTTCAGAGGAAAGAGGGGAAGTTCCTAATTTCCTTAGCATTCAATTGTTGTCTGATTTTGACAATATGGGGGTTATTTAGAGTACTAGAGTTGATATCTATGGTGCATTTATTCAACATGGTCAAAGACTCAAGAGGAATGGATTTATGGATTGAAAAATTTGGGTCACCAAGATAGGTGAGAATAGAATCATCATCCTGACACTTAAAAATGTTAATAGTAAGGGACTCTTCCCCTATCATCTAAAAGGGATGGTTATAGTCACCCCCTCCTTTTGATAATTCAAGGGTCCAAGGCTGATCATGTTGATAAAAAAGAGTTAGGTGGGATGATGTCATCATCCTCACATAAAAGTAGAGGTGAAGTCAGTGAGGAAGGGTCATATTATTTAACAATGGTAGTAGCATGTTGTGTGGATTTCTTCTTATTAGGTAAGATAAAACCAAGTCTATGCTTCTTGTGTGGCTTTCTATTTTTGATGGTGACCAATTCATGTGGGTTATGTTCATATCACCCAAGACCAAAGCCTTTCCAATCACACTGATGGAGGTATGTATTGGTGAAGTTTGGTTTATATATGTAAGAGAAACTAACAGTGAATGGTCGAGGTGGTAGAATCATTGAGGGATTTGTTAATTCCCCCATAGACAAAATAGGTCTGATAGTAGGGAGGTTAAAAGGAAAAAATAGTCTTGGTATTGAGGTCATATCCCAGTTGGTTTTTAAATTGCCCATACTCATGTGGACTAAGGAGGGAATCAAGTAATAAAAGGTGATACTTCCCCAACAAAATATGATGCAATGTGGATTTTAAAGGGTCTATGGTATGGATTTGGTTTGAAGGTATATAGGAACTAGTTGATGCGTCATCAATAGAAGGGGGTATGATATCCACTTTGGTGGTTAAAGGTTGGGTTTAAGTTGTTGAGGGTGTGTTGGATGGAGGTATGAGGATGTTGTTAGGGTGATAGGTCATGTTGCATGTTGAGAAATGGCTTGGGTCATCATAGATGATGATGACCTAGCCCTCATGCTCAAACTTAATGCAATGGTGGAGGGTAGAGGGAACACAACCCATGGAGTGAGTCCAAGGTTGTCTCAACAAGATGTTGTATTAGAATTCACCTTCTATGATATAGAAAATTTTAGGGAGTATGTGGGGTCGTAAATGGATATAGAGGATTATATTTCCCAAGGTAATGACCATGGTATCATTGAAAGAATGAAGGATAACCGAAGATTTAGACATGACATTATTCAAAAAGTTGATTTGGTTGTATGCATGAGAGGAGATAATGCTAATGCTAACTCCCCCATCAATCATGACCTATTTTATATGGGTTTAGTTGATGTAGGTAGTGATAAAGAGAGGAAGATTTAGGTCCTCAAGATGAATGGAAGGTATTTCTGAATCCTTGAAGGTAACAAGGTTGGAAATATAAAGGGTATTGACAAAGGTAGATAGAGGTTGTGGGTCTTCATGTTAGACCTCACTAGATTGTAAAACCTCTATTAGTACTTGGTGGTGATGGGAAGATGTATATATTATCTCATATTATCTCATCTTTTCCAGGGTTTGATGAAGTTACTTGAGGATAACTCTTCTAATGGATTTTGAGGGGTTAGATTATGAGGCACCTAAGATAGACACTTTGGTTGTAGGTTATTTAGAAGTTTGAGGAGGGGTATGTCTAAGGAATGGAAACCTTAGCCTTCCCCTTATCAATCTATTATGATCTTTTGACCATGTTGATAGTATGGATAAAAGAAGAGGTTGAGTTAGAGGATTGGTTAGATTCATCTTCACTCTAAGGTGAGAGTGGAGGAATGGGTGAGTGTTGGGTAGGTATAGTTAGTGGTTGGATTGGTATGGGGATCATAGGAGGTTCATCTGTTAATAGATCATCCTCATCTTAAATTCCAATAGATGATGGTTTGGGGAGATTTTCATTTCTCTATATCATGGTCGTGTGTCTTATGATAAGAGCACATGTGGTGGTCATTATACTAGATGGGTTTAGAGGTTAGAGGCTTAAAGGGTTTGATGTGAGGTAGGGTTAAATAAGAGGTTTGTAATAACCTATAGAAAATTGTTGATAGGATTTTGCCAAAGATGGTAAAGGTTTAGTGTTATTTGCTTAGGTAGTTGAGGTAGGAGGTTGCTTGGAAATAGGTTTGGTGGTAGGTGTTTTAGATAAGGTGGTATGCTTGGTTGATGGCTTTAGTTTAGACAAAGAGGTTGATGAGCTATAGGTGGAATATCATAAGATAGGCAGTGAGGTATTATTTGCATGGTTAAAAGAGGTGTATTGGAAAGCAACTATAAAGGTGTAAACAAAAGAGGTGGTATGGTTTTGGTAAAGGTAATTAGCTTCCTACTCAAGGTAGAAGGATAAGGGCCCTCAATGGAGGTTAAGGTTGAGGGAGGAAAAATTTAGTTCTTATGGACTTTGTGTGGTTTCTCCTCTTTGGTTGCTCTATTATGGTGTTTAATGACTGCGTTCAAAGAGGATAGGTATAATTTTACAAATGGGTGACTAAAGCTTGGTGTAGGGAAGGTGCCAAGATTCTTGATCAATTTAGTCATTTTTATTTGACAATGTAATTTGGTTTCTTGGGATTTAGGTGACTTGGATGGTTGAGGAATTATTATATTGGTAAAAGTTACTATTAGTTTGGTTGATAGGGTAGGAGTTCAGATAGTGGAAGTGGTGGGTTAGTCTACTAAAGGTATGGTTTGAGGTTCTTATTTGGTAATGTAAGGTAATCCTAATTGATACCAAAATGTGGATCAATCCATATCAAAGTTAGAGATAAAATACAATTTATATGCTAGCTTAGAGAATGGTTTGTAGGTCAGTTTGATTCCCTGAATAGTGGACCTAAAAGATAAGACACTAGGTGGAGACACAAGGATTATAACCTTGTCCTCTTCCTTAATCAAAGAATGCAAGGTTGGGATAGGTGGCTCCTCTAATGAAGGATTAGACATGGGTATTTCCTCCTTAAGAATGATTTTTAAGGGGGAGTAGGTTATTTGGTATTCAAAGGTGAAGGTGAGGCGGAGATGGTTGGTTATTTTAGTATATTAGCTAAAAGGGTGGCTAGTGGCTCCACTACCTCAATAAGTCAAAGGGGAGAAGATGGTAATTCCTCATTTTGGGTTTCTAAAGGAGGATAAGGTAATTATACTACCTCAATAAGTGGAGAGGTTTAGGGACAAACAAGTTGGTCAATAAGATCTTTAACAATGAGTGTGTCAAGAACCATGTTAATTTTATGGGTATCATGAGAGCATTCAACATTTTTGCTCTCATTCTTAATCAGAGCATGGTTCAGGAAAGGTTACCTTAATATACCAAGGGCTTGGTTTGATGTTATGTTAGGGTTGTCTAATGTAAGCTCCCCTTGTCAATGAGCGATTAGACAAATTTATTGAAAGTGTTACACCTACTGACATCAAGCCTTATCACTTGATGGAAGGCACATACATCATTCTCATTATACCAACTAGGTGTAGTTTAAGAAGATTTAAATTATTGGGATGGATTAATAAGATGAATTTGAATGATATTGGATTTTAATAACTTCTCCAACATAGGATCATAGGATTATCTAATTGGAGTGAATTGCTTTTGGTTATTTTGGGTTTGGTTCCTCAAGTTTTGCTTTGAGGAACTAGAGGAATTAGATTGGTTGATAGAAGGTGGAGGAGAGGCTTTTAAGAAAACCAAATTTATGGTTCCCTTGATTTTGGTTTTGGTATTGGATTGGTTATATGACTTGGAGGAAGAAGGCTCATTAGTTTTATAGGTTCAATTCTTGTTCTTGATCTTTAGTTCTCCTTCATCAATGGCTCCATTTTCTAACTTACATGCCATGGTAAAATATTCATCTAAGTTTCATAATATTTGGACACATAGTGTAGAGGAGATTTTCTTGGAACATGCCTAAACAAATATATCTATGAGTTCGGGTTGAGGCATGAAAAAATAAAGTTGGTTAATCAGGATCCTCCAGTGAGCCACAAAATTGACAATGCATTCATCCTTAAACTACCAGATAGAGTAGAGGTCGATGATAGATACTTTCTTGGAGATATTAATAAAAAATTGGTCCAAAAAATTTTGATTTAAATAGGTGAAAGAGAAAAGGGAGTGCTTAGGTATGGAACTATACCAATCCAATGTTGGATCAACTAGAGACAAGGGGAAGGTGTGGAGGAGAAGGTCATCATCATAGGTGATGAGATATCAAGCATGCCTAAATGCCCTAAGGTGTTGTTGGGGATCCTCCTTACTTTAAAATTTAGAGAACTTAAGAAGTTCCCATTGGGAAGGATATGGCTTGATAGGTATGGATGGATGGATGAGCTCATTACATATTTGGTCATATAACAAGATGTTATGAACACCTAAAATAGATAAATCTAAGGTTTTCATCTTGTCCATAAACATATTCATTAGGTTAGCTTGGGGTTATACACCTGGAGGGTTATAATGTTGGTTTTCATTGTATTGAGGACAAGGTTTCAATCCAAGATCATATTTGGAGCATGCATCACCACCCTCTTATCTTGAAACCATGGTCCCACTTTTTTAACCCCCTTACTTAACTTTTTAATGAGAGATTTATTTGGATTCATCTTCCCCACCTCCATTTTCATTTCTATTCTAAAATCAACTTCAAAGCAACTGGAAACTCCATAGTCATGTTTTTTCAATATAACCCTACTTCTAATTTGTTCTCCCACACTACCTTCATAAGAATCCTTATTAACATCAAAAGCTCCAAAGACATAATATTATAGTGGTTGGGAGACATAATGATAATGGGTAGAAGGTTATGAGTCTACCACACATGGGTAAGTGGATGTTAATGGTTAGGTGAAGGATATATAAGGGTAGGTAGATGTAGGTGGTTGGGTACTAGGTAAATTTCCTTTTAGATTAGTAATGTATCCAAAGGTTGGTCTAATGGGTGCTTGTTGGATAGGAGTGGTAGTTGGGTTAGTGACTGATGGAAGGGTGGTGACCCTTGTGTTAATCAGTGGCAAGGTAGAGGGTATGAACACCACAAAGATTTGAATCAGAGTAGTTGCTGATGGGTTGGAGGTAGTTAAAGGAATGTTGGTAGTGCTAGAGGTAGGCACTCTTATTAAAGAGGAGTGGTTTGTAGGATTAGAAGGTATAAGGGTAGTGGTAGTTTGAGTTGGTTGGTTTTTTATGGTAGTTTCAAAGGGGATTTTCGTTGATGAGGAAGCTTAGGTAGTCAATGACTAGGTAATAACCATGGTAATGGAGGTACTCCCCATGAGATGTAGAGGCATGCCATAAGGTGGATCTAAGAATGGATCCAAAGTTAGGATATGGTAAGATGTGTTCATAACATAATGTTGTAAGGCCATGTGATTGTTATCTAAGAAAGCAACAAAATCTACATCTCCTTGAGGAACCTCCTAAGGGAAGGTAGGACTTCTTGAGGGGTGGGGAGAGTCTAGTGGTTTGGAAATGTAGTCTATGTATAAAAAGGTAGAAGAGGTAGGTTGGATTGGTGATGGGTTTTTATCTGCAAGGTTTCTTCACTACTGGCAAGCAAGAACCATACAAGATAAGGGAGATAGAAAGCATAAACAACTTCACTACTTAAACAAAGATAAGATGAGAAAAGATCAAATAAATCAAATCAAAATCTAAAATATGTGTTAATCCCTAGAGTTTTAATTAATCTCACTTTTGGCTTATGCCTTAAGAAAATGTGTGACTAAAATTGGTTTGTAGACTTGGTACTAAAAAGAAAGTCTAAGGTTGGTTTTAGGTTATGTTTAGGCACTCAAAAATAATTTGTGTTGGAATCAATACATGGTTTGGTATTGGGGCCTACCCCCTCACTTCACACACTAAAACAATAAGGTTATTAGGTGCTTAGCCAAAAAATATTGATATACAGAGATTATACTCAACCAAAGAGATGAGTTGGTTCTTCCCTTGGTAATGACCTACAAGTAGGATCATCGAGAAAGGGTAAGGTTACCTCTAGGTGATGAAATCCTAGTTAGTCCTTGTTTCAATTTTGTTTGATGTTTAATTGGTGAAAGCAGTTTAGTTTAGTGTATTCAATAAAGAGTGAAGCTATGATAGATTACTTTGTTTTTAAGTTAAGCTATGTGAACTAAAATTTCAATCAGTCGATGTATGTACTTCACTTTAAGCCCAAAATAAACTTTTGATTTTGTTAATGAGTATATAATAAAGAGAGAATGTAAAAAAACAAGAACCCAAGTAAAGACACAAGGGTCCCATTGGGCATGCTAAAATGTTTCAGTAATTTTTTTCTTATTATTGGAAAGAGAGAAAATAAGAAACTAAGTATAGGTGTGGTTGAAAAACTTATTTGATGTGTGTGCATTGGAATCAAAATATTGTGAAGAGATCCTCTTTGGCTTTGGAGGATGATCTATAGATAAGAAATCACTAAAACAAACTTATTTGTTAGACAAATAGTTAAGTAGATTTCCTAGCAATAGCTAGATCTTGAAAGCAAGAGCAACTTCCTTAGGGGTTGTCAATACACACATTTAAAAAAAATTAAGATTATAAATAGAATAGAAGGTAATTACATCAATAATCAAACGGTAATAAAATTGAATACAATAATTATGCTTAGGAAATAGACTAGCAATGATTAAATTAGTGATAAACTAATAATATTAATGCTAGGGAGTTGGAGTATGATTCAAAAAATTAGAAAGGGGTTTGTGAATAGGTAAGAACATAGAGAATTAGGTTTTGTTGGAGGCAGCTAAGTGAATTTAGCTTGTTGGTTTTCACTACCATAGTGACCGTTAGTAGTTGAGGTGACCATCGATGGTTAAGGTGACCATGGATAGTCAAGATGGCCATTGGCAGTTGGACATATTGTCGATGGTTAAGTCAATCATCAATGGTTACTATGTAAGGGTTTGGGTTGGTAATTTTGGCTAGATTCAAAATATGGATTCTAATAGATGGGTAAGGTTTGGGTTGATTGTGAAATGGAAATAAAGTAAATGAATGCTAAGAAATAATTACTTGTCTTACCAAAATTTGATTGGGTGGGTGGTTGAGGTGGTTGATCTATTTATGAATCTATCTTGATTTCAATAGAGTAATGATACTTGAAGACTCAATAGAGATGCAGCAGTAAGTTGGCTCTCTAATATGATTATTAGATTGTTGATGGTGATTGACCTATAAAAAATAAACTCTTGGATGTAAAATCTCTTGATTATGATCGTAGATGGATTTCACCTCCCAGATCCTCTCTTCTTACAAGCACAAGTAAGAGGTGGAAGTGAAGGTTTAAATAGGTTAGCTACTTATAAATCATCCATGCAATGGATCACAATAGGATTTATACAAGATATATTTAGAAAATTTAGGTGGGTAGTTTGTATGTTTGTGGTTGAAGAGGTAGACCCTAATTATCAATGATCAGGGTGACCATCGATAGTCAACCTAATCATCAGTGGTCGAGGGTAAAGGGTAAAAAGGGGTAAAAGCTTAGGTTAAGTTAATTTAGCCAAACTGACTGTAGGTAGCTCAATTAGGTATTAAAGGGTGTAATGGTCCCAAAGGGGTCCTAAAGTAGCCTAGGGAGTATTATGACATTCAAAATCATAGTGTGTGGATTTTCAGTGTCTATAGCTATGGTCACCATGTAGTTTGTATATTAAATATCACTACTATCTTTGGAAAATTTATAACGAGGTCTCAAATTTGTAAATGAAAGAGAATTAATATTGAAATACTTTAGCAAAAATAATTCTAAGATATATTTTTGATACTAAGTCTAATATAATCAAGGTGAATAAACTAAAGTGTGTTTTTAAACAAAATATACAAGATATTATCAACTATGATTAGATTAAACTATAGAATAATCAAAATCTTAACTACTACCTTCAAAATCGCTAATGGAAATCAAGATCACAATTTATTATAAGAAAATTTGAAAATTGTATAAAAATCAAGATTTTGAAAAATGTACTTATAAGGGGTACTTAGATTATGGTTTTTATATATTATTATTATTTATATAAGTTTATTGAATCAGTATTATATTAGTTTATTTAAAAATTACAATTGAGGGAGTTAATGTTTTACTTGATGTAAATTTTTTAGTTCAACCTTACAAAATAGAGGTTAGAAACATATAATAATGCCTGGAAAATAGTAATTAAATATTTACAATAAAAAAAATAGATTAGCAAGTTAAACATCATATAAAACTTCTCCTAATCAGAATCACAATTTAAATGTCAAAATTACAATAGCAATTATGAATGAAAATCCAAATAAGATGATGTCCACTTGACAAAGTCTTTATTTTTTCCTACAACCAAAATAAGCCATATAGAGAGAAAAAAATCTAATAAATCTAATTTATCAAGTTTGATAATATGGATTAAGAACTTTATATAAACCCAAAGCAAAATCATGACTAAGACAATCAAAATTGCACATGGTAATCAAAGTTACAACTACCAATAAGCAATTTAGGGTAAACACAACTAAAGGGTTAGATAACCTAATGAATAATTGTTAATGGATATGATTAATTCGAAACCATAATTATTGAGTGTAAAAACATAACTACAAAATCACTATTATTAGAAAAAAATCACTTTTCCACTAGAATGTGACAATTTTAAAAAAGTTGAGCACAACTTAATCCTAAACTCTATTGCAATTTAAAACTCTTCACACTTCACATACAATGGTTAGTTCCAAAGAGGGTTCCCACTATGGTTTCTAATTGTTGATGCAAAATTTGAACAATTGAAATCAAAAAAATACAAATTGTATGAATTTACCGAAATCTCACAAAATCATCAAAAGAGAGAATAAAGGAAGTAATCAACATATATTTAGAGATTCTTACTATCATTTTACTCCCATAAATGTCTTTCTAAGATTATAAATGTTTATTAAAGACATAATTGATCAATGGATGTTGGATTTTAGGATGATGTGGATTCAAAAATTTAGGTGTAAAAGGGACTAAAATGGATGCACAAGATCAATGGCTATGGGTGCAATATGACAAGCAAAGGATTATGAGTTCAATGACAATGGCTAAAAGAACATGCATATTTCACAAGCTTGATAGATTTTCTCATTACCATGGTCAATATGTTTTCATGGTTTATATAGAAGAGATAGGGGTGAATGGATGGTCTAAATTCAAATTTGGGTCTTTGAATATCAAGGGCTCTTCATTTTCTAAGGAATTAAAATTTCCTTAGAGGACATGTCATTAAATGATCCCTTGATTTAAAAAAATCCTTTGAATTCCATATAAATGCAAGAAAGTGGATCAATATGGGTTAAGGAGACTTCCAAAAAATATTAGGGGATTTAATGTGGTTTAGTGTAGATTTCAAGTGGGATTATGAACCAGGTTTGTAGTAAAGGCTATGGGTAGGTGCATATGGGGTAGTTATATTTTTAGAAATAAAAAACTGGAAAGTGGGGATAAATAGTATTATTAGGTTAATAGGATATTATTAGGGTGGACAATAGGGGATTAATATATTGTGGGATATATAAATTTGGGATGATATAGGAAAAATGAAGGGGATTTAGACTATTGGCTAGGAAGGGACTATTTCGTAAATAATTTAAATGAACTAGATGATTATGAGATGAAATTAGGGATAGAGAGAAGGGAGTGGATTTAAGTGCATATAGTATACTCTCTTGATTTAAGAGGAGAAATTTGTGACTAATTTTGATCCTAAATATAATGCCACTCATGCACTTCAAGCACTTCTTTCTGTTAAACCAAATACCTAACCCTAATCCTACTAAAGGCAAAAATGGGAACAAGAAATCTATTAATAAGTATCATAAACCTAAGTTTATTGGGAATTACAATATTTGTGGTAAATTTGGTCATAGAGGGGAAAATTATTATAAAAACAAGGATAGAGTTAATAATCAATCTTATAAAAATAACATTGTTAAGAAATCTAGTCAAAACAAGCAGAAGAATCAAAACTCTAATTAGAATAATAATCGAGATGATAATGTTATTGATTTATATACTACTTTATTTTATTCAAATAAAAATGAGTGGATTTTAGATAGTGGTTCATTTCATCATATGAATCAATTATCTAATATTTTATGTGATTCTAGAGATATCTCTAAAAATATTTACTTAAGAGATAATTCCTTTTTAGAAATAACTAAGCAAGAAAAATCAAAATATTCAAATGTTTTAATTAATGATGTTTTCTATGTACCTAAGATTAAAAATTACTTGTTATCTTCTTTGTAACTTACTAACTATAATTCATTTTAACATTTATTAAAGATAGTTGGTCCATTAGAAATCAATCTAGGTCTTTGATTGTTGAAGGGGTTCAAAAGAATGGTTTAAATATTTTTTCTCCTTCTACGTGGTTTCTTTCAGTGCATAGTAAGAATGAATCGCAATTATGGCATGAAATATTAGGGTATGTTAATTTTATAATTTAACATGATATGTCTACTTAGAATCTTGTTGTTGGACTTCCTTCTATACCTTCTCATCATTAAACTTGTGGAGGTTGCTTATGTGGTAAGCAACATACTAACCCCTTTTAAAAGAATCATTATGTGAATTCCTCACATCCTTTAAAATTAATTCATAGTGATGTTTTAGTACTTATTGAAGTTATATCTCTTAATTTTTCTTTGTATCCTGTTAATTTTATATATTATTAGACTTGAATGATCTGGTCATATTTCACTAAAAATTAATTTGAAGTGTTTTCTAAATTTAAGGAATTTAAATCTATTGTTGAAAATGCTTCTAGATTTTCTATTAATAGATTAAGATCTCATAATGATGGTGAATACATTAGTAAAGAGTTTGATTCTTTTTTTATTAGTTTTGGTATTCAAAGAGAATAATCAAATCCCTATTTACCTCATTGTAGGATCATTTATAGTCTTGCTTATATCTTTATTCCTAAAGTTAAAATAAAGAAGCTTGATCTAACTTCCTATTATTGTATTTTTGTAGGTTATACAGGTAAGACAAAAGTTTTAAGAGTGTATGATACTTATAAATGCTAGGTCATTAAGAACAAAAATGTTCTTATTCTATAAAAATCTTTTCATGATTCCTCTATGGAACCTCCTTAATATTATTCTTTTGATGAACCTGGGTCTCCTATTTCTCCTTATAAAGAAACAAATACCTCAGAGGAAGTTTATTTAAAAGATATAAACGTGTAGAATCCCTAATCCAATCTTTTAATGTTGACAACCTTAATAAATTAACTATAATTCAACATTATTATCATGATTTAATGCCTATGTATGAATGTGAACATTAATATTTTAAGGAAACCACTCAAGATGGTAGATGAAATGTTGCTATGCAAGCTGAATATAATGCTTTAATTAAAAATCATACTTGGGATCTTGTCCCTCCTCTACCAAAAAATCATATTATTAGTTTTAGGTGGATTTATAAGATTAAATTAAATTAATTGGTAGAATTGACAAGTTTAAAGCTAAATTAGTTCCTTGCAGGTTTACTAAAAAACCTAAGATTGTCTATATTAAAACCTTTTCTATTGTCAAAAAAATGAGTAATTTTAGATTACTTATTGCTTTTATAGCCCAAAATTGTTGGGTTATCTATCAAGTGTATGTTAGGAATAATTTTATAAATGGTAATTTAGAAGAATAAATGTATATGACTCAACTTAAAGGTTTCATTGAATCTAATAGAGAACATTTTGTATGTAAAATAAATAAATCTTTGTATGGTCTAAAACAAGCTCCTCAAGCTTGGTATTATAAAATTAATTATTTTTTCAAAGAATTGAGTTTTTATAATTGTTACTATGATAATGATCTCTTTGTTAAAGTTAGAAATGGTCATTTGATCTTAATTGTTTTTTATGTTGATGTTCTTTTGATTACTAATGATCTAACTAGTTTAATTCATAAATATAAGGATAAACTAAGTCAAATGTTTGAAATGATTGATTAAGGAATTAAACATCATTTTTTTATGAATGACTATATTTCAAGATAAAAATCTAATTATTATATCACAATACTAGTATGCACATAATCTTCTTGTTAAGTTTAACATGTTTGATTATAAATCTTCTTCTACTCCTATTGAAGTTGGTATTAAACTTGATCTAAAACCTACATGTGAAAAAGCTAACCCTAATATATGTATGTGTGTGTGTGTGTGTGTGTGTGTGTGTGTGTATACATATACATATACATATTATATGTGTGTGTACGTATGTATATGTATATGTATATGTATATATATACATATACATATACATATACATCTATATGTATGTGTGTGTGTGTGTGTGTGTGTGTGTGTGTGTGTGTGTGTGTGTGTGTGTGTGTGTGTGTGTGTGTGTGTGTGTGTGTGTGTGTGTGTGTGTCTACACACACACACACACACACACACACACACACACACACACACACACACACACACACACACACACACACACACACACACACACACACACACATCTTATTGGTAGTTTTATTTATCTAACTATTACTAGTCTAGATATTTCATATATTATTGGTGTTGATTTTAGATTTATGTAGGATCCATATTTAGATCATTGAAAATTAGCAAAATGTATTATTAATTATATCAAAGGAATAATTAATTTTGATATATTTTATTCATCCATTAATAATTCTATATTATATTTTTATTATGATGCTAACCATTTTGGTGTTACTATAGCTCACAAATCTACTTCTGGATATGTGTTTTAAGTTTGGTATAGGTGCTATCACTTGGAACAGTAGGACACAACCTACTATTTATATCTCTTCTATAAAAGTATAGTATATAAATTCTATGGAAGTTGTTAAATAATCCATGTGGCTATGAAGGTTGTTGGGGAAACTTCATTTGGATATTTCTCACTATACCATCCTTCATTGTGATAACCAAATTTGTATGGCTCTAGTGAAAAATTGAGTGCAACACCAAATAACTAAACATATTAAAGTTCATGCGAATTTTATCTAAGATAAAGTCCCTAATGGTGATATTAATCTATAATTATATCCTAAAAATGAACAAGTGGTATATATATTCACAAAACCACTTAGTGCTACCAAGTTTTTTTAGTTTCATGCAATGTTGGGACTCTTAAAGTTGCCAATGAGGGGGAGTGTACATGATAATCTCACTTCCTATTGACCATAAATTTCTTCTCCTTCTCTATCATTATTATAATTATAAAGCATTATAAACTTTGTATGGAAGTTATGTAATTTAATTAAACTTCATGTCGAAGCTTTAATTTTGTACCCCAATATATTAAAAACATTATTTGTAATAGAGGTCCTTATGTTATAAAAAGATCCAAATATGCTTAGTGATTATTCATGAGAAATTATGAGATGTAGGATGATTGGATATGAAAAATTTATATCCTATTGGGGTTATCGATTAGGTTTTTCTACATGTGCATGTTCATCTCTCATATTTTCTTCCCAACTTTGGTTATCAATCGAGTCTAAATTCTCTTCTAGGGTGTTCAACCTATGGTATACCTTAGGAGGAGAATATTTGTTAATGATCAGATATTCTTCTTGAGATTGTGGATCAAATATGAGTATTCTATAAAGAGGATTTTCAAGATTAATTCTACCTATAGGTTAAGATGTCTTGAATAGGATTCTTCTTATTAGATCTATTTTTGAGGATGAACCTTGTTCAGGAGAAGAATCCAAAAAAATTTGTATACAAATCTCAATTGCCTTTCTTTAACTTCCTAATCTATATAGCAAGGATTAGATCCTATTTTTTTCTTATTTATTCTAGATCCCTTAGAGATAAACCATCCTTGAGAATCTCTTGGGAGTTCATAAATCTAAATATTCCTAGATTATTTTTGTATTGTTGAGTTTTATGAATGCTTTGAAATTATCTATATAACTCTAATGTAGGATCTCACTAACACTTATTGTTGATAGTCTCAAGAAATGATGCCAAAAATAATAGGCTATTGTTATACCTATAATTTAACTAATCAATGGATTATTGTCATTTTGTACTAGGGCTAGTGTGTAAGGCTATGTGCAATGAGATCATTTGATATTAGAGTTTTACAGTCCATTATTTGGGGGGTTTTACTTCTACTATGATTTCTAGATCCTAAAAATAGTAATAAGACTCTAACTCTATTTCGTAGAAACATAAATCTAAAAGTTTTTATAACTAAAAATCTCTTGTCTACATTCACACCATAAATATAAATGACTTAAACATCTGACATAAGACATATGATGTCCTCACTCGACTTGTCTAGCTAGGTATGCCAGTGTGATATTCTAGAATCTAAGAATGCTCTATATTATCACTTAAATGGATCCTAACAAATTTTGAATATGAGATAGGTTAACAAACATTACTTTAATTAAAATACACACTCTTTCATTGAATTGAAATAAATCTTGCATGTAATGGAAATGCACTTGTATCAAAGGAAATTCACACTTGATTTTGAAAAGGAAATCACACTTGATTTGAAAAGAAATCATTCTTGCATTTAAAAGGAAATTACAATTTGTAGTAAATGAATTATACCTAAATTAAATAAATACTTATAAATTAAAAATTAAAAAGTATCGATTTGTCCTGATCTTTGGAGAAAATTTGGCCATTGCTCCTTCATTAGAATAGAAACTATTGTTTTAATAAATTTTTGCTTATATTCTTTGGAATAAAGAGAGAAGAAACTACAGAAAGGTATGGTATAAAAACTTGATATGTTGTGCATGAATTGATCTAGATGGTTATAAATAATCCTATTTGTCTTGGGAAGAATGATTTATAGATAAGAAAGCACTAAATAAATAGTTGATTAGTTAGATAGTAGGGTGGATTGCCTAGCAAGCTAGATCCAAGAAGGACAAACTTCTTTAGAGGCTATCAATCCACATTTTTAAACAATCAAGTTTGAAAGGCAAATTTTTTGTATAAATAACATAATGTACTAAAATCAAATATAAGAAGTGATTGATAAATGAATAGGTAAATTTGATTAATTATATAAATAAATAGATTGATATTAATGCTAAATAAATCAAGTATGGTTCAAAAAATAGGATGAGGCTCTATGATCAAGTAGGGAATCTAAAATTGGGATTTGGTTGAGGTCTGATGGGTGAATATAACTTGTTGTTTATTTTTCACATAGTGACTGTTGATGGTTAGGGTGGCCATCAGTGGTTAGGATGATAATCGATGGTTGGTGACCATCGATGGTTATGGATAGACCATCAGTAGTCGGGGTGACCATTGGTAGTTATTGTGGGTTCTAGGTTGGTTCAATAAATTAGGTTGATGGGGATATAAAATGGATTCTATAAGGTGGGTCTAGGTTAGAGGTTGGTTGTGAGAGGAACAAGAAAATTAATCATTGAAAAATAGATACTTAGCTTTGTTGCTTTCTATTGAGGTGAGTGGTTGATAAATCTATTGGTAGAGCCTAAAGAAATTCTAATAGAGCATGATACTTGATTGTTGACTGATAAGCAACAACACTTTGGATCTTTGTCATACTCATTATTAATTTGCATGATACTTGATTGTTGACTGAGAAAATATTTGCAAAAAAAGCTCTGATGCAAGAGGCTCTTGATGGTTTCTAATGGCTCTAGTTCTAGATCCTTTGATTAATCCTTTTTCACCTCCTCCTCTCTTTTTATAGGAAGAAGGAAGAGGTGAAATAATTAGTTTAATAAAATGTTTAACAAGTAGTTTATTTTTATCATCAACATGTATTGATCTCATACACCAAATTGATAGATAAAAATAAAAAGACAAGTTATAGTTGAGCTAAAGTTTAACTATTTAGGTGGTTAAAACCTGAGAATTGGAAGTTAGGCCTAACTATTAGTGGTTAGGGTGACCATCAGTGATTGATGGTGATAAGGCCACCAATTTATTACTTTTATAGCCTCATCCATGCTTAGTATATGTCTTTTTCCATGTAAATCCCATAACTATCCATCACTAATTCAAGTGAATGAATGAATTTATGATTTTATACGTACATTGATATATATGTATGTATGTATGTATGCATGTATGTTATGACTTATTACTATTTTTTCCTTGATTGAATTATATTGTTGTGACTTTATCTAACAAGAATTTGAAGGGTCATGAAAGGTTGTAGAATCTTGCAAAGCCATAGCTACTATAGGCTACATGCAGTAATTGTAGGCTTCACCTACAAGTTGACCATAGCCACTGTAGAATTCCTATAACAACTATAGTCTTCACCTATAAGTTTCCCATAGCCACTATAGAGTGCCCATAGTAATTATAGGCTTCACCTATAGGTTTCCTTTAGCCACTACAAAGTGCCTACAACAACTATAGGCTTCACCTACTAGTTGCCCATAGCCATTGTAGTTCAGATTCCCCACATGAAAAGAAATATTAGATGTGCTAACAAAGATAAGAAAGATAAGGACAATGAGAAAATATACAAAGAAATAAAACAACAAAATAGTATGCCTTGTCTCTAACCCAGTCAAACCTAAAACAAGTAACTTCAGTCACTAACCACTTGAAGGTTGACTGGGGTAGTTTCTAAGTATTTTTATTTTTTATAGTTTCATAATTTTGGTTAAGAGTTAATAAACTAACTTCCATATTTAATAGTATAACCTAGATCAGATTAAGAGTTAGTTAATTTGAATAGATAATAGCATAAATATTATAATTGTAGCATTGACTTTGAATATTTTAACTTCTTGTAGCAATCCTTAATTGCTACAAAATCGAGTAATGAGGAGATTGATTTTGTGAGAAGTTTGTGAATTCTCTCAAAGAAGGTTTGGAACTTAGTTCTGAATGAGGAAGGGCCCTCTCAGAAAGAGTTGTAGTGAAGATCCTAACTCTCTTTAGCTTTAAGTGTGTTGTATAAGTTTACTTTAATTAGTTTGATTATATAAGTGTGAAGTAATTTTGTATTTATATCATATTAATTTCATAGTATATTTGTCTGGTAAATTATACATACATTTATTGTATTGCAACTAGAAAAGTAATATGATTTCTAAATCAATAATGCATATATAGTGCTAACATAATTGAAAAGCATATGCACCCTAGGTTGATAATTAATGTTAATCAGACTTAAGAATATAGTATTCATTAGGTAATTATTATACATAATAGATGGGTCAAAGGTTAAGTTGGTAAAAATGTTTAGAGATGCACATGCATGGGTGAGGAAGTGTTTAAAATGTGCCATTTTACAGGGAAACAGAAGCTAGTTGTTACGCCATTGAAGCCTATTCAAGTTGAGCAACCTTTAATGAAATGGGGTTTGGAATTCATTGGCATGATTAATCCTTCATCTAGTGCTAACCATAATTGGGTCTTGACAACCATAGACTAATTCACTAGGTGGGTTGAAGCAATCCCCTTGTAAGAAGTAAATGAAAACTCTATTCTTGAGTTCTATGAGAGCTTAGTCACCCATTTTGTTGTACCATCCACCATAATATTAGATAATGCTTTAACATTTAGCAACACAAAATTATGTGAGTGGGTTATTGAATAGGGTATTTATTTGACATATTCATCTAATTATTATCCGTAGGGAAATGGACTAGCTGGGTACACTAATAAAAAATTGATTTGGATCATTAAGAGAACAATGGAAGATATCAGAGATCCTAGAACACAAAGTTGAAGAATTCATTATGGACTGATAGAGTCACCCCCAAGAAGGCCATTAGTAACTAACCTTATCTCTTAGTCTATGGAAGAGAAGCAAGGTTGCTAAATTCATTGGAGCTTCTGACTTTGGAGCTTGCACACCAACTAAAGCTCCTAGAAAGTGATGTAATGGAGGTGAGAATGAATGAACTAAGAGGGTTAGAAGAATTAAGGGATGATGTCATACATGCTATGTGGTATAGCCAATTGTAGGTTAATATGACATTTGATAAAATATTTTCATTAAAGACATTCTAACAAGGTGACATAGTCCTTAAATGGGATGAGGACCGTACAAAACCAGGAAAACACTCTAAGTTTGATAGTCTTTGGAGTGGACCCTATGTTATCATAGGATGTAAAGAGATAAATACTTTTGAACTTCAAAAATTAAATGGAGAGAGCCTTCCCATCCTTGTCAATATTAGGTATCTCAAGTTATACTACTAGTCCCATATCTCACCTCTTGTATATTAGTAGATAGGTATGTTCTTTAATCCAAGTGATTTTACACATTGTTATTTTAGTTATTCTATTCATAGATTAAGTTATTATTTTGTCTTTTATTGCTTAATCATTGTTTTCCCTCTCCATTAATCCAAGAGGTGTTTCTATAAGTTAATTAGAGTCTATTTATAAATAACTTTTCATTTGAGCAAGCTTGATCATGGCTAGGTTCCATGACCAATAAGCTAGTCAAGCCAACTATATTTGCCATTTCAACCCACATACAAAGATTTTACCTAGTTGAAATAGACAAATAGGGTTCAAGTTGGTGAATATATTAGGTGGCTTTGAGGTAGGCTCAACTTTGTAAATGGAGGGATCTAGATAGGTTTTCATAGTACCAAATAGTTGCAAGAACATATCTAGAAAAAAGACTAAGTTTGTACTTTTCCAACTTTTGGCTAAGTATAGCATCTAGTTTTCCTTTAGAGGAAGTATCCCACACAAATATCATAACAAATGTACAAGTCTTAATTCTTTTAGGATTTTTATCCCACTTTATTTGGCTAATTTTTGGAGTTCTTTTGGGAGTTGTGTTTTGGACTATTTTCTCAAGTTTCAGGAATTGTTTCAAACATTTTATTTGAAACAATTTCCCTGAAAGGTCATTTTTTTAAGAGGGTCCTTTTCATAATTTAATTTTGGATCTAAATGTATTTAACACTTTTCTCAAAGGATCTATCCTTGATAAAGTGAACCTTTACATTTTCCTTGAGGGATATCTTTTTTAAGCAAAGTGTCCCCAACAGTTTTCTAAAGGGAAATTTTCAGAGCGAAAAGGACCAAGACATGATTTATTTTATGAATTTTTTACAAAATAATTATCCAAGGCAAAGGACCAAGGTATAATTATTTTGGACATTTGGCCTGAAATAAATGCTCAAGGAAGATAAGGCAAATGAATTCCTTCAGGGAGAATGTTTGACATAAAGCCCAAAAGAATTGCCTAGAAAAAGGTTTAAAATAAATATCCCATGGAGTTGTGAACTAGACGGCCCTATAGACATCAAATTTAGGCCCTAATAAATGACCATTGAAGTTCAAATTTCTTAGAGACATTCATGCCAACATCAAAATAAAGATCAAGAAAAAATCTATCTATGCTTAAATTTGATGATCCACATGACATCAATCATATTCTATGGGATGTCAAATGATGGTTGTAAGGAAGTCAAATTTAAAGATAAAATAAGACAAACCCTATTTATTTTTAATTTAGCGGTCATACAATCGTAAAAGATGATCTAGTAAACATTATTTAATGGGAGTGAGGGAATCAATTTTAAGATCATGAACTATTTGTTGGATTTCAAAAGTGGGTCCCAATAGATCAATGGTTGGTGTTTGAGCAGGGATTCAAGATCAATAACACACGAGAAATTCAAATAATCAATGAATCCCAAGTGTAAAGGCATGATATATAAGTGGTATAAGTGCAATATTTTAGGTAGAGAGTTGATAGATCACATTCCTTTTCCTCAGGTAAATCAATAGATGGCATATGATCAAGCATTTAGATCTAATGATGAGTGGAAGTCAAAGGAGTTAGAGAGCTTGAGGGGTTGATACATGACACAAGCATGTGAAGTTATAGAATGATAGTAGGATCTTGAGGGCTAACACATGTTTGACATGTGACATAAGCAAAGATAAGTTTGACATTTCAAAGAATATCTAAAGGATTGAATTTTTTCATACCTAATAGAAGCAATGGTGTGAGATGAGTCAAGGGATTGATTATTTGAGTTAGTTCTCTATGACAAATCAGAGCAAAGGAGATCCCATGTGACTTAGATAGAGGTTAAAAGGTTGTTTTTTGACCAATGTAATTAGGTATTATGGAGCCAAGCTTGATCATGATTCAATGTGAGATAGGAGTAGATATTTTGGGATCATATGGTACCATTAAAAACCAATAAAGGTAAACACATAGACCTTAACTACTTCATTACCAAAGATATTTGCATGAAATTGACCCTTATCTCCAATTAGGAACACATCAACAAACTAGTCATGAGAAGTTTCACATCAGGACAAAGTGAAAATTATTTGATCCCATCATGACAGCTACCATGGAGCATCATTTAGAGGATCTTATAATGATGAAATAGATTGGAGTGACCTAGATCAATAAGGAAGGGTTTGAGTGAGATTGATTCATAAAAGTAGTTGTAACCACTTTTCAAATGGATTTAAACTAATTTGATTCCCTCTTTAAGTGCCAAAACTCCCTCTCTCTTTCTTCCTTTATACTATAAGTATATCCTTCAAGCTATTATTTTGTATCCCTTAGGTTGGTATGACTAGACTCTACTAGAATTATATTCAACACCTTTTGGAGTAGTGAATATATTATTTTGTAGTCATTTTACTAATCTACATTTAGTGTTCTATGTTTGTTTAATATGCAACTGTGAATGTTATTTTCCTTTTGTATGTCCAAAATTAACCGAAGTGATAGGAATACAAAATGCATTTTACTTTTATTGTATATGTTTAATCAAATATGTGATGTATTTTTTATTTTCCAGTAGTATGTAATACAAATGCAAGATATATATATATATATATATATATATATATATATATATATATATATATATATATATATATATATATATATATATATATATATATATTCTCTTTTTAACCTTGTGTAGACACCAAAATCATGTCTACTCCTTGGTCGTCCTCCCCCCTTAGTCCCCTTGGTCCACTTAACCACTCCTAACCTATGTCTTATTAATTTAAAATAATTATCTTATTTTAAATTAATAATTCTCTTTCTCCCCTTGCCACCTCTCCTCTCTTTGGATTCTTTGCCCTTGGATACCCTCATTTATCACCCTATGACCTATTCCAACTTCCCTTCCACTACCCCTTGCCAAGTCTTAAATGATTTAAGACCCCATTTCCCTTATCTCACTCATTTCCCACACCTATTAATCCACCTTCGACCATTTCTTCCCCTGACCCGTTGACCTGACAGTTGGGAAAATGGATAAAAGGCTATTTTTAGCCTTTTTCCTGACTTCCCTCCACCGACGTCAGTGATATTGCCGGTGTCGGTTTCCTTCATAACTGCATTTCACCTCCAGAGTGCAGATCTGGCTCTTTCAATCTTCAATCCACTTTTCCAATATTTCAATCCAATCTTTCACTCCTCAATCTGTCAATCCTTCCAATCATCAGACCTCTCACTCTCTCTCTCTTAGGCACACCACAGGCAGCAACAACAATAGGTACTCTGCATCGATTTCCACCAGCAATAGGGCCTTCACACCAGCAACACCAGTAACAGGTACAACCCATCAGCAACATTTTTTCTTTAGCAAGTATGAGCTAAGAATGTTTCTTTATTTCATTTCAATAATCTAGAAATGTATTCACTGTTAGCTCCCATTCAACACTTCTAGACCAGACCCAAATCCTTATCTCCCTATTGGCCTCCTCTATCCCTCTGTCCCTTTTTGACATTCTGTCTATTGCCCTAGACCTCTGCACAGACACCTCAAGCCATTTTGCTGACCCCAAATAGACCACAGACCCATCCACAGACCAAAAACTTGACTAGACCTCGTCCAAAGACTACTGCCCTGACCGACGCCAGCCGCAGAGACCACTACCCCAACTGACATCGACAGACTAAATGACGTCAATAGACTTTACTAACTGACACCGGTAGCATAACCGACATCGGCGACTGTGACCAGACCGACAGCAACATTCAGGTAAGCATTTGCTTCTATTCTTATTTTAGTTTTCAATCATTTCAATATTTTATCATTCTACCTTTTATCAGACATTATTTTTATCAATCAGTGGGTTGACATCCCTCAAGGAAGTCTTCATACTTCTGGGATCAAGCTTTCGCTTGGCAGCCCACCATTTCCTCATCTAACGCCTTCTTTGTTTTAGTCTCTTTCTTCTGCAGGTGTCATCCTCCACAACCAAAGAGGAGTTCCTTCCATCATCTGAATTTGGTGTGCAAGACTTCATCCAGGTACATACAAGCCTTAGACCATTTCTCTTAGTTTCTCATTTCCTTTTTGAATGTGAAAGTGAAAATCCTATAGAAACATTCTGGCACACCCAGTGGGACCCTAGGGTCTTCCTTGGGTTCTTTTCTTTCTTTCATATAGGGTGCATTAGGTTTCTCCTTTTCACCTCTTTCTTCTATCTCTTTAAAAAAGACATCATAAGTAGGATTAAAAATAACTCTTCTTTCTTTTCTTGCATCTTAGACAAGTCAAAAGTCATACTCTTCAACCCTTTCTCCATTTGTCTTCATACGAACTCACACTTCAATCTTGGGCTTAAAACACATTGCATCTCATTTCTGCTTGCTTGCATTTCTTAGTCCACATCTAGTAATTACAAACCGCATCATGAATTAATCACACTTATGTTACACATCCAAATCACTTGCACAAATCAAACATCTTAACTCACCTGAGACAAGGCCCGACTAGGATTTCATCACCCATTGGATACCTTACTCCTCCCTGGCAATCTCACTTGGATTTCACCACCAAGGGGAAATCCCACTCCGTTCTCTGGCAGAGGATAATCTCTAAGGGACGTATATACTGGCTAAGCAAGACTAGCTTATCAATGGGCTCGTGAAGTGAGGGGAGCTTTCTCCTTAGCACTAGGCCACATACGGAACCTAACACAGACTCTTGAGTGCCTAAACTGACCTAAAACCATCTTTAGACTACCTCTTCTAGGACCCATTCTGACAACCAACCTCCTAAACATCACTTTAAGGCATAAGCCACAGGATTCTAAAAGTTGATTCTTAGGATTTAACGCTTAGGGTCTGCCTATCTTCTTCTATTTTCTATTCCTATCTGGTTGTTTGAGCTAGTGAGGATGTTCTTCTTTTTGTCCAAAAATTTTCAAAATTATTTGAGTTTCTGGAAACCACAGTCACCGACATCAGTTTTCCCACCGATGTCGGCAACCTTCCCTCTCCGACATCGATTATCTGACTAACATCGGCCATCTATTCTCACTGACATCAGTTTTTAAACTAACGTCGGTCACTGTCACTGTCCTTTTTTCAAAATAGCAGCCTAAAACCCGACCCCTTTTTCTATCAAAAACCACATTCTGAGTTTCTAAAACTAAAAAAACATAGTTTTTGAAACCTGACCCCTTTTTTTTCCTTGAATGGTTTTGACATGCAATCAAACCAAGGCTCTTCTTGACCAAGCGAGGCATCAACCGCTTCTGCCTTCCCCATCCATAACCAGTCTTATAATGGAGTTCCACTTAGAGACTGAACGAACTCCTACTCGATCGACCCCGACTCAGACCCCCATTGTCCCTGAAGGGGACCAAGATTTTGAAATATTCTTGGACCTCAATGTCAAAGCCCTCCAAAACTATTTCGCAAGAAACCAAACGTGAGACCTTTCGGGTGAAGTGGCGAAGGCATCAACACCATCTGCTACCCAGCCTTTTATGACCTAGACTATTGCCTCAACCATTAACCTGACCATGGCTAATATGCAAAGTTTGGCCTCCCCATCTATTTTTAGATCGACTTCCATCAGGGTTTCGTTACCCCCTCAACCACATGAAATTCAACCAAGTTCTACATCATACCAAAACTTGATTGTCTCAACTCCACACACTCTTGCATCCATTAATGCAGGAGTGTCTACCTCCCCTTTTTCTAATGCTACCACACAACAACCTTTGGCGGTATCTAGCCTAGCCATGCCTTTTACCTTCACAACGCAACCACCCTTGGCCTCCACTTCTATCCCAATGACTAGTTATCAATACGTTTTGCCCATACAGGTGCAACCAACTACATTGTATGCCCCTTCTACCACCTTCAAGGCACCCTACAACCTAGGGGGCGCCCCATCTGCCAATCTATCAGCAAATCTCATCAAAATATTGATGGACAAAATGTCTAGTCTCGAGACCTCTATTTTTGGTTCATGCAATATCCTTTCCTATGACCAAATTTGCAACGAACCCATTCATCCCTCCATCCCTATCCGACCTTATCCTAATTAGTGGGAGGTTCCTAAATTTTCTCATTTACAGAGTAAGGAAGACCTGCAACAACACCTACGAGCATTTAGACATGCTTGCTATCTCATAGCCCATGATGATGCATGACTTTTACGCATGTTTCCCATGTCGCTTTCTTGCCCTGCCCTTGACTGGTATAGCTCTCTTACCAGACATTATATCTTTTCATTCACTCAACTCGCCCAATTATTTATCGACCATTTTTCTATCAATATCACCAAACAAGTCTCGATCACAGACCTCTACTCCATCAGGCAATTTGACGATGAATCAATAGTTAATTTTGTCGCCCATTAGAGAGGCTTGATTAACCAGCTCTCCTTCTCCTTGTCTCAACCTGAGCTCATCGAGCTCTTTTCTCGAGCATGTGCTAGGCACATCTCTTCTACCTTGCAGATTTAAACATTCCACACTTTCGACGAAGCTTTCACCATGGCCTGAAAGCTTGAACTCTGCGCCATTGAAGAAGATAAGGTCAAATTGTGTAATCCTAACACAAGAGCTAATGACCCTTCTTCTTCTAAACCTTCTTCCTCCCACTCCAAATCCAAAAGAGTGGCCAACACTGTGGTCATTAGATCACCATCCTCGACAACAATTGACCAATCTCAACCTTCTACATCTCAAAGCATCACCAAATATTTCCAACAACGGTACATCCAGCGTTCATACACTCCACTTGGAGAATCATACGCTTCCATTTTGGAAAAACTTGTCAAACAGGGGGTCCTCAATCTCCCTCCAATCTGACCACCTCAATTTGACCCTTCAAAAGCCCTCCCTACATGTTATAGGGAGGCCAACTTCTGTCACTATCATCACGTCCACGGCCATGACATCGACAATTGCCTAACCTTCAAAAACATCATTCAAGACATGATAGACAGGGGTGATCTCATCTTGGACAACCCGAATTCCCCATCCAACCAACACATCAACATCTTTAAACAACCTTTTCTTAACCATCCTCCTAATCAAAACAATGTCTAGACCATGACCAATGACCCTTAAGACCATGATATACGCACGGTTGACACTGTCTCTTCTCTGATCCCTGACTAACCTCTTCCACAGGTAGAAGAATCCTCTTCTCCTGTTAGTCCTCCATCAACCTCTCTCATATTAGAGGACGCCTTGACCATACCAATGCCATTAAACCCACATACATCCTTCCTCCCACCAATGGAGGACTCTATCCTTCCTACTCCTCAACAACAAGTAGAGGGCATGATCATCCCTGCCCTATGCTCTCTTGAGGAGCCACACTCTCCTATTTCTTCTCCACCAAGAGAAGAACCAGTCTCTTCACCCATTTCAACTGAGGAAGATCTAGTCATGATTTCCTCTTGCCTTTTGCCTAAGATTGCTACATCTCATCTATCTCTGTCCACATCTGAACCCAAACATGTGTCTAACTTTGCCTCGCACAATGGTGGCCCTCAACCCAAACTAAAAAAGGCCACTAAACCACACCGGAGGACTCCTCCCCCACCTTCATCATTACCTTCAATTTTGGGCCTGCATCCATCCACTTTAATAGGAGTGCTTCCTACTCCCATACTTCACAGAGGCAAGTTGCCTCCATTATCCCCTCAACCCATCAGACATATATTTCCTCCAAAACATCCAACACCTATCACCACCAAAGTGCCATCTACACATGTGGCTATACCACCCATGAAAATGATGATACAACCAATGCCTTTTACACCTCTCAAACCAAACTCATCAACCCCCACTGTAACAAAACACACAGACCCATTAGCAGGTTCTTATACCTTATTGTTATGACAATTGTTGCAGTCTTCTCGCATCAATCTCCTGCCTCTTAAATCATATCAAACTCTCAGAACAAAACTGCCTTGGTTCAACGACACTTAGATCTATGCGTATCATCACACGCCTGGGCACGATACTGAGCATTGTTGTGCCCTCAAGGTTGTCATTCACCAATGCTTGGAGAAAGACACCCTTCTTCTTGATCACATTGTCAACAAACCTTCAACCTCCTCACCGTCCCACTCATCAACTCTTGGATCAAGACCATCTTGGTTCAACAACTCTAAATTTTGCCATTATCATCAAAAATTGGAACATGACACTGAGCATTATTGTGCTCTTAAAGCTGTCACTCGTCAACACCAAAAAAAGGATACCCTTCTCATCAGGGATCCTCTTGACCACCCCTTCGATAAATCATGAACACTGACTCATGCTTCTCAAACCTTGTCACTTAAATCAGGATCTCCACACCAGACTATGGTCCCTTTGTCACCTTTAACCCCCTTATTCAACATCAACACAGTCAATCTGACCACCAAGCCTCAACCGACCTTGACCAATCTGCCAAACATTCTCCCTAGCCACTGGGGGAATTCAACATTCATCTAAGCCTCGACCAACCTTTCAACCCAGTCTCGACCAAATATCAATCACTCTTTTAATCTTAAACCTTGACTAGGGCTCAACCAAGTCTCGACCACACATCAACCAAACATCAACCAACCTTTTAATCATGACCTCAACCAACTTCTTCAACCTCGACCACACCTTGACCAAGTCATCGACCAAGCCTCAACCAAGTCTCGACCAAGCTTCAACCAAGCATCGACTTTAACCAAGCATTGACCGAATATCAACCAACTTCTTCAACATCAACCCCAAACTTTGACCAAACATTGACCAAATATCAACCGACCTCAACCAAACATCAACCAACCTTTTAATCATGACTTCGACCAACTTCGACCGAACATCGACCAAATATCAACTGACCTCGACCAAACATCAACCAACTCCTTCAACATCAATCAACATGTGACCAATTTGGAATGAAGCAAATGGGGCAAGTTTGCTCCTAATTGATTCGGGCCTTGCATCATAACATAAGCATGGGCCAGGGACTTTGTCAGAACCTAAGCCCCTTTATGCCTTACATCTTCAACCAGTCTACTGTTAGTCAAGTAATTATTCACTTGATGTTTAACTTGAGCTCGATCCCTTGAGCAATCCCTGTCACCATCATTCCTATTTCCTTTCAACCCTCAACCCTACAAACATCAGTCACCCCTTTTGTCAAGCATGACTGCTTTGTCCTAATAAAAGGGAAACCCTCTAAACCTCTATAGTCAAGTCCATGACCAAAAGTCCAATCAACAAAAAAATCAAAAAAATATAAAAAGTGGGATGCATATTCCAAGGTCATATAAATATAAAGTGTAGACTACTCCCTCGAAGGACAGCTACATCATCATTATTGTATTTACTAGACTACTCCCTTGAAGGACAGCTAGGCCAAAGTCATATCAAAAACATAAAAATCAGAATATAGACCACTCCCTCGAAGGATGGCTATTCCTAAATTTTGCTACATACACAACATTATCTCAGAAGCTTCTTGTATCGATCAGCTTCACAACATGACCACAAACCAAAACAACATCCCATCACAGGCTTCTTGCATCGATCAGTCTGCCCAAAAAAAAAAATGGACTGACAAACTATAAAGTCATGGACTTGTCTATAGTCGTTCTCGGGGTCACCTATAAAAGGGGAAAAGTTGTTCCTGCCAAAAGGGTTCCTCCTTCCATCCATCTCACACATCAAACCTATCTACCCAACATACTCAAGGGATTTTGAGTTCACTTAACGTCAAGTGATTTGATTACATCTCTAACACAACCACTGGTCAATGACGTAATGCATGAATGGGACTTTTGTTTCTAAAACCCCTTATCTATGCCATCATTTTGATCTTTGTCAATGAGAGGGCAACATGCCTTTCACTTTTGACACATCTTGGTCACAAACGCATCCAACCAAATCATTATCTTCCAACCAAACCCAACCAGCCAACCCAAACATCAGCCGGCCTCGAACTACATTGGTCTGAGGCCCTAAGACCTGTCACATCATCATAGTCTATTTCACATAGTTTCTGTGGACAACAATACACATGGAAACTATCGACCAGACACAATTTATGTTAAGCATAGACCATTACTTGCTGAAGCATAAATAGACCTCAATTCATTTTTAGCATACATCCATCACGAATATGAAAAATTACTAGGGATGAAAGACTCCTCAACCAATGTTATAGAATACACCATCACACAATATGGAAAAGGCTGTAACATCATCTTGCCCTCCTCATCATTTAACCATGACCAAGACCAAATCATCGACCATTTTGCCTCTTAGCCTGAACTACATTGGTCTGAGGCCCTAAGACTGAGGCTATGTAAGTAGCACTCAGATGACATGACATCTTCTAGGGTTAGCTCGACCACCCTCGTTTGTTCATCTACCTAATGGACAGACCCTTTTACCCTTTGACCATGACCTTGACCATGACCTAACCTATCCAAACCAACTATCGACCACTTTGACCCTTCCTCCCTTTTAGGGAGAACTACATTGGCCTAAGGCCCTTCACACAAGGGCTATGTAGGTAGTACTCAGTTGACACGACATCTTTTGGGGTTAGCTCAACCACCCTCATTTATTCATCTCTCTGATGGACAAACCATTCTACCTCTTGACCAAGACCATTGACCACTTTGACCCTTCCTCCCTTTTAGGGATAAATACATTGGCCTGAGGCCCTAAGACCAGGGCTATGTAGGCAGCACTCAGTCTTTTGAGGTTAGCTCAGCCACATCCTTTCGTCCGTCTATTCATTTGACCAATTATCTATCTCAATCCACCTCAACCAATGACCATGGAGATTGCGACTATCTCCTCAGACTCTGACCACTTCCAAGACAAATGTTGCCTTGGTTGTTTTTGCATGTATGCTACCTCATGAATGGTTAGCAAAATTGTCTGCAACCCATATTTTGACCCTCACAAGTATAAGATCGCAAGCCGATTGATCCCTAGTACTTGTGACATTTTCATGTTTCCAGGAGCACTTCCTGAGCCTGAGATACCTTGAGCAAGGTGACCATTGGAGCTATAGCTTAGATTGAATAACCTGATCAGCTACGACTAATGTTTGGGCCCGGTTATTTCAATTTTGTCACTCCTCGACCCTCGACCCATGGTAATTTGACCTGACCCCCTCGTGAAGTGGTATACGTGCAATCATGACTATTGTAGTGTTCTCACTCCATCTTCACCATTTTTCATCCACTCTCTGTCAAATTAGCACCCGATTTTAGGTTCCTTTCCCTCGACTCCTGCTTTGAGGGGGAATACCTCATTCCATAATCGGGGCAACCAACCTTTTCATTTTTGTCTTGAAGTTCATTTAAACAACCAACAAGATGAAAGCAACCTCATCCCATACCTGGGGCAACCAACTCCTATTTTTGTCTTGCAGTTCATCCAGAACAACCAACAAGACAAAAAGGGGCAAATGTAGACACCGAAATCATGTCTACTCCTTGGTCATCCTTCCCCCTTAGTCCCCTTGGTCCACTTAACAACTCCTAACCTATGTCTTATTAATTTAAAATAATTATCTTATTTTAAATTAATAATTCTCTCTCTCCCCTTGCCACCTCATCCATGCCACCTCTCCTCTCTTTGGATTCTTTGCCCTTGGATACCCTCATTTATCACCCTATGACCTATTCCAACTTCCCTTCCACTACCCCTTGCCAAGTCTTAAATGATTTAAGACCCCATTTCCCTTATCTCACTCATTTCCCATGCCTATTAATCCACCTTCGACTGTTTCTTCCCCCGACCTCTTGACTCGACAGTTGGGAAAATTGATAAAAGGCTATTTTTAGCCTTTTTCCTGACTTCCATCCACCGACGTTGGTCAACTGTCGACTGACGTCGGTAATATTACCAGCGTCAATTTCCTTCATAACTGCATTTCACCTCTAGAGTGCGGATCTGGCTCTTTCAATCTTCAATTTGCTTTTCCAATCTTTCAATCCGATCTTTCACTCCTCAATCTGTCAATCCTTCCAATCATCAGACCTCTCACTCTCTCTCTCTCAGGCACACCACAAGCAGAAACAACAATAGGTACTCTACATTAGCTTCCACCAATAACAGGGCCTTCACACTAGTAGCACTAGCAACAGGTACAACCCATCAGCAACATTTCTTCTTCAGCAGGTATGAGCTAAGAATGTTTCTTTATTTCATTTCAATAATCTAGAAATGTATTAGCTGTTAGCTCCCATTCAGTAGTTCTAGACCAAACCCAATCCTTATCTCCCTGTTGGCCTCCTCTATCCCTCTGTCCCTTTTTGACATTCTGTCTATTGCCCCAGACCTCTGCACAGACACCTCAAGCCATTTTGCTAACCCCAAATAGACCATAGACCCATCCACAGACCAAAAACTCGACCAAACCTCATCCAAAGACTAATGCCCTGACCGATGCCGGCCGTAGAGACCACTGCCCCAACCGATGTCGGTAGACTAATCGACGTCAACAGACTTTATTAACTGATGCCAGCAGCATAACCGATGTCAGTGACTGTGACCAGACTGACAACAACATTCAAGTAAGCATTTGCTTCTATTCTTATTTCAGTTTTCAATCATTTCAATCTTTTATCATTCTGCCTTTTATCAGACATTATTTTTATCAATCAGTCGGTTGACATCCCTCAAGGAAGTCTTCATACTTCTAGGATCAAGCTTTCTCTTGGCAGCCCACCATCTCCTCATCTAACGCCTTCTTTATTTTAGTCTCTTTCTTCTGCAGGTGTCATCCTCCACAACCAAAGAGGAGTTCCTTCCATCATCTGAATTCGGTGTGCAAGACTTCATCTAGGTACATACAAGCCTTAGACCATTTCTCTTAGTTTCTCATTTCCTTTTTGAATGTGAAAGCGAAAATCCTATACAAACACCTTGCATTTGTATTACATACTACTAGAAAAGAAAAAATACATCACATATTTGATAAAACATATACAACAAAAGTAAAATACATGTGCTAGAGAGTAAATATATCCATACATCCATCTACAAATAATAAACTAAGATATATATATATATATCTATATATATATATATATATATATATATATATATATATATATATATATATATATATATATACATCTCTTAGTTTATTATTTGTAGATGGTTGTATGGATATATTTACTCTCTAGCACATGTATTTTACTTTTGTTGTATATGTTTTATCAAATATGTGATGTATTTTTTCTTTTCTAGTAGTATGTAATACAAATGCAAGGTTAAAAATAAAATCACAATGATTGAGAAAAGTATAAATAATCAAACAAATGTAATACACACTATATCACGATGGGAAATTTATAAAAACAAAAGATGAATAAATATAAGAAACCAAAATGGTAAAGTAAAAGGTAAAAAATGTTTTCAAACCATGTAAATAGATTTGCACCAAATTAAAACAAATAAAATTCACACTATATCATGTTTGGAAGTATGATTTTTTTAACAAAATGGAAAACTTGTGAAAACCAATCATATAAAAATAAATAAATAATAAATTTAATCAATCATACTAGATCAT
The DNA here is from genome assembly GCA_037957365.1 of Torreya grandis. Classification (NCBI taxonomy): domain Eukaryota; kingdom Viridiplantae; phylum Streptophyta; class Pinopsida; order Cupressales; family Taxaceae; genus Torreya; species Torreya grandis. Next base: position 200,640 of record JARHVA010001158.1, on the reverse strand, counting down.
GAATGGAAGTATGAAAATAAAAATAAAATGTAAGTATGAATCAAATTAATCATATTAAATCACTACGGGAATTATGGAAAAAATAATAAAATGGTTGTAAACATATACACAATCATAAAAATTGAAAATAAACATGAAGTGTTTTTGAAGTAGGCATAAAACATACTAAATCAAGATGGGAAGTATGTGAATGATGTGTAAATCATAATGTAATAAAAATTATCTAAAATTTTAGGCATGTAATTTTGTTATAAATTAGTAATAATATGAACTTGTTATTGGAATATTTTGTGATGAGGACCTAGTTCTATCCAAGGTCTTACACTACAACTCAGAAAGGGAACACCAACGAAGTGGAAACAACTATGGGAATAATTTAAATATGTTTTAATGTGGTAATTTGTGAGGATAGTCTAGTCCTATACATGGTATTACAATAAAAATAATAAGGTGAAAACCAATGACATGAATGGTAATAATAGTAAAAATAAGGGAGTTTTTGTTGTAGTTATTTGTGAGGAGAGCTTAGTTTTATCCATGGTCTTACACTACAAGTATCAAAAGGGAAAACCTAGGAAGAATGAACAATTAAAAAAAATATTCCTCAAGGGGAAATATTAAGATTATTTTAATGAAATATGGAATGTAAAAAAATCATGATATAGGCATTTATAAGAAACACCTTACTAAACATGAGTCATACTAGGTAAGAAAGAAAGACACTAGGAGTCTAGTGACCATAAAAATACAAAGGATACCTGCTCACAATAAGCATAAAGCTATATAAGAAAATAGGTGGAATACTAATATCAACTAATGAAGGTTATATGAACAAGGAAAGTAAAATAGATCTACCTTCCCACAACATGTTCCTTGTTCTTTAGGAAATCTTACAAAGTCATCAGTCTACTGTGAAGATTGGGTACTTGTGCTAGAAAGTAGGTATCACATAGAGATTTTTTTGTTCTCTTATCCCAATATAATATCCTACCATACCCAAATTGACATCATCTCTATCATGAGGCCAACTATGGATTTTGAGTTTTGATTAGGAAGAGGATATGTGTTATAAATCATGTCCATTAGTGTGATTAGAATTTTGAATTATATGTTGCTTTTTGAATAATTACCTTTTGTTTAAATGATTTAGCTTTTAAATGTTTTATGGATTTCTTGATTCATCCACCATATGGATTTGGAACAACCAACATGAATGATAAAATTGATACACACAAATGAGTGTTATACTTTGGTTTAAATGAGGCTAGGTAACCAGAGCTATGACTAACTAAACAACTTAGGATTACCTATGAACTAGTATGTAATGTCATGTTTCAACCATATGTATTCTTATTATGTGAAATGGGAATAAGGGAAGAAAGGATATCCCTTAATTTATTATCATATATCACATTTTTTATAGTACTGGATTGAATCTATTGATACAGTAAAAAAATTTATGCATAGGTTTAGCACAGTCACTAAGATCAAATTTGTATTTCTCTATGTAGGTCATATTCAACCATAGATAACTGGATCAATCAACTTGACTCATTTTCCTTCTTTACATACAAGTTTTCAAACTCAATCAACCTAGTTAACTCTGTTAGAAGGATATATATCATCATTTGAATAATATCATATGAAAACAATACCCTCAACATTTAAAAAAATTATCAAGTTCATTTTTGCCTTCTTTGTCATTTTTATTATTCATTTTAAATCCTATTTTTAACAGTTGTTAGTTTATAAAACTATAACCCTAAAACTAACTAGGTCTATTATATTGACATAGTTTTATAGCTTACTTTCCTAACTAAAATAATTTATCAATTCATTTTACTATGTTCTTTTGGATCTTGCTTCAACAAACAACATCAACCCAACCAATTTTATTATGTATATTTTTCGTACATGGTAATATAAACTTACCCTATACTCCTCAAAGAAATTTAATTAACTGATCTTATTACTAATTAATTCACTTTTCATTTTTATTTATTGTTTGATTAGAGTAGCACACATAGACTAAATAAAAGTTTTTTAATTTATCAATTTAGTCACACGATTTTTATTTTTCCATACACACTTATAACATCACAAATCATTAAACAAACTCTACCTAAGGTCTACCTACTTGGATTTTATCACCAAGGGGGAAGCCAACTTGGTTTTCTAACCAAGTATATATAAATGGTTTATGGTATATATTAGTAAATCACCCAATACCCTTATCATTATAGGATTATGAAGTGAAGGGGTAGGCCTTAATACCAATTTAGTACTATCACCAATATAAATCCCTTTTACTCTCAACTACCTAAAACCATTCTTAGATTGATTTCCTAATTCGTTCTTATATCTAACTCTCTATCACATTTATTTCAAAAATTATTATAATTTAAAACATTTAGAAATGACCACATATATTAGCATCTTTATTTCTCATTTTTTCCTCTCAAATAACTATATGTTGTATTATAAAATTTGTATTAGAGAGTGTTGGTGAAAGGTTTGTGTTATGGGCCACAACTAAATCAATTGGATCAATACAATTATTTGTAGGTCTTTTTTAAATATTTTGTATAATAACACTAGATCATTTATAGTCATAATTTTCAAAAAATGTCTCTAAAGAAGTGATCTAAGACAAGATGATTAATCTAATTACCTGTGGTTGAAGATGACATGTAAAGGTTAGTTTCATGTTGAGTTCATCATACTGTATACAAGGGAAAGTGAAGCTGATCTATAAGTCAATCCTAGCTTAGAAAAGATAAATCACACTATCCCTTTCATTTTTGGTACATTTATACAATCATGGTCATGACCAATATGGATCCACTAAACCAAACTAAGGGGTCCCTTACCACACAATATCAATACAAAGGGTTCTAACATCTCTAGTCAAGCATTACCACATAATAATCCTAGCTAGGTCCTATATTTTATTATCACAAGTAAATGATAAAGTAATGTAAAATCTAACCTAATTCCCATCAAATCATGTGGCACAAAATGGAGGTAATAAACATAAAATTAAACATGCATAGAAGACCTCTTCTTAAGTTGATTTAGAGGTAATCCTAATACATGGAGAGAGAAAAATACTCATAAGCTAACATATTAAAATACATCTACTTTAATAAAGAAGATCAAGAGTTAGGAATACTTACCTTTGAAGATGAACGCATTGATCCTAAATCTCTACCTTAGTGAAGGTGATTCATAAGAGATCCTTGTGGTTTGTAAGGATAACAAAGATAGGTCATCTCTAAGCTACATGACTTCTCTTATGTCCAAAATAATTCTCCCACTAGACAAGATTTGTATTTCTAAGTGTAGTATGAAACCCTAAGTAATGGATCCTCAATTAGAATGGTGGATAAGAAGATGTGGAAGTAAATGATTAACTATATCTCTCTTTATAAAATGGCAAAAATAATGTGTTTATATAGCTGGATCTGACCCTAGACTCTTTCAAAGTTTTCACTGATAGAGTTAGCCCAATCAACTTTGTTATTTAATTAATAAATTAGTTAGTTCCCAAATTAGGTCGGCCAAGGCTGACCTAATCCCATAATGTGCTTTATATTTGAAGTATAGGTTTGACCTAGGCTGTCTTTGTTTGGTAAATGTCAAAAAGAGTGTTTAGTTTAGGTAGGGGTTGTTTAAAGTGGTAAATTTATTAGAGGGGTAAGTGAGGTGTAAAATATTAAGGAAATTTATAAGAGAGGTTCATGTTGGTTTCAATTGGTGGTATAGGGAATAACAATCTTATGAAAAATCAATGGTCTACCCACCCCTTTCTTAGTACACCCTTTAAGGCATGCACTTAGAGATATTGAGACTCAATGGGTTCCTACAAGAGAAAAAGCATAGGAAATTGATAAAGTTTAAAAATATTGTGTGTATACAGTATCATTAAACCCTATTCTATTCCTTAAATCTGAATGTGTTTTGGTAGGAGTGTATATTCCATTTCATACATTAGGATACCCAATTATGGAGTGTGTCTACTCTAAATTATGTTTTTAGTTTCATATTGGTTTTCAACTTAGAGTCATATATGATTTTAATATAACATGCATAACTTGTTATCATTATATAAATATTTTTTTTGTTTTCATTTTTTGAAAGGAATTAAAAATAAAGCATTCCAAGCCATAAAGATCTAAAATGTTAACAATAAAAAAAACATCAAAAGGATATTTTGACAGCATAGACTTAAAAATTGATATGTAAAAATGGAAATGAATATCATATAGCTTCTCCATAACTTCATATGAATATCTCACCTTGCATTGTTCTATAAATGACTAGGTGAATATGTACATATATAGGCAGAAGATAGGTGAATCCCAAACATACATGTATATGGGACTAAATTTCCAAAAATAGGTGGAATAAAGGCATCAAACCAACATCCTCATACATGTGGGATAAACTTTCCCAATGTACACAAAAATCACCTAAACAAGATAATAACAAATTTTTAGAAAAAACCATGAAAGTAAAACACCTAGACTACATTGTTAAAATTATTCTCCATCTCCATAACTTATCGAATACAATGATTGTGCCTTACATATATAGGTAAATAAGATCAATCCTAAATAACATATCAAGTTAAGTGATCATTATTGATTAAAATATCAAATTAAGAGATCAAACCTAGGACTAAGAGGTAATTATCCCTAAAGGATATAAATAACTAGAAAAATATCTCCATAATATGTTAGAGATAAATATGTAATATATCGTAATATATAAAATAAGATAAATTAAATGTCCACACATAAGTGGGTGGTAATAACTAAATACCTAAGTAAACATGAGCTAAGGTAAACAACATAGTCTAACACTCCTCTCAAATGAAGTTAAGGGAAAAAAATAAAGTGGCCTATCTATAGTATGAGTCCCAATAATAAGGAATGATAAGGTACTCATGTACAACATATCCATGAATAAATTTCTCATAATGTATAGAAATGGATAAAATCCAAAGGAAAAAAGTCCCCTTGCCAAAAAAAATGAGGAAATGGGTCCTAAAAAAAAGTTTTGATGAGGTACCCATGCACAAAAAAAGGATGTAGTGCGAAGACAATTGTCCACATCGACATAGATCCATATTGTCAAAAAACATGGATGTTGAGTCACTGTAACTACCAAGTTTAAGTAGGAATGGTGTTGAACATGAGGATCACTAAACATGAAAACTTCACTCTAGATTACTAGTTAAAATGATGAACACAAGGAAGCATTACCTAAACACCCTCCATCAATTCAAAAATAGGAGAAGATGGTAGTAAAAGTCTGTAATTAAGTGAGTGAAAATGGTTATAAGTGAGAGCAAAGTTTGGTGGGAATGGTACACTAATTTTACTATTAAAAAAGCCACCAAGAATGCCATTAAGAAATAACAATCCTCATATTGGTTATGGAAAAAAAAGTTCCTAAATAAGATACGCATGTACAAAGGAGGAATCTAGAAAACACTAAAAAAGGTGAAAAATGTAAAACTACACAAAAAACACACAACTAATAAATAAGGAGCTCAAAAACTAAGGAGAAAACAACATAAGCTAGACCAACCCCCATATTTCTAATTAGATTGAGTGATGCAAAAAAAATTGTATGAATGGGTTGAATCCACTACTCAAACAGTATATGTACCATAATACCTCCATATCATGCTCAAAGATATTATCAAACTATCAATGAAGACAAGTTGACACTAGGATTCATGAGATTAGCAACACTTCTAGCTATAGTAGACTGTCAATTATCAAATATATAGATAAAATATCTTAATAATATGAACCTAGTGATGATGGGAAAGTCAAGTAGATAAAGGATTGAAAAGGTGCCTAGAATAGAGTAAACAAATGTAATAAGTTAGATAAGTGTTGTAGTAAAATGGGTGTTTCCGTTCATAGGCTTAGTCATGCACATACCTAGCTAGCCAAGATAGATGTAGTCTTGTTCTAGGGGAAGCCTAGGACTTTAATTCATATGATGCTCAAAATTTATAAATCAAGTATGCTAGCATCACCATATATAAGGCACATGCCTTATGTTCTCATCTGAAGCACAACAAAGAAGGGATCAGGGTCTATTGGGCTAGTTGTGACATGACACAAGTTTATTCTTCATGGGCATAGTTGGCATAATTATGGTCATGTGCTCATAGGTGCAAGCCTTGGGTTTGAAGGGTTAAATACATTTAGGTACTTAAGGGGAAAAGGGTTATTAGGTTTAGGGACATGGTCTTAGTCTTATGCTCAGGAATGGGTATTGGTTTGGAGCATAGGGATTCAACCATACTTAATAATTTTGATGTTAAAGGCACAAGGATCATTGCCATACTATAGATACACCATTAACAAACTAGGTTAGGAGCTCATGAAAACTTAATACATTATTTGAAATATAATATAACATGCACTTCATAACATTCAACAACTTAACCATTAGGCCATTATTTATTTATGCAAAGAAATCTTCATTAATTTAGTTAAACAATACATGCATGATCTAATCTAATTGATAAAGCACTCAACATAAAATACTAATGCACAAGCACATAGGTGAGCTTGGGTGTTACAATGTGGATCATCAAAATGTATCCCAAAATAAGTTATAGGCCTAAAGCATGCTTTTATACATAATTTTCCAAATCTTTGATATGCTAGTTTGCCTCTCTCCTCTTCAACTAAACTCAACCTCATTTTATAAGCTTTGGAGTATCTTAGGTTCATGGGGAATGGAACATGATGACTATTGAGCTATTACTAGAGGTACACATTCTACCAACTCTACCTCATCAAGCTTTTTGTTGAGTTCCTTCTTCATTGCTTCACAAGGGTCCTCTTCATATTTTTGCATTGGATTAATTCAAGGTATCTTCTATTTGACCATCATATACACCTTATCCACTTCCAAAGATAAAAAGTGTTAGTAGTATACAAAAGGGATGGTTCTACCTCTTCAACGTGCTCAACTAATTCCTTAAGCTTTAACTTCATGGCACTGATTTATTATTCTACTTTGAGTGCACTTTATTTCCATTTGATGGCACGAACATTTTTAATGATGTTCTTACATGCAACTTCAGAGGCCATCTTTAGGAGGGTGTTATCCAACCTCATAAGGTTTGTGTCCCCAAGGTTGACTAGGTTATAGTCATACCCCTCTTATGGCTTCTTAGTGCTTCATATTGCCTTGGAAAGTACCTTGAAGTGAGTCTCATCTATATAATAATCAAGTGTGAAGGGTACATGATATCACATCAATGTTTTTATAGATCTAGAGGGCATATACTCCAACATATATAAGTTCTCATCTATTTTATATACTTTTTACACCTTTTCCTGATAGCTTGGCTTGAATCCCTCTTGCTTAATGACTAAATGCTTTTTCTCCTACACCTCTTAGCTTGAATTTATCTCTTCTTCAGTGCCTTCTTCTTCTTCTTCTTCTTCTTCTTCTTCTCTTTCTTATAGGGGTTATTCTTCTACTTTAGACTTTTCCCTTCATCTGCTACTTCTTCTAACTTCTTGGCATGAACCTCTATAGGTCCCTTCTTAGTGCCATCCTACTTTTCCCCTTATTTCTATGTTTTGTCCTCTGAGGCACCATCATTTCCTTCTTTATCTTTAGGCACCCTTTTAGTACTAGGGCATGCCTATTCCAAGGTTTTTTATATTAGGTGGGTTCACTTTGGCTATCTTGACATCTCGAGTTTGCACAAATTTTGTAATATAACTCAATCAACCATGTGATGTTTTATACCCCTTTTTTATCTACCATATTTAATGTAGGTGTGTTAAGATATGGCAACATTAATATTTCTATGAAATCCACAAAAATCCTCTACCACTAACTCATTTAATGCATCTTTTTTTCCTCCATCACCACCTTATTTAATGCTTATAACAATATTTTAGTGAAGTGACTAATGGTTTAAATGGTCACTTCTTGATTCAATTATAGGTGGATGCTAGCTATCTTAGATGATTTTCCTTCTTTGACTGGTTCTCTTGACATGACCATCACCTTCAATATGGTAAATTGGGTGCAACACCTTATATGCACATGATTAAGAATATTTAGTTCTACCTCTTCTAGTTATACTTCTATTTCAAGGGTACTTATCTTGGTCAATATCTTACACTATGTCTTGCCTTGGCCTATCCTACCCCATACAAATCCCTTATGTTATCCCTTTATCACTTGATTCTTCTTCTATTTTTCTTGTGCATGATTATATCATGCATCTTCACTTTCGCTCTTGTGCACAACCCTATTGTGCATCTTCATCCTCTCTTGTGCATAATCCTATTATGCATATTCTTATGGTTCCTATATTTGCACTTAGAAATGCTAGAGTAGTTCTTCTTTAGACATCTAAAGGTCTTACGATCTATATAGAGTGCACATGGATCTTGTGCATCTCTCTTCTTGTCTTCTGAGTTTCATACATCCACTACTTAGGTTTATGAATTTAGGCACTTTATGAATCATAAGGGCTTGACTCACTTGATTGGAATTATGTGTGAAGTGTCATCAAATTTTATCGATAGGATCCAAGCATTGCTTCTTTAATCTTTACTCTACTATATAAATAACAAAATATAATAAAAATGGAATGATGTGGCTTATGCCAACAATTTGTGTTATCATTTCAAATAAAATTGACTAGTGACCAAGAAGTCAGTGGGATTATGGTGTAAACACCACCTTATTGTTAGTATGGCTTTAACTTATTGCCATTGAAACACCTAGGTAGCATTTTTCCTGATAATGTATGTAACTTACAAGTGCTAGTCTCTAGTATATGGTGGATGATATAAGGACCCATCCACATTATCTATAGTTTACCTAGGTGCTTAAAATACATAGATTCATTTAGTAAGACAAATACTCCTTTTACTAGCACCTTATTCTTTATATTCTTATCGTGATATATCTTCTGGCATGCCTTCTCTATCTATTGGCTGTACATGGCTTGGGTACATATCTCATATAAGCTATCCAAGTCCTATAACCTTGTTCTTAATGACTCTTAATCATCTAAATGACCAATGCATGTGATACGTAATGAGGGTACCAAAAATTCCATCACTAGGATCTCCTCAGTGCCAAACACTAGATAGAATGGTGTAACATTATTCAGGCAATTATAAGTTATGTGATATTCCCATAACATGGTTTACACTTGATCATCCCAATCCTTGAGTCCAATGTCACATATCTTTGTGAGGTAAATCCCCAAGATATTGTTAAATTCCTTAATTGTTTTATTTGTTTGTAGATGATATGGGGTCATTTTGTGGTACACCACCATATATTCATCTAATAAGATGTGTACCATTTCATTGATAAAGTGAGTGCCCCTATTGCTAGTTAGACTGATCAGGCACTCATACTAGCTTATTATGTTTTCCTAGATGAAGTATGTAGTTGTGGAAGTTATGTATTCTTTTATAATTATGGCCTCAACCCACTTGGTAAAGTAATCTATGGACACTTGGATATACCTTGCACCTATGCATCATGTTATGAGAGTTATCAACCTAACAAAATAAACGACCCATTTTTTGAATGATACTTGGGAAAGGATGGGGATGAGGGGAATATCATCTTGATGGTTATGGTTCCCTATGAATTGGCATATATCACATGCCTTGGTATAATTCTTTGCATCTTGAAAAAATCTTGGCCACCATAAGTTTGACTACAACACTTTTCTTGCCATTGCATCTCTAGCACAATGTCCTCCTATTATGCCTTCATACACCTCTTACAAGATGTATTCCCTTTCATGATATAAGACATATCAATTTATTAATTCATCTCTACTTAGCTTATATAGCTCATTTCTAATGAGTTGAAAGGAGGCAACATGAATTGATAGTTCTTTCTCTTCCTTATTTGTCATAGTCTAGGTTATAACTCTAGATGTTAGAAAGGTGGTGATCTCTACCAAATCCTTGAAGACATGATAGAATTGGTATAGTTGAACATCTATCATGTCATCCTCAATAGTATCCACTACATCACTATAATTGACATGGGAGAAATGGTCTAGCTCCAAATTCTACATTTTAGGCTTAACCAGAATGGAGAAATGAAACTCCTAGAATAGAACCATCCATCTGCATATGTGCTCATGTAAAATGGGCTAGTTCATGAGGTACTTGAGTGCCTCATGATCAGTTAAAAAGATGAATGGGTTTTCCAACAAATATTGTCTAAATTTTTGTAAGGCATAGACTGTGGTGAGCACTTCATGCTCTATGGTTGTATAATTTTACTCTTTTGAGGTCAACTTATTAATAGTGAAAGAGATGGGATGATTCATTTTCCCTTCACTAGGCTCCACCAAGATTGTGCTAATAACATAGATACATGCATCAACATGGACATGAAAATGTGTTTTCTAGTCAAGAAGCTATAAGATAGGCATGCTAGCCAGTCTAAGCTTCAGGGTCTTGAAGGCCTCCTCTTGCACTTTTCCCTAGTAGAATGGCCCATCCTTGCATAGAAGCCTTATAATGGCACCAAAATATTCACATAACTCCTTATAATTTTTTTTAATATCCATAGTAAAAAAAAAAGGTATGAACATCCTTATGCATTGTAAGAGTTTATAGGTAAATGATGATGGAAATCTTAGATGGATCCATGAGAAAACCATCCTTATAGATGATGTGTCCAAGTAGGGTTCCAAATAATGTTGAAAAGATGCACTTCTTTATGATCAAATATATCTAGATACGCCTTCACTACTAAAAAATTAGGCATAGGTTGTCATAATGGTCCTTCATAAGGCCATACACCATCTAATCATCTCGATAGACTTAGAAGAACCTATGGATGAAATATTTGAATGTAGTGATCACCACTCTAGATAACATAATAGGTGCATTATTGAGTCCAAAGGGCATAATTTTATAATAAAAACAACCCCTTTCAATTGCAAAATTTGTTTTTGGCTTGTTCTCCTCCTCAATTTAGACTTGGTGATAGTCAGAAAACCCATAAGTGAAAGTGTACATTTTACAATCTATGATTCCTTCTAGGACTTCATCAGTGAATAAAATTGGGAAGGGTTCATTGACATAGGCATCATTCAACATTATATAATAAATGTAAATGTGAATGAACCCATCTTTTTTTATGCTTATTATCATTGATCTCACCCACTCAGACTCCTACATAGGTTAAATGACCCTTGTATCTAGCATATCATTTATCTATATTTTGACCTTAGCATAGAGATTGGGTTTCATCTAGTAGGGGAAATTTTTGACTAGTCTTTTGCTATCTATTAAATTTATGCTCATTTTTTCTAGGCATGGGTGTATGCCCTTTATATCCTAATAAGTCCTAGGGAATAGATCCTAAACCTCCTTTAGGAGGTCTATGATTTGTGCTAGCTCTATGTCAAACCAATAGGTCCCAAGAATAGCCATCTTTGGCTCCCCTTCTAAACTAATATCTACTTTGATGGTCTTGAGTATTGCATGGTATGGATCATTCCTCTCTTGGTGATAATACTTGAATTTTCAAGTTTCATTTATTGTTATAATGTGAAGATGAGTGGGGTCTTCTTCACCTGGGGCACTATCATCTATTTGGCACATGAGCTTTCTTTTGGATATCAACATTTTCTAGTAGTGCTCCTTCTAAGTTTCATCATCTTCCTCACTAGAGTTGTTGTTGAGTTTTTGTTACTAAAACAAGGTTAGGAGTGCTACCTCATTTTCCCTAAACATGTCCTTCAACCACTCCTCAAGGATTATGGTGTCTTAGAATAATGGCCTTCAAATCACTTATAATGTGTTGACTAGTTTCAAGATTTACAAAGAAAAGGAGAAGGTATAATAAACCTCCCCTTAAGGACCTCCCAATTGGATATCTCTCATCACATCTCACTAACCACATACTATTCCTATGCCCATGTTTTTATATTTTTATAAAAGGCATGTACCGATAAGTTCTTTGGGGTAGTCACACCACATTCAGTCTAGGTCTCTTTGTATAGGTGCAAATGTGACATGGGGTTAGATTTTACAGAGGATGCTAAGATATCTAGGTTCTTGTTACTCCTCTTGAGTCTAATACACATGGCCACCTTTACTTCTATCCAAGTTGGTAAATTAGACCTTTGTGCTTCCCACCAGTGCATGATAGGGATTTTCAAGGTGTACACAAGTGAACCCATTCTATCTATCTCCTTGGGGATGCATGCTTCAAGGTCATTGCCATACCTTTCAAATAGGTTACTTCATTCAAAATTTGGGAGTGCCACAAGATTTCATTTATTTAGGTAGATTACCCTTTTTTATTTCTTCTCCTAGCATGGGACCCATCATTTGAGAGAGTGATCATTCTAGATCTAGCTAGTTCTTATGGTAATTGGTACCTTCCCATGTACCAAATAGCATATGTGATCTATAGCCTCATATGCCTCTTTAATCTATTAGTCATAAGTGACATCAGTGGTATTCGAGGATGACTACCCATCCTCCTCAAAAAACACTACCTAATTAGAAGGATGGAGCCTTACATAATGATGTTATAAATATGGTTGATCTCATCCTTCAGATTAATGATCTCCACATAGGGGGTCGTTGGTCACTTGATAGTGGGATCACTACCCTCTCCTTTCCATTCTTTAAAGTCATGTATTGTTTATTGAAGTTCATATCAACATTGTTTTCATAACATCAAGGCCTCCATAAAAGTCTTGGGTAGTTATCCTACTTAGCCAACTCAATAAACTTAAAGTTAGCATGGAATTTGACATTTATAATATCTATAATGGCATCCTAAAAAAATTTGATTAGCTATGCCCAAGTCTTGTTGGACATGAGGATTACATGGGGGGATGGTCTCAGGGATAGCCTACCCATATTCTCCCATGCATTCTTGGTCAAGATATTGACCTCTACATCAATGTTGATCAGTACCTCATAGATAGACCAACCATCTATGGTTGTGTTCATTATTAATTCTTGGTCATACTTTTCATTTTGAGTATGCCCTACTTCATGTTCCCACTCCATATGTGGCATATCAACATCAATTACATGGGGTTTAGTGGATTCACTTGGCTTTCTCCCTACATGCTCCAAGACCATATTTTTTAGTAGGGAAGCATCCCTTCCATTTTTAGGAGTTGCAAGATTTATATCAGCTCTTATACCTCTACGTCTTAGCTATCTTGCTTTCTATTTGAGGTAGTAGCCTACACTTCTAGATATTTGGCTAACTAGAGTTCTCCCTATAAATTTTGTATTATGCTCATTATTTTTTTATAGGATGTCCTTTTGACACACTAGGTTAAGGTAGGGTACAAATTTTGGCCCAGGTTGAGCTATGTTCTTGGTATAACTTAGTTCACCATATTCTAAATGTAGCTCTTGTGTTGGTGCATTCGGTGGTTGAGTGGTGAACCCACTCCATGTGGTTGCCTACACCTTGATCATCTTTGTGCATGTTGACTATGATTTTGGATCTCAATTTGTATCCTTAGGCTCATGCTTGATCATCCTTGTACCTCTATCAGTGTCCATTTTTCCTTGGGTCAAAGTTTTGTACAAGTCAAGGCACTCTTTGAATACATGTGATCCTCAATAATACCCACATGTTAGATTTAATTAGGCCGTCATGATGATAGTGTTCAGTTAACCCACACTTGTATCATGATCATTGTGGGAATTTTCCTCCATCACATCCTGTACCTCACCCTCTAACACCTCTTTGGTTCTCATTACTAAAATTACACTAACCATAACCCTCATTTCCTTGGTTCACCTACCCTCCAAATGTTGTATTTGCCTACCATGTACCTCTTTCTATATTCTAGTGTATTTCATCAATCACTTGATAGTAAATTATATTATGAGTGTAGGCATCACACAACTTGTAGTAGATGGTCATTCTGACCTGAATAACACATTATAGCAAGGGGTAGTTGTAAATATCATGTGACTCATGAAAAAATTCATAGCTAAGAATTAATGCATACACATTCTTTTGAGGGTAGTTATTCTAATTATGACACTCCATTTCATAATCCACACACCATAACCCACTTCAAACATCTTTCAATAAACTGGTAATTATCTTTTATAGTTGGGTGGCCATAAATTCAATCTACATCTCCATGAATAGGTTAATGCCTATATTAACACTCCCAACCACCTCAGCTCTGAGCATAGCTTTGAGTACTTCTTAGGGGTTTGTTAATGTTTTCATGGAGAGCACCCTTTTGAATGGCACTAGCAATCCTCCAACAAACCATTATGCATGTTGTGAGGGGTTAATGTTGTAAGGGAGCTTAGAGAGAAGAATATTAAACCTAAAATCATACAAGTGCATGCTTTCTGATAATCCATAGTTTATCTCCTTAAGAATGGTAATGCTTTATTTCTCAAACTTAGGTATATTGAAATCCTTTAGCAAGGCTCCCTTCAAGGTATCATAATAAACCATGTCTTGGTTAGGATCAAAGATCCTATGCCAAGTATGGGTGTGATTAAGCAAGGTTATTATGAACTAAGTTTTTTTATGCTTGGAGTGAGTTATTCCTTGAGAATTCCAATGTAACTCACACTTGAGTACATGTCATATAGTATTTTCCATGCCTCGATACTCTGATAGGCATGTGGCCATTTTTTAGTAAATCTAGGGATGGGGATCATCCTATGCTTGAGGTGTTTGTCCTCCTACTACTTATCCTAGCATTGGTCCTCCAATGCCTTCAACAACTATGCTTGACATTGGTCAAGTGGTTAGTTTTGGTTCTAGAAAATAATATGGCATAATACTACTAGCTAGTGGTGTAGGTCCACTTCTTTTGGGATGCTTCCTAGGCTATACTACTAACATTGGCTAAACTATGATACTTGTGCTTAGGTTCCCTTTAGTTGGCTGAAACTTCATGGTCTAGATATATCTTTACTTACCTCTTTGTATGGGATGGCTTATTTAATTACAAAGTTCTAGTCTAAATTTGAAAAGTAATAAAATTCTACATCAAAAATAAGGCTAATTGTCAATCTTCTATTTTCCTTTGGTGAATATAACATATGATCTCTCACTACAAGTTCAAAGGGGGTAGTTTCATCTAGTGTGTCTCCAATGGTTAAGTTCTAAAGGGACCATAATCATTTGCCTACTAATTACAGAGCTTGTTCTAAGGTTTTAAGGGCTCCTTCTTCTGGGCATAACTACCATTCAAGAGATCCTTATCATGCCCTTATTTCTCACTATGGGTCCTCTTGGCACTTCTAGGTTCTATATCTTCTATCAGTCCATACCTCCTCTTGTTATAATTTGGTCACCTAAGTTTTTGATTGTCAATATACTCATCTAATTCCATTGCACCTCAATTACGCATCCCCTTCTTCCCCTTTATGATATTCATATGAGAAGACTTTAGCCTTCCATCCTTATTATTTATAAGCCATAACCCACCATCAATTTCTTGATTTTGGTGTTGAGTTCTTTCAAAAATGTGCCTCTGGGATCGCATAAGAATTGGTACTCTATTTATTTAGGGCAAAAGTACATTGATACCATAAACTCAAGCATATATCTATTTAGTACCCCTTTCCACCATTTGACTATGGCTCTATTCCAGGTGTCATTAAAGTTCTTAAGCTTCTCTAGGCACACTTTTGTCCATTCGAGGTGTTGTTTATAACTTTGGTTTCTATGGGTCACATAAGCGTCCAACTAGTGGTATACTTATTTTGTTAGTTTATAAAATAACACCTCATATAAGGCATCATATAAGTTATTTTGGACCCACTTCCTTGGAATCTACCCTCTACAATTTGGAAACCTTAGTGCAAAGCTATCTTCCACTCTTTCTAGCTAGTACTTGATGTTCTTGAGGGAGAGTTAGAGCATCCTAGTGTACTATTGCAATAAAAAAATTCAATATTATTGAAAATGGAACCAAAATATTGTAAAAAAATGTATGTTTTTGGTCATAGGCCTAGTCACGTACCTACCTAGCTAGGCAAGATGGATCTAGGCTTATACTAGGGGAGGCACAGGCCTTAACTTCTTATGGTACTCAAAATTTATCACTCAACTACACTAACACCACTATACATAAGGTGTACACCATATATTCTCAACTAAGTACAATAGATAAGGGATTGGGGTATGTTAGGATATTTATGATGTGGTGTAACTCTATTCTTCATGGGTCTGGTTAGCATATCGATGGTTATGTGCTCATAGGTACAAGCCTTGGGTTTCAGGGGTTTAAGGTATTCAGGCAATTAAGGGGTAAAGGGTTATCAAGTTGAGGTACTTGGTCCTATTCTTATGCTTAGGCATGGGTATTAGTTTGGAGTGAAGGGATTCAACCATACCTAGCAATTTTGATGTTAAAGGCACAAGGTGCACTACCCTACTATATATCCACCATTAACAAACTAGGTTATGAGCTCATGAGAACTTAATACATTATTTGAAATATAACATAAGATGCACTCTATAACATTTAATAGCTTAACCATTAGTCAATTATCTATTTATGTAAATTAATCTCCATTAAATTAGTTAAACAATACATGCATGATCTAATCCAACTGAGCAAGTGCTCAACATAAGCTACTAAGGCCCAAGCTCACAAATGAGCTTAGAAATTATAGAGGAGAGTATCAAAATACATCCCATGATAAGTTCTAAGCTTAAATCACACTTCTAGTAGTAATTCACTAGATCTTCACTCCACCATTTCACCTCTCTCCTCTTTAGATAAACTTGGCTTCTTTTTATAAGCTTCAGAGCATCCTAGGTTCATGAAGAATGGATCACACTAAATGTTGAGTTGGCACTAGAGGTATACATTTTATTGCCTTCACTATGCTTCAATTTTAATGTGCAGTCATTATCTTATGCACACAATTCCCAATGCTACATGATTCAAAAAAGATCCACTTATCTTAAATGGCCAATTACTATCTCATGTGCCTAGTTTTTTATGCTTCTTGGAGTTGTTAGCTATTAGCTAGCTAGTGCTACTTGAAGATAAAACCAACAACCATCCAAATAGTTGCCTCATTCCTAGGTGTTTATTGAATTAGATTAGATCCATTACTTAGAAAAAAATGGGGCCTAACAATAAGGATGAATCATAAAACCACCCATGGCACTTTATAATTTAGTGAGAGTATAATATATACCAAAAGCACCAAATGAAAAAAAAGGAAGTAGCTCCAAACAAGGAGACTATCGACCTATCGAAGAAGTCATCAAAAATCATGAGAGTTGCTCCAAAAATAAAGGAGCAGTGTAAGGCAAGAATGTATACAAAATAAAAATCACATGAAAAATAGGACATCAGTCATACCCAAAAAACATCCAATATAGTAACAAATTATCTTTTCTAGAAGAAATTATGTCTGATTTTGAAGATCTTCCAAATTAGACATAATTTCTTCTAAAAAAGATCATTTTTTAATTTATGGATTGTGGAAACATAAAATATTTGATCCAAGATAATGCAAAGTGTAATAGTGAACATAGAAGAAAACCCCCACATACACATAAAGGTACACAAGGCTAAATAGAAAACTCCCCATGGCTATTATATTACCCTCCTCCCCAAATTTGGCACTTTATATTTTATTATGTTTATAAAAAAAAAATGATACCAATAGATTGAGAATAAAAACATACACTTTAAAAAAATAGCACTTGATTTTGATTTAACAATCAAAATATATAGTTTTATAAGTTTTTTTTGTCATAAATGGGTCAAAAATAAAAACTACACCAAAAAATATTAGTTTCTCAAAGAAGAGTAATTTGAAAAATCTATTAAAGATGGATTTCAAGGAAATTTGCAACAAAGGTAAATAATAAGTAATTTTAAAGGTTGACTTGCCACATAGGTCAATCTTCCATGCTAGTATTTCACTTTGAATACAAGATCTATTTGTTCTTCCTTGATTGCACATAAAACATATATAGAAAAATAGATTTACAGGGTCAAATTTAGAACCTCATATCTCCTTGGATACTACTCAAAATCCTTATTATGGCCATTTTATGGAAACCTATTAAATTCTTATTTTAATCAGTGAAATCATTTTCTAGGTCATACATTTATATGAGAAGAAAACTAATTTTCAATATAGTCATAATTTTCTAAAAAAACTTTAAAATATATCCAAAAAATAAGAAACAACTTTGTATTAGAAAAACTTATTAACAACCTTATTGAACTCCCAAATGGATGGTTACAACACCTACTACTCTAATACCATGAAAGGAATAAAAAACAAATCATTCTAAGCCACAAATATCTCTGGTGTTAACAAAAAAAACATCACAAGGAGAATTTGATAGTATAGAATTAAAAATTTATATGAAAAAATCAAAATCAATATCATATGATATCACTAGAAATTCATGTGAATAGATCACCTTGTATTTCCCTATGAATGACTAGGTGAATAGGTACATATATAGGCGGAATATAGGTGATTCCAAACCATATCATCCATGTGGGACTAACTTTCCCAATATAAGTGGAAGAAAGTCATCAAACCAACATCCTCATACATGTGGGATAAACTTCCCCAATGTACATAAAAAGCACATAAGCAAGATAATAAAAAATGAGTAGGAAAATCCATGAAAATAAAAAGCTTACACTAACATTTTTGATAAAAAGACACTGATGGTATAAGTTTTAGATACTTGATTGTACTATGTACAAGTAAACTCCAATTATACTAATTATAACATGATTACTCTAATTTAAGACCTTGTCCACACTGATCTAATACATTTAAATAAGTTCAACCTTAAACATTTTATTTTCCTGAATTTGAGGTATCTTTTGTAAGACCATGATATATTTCTGGAATGAAGGCATAATATGTTTTTAGAATTCATAGGTTGAATAGATTGATCTTAGATATTTTGATTTTATAGTAATGTGGATAAATGATGGAAAGTAAACAATTATTGTCTTAAATATAATGGTAGGCATATAATCTTAAAATATAGAATGCAATATAGCTAAGAAAACATCTACAAATAAATGCTAATCTAAACATAACTTAATTTCAAAGATAGAACAATATTGATAAGAGAAAAACTAAAAATAAGACTTATAAAATGAGATGCAAGTTCATCACCTTCTCCATTGTGTGATCAATGGTGGATTTTCTCTGGATTTTAATGTGGTTGCTCAACTCATTTCAAAAAAAATTATAATTGGGAAGAATTTTAGTATGAAAGAAGATTTTTATGGATTTGATTCACTTTGATTTTATTGATAATTCGATGAAACTTAGTTATCTTGAAGGTGGATGATTTGAGTGGAGAATTGTACATCAATTTATAGTCTTGAGGGTGGTGAGATTAATGGTTGATAATAATCTAAATTTATTGAATAATAATAATAATAATAATAATAATAATAATAATAATGATAATAATAATAATAATAATAATAATAATCAAGATTTATATTTGATTACTCATCCCAATGGACGATGACTAATTACCATGTGTTTGAGAAGAAGGGAGAGAGTTAGTTGGTATTTGATTGGCTTATCATGAATGGATCAAGGTATTTGAAAAGTAAATGGATGACTCACAAGTTAGTTAAAATGTTATAATATGACTCATGAGGTTATGAACCAATATTTAACCTCAAATTTAAACCACATAGATGCTTGTATGTGAAAGGAAAATAAAAGAATAAATGGATATCAAAACTAGGTCAGTAGATGGTATTAGTACAATGAGAAATGTTATTTTCTAATTGATCATATTGTAGAGAGAGATTACTAAGGGAATCAAGGTTCATATAACCAATTCATAATAATTATTATCTAATTTTTTAGTGAGATAAGATATCAAATAATCATTGTTAAAGAAAAAGAATTCTTGAAAGAAGTGAACTCATAAACATAAGTGTGCATTCTTAAAAATAATGATAAGAATCCATAAGAAAGAGGAAATTAAATGAAACCATATAAAACACATAAAGGATAATATGATGATCCATATAAAATAGATAAGTGAAACCAAATTTGACACATAATCAAGCATATACAATATATAAAAATAGATCAAAAATCTAATCCAAATCATAACATAGAACAGTGTGAAAAAAAACCATGTCATGTTCAAAAATATTTATATATTCAACCATAAATATTATCCATGAGCTATGAAACATCTCTATGAAGAGGAATTCTAGTGGCAGCTAGAGCCTCATCAATATTCACATAAAGTTGTACAAAGACTTCCTTTTGAATATCCTTAACTATTATTGTAGGTGTATCTGACATAGAGTAATTATTATGATGGATCTCATGCATATGATACTAAATGAGAGGATAGAACTATGAATGGGAATAATATATTCAAGTTAAGAATGAGGTGCAACTTGTAGAGAAGGAGGAACCTTCTTATATGTGCTACCTATGGAAGGAGGAATGACTGATGTAGGTGTCAATTGTGGGATGTCATGAAGGTGTTGTTGGAGAATGTGACAAGGATCAATATGATGTGTACCACACTAGTTTCAAAGATAGTATACCTCCCTATATTTATGGATAAACTCTAGTAATATCTTTGTATGAGTTATGGATTTGGATTTGGGCTAAGTAGTAGTAGGATGCAATGTGTTGATATATTGACTAAGTTTTTATCAATGAGTGGAAGAGTGGTTATATATCCCATGAAATCAACAAAGATGTTTGTTAGTAGGTTTTGGGGGCCTAATAGCTAAAGAGGTGGAATGAAAAGTTGAGGGTAGCTAATATAACTATAAATATTTGGTCTAATGGTTGGAAACTTTGTCTATGTCATAATAAGGTTGATTTGCCCATTTGGTAGGCATGGGATCAAGCTGTAGTAAAGGAAGAAGGACATCACCAAGGAAAGGTGGGGTTGGAATAAAAACTAGAGTAGGATCATCTAAAAGTAAATTATTAGGTTGTGGAGCTAAAATATTCACTAGGATGCGAATAGGAGTTAGGGAGGTTGCAGAGTGTTTGCTGAGTGTTACAGTCACCGGCGTCGGTCAGGACAACCGACGTCGGCAGGGTACAGACAGAAGGCAACCGACGTCGGTCAGATATCAGCCGGTGTCGGCACCCCCCAGGCAAATAGGGATCGATGTCAGTCACTTGTGTGGTTTAGACTACAAATGTTATGGGTAGTTAGCTAACAAACCAAGTGTTTGCATGTCAAGAGCCAAATTTAGACTAGTAGCTATGGATCTAATTATTTTAATTAGGTGTCTAATTATTGTTTGCATGAGATCTATTTAAGAGACTCATTGGTTGTATTGTAAACTTGTAGCTAGAGAGTAAGAGAGCATATAAGCTCCTTTTGAGAGAGGTGAGCAATGGTGTGTTCCTCCTAGTGCCACAGTACCAAGAGTGGGTACTAGTTTGGAGAATCATAGGGGTTCTTCATGTTTGTATGATCTTAGTCAGCAGGTGAGCATGGCTTCTATTGGAGATCTACATTGGTGAGTAAGGTCTAGTGATTTACAGGTAGCAATAGAGAGCAGGAGATCTACTTAGAGTATGATTGTGTACTTGGTATACTGGCAGCGTGTTACTGACTGGTTGGAGAGGTGAACATCAATTCTATATTCAAGTTGATTGTTGGGACCGAGAGAGAGAGGGAAGAAGGTCTTGAGGTGTGGCGAGCCTTTGAGGTGGAAGAAGAAGTGGCATCTTCTTTATTGTATTTTCTTCTATGTATTTAATACAATTGTGTATTGTCTCTCAAATCCTGTGTTGTTTCATATTTCTAGTTACTTATTGATTCTGGTATAATTATGTGTTTAGTTGCTAATACAAGAAGTAATCATATGTGCTCTAATTGAGGAGCAAGATCCTAACAAGTGGTATCAGATCAGGTTGAGCAGGTGGACCAGGTTGATACCAATCTTAACAGTTGGTATCAGAGCTTTTGGTTGGGTTACTAATAGGTGGTTCAGATCTAGTAGTGTTTGTTGATTACAGGTTACTCACAGGGGTTTCTGATTGAGTGGGAGTATAGAAATGGCAAAAGGAAGTAAGCTATGAATGAAGAAACTAAATAGCATGAATGGTCTAATTGATGGAAAGAAAGATCAAGAAAAAGGAGATTGTTGGTTGGTAGCAGATCAACAGGGAGGAGCAGATGTTGCAGGGGATGTTGCACAGGATGTTCTAAATAAAGTTGAATCTTGGATAATAGATTATGTTGCCTCTTTCCATGCAGCCCCAGGGAGAGGAGCTGGTGAGCCTTGTCAAAGAATTGGCAAAGAGGAAGTGAAGCTAAAATTGCAGACGGATAACACACAGGTGTTGAATGAGGTTATGCAGGTACCAGTCTTGGAGATGAGTCTAATTTCTTTAGGAAAGTTAGGTGATGGGAGATGCACAGTAACTCTCACAGTGGATGCACTTGAATTAGATGATGGTAAGAAAGTAGGTATCCTTTATCTATCTACTTATATTACTTATTCACCTTCTGTTATAGAGATGTGGTTTTGTAGGCTTGGTTACATATGTAGGAGGGGAATGCATGTTCTGAAGTGGAAGACAGATGTTTTTGACAAGCTAAAGAACTGGAAAGCCTTGGTGTTCATGGAGGAGATGGCAGACAGAGATCAGCGGAGGGGACTAAATTATTATGAGCAGGGCTGTGTTGATATGGACAAGGGTTTGACCCAAAAGGAGCTCGCGGGTAAAAAGTCATCACTCACAAGTGAACATAGATACCAACGTCAGTTAATAGGAACTGACATTGAATAGACAGGCATCGACATCGGTCATGTGCAGATCAACAGAGTCAGTGGTGTTGGGAAGTAGGAACTGACGTTGGTCTTATAGTGACTGATGTCGGCAAAAGGTACACTGGTGTCGGTAATGGGACCGACGTCGGCAGATAGGGTCTGTCACAGAGAACCGACGTCAGTCGGGAGTAGATTGGGAGATGGCTGAGATCGGTCACTGGAATGGATAGTGGGTGGATAGAAAGTTGTCAACAAGTCTCAAATGCTCATATGGAGGTCAGAAAGGGTAAGTGAACCTCATATTTGTTGTTCACCTTCTTTATATTGCTTACTGATGGTCGAGAACTAGGAAGATGTGAAGAGGCAATGCAGGTAGAATCCAGATACAGTGGGAGCTTGGCATGGATGAGGAGTGTGAGTCCTTGGAGAAGAACCAAACAGGTATTGTTGGTAGAGTTGTCATCTAGAAGAAAGCACTGAGAGATGGATGGATTCCCATAGTTAAAGAAGAGAGTGGATGGATACGTGAGATGGAAGGCCAATGTATATGGTCTTAAAGAAGCTACAGGACAGTGGTATAGGTTTTGACAGGTGGATGACAAAGTAGGGCTTCAGTCAATGTCAGTGTAACTATTGTGTTTGTTCTTACCAGGTGGATGATGAGTCATGACATTATCCTGTTACTGTATGTGGATGGTTTGCTAGCAGATTTGTACATACAGGGTTTTGCTGAGTTAAGGATAAGGTTAGTTCAGAGGTATGTCAAGGAGAATTTAGAGCAGCAAAATTCTTTGGCATAAGAGACATGGATATTTTTGTCTCTAGTGGGAGCTAATGTGAAGATGGTGATGGCAAGGTTCAGGATGTAGAATTGGTAAGCACACCAAGGGTTGGACAGTTCAAGCAGAGCTTAAAACAGGGTTTGAAATCACATGAGGTCTAGTGTAGACATGAGTTTTCCCAATCAGTGGGAGTTGTCAGAGAGTTTGGAGCCAATTTGAGGAAGGTAGATTCTTAGGTATCTGAGAGGGACCAATAGTAGGTTGACATGCGATGCAGGGTCAAGGTCTTCACTACATGGATTTTTAGGTTTGGATGTGGTAGGTTACTTGGATGATAGGAAAGGCATCATAGGGTATGTGATGGTTGGTCTTCAGGGTTGAGCTTGAAGAGGGATACAAGCCAGGAAATAGATTATACAGGGTACAGATATAGGTACAGGTGCAGCTATTTATCTCCAAGTGAGAGATTTTTAGGTTGTGGAGCTAAAAGCTTCACCAAGATGTGAACAGGAGGAGTTAGGGAGGTTGCAGAGTGTTTGCTGAGTGTTACAGTCACCGGTGTCGGTCAGGACAACTGACATCGGTAGGGTACAGATAGAAGGAAACCAACATCAATCAGATATCGGCCAACATCAGCACCCCCAGGCAAACAGGGACTGACGTCGGTCACCTGTGTGGTTCGGACTGCGAATGTTACGAGCAGTTAGCTAACGAACCAAGTGTTTGCATGTCAAGAGCCAAATTTAGACTAGTAGCTGTGGATATAATTATTGTAATTAGGTGTCTAATTATTGTTTGCATGATATCTATTTAAGAGACTCATTGGTTGTATTGTAAACTTGTAGCTAGAGAGTAAGAGAGCATATAAGCTCCTTCTGAGAGAGGTGAGCAATGGTGTGTTCCTCCTAGTGCCACAGTACCAAGAGTGGGTACTAGTTTGGAGAATCAGAGGGGTTCTTCATGTTTGTATGATCTTAGTCAGCAAGTGAGCATGGCTTCTATTGGATATCTACATTGGTGAGTAAGGTCTAGTGATTTGCAGGTAGCAACAGAGAGTAGGAGATCTACTTGGAGTACGGTTGTGTACTTGGTGTACTGGCAGCGTGTTACTGACTGGTTGGAGAGGTGAACATCAATTCTATATTCGAGTTGATTGTTGGGACCGAGAGAGAGAGGGAAGAAGGTCTTGAGGTGTGGTGAGCCTTTGAGGTGGAAGAAGAAGTGGCATCTTCTTTATTGTATTTTCTTCTATGTATTTAATATAATTGTGTATTGTCTCTCAAATCCTGTGTCGTTTCATATTTCTAGTTACTTATTGATTCTAGTATAATTCTATGTTTAGTTGCTAATACAAGAAGTAATCATATGTGCTCTAATTGAGGAGCAAGATCCTGACATAAATATAGATAAAAAATCAAACTAGGCTCATCTAAGGGTGAGGCTAGCCATGCAGAAAGTTTAAAAATAGTAGATAGCATCTATAGAGGAAATGAACTATGAGGATACTAGTTTCAAAAAAAAGTGATAAGGGACTATCATGGTATGATCCGTGAGCATACTTATGAGGGGATCTATTTTAATTATAGGTGTACCATGTGAGTGATCCATCTCTACCCTATGATAAATAGTAAGAATACTAGTATTAGGCACTATAAAGGAAGGAATGCTAAAAGATTAATAACAAAATAAAATAAATAAGAGTGATATCAACAAATTTTGGCATTTATAGCTTGGATGAATTTAGATATAAATAGGTCATATAAAACATATCCATCATTATAGATAGGTGTATACAAGTTAATGGTAAATGTAATAATGACATTATCATTAGTGGACATGTGATGGATATAATGTCTAGTCTCTGTTAAGACTTGACAAGATCAAGGTTGCAAAGAAGTAGAAAGTTGGGCAATAATATGGGGGGATAGATTAGAGGTTTTGATCTTGAGGCTAATCTCATCTTTCTCATCATCATTATAATTTAGGAGGTTAGGTATAATGTTCCTAATTAATTCAAGATGACCATTATAACCTTGAGTGGAATCAATTAGATATTTGAAGATTTAGGATTCCCTAGATGGGAAATTAGGCAAAGGTTTAAGGGTAAAAATTTCAAAGACACAACTTTCTTGAAACTATTCAAAATTCTAAGGGTTTGTCTCCTTTAATCTTGTAAAATAGTTCTATTATGGGGAAATTGGATGCATTATCATGTATATGAGGTGACTACTATCATACGATGAGTTTAAGGTTGATTGATTAATATGTTATAATAATTAAAAAAGTTAAAAATCATAATTTTCATGCAAGTGATGATAGGAAGAATGGTAATAAGAATCCTAATTTAATATAGATGAGGCATTTGCAATCTATCTTATCTTTGACATGCACTATGTATATTTGAGGATGTATTCAGAATATCCAAGTGTCTTAATGAAGTTAAGGGAGGTAATGCAAGTTCCTAAACATTCATTATTTAAGGCATTCTTAACTTGGATATCACTAAGTTGTATGTTAATGAATGGAGGAGGATCATCCACATTAAACAATATCTCTTCAAAAATCATGGAGTCAATAGGAAATTTAATTAAAGGAGAAGTATCTACTATTTCATCAACAGGTATGGAAATCTCTTCACATTGTTAAATTATACTACCTTCAAATCTAGATAGGTTAGTTTTGCATCCTGTTAAAGGAGGATGATGGATGTTCATTTCAAATAATAATTGCATTAGAAGGTTTCAATGATGGGTAGATGTTCTCATTAATTCAAGGAAAGGTATTTGAGATGGGAGATGAGAAAGTTATGCAATGAGATCCCACTCCTCATAACCCATGAGAGGATTTTTAGATATAGGTGCATAATGTTACAAGAGCTCTTGGGAAGAATATTTGGAATTGAAATTAAACTTGTGTTGATAGGGTGTAGTTGGTTTAGGTGGATTACAAATTGGTTGATGTACTTTAGGTGGTGTGATGGTTAGTTGAGGTATTTCTTGTGGTTGGATTGAATGAATACTATCAAAAGTTTAGGGGATGTTATCTTGTTATGTGGATATTATAGGAAAGTAGAGATATTATGAGAGGTATAATCAAGTGGTGTTGTTTAGAGTGGTTATTTAATGGTTATAAGTTATTCTTGACCTAATTCCATTAGATGGGATGGGTAAGTATCTTTAATTACATAGAATGGTGGAGAGGTGTGATGTGTAGGTCTTGGATTTGAGTCAATAAAAGAAACTACTCTTCTCATGTTAATCATATTAACAACATTTTATTCATTATTAGTGAGGTTTATAATACTTTCAACATTGTTTGTATAAGGAGTAGGCTTGTCAATGTTATCTTGGTGGTTGGTTAGAGGATCTTTGTAGATATCAAGATGAACATTAGCTTTGCTTAAAGCATGGTTTTTGTTTTGTGTTTCATGAGATTTAAAAGCTATGTCATATGATTATTGATGATTTTGAATAAGGGTTTCATGGTCAATGTTTAGACCAAGAATAAAATCCATAGTAATATTGTGTAATTGTCTTCGAGTCTCATGAGAGTAGCCCCAACATGTATGAAACCAATAAAATTTATTTGGATCATACCATGATTTCATAGGATGAGTGGGGTCAAGATCTTGTGGTAGAGGTCTTGGAATATGTTTTTAAATCTATACTAAATATAATGGTTTATGTACATTAGTGTGGTTGGGTTGAGGAAATGTAGGAGTAGGAGTGTTGTTTATAGGGGAACATGTTCCATAACATTGTTTGGAGAAATTACTTGAATGTTATGAATAGTGTCATAGGTGTTGGTAACACCATCACTAGTTGATTTTTTTTTTAATGAGAATAGGAGTGCCCATTGTAGGTAAGAATTGATGCATGAGGAATTCTTGATACTTATCTTGGTCGAGGGCTTGGTCCAAGGTTCTTGAAGAGAGAGTCCTAACCTAATATTGTAATTTAGGGTATAAAGCATTAGTGAATAGGTGAAATAAGTTGTCATCTACCATATCATGCTCACATTTGTTAGACAAGTTCTTCCATTTTTTGATGAAGGCTTGTGCTATTTTAGTTTCAATTTGTTTGCAATTTATAAAGTGGGCTAAGTTATTCTCAAGAAGATCAATAGTTTAAATTCTTGGACTAGTGAGTTAACCAAGTCTTTGAGTCTATTGATGGAATGGGTTTTTAATTTATTGTACCAATATAAATCATCTATTAATAGTTTTTTAGCTAATATTTTGGTAGTGAAAAAGGTTCTAAATTTGACCCAATCTTTATAAAGGTTACACAATGTTTTTAAATATAAAGTGTGATTGGTGGATTTATTATAGGTGATGGTGGGTGTGATATCTCCTATGTCAATAATAACAATTTGAGGTATTATAGGTTAAATTTGTAGATGTTTTATTGTTTTATTAATGAGGGGTGGTAACGGGATAAGGTTACCATGGGAATCCCTAGGGGTTAAATTTTTCTCTCACCATGAAACCTATTGAAGTTGGTTTTGAAGATGAATTGGATGGATTTGAATCTACATCATCTGATTTGAATTATTGGTTTCGAATGTATGCATTTGATTAATTTTTTTCAATAGGATTTTTTTAGTTTGTGTAGAATTTTTACTAGTGTGAGCATTATGTGATACATTAGTATTAGTATTAATATATTGAGTTACATTATGAGTAGTCACATGTGCCACACTAGTGGCATGAGTAGAATTTGTAGAAAAAGAAGAACTAGTGGCATGAGAAACATTGGTAGAAAAATATGCTAGTAGCATGGTTAAGGGTATGGGTATTTTGAAGAGGCCCACTAGAAATTGAACCCACCATGTTAGTATTAATAGTTGTCATGGAGGTTGAAGAAGTCATAGAAGAAGATGTTATGGCATGTGAAGGATTCATCATATAAGAAAAACATTGAGATGAAAATAAATTGGTTTCCCTAAATATGTGAGAAAAGGTAGGGGAGGGTGAAGAAGGTTGTTATATATGAGGACCTATCATGAGATTATAAATGAATGAAGGGTATTTTCCTCTATATTGAGGGAATTCATTTATGAAAAAGAACATTTTATTTGTGTAATCTAAATCATGTTCATATTCTAGTGAGAACAATGGAATGGGAAGTGAGGATTAATGAGGAGTCCCATAATTGGTAGTGAGAGTGGAAAAATGGACATTACTTTCATCCATGATGGTTACTAAAAGCTTTGTCTTGGGAAACCTATTAGGGTTGGTAAAACTCATCATGTTTGTTTCATTTAACTTTGTATTATCCTCACATAATAAATTCATGATGAATAAAAGAGGTTATAAAATTGATGAAAATGAGGATTAATTGGTAAGATATAGAATAAAATCAATTGATAGTGTTATTAAAGATAAGAAAATAAATAATAAATAGAAAACATAGGCATACAAGGAAACTATGTACTCTATAGAGACAAACTAAATAGGCTAAAAAGATACATAGTCATACAGGTTGACTATATACTTTAGAGTGAGAAACTAAATAGGTTGAAAATATATAGTTGAATTAATTGAATATGTACTAAAGGTAAGCAAAACTATTAGTCTCTAAGAAATTTTGTTGATAGGCATGACTGTGTTCTAAAAATAGAGATTTTTTTTTCAAGATAATAGTTAAGAAAATATAATAAAACACACAAGCAATTAGATCAGTGTCTTTGATTTAATTTTATAACACAACACAAACCTTATATTAATGTTAGCTAGTGCAAGTTTTTCAATATAAAATATAATGATCAAACCACAAGCACCAAAAATTATATGTAAATGACAAGTACTTGGTCATTCCTAAATGTTATTAAGTTATAATAGATTTTGAAATTAATATGATAGTGAGTTGGCTATAAAAAGGAACCAAAAATCAATCTATGGATAGTTTCAGGTAGTTTAGGCTGAAAGGGATCTGTATTGGTGATAATACTTTCTTGGTATTAGCCCCTACCCCCTCACTTCACAATCCCATAATGATAAGAGTGTCAGGTGATTTACCAATATATACCATCAACCATATGTTTATACTTGGACATAAAACCAATTCATCTTCCCCTTTGGTGATGAGATCCATGTAGGTAGGACTTGGGAAGAAAAATGTTTAATAATTTTTAGTGTTAAGTGATTTGGAAGTGTGTGAAAAATAGAAAAATAGTGTAACTAAATCAGTAAATTGAAAACCACCTAATTGGTTTATGTGTGTTACTCTAATTATGAAAACAAATGAATTAGAAAGTGAATTAATTACTATCAAAATGGGTTTATTTAGCTGACTATGAATATTACAAAGCTTTTTCATGTGAAACTATATGAAAACAATATATAATAGAGTTGATAGCATTTCTATTATTTTACATAATCAAGATCTAGAAGAACATAGTTAAATAGGTTCATTCAGTTTTCTAGAGAGAAGATAGGTGATAAAACTATGTTGAGTTGGTTAACCTTATTCATTATAGGTTTGTACTTTAATTGAATATAAACTATGAAAAATAAGACTATAAACAAATAAAATAAATGATAGAGAAGTTAAGAATGAACATGGGTAATTTTGAAGATGCTTAGTTTGGAAATTTTATGTTATGTTGCTAAAATGTTAATTTGTGTGAACATGGTCAACTGGGTCAATGAATTTTGAAAAACTTGTGTGTTAAAATAATCTATGAATAGATTTGAATGGTTTGACTAAGTTAGTAAACTTGTATGCTAAAAAAGAGAGCTATGAATAAACTTGACTATGTTAATGAAGTCTACAATCCTATAACATAAAAAAGAAAATTATGAACAAAGTCGACTATGTTGACAAAGTCTAAAAACTTATGATTGAAGAAGAGAACTATGTCAAGCTAGTCAACCTAGTCACTTATATTTGTAGAAGATCTACATATAGGAAATATAGCTAATTTAGAGTGACTGTGTGTTAAACCTATGCACAAATGTTAGACTATATCAATAAGTTTGATATATTACTATAAAATAAAAATATATAATATGATAATAAAATGAATTCATGAAAGAAAACCTACAAGGGTTATATTCATGTTGGGTTCACCAAAATGTATATAAGGGAAAATGCATTTGATTTACAAATCAATCCTAGATCAAAGAAGATAAATCACACTTACACTTATGTTTGTTGGTATATTTAGATAATCAGGGTCATAACCAATAATGATCCACTAGACCTAACCAAAGGGTCCCTTAACATAATGATATTACTAGAGTGTTTTCTGAAGCCTCTAGTCAAGAAACACTATATGATAACCCTAACTAGGTCTTATGTTCTCTTATAATCACAAAGTAAATAAAAATTAAAGTAAAATCTAATCTAGTTCTCACCAAAGCTTGTGGCACAAAGTGGGGGTTAACAAACATAAAATTAAACATGCTTATAATAGCTATACTTAAACCAATATATTAAAAATACTAGTAAATGGGAGAGAAGCATATAAACTAAAAAATGCAAATCTATCTACTTTAACAATGTAAGAACAAAGTTAGGAATACTTACCTTTGAAGATGATCACATTGAGCCTCAATCTCTCCTTTGGCCAAGGTTTTTCATGAGATTTTGTTGTGGTATGTGAGGATAATAAGGATAGGTCAACTCTAGGCTACACAACTTATCTATGCATCAAAAATACTTCTCCACAAGACAAGATCCATATCTCTCAGTTTAGTATTAAAACCCTAAGTAATGTTTATCATGTGGAATGGTGGATAAGCAGATCTAAAATATATGATGTAATTCTTATTTTCTTCCTAATAAATGGTGGAAATGGATGTGTGCATGTGTGTGTGTGTGGATCTAACCATAAACCTTTTCAAAATTTTAGCTGATAGAGTCATCCCAATCAACCCTGCATTGTTAATTCATAAAATCAAATTAGGTCCTAGACTAGGTCGGCCAAGGCCAATAGAGTCTCATATAGTGAAAATATAATCTAAGTACAGGGTTTGACTAGATTGAATTTGTTTGATATATATCAAAAAGAGTTTTTATCCTATATAGGAGCTGAATAAAGTGGTGAATTATTTGGAGGAGAGTGTAAAGGAGGAGGAAAATCTTAGGGAAGTGTATAGGAAATAGTTATGTTCATTGAAATTGGTGGTATAGGGGACAACAATCTTGTAAATCATCAATGGTCTACCCACCAATTTCCTGGTGTAGCCTTGAAGGCATGCACTCAAAGAGATTGATATTCGATGGGTTTTTTCAAGAGAGAAAGCATTAATAATTGATTTTTTTTGAAAATATTATGTATAAATAAAGTACTTGAGATAGATTTAAATTTAAATAGCAAGGTTTAGGAGTGCACCTATGTGTCGATGTAACTACCTTGCCAATTCACAAGTTGATTGGAAAAAGATGTATCATTATAAGGATATAAAATTGAGATTAAGACAAATATAGATAAATCTTTAAAGTGTATTTATGAAAATAAATAGATATCGAGCTATTGGAATGCACATGCCCCTAACTTTGGAGCAAAAGTGAGTTTCCACCTGACAGTTGAGATTAGCTCAACCGTTCAACCCAATGATACTTATAACCTAGTAGGGATGGATGATACAATAAAGTACAACATAAAAAATTATAAAGATTGAATTATTTAATCACCTCAACCATACCAAAAAATAAACCAACTACTACAGTAGATTAGCTCAATAAAGTTCATAAAAGTCCAATTAGGGTATCAATATGTGAAAGACTTTTAGAATCTGAAATAGATTTGAATTTTGTAATATTAGGCACAAATTACATAACATATGAACCTTAGATATGTCTCATGATAAAATTTATTATAAAAATGGTACTAATGTATAGAATTATACCACAACTATGAATCTGAATCATATAACTACATGTTTTGGCCAATTCAAAAATCTATGTAAGTGTGGAGAACATGCTTCCAAAGCATGCCCCCACTATATATGGATAAATATAAAAATTGATATAAGTACCAATGTGGATAACATGTTTCTAAAATATACCTCCAATATAATATTATATATATATATATATATATATATATATATATATATATATATATATATATATATATATATATATATATATATATATATATATATATATATATTAAATATTAAATAGATATGGAGAACATGCTTCCAAAGCATACCCTCCATTAAATCTAAAAACTTTGAATGTGTGGAATCCATGCCCATATGACATGCCTGTACTAGATCTAAAAATTTATATAAGGACCATATATGGAATGAGTGTGTAAAATATGATTCCAAATCATTCCCCCATTGAATATTTAAACTATGCCAAGTGTGGAGAACATGCATAAATTACATTCCCCCACTAATATGCCCCACTTTAAGGTGAGGGAAATATAAGAATTGGTAGTTACCTCACTTCAAAAGGAGAAGATAATTGTATAATATTTGAATATAGTCATGTAACTTATAAAATTAACATGTATAGGTATATACAATTTAATCTCATAAAACCAATGTGATCACATGAAGACCTAAGATACATTATAAGGATCATGGAAATTTCTAGATAGTAATACTACAAGATCAACAAGAAAATAAACCACACACAAGAGCACTCAAAAGTAAGTCAGCATACAATAGTATAAGGAGACCATAAATAATGGGCATGTTCAAATGTTTCACAATAAAAAGGACATGACTTAGTCAAATGTCCATAAAAGTAAGGATGACATATTCAAATGTCCATACAATAGATAATGACTGATGAAAATGTTAATAAAATCATACATAGTCATGAGGTATGCAAGTAAAAGATCATATTAAAATTCTTGAACAAGTAATAAAATAGCAAGGCAAGACACTCAATGAAGTGCACAAAGGAAATCATAAATGGCTTGCATAAACATGTCATAATATCCCATGGATAAAATGTGTTAGGAAAAAATGTCAAGTGTATATCATATCAAGTACCTTGTGTAGGATATAATCATGGATAAAGGCATGTGGAAGTACATATGTAAGATAAAACATGATAATAAAATGTGATCATCAAACCATATAACCTATGTGTATCAAGATGAAAGAAGTAGATACCCCCAATGTCTACATAACATGAGTAGAGAGAAGGCCAAACATCTAACAATGAATAGATCATGTATCTATGTATGCATGTATCACATTAAAGTAAAAGTGTGACACATATGTGTGTATGAATAGGTAATTTAATATACCATCCATCAACATGAAACTAACACATAAATGCCAAAGAACTAATAGAACATGTAATTGTTAAATTTTTTTTTGGATTTTTGGATTTTTTTTGGTAATTTTGAATGTTTGAAAAGGAAATATCATCTTATGATGCCATATAATGGATGGTAATAAATATCTCCCCACTATGAACCTAGTTTAATAATCTTGTGATACTGTTAAGGAGCATGTATAGGTTTAATATCTATCACAATAGTATCAGTGATGCTCTACTTATGTAAAATAAGGTTTTATGGTCATG
Organism: Torreya grandis; assembly: GCA_037957365.1. Lineage (NCBI taxonomy): Eukaryota > Viridiplantae > Streptophyta > Pinopsida > Cupressales > Taxaceae > Torreya > Torreya grandis. The sequence goes on along the minus strand of JARHVA010001158.1, from coordinate 166,558 downwards.
AAGTAGTAGCAAGAGTAATAGTAGGGTTTTGTGGAACCCATTTTTGAGTGATTTTTGGTTTATTTTGAATAAATGTAATAGGAACATGTGTAGGTGTTTTACATATCTACACATGGTGCATAGTAGATTGGGATTCTATGGAATCCACTAAATGTCCTTGATGTAATGGTCTCTCAAGTATTGGCTTAACAGTAAAGGGAACTACCTATTTCTTACCCTTTTCTAGTGAATTATCCTTTTTAGGCTTGGTAATTAATTTTTTGGGTATAATTTTCTCTTATTCAAGAGGATGCTCATATGGAATTCTAGAAACTTTGACTACATGATTGGCATGAATGTATTTTATACACCCATGCATTGTAGAAGGTACTACTCAAAGTGTATGGATCTAAGGTCTTCACAATAACATATCAAATATTCCCATGGAAGGTATGACTAAAAATGTAATTACCACATATATGGGACTAACCTATAATGATATTTTAATCTCACCAAGAACTTTCCGGGAGGTCCCATCAACTGTTATAATTAGTCTAGTAGAATGATACAAACCATGATGGGTATAACCCAAGTGTGTAAGTAATGTCATGGTGAAAACATTATTGCTTTTGCCATTATAAATCATAACACTATGTATAGGGTGTTTATTAATATGTGCTTGAATGAATAAATAATGAAGATCAAAGTCATCATCCTTAATATCATTATCATCAAAAGTAATAGAGGATCTTTGAACCATAGGAGCTATATGTCATGTGCAAGTACCAATAATCCCATCTAGTGGGCATACATATTATGGTGAATGAGTATGTGAATTACATACCATTTTCACCTATGGTTCCTTCTTAGAATAGTATTTCAAAGTATTTTTAATTATTTTATGTTTCTAGTGATCACCAAATTATGAAATTGATTCTTTTAGAGGATCCTCAAATGTTCTTGGATCTTGTGCTTTAAATTAAATCATTTATTTTGATAATGATCTAGTCCCTAATAATAATCAAAATAAGTATTCATATCATATCTTTTGGGTAGATTTCAACTTATATCAACCATGATAGGATGAGGGAGACATATAAGATAATGCTCTAGTAACTATAGGAGTAATTAAGCTTGAAACTTAGGTAAATGAGAGATATGTCTTGTTGGTGCATTGGATATGATAAGTCAATTAGGTTATTTGTAAACTATGCTAATCGTGGTGGTTATTTATATTATACTCAACATACCCCCAATCATTTTTTTAAATAGGGACCCACTATATTATGAAAGGTATAGGCCTATCTTAGAAGTCTCATTTTATAATATCTTTGTATGTTTCACCTAACTTAGATATTTATCAAATGTAAATGAATATGTTTTACTTATTCATACTAACCTATTAATATTATTAAAAAAAAATCATTCACAAAGTTTTATGAAACATGCACAATTTATGAAGTCTTAGGCTTTGTATAAATAGGTCTTTAGGACTTTTGCTCATCGATTTTGTTCATAACTTATCTTCATGGGTTGTGTCCTCATGAATTTATCCACCATGTATAAAAGTCTTATAAATTTATGTTTGTCACAATATTTATCTTTATGAACCAGGTCTTTGAAAATTTTACATTTCATCATTTACTGTTCAATGTTTAATCTATGAAACTTACTCTTCAACAAAAAAATATCGATAAAATTATTTGAGGAAAATGTTTGGCATTTTTTCTTCGAGAAAATATTCTTTGTAACTTTTGTCTTTAGCATTTTGGTCTTCGGTAAAATTTTCCAAAAAAAATTAGAAATTTAGATTCAAAAACTTAGTCTTCAAAAAGGACCCCCACCATATGTATTAATAACTTTTGTTTAGAACATTTATTCAATTTGACAAAATTTAGGTTAACACTATTATAACACAAAATATGACTCATGAATACCAAGAGCCTCTTAGCATAGGTAAACCAAAAAAAATATAGTGATAGAATGAAACTTGGAAAAAGGAAATGATGTTGTGTTATCTCCAATGTCTATAACATATATGTGGCATACCTATCAAAATGAAGTGGTAAAGTTTGTATAAAAATATAAAAACAAGTTTATAAATGTTGGAAATTAATTGTGCATGAGCTAGAATTGAATTCCAAATATATATCAATTAATTAAAAAAATCATTCTCATTGATCATAAACAAACATTGAACTCACTTAACTCCTTTATAAAAAGCCCTAACTACTTGTGTTTGAATTGTGAAGTGCATTCAAAAGAGCCAAACCACTAAATTGAAGAATTGGAACTCTATCAACTTAGTGAATTAACTATGGCATCCTCATCCAAGACATTCAAAAAATCCTTTCCACCATCAATATTCTCTATTAAGGATTCATCTTAATATAAAGACACTATCTTTAAATCAATAATATTCATCAATGAGTGTCTCAATTACTTAACATTATAAGAAGTAATTCATCAAGTAGATTCACACACTTGTGAGGAGAATTTAACACCAACATAAAGATAGTTGGCTAAAAACCTTATACCTCTCAAGAAATAGGGATTACATTTTTCATTAGCCAAGCATAAGGTTGTACCATGCATAGATCTCCTATGAGACCTATTCTTCGATGGGAAAATGATTGGGGGAGCATTCTTACGCCACCTAGAGTACAAAACCATCATCACCTACATTTAAGGAGACACATTATATAATTATTTATCCATACCTATTATGTATGTTATGTATGGCTTACATAGAATGGTTACATGGAAAAAGGATATCTTAATTGATAAAATTTTATTAAATAGACCATTCATGAGGATACCATCATCCTCAAATATTAGCATTTGGTGCTCATAACTATTTTTCAAATGGGAGTTCATATTTGGATGGATCTCCTAAACTAGTTAAATGGATACGCTAGCATTGAATTTCTCCACCTTGAATTGGTTCCACTAATAGATTTACTAATGACCTCAAAACTAACATTTACTCTGGGGAAGGTAATCAATGCTAAGCTATGGGAACAAATTCTACACAAGGATAAGAGGCCTTTAAGGGGAAATTTTTATATGGTGTCATACCTCTTAGATGTTGTCTTGGGCATAATATATATCCACAATAGGTCACTTTATATCCTTTCTCTATTTTTATTTAAGAAATATATATGTGACTCCTATTTTTTATGCACATATACAGTTATACCAAGAACATAACCTGTATTAAAAAGGATGTATACCCTTAGGTGTGGAGGGCCATTCATGAGTCACCACAACCTAGGGTATCTAAGAGAATTTTTGACACATTAATGGCTAAAGGGGACTACTGGTTGTATCCTAACTACACTATGATATGGTTACTAGCCACAAGGTTGCACCCCTACATATCCCTAAACTTGTACCAGGCAAACTAACAGAGATGGATATAGCCTACCAACTATGGTGTGGAATTGATGAATATTTGAAGAATAATAAAAATATTTCCTTCCAAGGATGCAATATAATTAATGGAATAATGTGTTATATTAACTTTAATCTCTTTTGGGAGGGTGGTAAATTTAGAGAATACTACTCATTAGTCACCCTACCACATACAGACTAGGATCCTCATGGTAAATATTAAAAGAATATTCAAGGACTTATTATTAAATACCAACATGATCTTTACAACCATTAATTATTATTTATTAATTCCTATAGTGATGCCCATATCATATAGAGGGCAAAAATAAATAGATTAAGTGACGAACTCTTAAAAATAACCCAAGCGAAGCCCTTCATTTCAACTATGGATGCACATATCAATATACAACATTTAGGTGGATGGGCTATCATATATGTTTGGATTAATAAGCCTTACAAACCATCAATGGAGTAGGGGAACTTTCTTAGACATTCCCCATGGTAATGAAAACTCTAAAGCAAGAGCCTGAGGTGGTTGAAGCTCCCAATGTTTCAACTTCACTTGGGAAAGCTAGGATGATCCAATTTACATTGAAAATTAAGAATCATAAGTCCATGTTCATCCTATTTATTCTTCATCCCAAGATATTGTGAGTGTATAAGTCTCAACTACACCCACTCAGGAGGTTTCTCCCATAGTGAAAAAGGTCACTATTTATTATAACAAGAATTCAAGAGATCAAATCCCCTAGAGAGTATAACTATTTAAAAAACTTATAAATAAGGACCATTAGGGAAAAAATAGTCTACATGAGGTGAGATTATAGAGAAAGAGGAGGAGATTAAAAAATCCAAAGTTTTAAGCCTTAAAAACACCAAATTTAAGACAACACTACATGGAGATTAATCAAGAGAGGGTGTAACCCCTACTATCACTAAAAATCCTTCAATTTATAAAAATATAGTTGTATATTTTATCTCTCCTATGTTTATTGGTTATTTTTATCTCATTTATCTCAATCTTAGTGTTTCCCATTCCCTAGTTGTGCCTAAGGCATAAGTTGTTTCCTTTGAGCCTAGTGTCCAACCATCTTTGGTTATCCCAAAAGTAGAAGATGTTTCCTCTAACCATATATTTACACTTCTTCAACAATTTATAACATTCCAATTATGTTCGCAGTATTCATCCCCCCCACTTATAAGATGGTTACCTTCACCACTACCTCAACAACCCCTAAGAGCAAAAGTGCATCATCAAAGAAAGCTAGGGGAGCATTGGGAAGTTTATAGCTACATGTGTCATCCACTCAATTAAGATTACCATTTATTTCTTCCATTTATTCCTAAGATAAAATTATAATATCATAAAATAAAGTTGGGAAGAATAAAAAAGTCTATACAGTCCACCCATTTACCTATATGGTGGTGTGTATTAGTCTAATCTAATTTCACCGTACCTTCCGTACCCATTACTTGAAGAGGCCTTAAAGTATTCTTCATGGGATTTATTGTTTGAGACTATAAGACAAGACACTAAAACAATGGACTCAACCCAATATATCATCCCATAGTGGGTAATAGATCTAGAATTTTAGGCTTCTCAAAGGCCAAACCTTACAATCATAGAGTTATCCATAGTAATCTCCATTTTTAAAAAATCCACAAGGAGCATCCAGATGGTGAGGAAAATAAATATTAAAGATAATGTTGGAAGGGGGATAACTATGGAGGAGAGACAATATGTCTTCTCCATGTCAAATTGGAAGAAAAGGAAACCAAGGTAGCCTCACTATATCGAGGATTTCAAATCCTATTTTGAGACACATAAGTATGCCCTATTAGAGATACATGAAATAACAAAACTAGAAAGGAATGAGATTGAATAAGGGTTAGAGTAGGTTATGGAACAATAATTAACCTTCCATGTTCTTTTTTAGATTTAAAAAAATGTGCAAAGTGCAAATTCAATTATATACAACATTTTGGATGTCATTGCTTCAATGAGGGCTAATTAGCCCTCAAATAATTTGAGATGATAAATTGTTTAATTATTTAAAGGAAGACAATAATAAGATAAAATTCCTTTTTCTTTACATAATAAATAAGGAATATATCCATCTAAATTTTATGGCACCATTGGAGGCTTCATATGCCCTCAATCTAGTTGGCATACATACACAATAAGCAAGGGAATGGGTCACAATAGTAGAAAAAATAATGCCCAAGTATGTATAACATGAGAGACTCATTTTTTAAATTCTAGAAGAGTTGAAGATCTTAAAAGAGAGGGAATCTATAGGAAAGCTCATGAGTAGAGCCAATTTTGGCCATCTTCACCAACAAGATTCAGACAACTTTAAGTAGAATCTTGAGGGATTAACATTGGAGGAGATTGAAGCTAAGTTGAATTTTTCATAGAAGAAAGTCACTAAAGTGGATATATTACAAATCAACTTTAAGGGCTCTAAAAATAAATATGTATGCTTAATGGAGTAGAAAAATAGGATGGGGAGATCCCTCCTGAAGTACACACACACACACACACACACACACACACACACACACACACACACACACACACACACACACACACACACACACACACACACACACACACACACACACACACACACACACACACACACACACACACACACACACACACACACACACACACACACACACACACACACACACACGTGCACATGCACGCGCATGCACACACGCCCACACACGCATGCACGCACGCACACACACACACACACACACACACACACACACACACACACACACACAGACACACACATGTGTAATCCATCATTTAAAATTATCAAAAAATTATCAATATAGGAAGAGATCATTTTGATTGTCATGCAATTGTGTGGATGTATTTTCCTCCCATTTCTATGTAATTAAGTTTTTATTTCCTTTGGTTTTTTTAATTTCATAATTTAAATTGTGCAAAAGATAATAATTTTTCCTTTTGTTATCTTTGATATCTACTATTTTTAGATGTGCAAAAACTATTGAATAATTATTAAGTATTATTAATTTTAAGCAATTGGTTGACTATCTTAATTATATAAGTGTGCAAGAGTGTTTCCCCTTGATATAATCTTGTAGGTGTGATCCATAGCTACCGTATATACCTTTTTAGTCTAAGTTTTAATCTACTGAATGAGGGTGTGCAATAACTACTCTCAAATGAGTAAAATTTAGTTGAGACACTTAATGTTCCTATATCATTTCATCCTAGACTTCCTAATTATGTTTACTTGTGAGTGTGTAATAGCTACAAGAAACAAGCATTAATTTTATAAACATTTGTTCATAAAGGAATTAACCTAAGGAGTGACCCATTAAAACCATAGACCCTTCTTTTATTCTCTACCCTTCCCTCCTTTTAAAGTTTATTTGACTAATATTTACCCATTTTAAAATAGTTTCATCCATCTAGCTAGCCTAACTAGGTTTGAATTTCTTTACTATGATTCATTTCACTACATGCACACCTGGTTAACAACCTACATGCTTTGATTGTTATTACAACACAAGTTGTTTAACCCATACCTGTAACTCCTGCCCTAGAGTGTATCTTACCTCCATTGATATTATCAAATGTTATAGGTTACCTCATTAAAATAAGGTATGTTCACAAGACCCACATCAATAGGAAAAATTTGGTGTTAGAAGGAGGATATCTTGTGTGCCTTCACTAGTAAGAGGTGATCCCATATTTTTGAGTTGTAATAGAGATACCCAATAGCGTTACCATGTCTAGGGCCCAAACTAGTCTTTTGGTTTCCCCTTTGTCAACACATAAAAACCCTAGATCTATACCATCTTTTCCCAATATACATCAAGCCATGACACCTCTAGTAAGACATATCAATCCCATTAATCATCATATGGCCCAACCACCTTGGTTAGTTGGATCTGCTATTACAATTATAGGGGATTTGAGTAATTTACCAAGGAATCTAGAGAATTATCTACTTTATTTCACCCCATCATGAGGAAGAACTACAAAGAAATGTATCAAGTCTTTGAAGGTTACTTTTAGGTTAATGAATTCTACTGATGAAGATGTTACATGTAGGCTTTTTCTATTTACATTACATGATCTTGCCAATATTTATACCTCAATTTTCAATAAAACTCAATTAATTCATGGAATTCATGTCAAAGCACTTTTCTTACCCAATTTGGACAAGTTACCATCCCTATCTTGGTGTATCAACATTTCACTAGTATGAAGAGGAAGCCTAAAGAGACAATTTAGGATTTTAAAGCAAGAGTCTAAAATATGTACACCTAGTTAAGTCTAGTATATAGATCAAATGAAATTTTAGTGTTGGAGATGTAAAGTAATACTTGGAATGCAATCACTATAGTGTTTCTTTGAAGAGCTACTATTTACAACACTCTAACCTTAGCATATGAGGAAGCTATCAATATTGATAGATAGCTAAATATTCAAGTGATAGGCACTCCCAATATTAATATTGGCTTCCCAACCCTAAATTAAGTGCCTCATTTTAATCAAAATATTCCCACATTTAAAAATAGATCATCTATATGTACTACATCTTCTAATGTAGTAGACATAAAATCATAATTATGGTTATATGAATAATTAGGTACATATGAATAGTAATCAATTGAACCAAAATTTAATCCCATCTAATATCATAGTTGTATAGGGTGTTGATTTTCTAACATGAAATTGGATTTTATACAAATAATAGTCTAAAATTTGAGAAATGACTTCTTAAACATGCAGACAAAGATGGGTAATGCTACTAGCTAAAATAATAACCAAAATTCTAGGTCTCAAAGATATAATAGACCTTTAAATCATTTTGTAAATAAAATAGAATAACATCCCCCTAACAAGTTGCCAAAAATTGATACAATAGAAATAACTATGCCCAATTGGTGTAAATTCCATAACACATCACAACATGGAAATATTGAATGTGTGGAATTATGTGCAGTAATTGATATTTTTGAAATGGAGATGATGAACCAAGATTTGATGAGCAACCCCCTAGAGTTCTACCTTAAAGTTGGTTCGTCAAACACCACCATGGCATTTGAAACACATGAGTATTATTTCCCAAGAGAGAATGATATAAGTAGAGGATAAATTGAATGAAATACATGCCTTTCAACAATATTAAAATGTCAATTAGAATATGAGAAACAAGAAACCCTTCACAACATCTACTCCTCCAAACAAAACCACTATTCCACTAGATCCAAGCGCTGACAATAATCCAACTCCCCAAAAATGGAATGAATAACCCCAAAATATGGAGGAATAAAGTAAAGGAGGATATAATATTTTTGAATACATGAAGAAGATTAAATCTAAAATCACTCTTCATGAATTACATCAGATCATTGAATAAAAGGAGCTCCTATGGAGGTTCATTACAGGAAAGTCTACTATAAAAAAAGACAAAAGTTGATCATACCAATATTATATATAAGAGTAAACCAAAAGTTATTTCCTTCTTATTGACTATCAGATCATTTTTTAAAAATCACAATTATTTAGTTAATTTTGGATCTTCATGCATGATGATGCCAAATTCCATTTTCCAAAATATTGGGGTGACTACAAGCCCATCAAAGAGGATGGTTTCACAACTATATAAGATAATGGTGCCTATAGTAGGGGAACTAAATGATGTATGCATCCAAATAGAATCCAATCCACATGTATAAATGGATATTGGCATACTTATAGTGGATATTTTATAAGGATACAAACTATTCATCTATAGAGAATGGTCTAAGACATTGAATGGGTATGTAGAAATAAACTTCTCTCATATTTGGTTGCCATTGAGAGGTATTACAAACCAGATTTGAATTGATCATGAACTAAGAATGAAGCAACCCATTAATGAATATAACACTAATAATAAAGAGGTAAGTTAAAAATCTCCTAACCTTGGGATTTATACCTTTATCATAAAGCATGAGGTGTAGGGACTAGAAGTTGAGGGACCTTCCTAGTTATAGATGCTCTATTTTGATAGAGTAAGATCCAAGCAAGGATCAAGCATTAGTTTTGAATTAGTAGATCCACAGGTAATAAAAACCTAGAAACATATATATTATAGTTCCCTTACAATAATAACTAAATAGAGTATGAATAATTAATTTTATGACTGCATTTTGGTCTAAAAAAAAATGTCAAACAATTGCTAATATATGGAGATTCAAAACTAGTAATCAATCATGTCAAGAATAAATAACAGTACAAGATATCATACCTGAAGAGGTAAAAACATAGAGATTAGGATTTAAATGAGTATTTTGAGGACTTCAAAATTGTGGTTTTTTATATCGAATATAATCAATCTATTGACTCACTAGTTACTTTGTCTACCAACTTGGCACCACTACAAGAGTCTAAGGTACAAATATTGTCTATTAAATTAGTGCCTTAGCCATTTATTCTGAACTTGGAAAATTTCCAAGTATTTTATAATGAGAAAAATATCATCCAATTATTGACTTAGGATAATTTTTGTCTCAAATTATTGATGATAAAGAGATTAGTTACCTATGCTAAGAGGTATTGGGAGAAAAAGGAGTCATTTAGTTGAAATAAAACCACCTTCCCTTAGGAATTTTTTCTTTGGAAAGGACATTTGATCTATATCCTCATGTATAAATGTAAATTTAACCAAAATTAAATGAATCTACGTTTAATAAAGATAATTTAGGATATGAGTATGGTCTGTGTTACGTTAACATTGGCTACAACTATACTCTAGAATACAAATAAAGGGTGAAGGATTTACTCACCCAATATACATATGTGATTAAATAGGCATATGAAGAATTTAAGGTTTTTAAACATAGGCTCATCACCCATACAATCCTACTGAATTTAGACCATAAATCATTTAGGCAAAGATAGAGGCTGGTAAATCCTATCTTGGAACCTCTTATTTACAAATAAGTGGAAATATTGCTAAATGTAAAAATAGTTTTTCCTATCAAACATTCCACTTGGGTATGTAACTTAGTTCCAATCAAAAATAAAAATGGGGAAATTAGACTATGTTGATTATAAAAACCTAAATAAGGCTTCTAATAAATACAATCATCCTTTTCCTTCCTTGGACAAGGTGACCCAAATAGTAAGTGGTTCAAGAATGATGTCCTTAGATATATTTATAGGATATAACCTGATGTTGGTCAAATTTGATGACAAAATGAATACTGAATTCATCATAAAGTGGGGTAATTATGAATATAAAATGATGCCATTTGGATAATTAATGTATGAGATACCTTTCAACGAGCCATGGATCATGAATTCCAAGGGCTAAAAGGTAAATACATAATCATCTACATGGATAATCTCACTATTTTATCAAAGACAAGAAATGATCATGTAGGCCACCTACAATCAATCTTTGATAGATTTAAAAGGTTTTAAATCTCACTAAACCCTAAGAAGAGAATATTTGGCATCACTAAATGGAAGCTCTTGGGTCATATCATTACTAAATAAGGAATTACAATCGACCCAGATAAAATTAAGGGGATATCAAAGATTGCATTTCCAAATAGCAAGAAAGAGCTCAAATATTTCTTTGCAAAGATAAATTTTATGATAAATTTTATCTTAGGCTTTGAAAAAATATTTAGACTTTTGAATGGAATGGTCAAGCAACATGCTAAAGTGGGGTGGATAATAGAGGCCTAAAATTCTTTCCAATACATTAAACATGAAATATCATAGGCCCTTGTGCTGATAAGCCTAAACTTCACTAAATATTTATTCTTATTTTCATTCACTTTAGAACATACCATTACCACCATGCTTACCTATAAAAAAATATGAAAGTTAATATCTTATTTAATTAATGAACACAAACTTGAAGGAAGCAGAACTCAGGGATTTGATGATAGATAAACAAATATTTACCTTTATCAAAGCATTAAATAAATTTTAACACTACATCTTGAGGAATAAGATCATAAACATCAGGTTAAAACCTAATATCAATCTAATTTTGGTACAAAATGAATTAGGATAATGCAAAGGAAAATTTATGGAAAAATTGCATGAGTTTGACATAGAAATCAAGTTTGATAAGATTGTTAGAGGTTAGGATATCATTAAGCTCATGACTGAGCCTGACCCAAGCATAATTATTAAAGAGGTTTGTGAAACCTAAGTATCTAGAGGAGATTGGTATATTATTATTCAATTCTTACTCATAGGTACCTATTTCATAGAACTCAATAGAGAATATAAGAGAGCTTTAAGGCTCAAAAATGCTCATTATATTAATAGAAAGTGGATTATCTATATAATAAATTATAAAGTCATCTACTTAAGATGCATATAATGAGAATAAGCTCAACAAATTTTCAAAAACTTACACCATAAGATAGGTAGTGTTCATCCCTCCATAAACATCACAACTCATAAAATCCTCATAATGGATTATTATTGTCCAACAATCTTTAAGGGTGGGCATGCTCACGTGATAACATGACATGAATTCCAAGTCTTGGAAAAAAGAGAGATACATGTATTAATTCCTCTGCATTTTTTAATTTAAGGAATAACATTCACTTAATGGGGCTTGGACTTCATTGGTGTCATTAACCCCAATTCTTTAGCTAGTCACAAGTTCATACTTAATATCACATATTTTTCCACATGATGGACTAAAGTAGTAGACATAAGGCATTATAAAGCACAATATTGAATCATATTTCTAGGTGAAAACATCAAAAATATATTTTTCACCTGCATTTCTTTTTTTGTGATAATGGGAGAATGTTCCACATCACTGAATTCACTGAATAGGTCTATGATAATCAAATCACCATCAAGTCATCTTCTAGAAATTAACCATAATGAAATGGATTGTCTAAATCAAAAATAAAAAACTTGATTGTTGCCATAAAAATTTAGTATTAGATAAACTTAGAGATTGGCACAATATATTGAAGTATGCATTATGGGATGATCAAACAAGATACAATCAAGTCCTTAAGGCTTCACTTTACTTGATGGTGTATGGATGACAACTAGCTTTCTCAATCATTATTAAATTTATAACATATCATTTTATGCAAGAGTATATGGAACCAAGTGAAAAAGTGGAGTCTCAATTATTAGACATAATAGAGATGGAATATTTAAGGACTAAAGCTTTATAAAATTTTAGTAAACATCAAGACATAGTAAAATGGTGGTTTGACATAAGATAAAAATTCAAAGCATCCAAAATATTTGACCTAGTACATACATGGGATAAATCCCATGAAAAAAAATACCATGACAAGATTACCCCACTATGGATTGGATCTTATTAGATTTCGTAGATCTTGGGTAATAGTGATTTTTGTTTGAGCTACCTCCAAGGCAATGTTTGAAGCACTACTTCATGGATATACCATCTTGAGATATTCTAGAGTAAAAACATATGTTGTGTTAAAGGTAGGATTATAATATATTTATTACTTCATATATAGATTTACTACTTTCATAGTTAGTTTCCCTACTTTCTAGGTTAACATTTCCTATTTTTATCTTTTCCCTTTCCTTAGTTTAGTTCCCTACTTTCCATAATTAGTTTTTTTCTTTATTTCATGGAAATATGATTGACTTCCTTTGGTATACTCGAGAAAGTATCCAATCCATTGGAATTCCTATACATGTTTATAAGCTAAAAGTTTAGTCTATGGGAAAGACATCAAGCAAAACACACAAATATATTTACTTACAAGTTTTACACCCTTGTGTTTAAGATTTTTATAATTGAGGAATGCAATAAGAAAATTAATCATGGTCATACTACCTTTGAATGATTCTATTAGGTATATAAAGGCTGATGTCATTAGTATGTACAAATTTATAATTTTTTCTCATTTTCACTAGATCAAATGCACCTTTGATGTTAATACTTATTTGAGGAAAAGCCCATTGATATGTTGGTATATGGTAGGGACAATATGATAAAAATCACACTTTCATATATACCATCTCACTATGGTTTTTGATCTCCCTCTTCTAAACATATTCTACAAAATAAAATATAGTAAAATAAGGATCAATGCATCCTAAAAAGAGTGATCTATCAAACCTAATGAAAATATAAAGTTTATCAAGTTCTTAAATGATAAATAAGATCAATGTATCATGCATCATGCATCATCTAAGAATGTAGGAGGAAATGAAAGGAACCAAAGGTATCTATATTGAAGCTAAGGATGCCTAGTTGATAGAAGAGAAATACTTGAGCTTCCCTAATTTTAAATATATTTTCTAAGAAACCAAAATTAAGCCTAAACTTAACCCAAATATTTGATAAAATCCTCATAGCATGCGTAAAATAATATCATTCACTTTTACAAAACTTTTCTTGCTTTTGTCCCCCCTAGGATGAGGACTTAGAAGATCAAGTAGTCAATCTTATTGAAAAGGTTATTTCCCAAGAAGATAATGCATCTATTCTCTCTCCTCATTTAGATGAGGATATCAAGTCTATACTTTTTTCAATACAAGGGGATAAATCCCCAGGACTAGATGGTTTCCCACCTTTCTTCTTTGATGTTTTTTGGGATATCATTCATAACAAAGTTTGTTAGCTATTGTGGAGTTTTTTAAAGATGTCACCATGCTCCAAGATTTCAATAATACTTTCCTAGTGCTCATTACTAATAAATAGGGGGCCTCTCAAATGATAGATTTTAGACCCATTAGCTTGTGTTCCACATTCTATAAAATCTGCACTAAAGGGCTTTCTCTAAAAATCCAACTTCTATTGCATAAAATGATTTCAAACCAATAGGGAGCTTTTGTCTTTAGAATGTATATCTTAGATATAATCATCATTTCGCATGAAACTATCCATTTAGTGTTTTACTCGAATTGGCAAGGTATGTTCCTCAAGCTAGATATGAACAAGACTTATGATCGAGTCTCTTGGCAATTATTCAATAAAATTATGATCAAATTTAGCTTCAGTCAATCTATCAAAAATATAATTACCTCTTGCATAACTACCCCCATGTTGTATGTTATTATCAATAGATTTCTCAAGGGTTTTTTCTGGTAGGAAGAGGGCTCAGATAGGGAGATCCCCTCTCTCCATATTTATTCATCATCCTAGCTAAAGCATTGAGTAGACTTATTGTCAAGGCTAGAACTTCTAACATTATTAGAGGCATCATAACTACCCTTATTACCAATCCAACCACTCATTAATAATTCAAACATGAAATGTTGATGATGGGTGAAGCTTCGATCCTTAAAGCTAGGTGTTTTAGGAAAATTATTGAAATCTATAAAGTGGTGTCTATCTAGAGCATTAACTTCCACAAAAGTTATCTTTTTTTCATCAATACCCCCCTCAACCTTTAAGTGAAAATGTCTAAGACTTTGGGCCATGTCATCAGGAATCTCCCTTCCTCTTATCTTGGTACTGATTTCTTTGAGGGTTCCATGAAACATAGTTTTAAAACCCCCTCATTGATAGGATTTAGAAAAATTTATAAGGTTTGAAATGGAATATGATATCCCAAGATGGTAAACTATAACTCCTTAAGATCTCAATTCAAAGCATCCCAATTTATTTCATGTCTTTATTTGTCATCCTTGGAAGGATTACAGATCAAATTGATCATTTTTAGAACTTCCTATGGAGAGGATTAGAGGATAGATTTAGTTTTTTCCTCATCTACTAGAATAAAGATTTCCTCCCCAACTCGAAAGGATGATTAGGGTTAAGAAGGGTTAGATCCATGAACCATCCCTTTTGTCAAATTAAGGATGGAGGGTGATAAATGAAGATAACTAGTGGACTAAGATCATAAGGGCCAAATACTTAAATTCTAGGGAAGGTCACTAATTCATTTCAAAAAGTGGTCTAGACAATGACTCTACATTTTGGAAAGATTTAAAAGTAGGAAAGGATCTTCTCAAAAAAGATCTTGTAGACACTCAAAAATTGCATAGTTTTAGATGTCAAAAAGCTTGGAACCCCTACATGACCCTAAAGCTAGTAGACCACCTAGTTGACTTAACCCACTTATTAACTTATTAACTTAACTTTCTAATTCACCTCTCTTTTAACTTATTTTCATCCAGACCTTTGACCACTGATGGTTAGTCTAACCATCAATATTTAGCTTGACTATCGATGATTTGATCTCCAAACCTACTTTAAAACATTACCAGTTGTACGAGATAAGCATGGATTCATTTAACAACTTCCCTTATGTGAGACTAACCTAATTTAAAACATTTTAAATAGAAACTTTATCCTCCATCTAATTAGTAACTTCCTCTTACACATTTAGTAAATTTATCCTATGAAAAGAGGGAAGTAGGAGAAGAAATGGATCCATAATCTAGTAATTTGAATCCAAGCTATCTTGCATATAGGTATCCAACATCCCTTTAGCATGAAAGAAGCATTAATAGAGATCTAAAACTCTATCAAAATCACTTTTGAAGACCAAATTATAGTCACTCTAGCCAAATTACTTCAGCTTTCTAACATCAAGTTACAGGTATCACATGCTTATTTTCTTTGATTCATTTCATTTCTAACCTACTTGACCTATCCATACCTATCTTTATCTTATTTTCCATCCTTCAAATCAATAACATCACTTTTCTTGACCAATTACCAATTCTACCATTACTTTTTTGAACATTTCTAGAATTTTTTAGGCTACCATTAATGGTTAGCCAAACCATCGATTGTCAGCACAACCATCAATGGTCACCCAACCACTGATAATTAGCCCAACCACTGATGATTCACCCATCTATCAATGGTCACTATGGTAGAAAATAATAGCAATTTATTTTCACCACCTTGACCCCAACCAAACCTTGTTTTCTATGTTCCAGCCTATTCATAAAGACTTTTTCGATTTTTGGAACCTAACCCCAACTATTTTAGCATGAGTATTAACCCACATTTTTCTATATTTATTCATTTTATTTAACAAGTAATTTACTTTAATATCATCTTAGATGCATTTAATTTTTAGTTATTGAACACAATTATTCTTTATTTTCATCTATATCAACATAATTATTATAAATAGTGGATTGACAACCTCCTACCAAGCATACACTAATTGGATCTAGCTCACCCTAGGAAGTCCACTCAATTATATTTCTAACAACCCCTTTTCTAGTGTATTTCTTATTTACAATTTATTCCTTCTGAGCCAAAGAGGAGTTCCCATCACCATCTAGATCACATTCACACTTTTACTAGGTATTCTTATACACACCCTATTACTAGTTTCATTACTTTCTTTTAAATTAAGAAATGAGTGGAAATTAAGAGAAACAGTTTAGCACACCTAGTGAGACCAAGCATCCCTTTTTATTCCTTTATTATATACTCATCTAATGAAATCTAAAATTACTTTTGGGCTTAAAATAAATATTTTTCATACATTAATTGCTTTCTTATTTTAGTTCATCTAATAACTTAAAGGAAAAGTAATTAATCATAGATTTCAATCTTGTATCACACACTTTTCCCAAACCACATAATTAATAAACACATCAAAACATACTTGAGATAAGGCCCGACTAGGATTTCGTCACTGAGTGGTAAACCTTATCCCTTCCCATTAATCCTACTAGGAGGTCATTACCAAGGGAAGAACCAACTCAGCTCTCTCATTGAGTACAAAATCTAAAATTTAGTATATTTTGGCCAAGCACCATACAACCCTATTGTTGTGGTGTGTGAAGTGAGGGGTAGGCCCCAACATGAAGCCACATACTGAAGATCAATACAAATTCTCTCTTGAGTACCTAAAACATAACCTAAAACCAACCTTATATTTCCTCTTTAGTAATTTATCTACAATAAAAATTTCTTCTTCGCACTTTCTAATGCATATGCCAAAAGTGATTTAAAAAGAATCCTAAGTTTAAATGCACTTTTAGTGTATGAATTGCTTTGAGGTCTTTTCTTTTGCTTGATTTTTGTTTGAGGTGTGAGTTTCATCATCCCCTTTTCATTTCTCTTATCGTCTTTGATAGATATTAGTTGATAAATCAAACCAACTAAGAACTTCCCTTCCACCATCTTAGCTCTATTACCTTGTTTAATGGAGACCCTACTTATAGTCTTCCTTAGAGATTATAGCTTTGCTAGAATCTCAGAAGATAACCCTATTTCCTTAGATCATTACCTTTCATCACAATCCACTCATGTTCCCAACCTCACCTAAAACTAATCCAACCTTACTTTTAACCAATCAAGCTTCAATTTCAACCAACCACCAAATTATCAACTACCATCAAAGTTGGTTACAATGTTGATGGACCCAATAATTAGAGTAGATTCATCTATTTATAGTGCCCATGACCAATAAAACTTTAACCAAAACTAATCAAATCTCAATTAAAACCAACCAAAAACCTATAAACAACCATTTGATCATCATCATACCCAACCAACCATCCATTAACATCTATTATATCTATCAAACCTAGACCCACCTATCAGCATCTATCCTTAAACCTTGGGTCATCTACACCAACCATCATAACCATTACCCCCAATAAAATTTATAAACCTTAACCTATCAACCAACTTATCAACCCATCAATCCATTATCCTATCAACCTAACCAACCTATTAATCTATCAATCCAACCAAACCAATCAAACCAACCCACCTTATCAACCTTACCAACCTTACCCAGCTTATCAATCATATCAAATCAAATAAAAAAATACTAACCAAACTTACCTAACCTATCAAACTCAATAAACCTAAAAAACTAAAAAACCTCACCAAACCAACCCATTAGCTCATAAAATCAAGATCCATTGGTGTACCCTCTTTTTAGGCAATAGACCCCCTAGGGGAATCCTATGCTTCAATCCTTGACAAGCTCTTAGAGGATTCCATCATTAATATTCCTCAAATAAAACCAATCAATATCTCTCTTCCAAATCCAATTTAGTTTATAGAGAATGAACTTTGTACTTATCATCATGCACATGGACATGATATAGATAGATGTGGCTCTTTTAAGATGCTTATCCAAAGCCTTTTTGATCATAAGGAGGTTTCAAATGATATTCTTTGTGTTCCCCCCAACCTAGCCTTAAATATCTTTGAGAAATCAACCATTGAGCCTATTCCTTTACTCATTTTTGAGAATATCCATAACCAAATCCCTCATCATAATGAGACCCATCCATTTTATTTGGTCCTTGGTGAACCTATAACTAATAAAACCATAATGCAAACCTTAAAAAAACCACTTAATTACCAAGTGGAATCTTCACACCTTTCTTTCAAAATCGTAATCAAGGAAACCATCCCACATTTTCCAATTACCCATATGGAACCAACCAACCAACCTCTTCCACTTACCAATTTTGTGGAACCTATCATCAACCCAACCTTACCCACCATCTACCCAACCTTAACAACCACTAACCCTAATTCACCCCCCCTTAACCCAAATTTACTTATCATCAACCCAACCTTACCCACCGTCAACCCAACCTTAAAAACCATTAACCCTACATCACCTACCCTTAACCCAAATTTACTTATCATCAACCCAACCCTACCAACGATCAACCCAACCTTAAAAACCATTAACCCTACCTTATCTACCATAAACCACACCAAACCTACCATTAACCCAACCAAATTTACCATCAACCTAACCTTACCTATAACCATCCAGCCAACCTTACATCACCAACCAAATCAAATGATTGAACCAACCTCTACACCAAATCAATCAACCCCAATCTACATACCTTTTAACTTAGCCCTAAAAAATCTTTATAACAACCCAAACCAAGATCAACCCATCAAACCAACCAGACCTATCCTGACCTACCTAAATCAAATCAAACAACATTTTCCTAACCTTGGTACAATAGAGGAAATCCCACCTAAACCACCAACTACAACTTGAACCAACTAATCACTAACCACTAACAACTAAAACCCTTTTTTTGGAGGTGGATAAAGTCATCTTCACCCCTCCTAAACCCTAACCAAAACCTCACCTAGATTTATTTTTCCCATCTCAAACATCCATGGAAAGTAACTGGGGGAACCTTCCCTCCATAATGCTTTTTCATTTACCAACCCAAACCATACTTTACAAATTAACCAAATTAACCCTTAGCATGTTTGCCTCAACTTATAAAATAAAGCTACCAACCAACCAACCCTAATTTATTGGATATTATCTTTCTCTTACACCCAAATGAACCTTTTGGGGAGTTACCTTCACCCTTAACCTTTTGAGAGTACCTCCTTCATCAACCCAACCTCAACTAAATGGTATACCAAATTAGGCCATCCCATTTTGACATCAACTATTGGAAATTAACCTTCTCCACCAAACTATCACCTAACCAACCTCACCTTTTTGTCAATCCAATTTTTTTTAATCTAATCAAGTGTTGGAGAATAATTGGGGGATATATACTCTCCTAGCATTAACCAACATATAACTAATATGGAGAAAAGCAAAAAAGGAAAGTTTTCTTTTAATTGGCTTGGACCATACATCATAACCCATAAGTATGGGTCATGAGCTTATTGTTTGTCTTATCTTTAAGGCAAACCAAAACCTAAGCCTCTTAATGCTTTATATCTACTATTTTTTATTGTTAAAAAAAGGATCAAATGCACCTTTGTTCTAACTTAAGCTTGTACCTTACTTTATGACGTTTTCACCTTCTTCTATCTATCCTTGTTTCTCTTAAGGACAATTTATTACACAGAACCATGTGATTATCTATCATAGTTATAGCCTAATATTAAGCATGAATATGATGGATCTACCCATGACATGGTTCTCATAGATAATTTTCATCTTTAATTAGATGGAATCACATGTTCAATTGTCTCTTAAACCACTTTCCCTCATCTTTCATCAACCTTTTGTACTAAAAGTCTTGTCTCTATATAGGTAGACCTCTAAACATAAATAGACTTATCCATGTATCAACTTAGAATTTAAAATAAATTTGGGATAATAAAATCTCACTTGGGTCCATATCTCTAGCATTTCAGACTGCTCCCTTGAAGGATGATTTCCCAACAACTAAATATTGCTTAGAAGGTAGACTACTCCCTTAAAGGACAACTACAACATACAAAAAAAATACAAACTTAGACCATTTCCTTGAAGTATGGCTAACATAATTTTATCAAATTAATCATTTGAATCTCCTTAAATCAATCAACTTCACCCTTTTTATCAAAGACAATAAAAGACAAAAAAGGGGTTATATCAAAAATAAAAGCAAGATATCCCAAAATGGCCTTAATTAGCTCTTTCATATATATTAATTAAACTTCCTCCATTGATTAGTATACACTTTATATTAAGATATTAACTTGTCTATTATGGTTCTTAGGTCACCTATAGAAGTGGTAAACTAACCCATGTCAAGTTACTATATCACCCATTTCCCTTCAAAATTACCTATCCACTTGCTTTCCCATATATAACCTCTAAACAACAAGGGATTTTGAGATTAATTGACATAATGTGATCAAGATACCATCTTTTCACTCAAAGCATGCTAATACAAAGCATTCAAAAGGCTTATTTTCATTAAGCCAATCTAACTTCAGCTTTATTAGGCCCTTGCTAATGAACACATGATGCTTTTTTATTACCCTCCATTCATTAGTTCATGTGGACATATGTCTCATGATTCACCTTTATTTTCTACATTAGTGTGTTATATATCATATCCATCAAATGAATAAAGCATATGCATCTACAAGATGCATCCCTCATAGCATAATCGAATCAATCATCACATATCTAGAATCATACATACCTAACCTCATGTCATCACTTATAAAATAATGTCATCAAAACATCACATGAACTAAATGTGAACAACAATCAATCTACATATCCTCTCATGAGAAAAAGTACACATATCATCGTCATCATCATAATACTTCAATACATAATTAATGTACATCATAAACATCTATAAACATTATAACATAATCATCATGTCATATGTCAACCTTTAATCAATATATTCTAATATCAATAATATAATCATCATAATCAACATATAATTATCATATATATTAATAGAGAAATACATTTCATAATGTATCCATGTCTCTCTTAGTCATATACATGTCATGTCATCATAACATAGGGTGGAATAAAATAACAATTTAGATCCATGTCTACAAAACTAAACAAGTCAAGCCCCTAAGTCACCGAAACTACTACCACCTATACTTACACTACCATCCAGTGATGGTCTCCCTAATATCCCTACCTACCCCACTCTCAAGGACTATTATCCTAGAGTAGTTATATATGGACCCCTTGATAAAATATCCATATACTCTCCATATCTCATCTTTAATGGGAACTATGTTAGTACTATCACCTCATAATATCTTAGCTCCTCAATGGTGGATAAGTATCATGTCCTTATAGCTATGTCAGGTGGTCCTATTACTATGTAGCTACTCCTACCCTCTATCTCAAAGAATCATTCTCCTAAGTCACTAACCCAAGAGAGATCCTTGCCTGATCACACTCTCTAATTAAGGTGACCACTGACCTTATAAGGTGCCCACCTGTCCCTATAAGCCTATAATCTAGGCCTATGCCACTACTAGTGCCACTATTGCCTATCCATCTTATTATGATACACTAGTAAGATCCACATCCATGGGTTATTGACCCCCATCACCCCATCCAAAATTAGCCACCTAATATCTAGCTTGGTAATACACTATGTAACCATCAGAAACCCCTACATCATCTATGGTGGCTCTCACTGTTAGCTCCTCATGGTCTAACATGATATCTTATATCTATGGATCTAGGAATAATAACTTGATATCCTCCCTCTTATATCATGGAAAATATGCTGGGATCCCTTATGCCAAGATAAATTATCTACACACTCACTCAAATGGGGTAAGCTCAGTCTCATCATCTTATCTCCCATAAATCCATCACTTTATCAATAGTGATAATGTGTGGTAGTTATACCCTACCCATCTAGGTTGGCTCACATATGGCTTCCACACTACATCATTGACTACTAAACCCTCCAATGCATCTTATAACCACATGATGTCCTTAGCACCACCACCAAGACCTATCAACACATAACCCCCTCTACATCTCATGAAGCCCACTCTATAGTCTGTCAATGCATATCTATGTCATATAAGTCCTAAAAGCCTCAACACTCATATGTTATCATATGCCCATCAATGGAGCATGAACCCAATATTGACACCATACTACTTGTGTTCTTGAAAGGCCCATAGCTCCCTATAAATCTATACTAATATCACGGGGGCCCATCCAAACATGGTCCACCCTAAAAACATCTCCACCAAGACCCCTAGTAATAGTTATGGAAATTGGTTGCTTCTCAAATCTAGTAGTATAAATAAAGACACCCCCATCATCATCATGGTCAATAAACATCTGTCTCTTAGAGCTCTCTAATATAGTGGCCCATAACAAATCCCACCTATATAATACCTAGCCTAAAGCTGATACACTCCATATATTATATCCATGTGGTAGTCCTTCTCCTCATTATCTATATGATAGATCATATCCCCTCAAATAGGTAGCCATGTAACATGTTGAATATCCTCTAGGATAATTTTCATCTCACTCATTATCATCAAAAATGTGTTTGTGATAGGATCCCATCTCTTGATGAGTGTCATAATAATAGTTGTATCCCATGGTTGGTGTTGATACTGTCTCATGGCCCCTAGGACCACCTCCTCCATGTGTCTCTACTAATCATCAACCATCCCATTAGTGATGGTCATTATGGGTGACTGCTGGTAGCATAACCCTTGACCCCAACATAATTCTAAAACACACATCCAATCCATATATAAAACTCAATACATCTATTATACATCACCTACCACTCACATACTCCATTTTAAATCTAATTTTACCCCATTAATTTACCCTAATCCCCAAACAACAAAACCTAGGGCATCATGGCACATGATCCTTTACAAAACCTGAGGGTACTCATTTTCACCTAATCAATATCACTCCACTTCCTCCAATTTATCAATACTATCAATTTTAAAATAACACCTACCTCATTTCATGATTGATGATATGGTTGGATGCCTCATTCACCTACTCAACCACACCCTTGTCTACCCTCCATCTCATAAACACATAAGTAATCCTGAACTCTCAATTGACCACTCCAAACTCTCTACCTTAGTAAGCTCAACACAAACTACCAAAACACTCACAAGCCAAAGCACTAATAACTAGGATAAAAAAAGTCAAAAAGGTAAAAATGATTTTATATTTTTACTTTTTATCTCTTATGTTTTAGGATTTTTTTCTTGACCATCAATGATCAAGGTGATCATTGACAATTGACCTTAGGAAAAACCCAAACCATCAACAGTTGGAGTCCTACCCTTTTCCACTTTTTCATAGCATTTCCCCTAGGTGATAACATAAGTGATAACCATTATTTGACTCTTTATAAATCACCCAACCCATTTGACCATGTCCACCTTAATACATCCACCTTAATGTTGACTTTTTCCATGCATATTCATATGTTTTTGTGATAACCTTGTTTTGGTCATTTTTTACTACACCAACCAACCTTACCATGTTAAACTTTTGTAAATCATGCCACCTCATATGCAAATTGACTATTTGTGTTGTTTCATGGGATCACGTCCTAATTTAGATACATGCATTCCACATCATCCCTATCTAGGTGACTTGATAGGAGTGACCCAATTAGCTATGACCAACATTATGGATTAGTTACCCTTCCATGTGTCTCTATATAACCCAACCTTATTTTTATCAACATTAGTAACTTTAGTCTTTATGTGATATTGATTATCACACTTAGTTGTATCTTATATGTGTGCTTGCATTTCAAATACCCAACCATTTTGGTATCAGCTACCTTGTGACTCACCATTTACCACTTTATCAATCCTTGACCTGATTTTGATTTTACCTCATCGACTCCTAGTTTGAGGGGAAATACATCTTCTCATACTTGGGGCAACCAAACCTTGACCAATAATATATATTTTTTTAACTTGTTAATCCAAAGATACATAACAAAAAGGGGGAAAATGTAGACACTCAAAAACTGTATAGTTTTAGATGTCAAAAAGCCTAGAACCCCTACCCAACCCTAAAGCTAGTTAACCACCTAGTTGCCTTAACCCACTTATTAATTTTATAATTTAACTTTCTAATTCACATTTATTTTAACTTATTTTCATCTATACCTTAAACCACTAATGGTTATTCTAACTATTGATGGTTATCTTGACCTTCGATGGTCAGATCTCCGAGCCTGCTTTAAAACATTACCAATTATATGAGATAAGTATGGTTGCATTTAGAAACTTACCTTATGTGAGGATAGCTTACTTTAAAGAATAATAATTAGAAACTTTCTCCTCTATATAATTAGTAACTTCCTCCTACACAGTTAGTAATGTTATCCTATAAAGGTGAGAAGTAGGAGAAGAAATGTATCTAAAATCTAGCAATCTTTGTGTAAGCTATCTTGCATGCAGGTATCCAACATCCCTTCAACAAGAAATCAACATAAATAGAGACCCAAAACTCTATTAGAATCACTTTTGAAGGACAAAGTATAGTCACTTTGGCCAGATTACTTTATCCTTCTACCATCAGGTTATAGGTATCTCATGCTTGTTTTCCTTAATTCATTTCATTTCTAACCTCCCTAACCTATCCATATCTATCTTTATCTTATTTTCAATCCTTCATATCCATAAAATCCCTATACTTAACTAATTACCCAATATTATATTAATTTTCTAAACATTTCCAAAATTTCACAAACAACTAATGATAGTTAGCCCAACCATTAATGGTTCACCCAACCATCAATAGTCACTATGGTAGAAAACATCAACTTATTTTGACCCCCTTGACCCCAACCAAAACCTATTTTTTGTTTTCCTACCTATTCATAGATATTTTTTTGATTTTTAGAACTTGACCCCAACTATCTTAACATGAGTATTGACCTTCTTTTTTCTATATTTAGTCACTTTGTTTAATAAGAAATTTACTTTCCACTCATCATACATGAATTTAATTTCCATTTATTGAATTCAAGTATTATTTATTTTCATTTATATAAAATTAACTATTATAAATATTGGATTGATATCCTTCTAACAAGCATACACTTCTTAGATCTAGCTCACGTTAGGCAATCTACTCAACTATCTTGCTAACACCTCCTTTTCTAGTGTCTTTCTTATCTTTAGGTTATTCCCTATAATCAAAAGAGGAGTTTCCATCATCATCTAGATCACGTGTACACTTTTACTAGGTATTCTTCTACACGTCTTATTACTAGTTTCATTAGTTGCTTCTAAATTATGAAATGTGCAAAAATTAAGAGAAATAGGTCTTAAATAGAATATCGGTAGAGGTAAAAAAGTGGAATTTTGGAAATATCCTGAGATCAATTCCCTTTTTCCTCCTTCTAAGTTTTGGAATTAATATATTTCTTGAAAGAGACCTTTAGTCATAAGGTGTCAAATTATTGGGAGGAGACTAACAGAAGGAAGAAGTGGAAACTTCTCATAAAAGATGATCTAAACCAACAATAAGCCCATCTCTTACACAACTTAAAAATTTATCTCCAACACATTAATATCAAATTATTCATGAAGGAGGATGCTCTTATTGGGAAAAATAATCCCAATGGTCTTTACTCTGTTAAATCTAGATATTTCTCCCTTTGGGATGAAGTAAAAGTTGATGATAACTTGAATGATCTTTGGTTAAAAAACCTCATTCCCAAAAATAATGTTTTCTTTTGGTTGGTAGCTCAAAATAAGATTTTAACTATGGATAACCTAGTGTGAAGGGGTATTCCTATTCCCAATAGGTGTACTCTTTGAACAAGGGTGGATTTAGTGGCATAATGACCTCTAAAAATAGCTCAACACCTAGAGTGCACCCATCCAACTTGGCAAGAAGATTCTCCCCTACCTATAAAAATAGGATTGAACCAAAGGAAAAGGAGTAAAATTAATAAATAAAATCTATATAAGATTAGTTTTAAGATTATACATGCATTTTGGTTTAAAACCAACATGAATACTCTATAAAATCAACATGTATCACCCAAACTCACATATGAGTTGTTGGGCATGTAGTAGTGTAGAAAAACATTATATCTTATTTTTTATATAAAATAAACTTAATAGAGATGGTATTGCATATTTACTTGGGTGTTGGTCTATTTAATATAGTGTAGCTTTAATGTATGGTTGTGACTTAACTTCTATATAAGTAATGATATAATCTTCATTATTAAGTGTATTATGACAAAAGTCCTATTATAGGTTGTTAATGGCATCATTGTGCCATATAATGACTTTTTCATGTATATGAAGTTGACTAAGTGTAAACACTAGCATACACTAATGCCCCAATAATAGTGTCTATAGAAATAACTTGAGGAGTGAGTACCTAAACATGAGCCATTCCCTTGACTTGGCTAAGCACCCGAATGACACTTAACTTGTTATCCCTATGTCTTAAACCATTAGGATTTATACCTAGATATATCTAAACTTGTATCAAAATACTTTTGCCTTTGAGTAGGCTTATTCCCCATAATATTATCTAATATGGCATGTTTTGATAGACCACCTAAGCTTGTTTTACAAATAACTAAGTCCCATAGAGACTAAGGTTGTGCCATGTTTCAACTAGCCCAATGTGGGCCTTGGTAGCTTCACTATCGCACTTTGGGTGAGCACAAAAGGCTTGCACCTTGCATAAAAATTGATTCTAGCATAGTAGTTCCTTTAAATGTTGTGTATAATAGACTTTAACTATGCTTTCACCTAGCTATATCAAGTACAGAACTAACTTGGATTGATTACTAAACTCATGACTAGGAACATGAGCTAAACAACGAGAACTTATCTACAACATTTTGGTTCTATTGATGGGACCCATGTTGAATTTTACTATTATAATGGTGCAATAGAGCTATTCTCTAACTTTCACTCAAGAAAATTGAGCACTAGCTAGAGAAAGTGGAAGATAGTTTTACATAGAAGCATCCAACATGCCAAAGATAGAAGTCAAGAGAATGGGTGTACACCTACCTATATGATGCTCTATATGAGGTGCTATTTTATGAACTACTTGAGAATGTGTACTGATGGTTGGCTACCTATACCACCTCTAGAATAAAAAGCTATGGCTAAAAATTTAAGTGGACAAGGGAGTACCTAGAGAGGTTTCAATGCCTAGATGATGTTTGGATGTGTATTTTAGATAAGTGGTGGAGCAGTGCATTGAAAGGATACATCTTGGAATTTATAGTGTCAAAATTCTCTTACCCTAAAGAAGTAGAGTGTGAGTTTTTTTTTCAAAGCAAGGGGCACATTCATAATAGGTTTTGGTGCTAAACTAAATAAATTATTGGTGGATTATGGTATTGAGACCATAATAATGGAAGGCTAAAATCCTTACACATATGAACAAGCGTAGAAGATGAGAAGGGGAAGTGTAGGTGAGGTTTGATGGAAAGGGATGAGTAACCTAACACTTGATAGATCTAAAGGTAGAACTATAATAAGTAAAGGCACAAGTTGATAGAGGATCTAGAACTTAGAAGTGTCAAGAGGAATCGTAGAGACCAGAAAGGGTATGAGGAAGGATCCATTTAACTGTATTAGTGTGATGAAAGAGAGGAGGAATCATGAGATAAAGCTTAGTAGTTGGGTGTAGAATGCCTTGGGTTATTAAAAGATGTGGTGAATGAGGATGTGCCAGAAGCACCTACCCCTTTTGAACCTAAAGTGCAAGGTCATGCACTAGATTCTCCCGTATAGGATAGAAAAATGATAATTGACCTTGTTATTGACATTGACTTTGATAGACTTTAGGATTTGAACCAAGATTTTATGATAGATTAAGTGATACCTTATGAGTAATTGAACTATAATATCATGAAACTAGTGATCACTAACCCATGAATCTAGAATAAAATCATAAACATTCTCATTTAGAGGATATTAGCTACACCAATTGGGAAATAGCCGATAAGAAGTGGCCTAACACCACAAGTAAGTAGTATTATTTTGTTAAGGTTGATGATATAACCTACACCAATAGGGTCAATGTTTAACCCTACAACTAGAGGCATTAAAGGACCACCTCCAACATAGAGGCTAGGGGGAAAAGTGCCTTAGAATCTAGCACCACCCCCTCATTATATTTATTATGAAATGATGATGCACTTGCTTGAGTAACTTGGTGTAGAGAATGTTGTGGAGCATGTGATCAAGTGTGAAATCCAATGGTGTACTCAGGGTATCACCCAATTAGAGTGTAAGGTGACTCAATTTTAAACAACCTTGCTAGATCATGCCCATACTTGGTATTGAAAATTTGATCTAAACTAGGCTATGGTTGATTATGATATATTAAAGGAGGATTTCTTAAAGGACTTTGATATTCTTGAGTTTGAGCAACTAGAGCATCATGATGCTCAAGGAAATCAATCAAGGGATATCTAAGATCATGCATTTGTATCAAATGTGGTTTCAGACCATCCTTTCTAATCTTTCATATGATATACACACCTTCTAACATGCATAATGGTTTATTAGGGGCATGTTAGTGCCTTTAAAGAGAGCATTATCTATGAAGACCTTCACGAATCTCTATCAAATGCTTGAAGTCATGCTCTAGGCTGAGGTAGTAGGTATTACTAAAACTAGGATCAACCCATTTATGGAGGCACAAATCATGTCAAAGGCCTCCCAGCTATAGCAATTGACTATTGGTTTGGTGCATGAAACTCATATTAGATTGTGGTGTACTAATTGTGAGATGGAGGGGCACAACAAGAATAATTTCCCATGAATAAATGTACGCACCCTATTACTCAACTATAAATTTTGTCATTAGCTGCATGACTCTTAGAACTATCCCCTATTATAGTATGTCAGTAAAGTGAACACTAATATATATTTTAATATGTGTGATGCCTATACCTATTCAATAGTATATTATTGATTTATTAATGAGATGTACCAAAATATGGAGAGAAGTGCATCGTAGGCAATGACCACAGCTAGAGGGTTGGTAGGTAAGGGAAATGAGGGATATATATAACAAAATATAGGCTATGGGAATTATAAAAGCATGTTCAGGTGAGGTGGAGGACATGGTAGAGGAATATTCTCACTGTGATCATGTTACAAGTGTGGTTCAATTGAGCATTACCAGCATGACTTCCCCATATACCTAATGTGCAAGCATTATTGGGGATCACATGCTATCAATGATTACCTAGACTTATACAAAACACTGACTCAAGGTTGGCTTGGTTCAAATAAGGGTGCCACCATGGTTAGGCATGAGAAAAGAGAAGTAAAATGGGATCTCAAGCTACAACATACTCACAAGGAGCCACCTGAGGTATAGACCGTAACTCAAATTGAGTTCACCACACAACCACCTATTACATTAACAAAAGAACTATGCTTGGAATATGGTGAGTCAAGCCACATTGAGAGAATAACATGACCCGATCCAAAAGTTATGTCCTACCCTGATTCGACATGCTAGAAGGACATCTTATAACAAGCCATGATTATAAAATAAATTTTTTAGGGTGAACTCTAACTAGCTAGAGATCTAGAAGCATAGGCAAATGTCTCACATAAGAAGCAAGACAACTAGGAGGCTAAATTAGAATATTTGACTAAGATCCTTCTTACAATCTAAAGGGATGCTACCCTTGTTAAAAAAAATTTCTTTTAGAGTATGCAAGAAAGAGACCACAGGAAGAGGCAACACCTCAGATGATTGAAGTTATTGCACCACATATAGAGTATGTGCATGAAGTAAGGCATACTCAGAATGTAGAGTATGACCAAGAACTACTAATAAATTCAATCATATATGGATGATTTATTTGTGAGGTCCTTGTAAACATGGGTGTCAAGGTTACCATTCTAACCAAAACCACATGAGAGAAGATGGGATGGTTACCCTTAAATCCCTCCCCTCATATGTTATTTATGGAAAAAAAACAAGCATAACTTGTCAGGATCTTGAAGGGTGTCATTGTAGATATTGTGGGCATCAAATTCTATATTGACTTCAAGGTAGCTAAGTTGGCAAAACATGATAACTATCCAATGTTCTTAAGGAATCCATGGTTATATTCTAACAAAATGGACATATAATTTAAGAAGTGTTACATGACTTTTTAGAATGGTAGAGAGAGGGTGGTGATCCTCTTATCAAGTGATTAATGTCCTTCATATGTGAAAAGTGTTGATCTCAAAGATGAGATCAACCACATTTATAACATCATGATGTGAGGTGATGAGAATCTTAACCCAAGTGACCAAGGAATGCTCAAATGGGAGGATGAATAATCATCTTCTGATATAATTGATGTAACCTATGATCGATGGGTCAAAGAGGCTTATAAAGTTACTAGCCAAAAGTGTCACTTAGTGCGGTCAACTCAGCTAAGGCCAATTAGAATGGGACTGATTAGGGTTGATTGCATTCAGAATAAATGGGTTCCCCATGCCAAAGAGATAAGGAAAATGGTGTTTTAGTTGAGTAAAGGGAAGCTTGTAGTGCTCCCAAAATATAAATGGAGTTATCCTCTAGAGAACTATGTCTTTGACATTAAAGTGTGCATTACTAAGGAAATAGATAGAATGTGCACACTAGTGCATAACATAAAGAGCATTGTTTCTCATTGGTGGGAAGTACAAAGTCCTAGTTTTCCAATGTGGTAAAATATGAATGTAGTCATATGCACTAGGTTTGTAAATATTAATGAGAACTTAGACATACATGCTTACTCAAGTGATTCTAACCCAATCACACATGTGCACTTGTGTGAAGAAACTTAGACCGTATATGTTGAGAATGTTCCTAGAAGCCTATAGGTGCATGCCTTTTATAGGACTTTGAAAACATGGGTACAAGCATGGTACATTGTAAATCAAACTTGCAAGAGATAGGATACTAGGAGCTACTCAAAGAGAGGTTCATGCACACCTTCTCCTTCTCTTCACAAAACTTAGAGCTACTAGATCCACTATAAGTCATTCAAAGGGCAATGTTTGAGGACATTACCATCTTAGAAGAGTGCCTTAGAGACATGTTTGAGGAGAAGGGACTAGTTCTCTTAATGTTTTTTAAAGAGAAGGCACTCAATAGTGACTCTAATGAAGAAGATGATGAGACCTAGAAGGAGCAAAATTAGAAGGCTCTAATAAGAAGACAAAAAATTGTGCACCTTATAGATGATAGTAACCCAAATAAATAATATTTGATGCATCTTTAAATTGAGACAACTAAGGGGATAAGGCATGTTGAATACTCTCATCAAGAGAGGAATGAAACCTATCATGTGCCACTCAAGACCACTAATGTAGACATCGGTGTAAAAAGTGACCAAAGATTACCACTATAGGAACCTACTAGTCTAAGGTAGAAATGATATGAATAATAGACCTCTTGAAGGATTTTCAAGACTTATTCCTACATAACTACCAAGACATAAATGGAAATAACCTTTCCCTTGGAAAAATATGCATCAAATTGGTGGATGGAATGAGGCTAGTTAAGAAGTGCCCATATAGGATGAATCCTAATCTCTACACCAAGGTGAAAATGGATATTGATGGAATGCTTGCTATTGGTGTCATCTACCCTATACAAGAATTTTAATGGGTAAGACTGATGGTCATAAGCATCAAGGAATATGGGAACATATGGATCTATATCAACTAAATTTTTTTGTATGCCACCAGTATCATTGACCCATTTCTAACCTTGTTCATCGATGAGGTCCTAGATGGCAACACAGGTTACAAAATATATACTTTCATTGATGGTTTCTTAGGCTACCATTAGGTGTAAATCAAGGAGGAAGATAAGCCTAAAACAACCTTTAAGACTGAATGGGGTTATTTTTCTTATAATGTGATGCCTTTTGGACTCAATAATGTGTTATTCATATTCTCTAGAGTGGTGATCACTATTTTAAAGGAATTCATCCATAGGTTATTCTAAGTCTATATTGATGACTAGACTATGTATGGCATTATAAAAGAGCACTATGACAATTTGTGCCTCATGTTTGAGAGGTGTAGGAAACTCCAAATATATTTAAACTTGAATAAGTACATATTTATAACCCCCTTTAGAACATTGCTCAGGCACATCCTCTTCAAGGATGGTTTGTTTGTTGACCCTATGAAGATAGCCATCATAATTCAGCTTTAGTACAGGAAGTTTATATGGAGCTATGTGAAGATCATAGTGCCTCTAGAGGATCTCTTACACAAGGATGGCCTATTATATTAGGGTGAGGTGCAAGATGAGGATTTTGAAACATTGAATTTGAATTGGCTAGCATGCCAATTCTAAAATTCCTAGACTAGATTACTCCTTTCCACATTTATGTGCATGTTTTAGGCTCTATAATTGGTACCATATTGTTGAAATTAGGCAAGGTTAATATGGACCACCACATCTCCTTCGCAAGTAGGAAATTGATGGAAGGAGAAAAAAATTACACCACTACCAAGCGTGAGGCATTGACAATGTTATATGCCTTACAAAAAATTACGCACTATCTATTAGTGACCCCATTCATCTTTTTCACTAATCACAAGGTGCTCAAGTACCTCATGAATAGGCCTATTTTACATGGGTTTATATGCAAATAGGTAGTCCTATTCTAGGAGTTATAGTTCTTTATTATTGTGAAACCTAGAAATCAAAACTTGGGGCTAGACCATTTGTATTGCATCAATTATAGTGATGTGGTGGTAGTAATTAAGGATGACATGTTGAACATGAAACTGTATAGAGTTTAGCATGTCCTTGAAGACTTGGTAGAGATTAATACTTTCCTAACATGTATATTTTCACCCCATACCATGTTAAAAAAAGAGAAGAATCAACATGTGGTTTGTGCCACACCCTTCTAGCTCATTGAGGGGGAGTTGTACAAACTAAGTAGAGATGAAGTCCTATGTAAGTGTGATTTATAACATGAAATGGAATCCATCTTATAATAAGTGCATGAGGGAATTATAGGATGCCATTGCACTAGAGATGTAATGGCACGTAAGATATTGTAGTTAGGGTTATGGTGGCCAAGTGTGTTCTAAGATGCAAAAGATTGCACCAAGGCATGTGACATATGTGATCACACTAGGAAGCCCAACCACTAATATGAGATGCTTCTCATCCCCATTATTTCCTAGGCACCATTCAAGAAATACGCCATTGATTTTGTCAAACTAATAAATTCCATAGCATGGTACACAAGTGTAAGGTATATTTTAGTAACCACTAACTATTTCACTAAGTAGGCTAAGGCTACATTGATAAAAGACTACATAGTAGTAATAGTCACGTACTTCATGTGGTATAACATAATAAGGTGATATGGGTGCCCATTAAGTATGAATAGTGATAGGGGAACTCATTTCATCAATGAGATGGTGTGCATCCTCTTAACTGAATACATGGTGGCACACCACAATAGCATTTTTTCTCTTAATTTCCACTCATTTCTTAATTTTGGAATAAGGTAAAAAACTAGTAGTAAGGGTGTGGTAGAAATACCTAGTTAGTGTTACATGCGTAATTTAGATGATGATGGAGAAATAATCTTTAGATAAGAAGGAATAACCTACAAATAAGAACACACTAACAAAGTGGATCATTAGCAAGATAGTTAAGTGGACTGCCTAGCATAAGCTAGATCTAAGAAGCATATGCTTGCTATGAGGTTATCAATCCATTGTTGATAATAATCAAGTTGATGTAGATAAACAAAATAGTATTTTCAATCAATAACATGGAAGTAGATACATATAATATAATAAGAAATAAAAATTATTGTTAAAATATTTGACTAAATCTATTAAAAATAGGTCGATACTCATGCTACAGTAGGTGCATTCTAGTTCAAAAAATCACAAAAGGTACTGTGAAAAATTAAGAACATATAAATTTAGATTTTGTTAGGGTTAAGGGGTTGAGAATAACTTGTTATTTTATTCCATAGTGACCATCGATGGTTGGGTGAACTGTTGGTGGTTGGGTTGATTGTTGATGGTTGGGTAACCATTGGTAGTTGGGAGAGATTGTTAGTGATTATGCTAACCATCAATGGTTGCCTGTGTACTTCTGAAGGTGATAAAAAAATTATATAATAGGTAGATGGGTAGACATAGGTTCCATTAAGGATTTGATGGAGAGGAAATAGGTAAAAAATAGGTTTGATCAGGATAGGGAGGTTAGAAATCTAAAATAAAAATGCTAAAGTATTGATATACTTGTAGCTTGCTAGCTGGTTGATGGTTAAAATATAAAGTAATTTTTCTAGAGTAACATTACTTTGACCTCATAAGCAAATTTGGTAGAGGTTTGGGTCTCTTTTATTGATGTTGAGTTACTAGAAGAATACTAGATGCTAAAGAGCTTGAATGCCTATATGATTAATAACTCTTCTAATTGATCCCTTTTCACCTCCCACTCCCCTCCTTTTATAGGAAAAGAAAGATGGAGGATGGAAGGTTCCATAGAGGGTGGGGTTGTTGACCACAATGCTTATAAGTTCATTAGTACCACATAAGGTGAATATATTAAATGTTTCCTTATTATCTTGCACATAACTTGTTGATGTGTTAGGAAGCTGAGGATGTGAGGAGACTTGATCATTGATGGTTAGGATAACCATCAATGATTAGGTTGGCTGTCATTAATTGAGTGTTCAAAGGTGAAAGGGATCAAAAAAATAGGGGTTAAATAGGGTAAGTTAAAGTTTAGGTTGGTAAGTTGATGAGTTATCTAACTAGGTGATTCGCTATACTTAAGGTCTACTAAGGGTCTATAAGGGTACAAGGAATTTTAAAAACTAGAACTATCATGTGTAGCTTTATAGTGTCTAGACTTTACCCCTTTTTGTTATATGGCTCTGAATTAACAAGCTACAAAATAAAAATTGATTATTGGTCAAGTTTTGATTACCTTGAGTATGGGAGGAGGTGTTCCCCCTCAAACCAAGAATTGATGAGGTAAAACTAAAATTGACTCAGGGTTTGATAGGTGTTATATGGTGATTCATGAGGTCATGAAAAAAAGTGTGGTTGGGAATTTGAAATGCAAAAAGTGTGCATAAAATGTGACTAAATGTGATTGCGTAAAGACAAGTTTCCAATGCTCATAGAAATAAGGTTGGTTATAAAAAACAAGTGATAGGGTAACTAGCTCACAACATTGGTCATAGATGATTGGGTCACTCTATAAGTCTCCTAGATAAGGTTGGTATTTTTTTTGGTATTCAAGGTAGGAAGTGCTCCCTTGAAAAAAAATGGTCTAGTGTTGCATAATATGGTGTAAAATTCAAATGGTCAACATGGAAAAAATGGTCAGTGTGGTAAAAAATTCACCCACTAGTTTAATTCTTGAATTTAGTTATTTGGTGATGTTTTTGGGTGGGTCAATTTTGGGGGTTTCACCACCAATAGTCACACATAATGATCATCAGTGGTTCAAATTGACTATATATGGTCAACTTAAACTATTGATGATCGAACACCAAGGGTAAAGTGGGTAACAGGACTATCGACAGTTGGTCCAACAATCAACAATCGATTATTTTATGGAAACTTTATGAAAGAGGTGTAGATGAAGTTTTTTTGAAAAAATTTTGTTTGAGGATTTGTTAAAATGGTTTATTTGATTAAAGTATTAAGTGTAAGATTTAGGATAGGTGGTGTGTTAAGTGATTGGTTAGTGGTTTTAGGGTAAAATTTTTAAGTTGGAATGTTGTGTGGAAAAAGTTGTTGAATAGAGTTAGGTGTAGGTTTTATATTTTAATATAAGGTGTGATAGGTTAAGGTAGGGTATTAAAAAATTAAGAATTAGTTGTTGGGTGATGATAGATTGTTGTTAAAATGTTAGAGGTAGTATCTTAGAGGTAATAGTTTCATGTTAGTATCAGAAAGTAGGTAGATTTAGGTGGATGTAAGTTGATGTAGGTGGTTTTGGGGTCATGAATGACACATATGTAAATGAGAGATGGTAAAGGAAAACTAAGTGTGTATGCTGACATGTTTATTTTTGTAGGAACATGACTAGATCTAGATGAGGGACTGAGTCCCTAAGATATTTGTAGAGGTTCATGATGGGATGAATGATGATGAGTGGAGGCACATGGAGGAGGTCAACCTAAAGTACATGAGACACTATTAGCACCTACTATGAGATGCAACTATGATTTTGGCCCTCTTCAAGAGATGGTATTTGTAGAGTAATTTTTACTCTATGTCACATTTAATTTATTCTTAGACCCAAGTGCTGCAATTTTTATTCATGTACGCCT
Organism: Torreya grandis; assembly: GCA_037957365.1. NCBI lineage: Eukaryota > Viridiplantae > Streptophyta > Pinopsida > Cupressales > Taxaceae > Torreya > Torreya grandis. Next base: position 129,681 of record JARHVA010001158.1, on the reverse strand, counting down.
TAGACATACCCGCAAAAGCTTTGATGTAGAGGGCCGGTTTGTTTTGACTAAGTGTCGAAATGCAGCGGAAGCTGCCAAGTGTCATCCTCTAGCCATGGGAACTTTTCCCCCTTTTTTTCTTTCATTCATTTGCCTATGTATCACATTCGAGTGAAAGCCACCATGTGTCACCTTCTAAAATAAAGTAAGCCAGCTGGTGATTTTTGAAGCCCCTTTTGCAAATTTCCAGAGAACCGTGGACCATGTCACGTACCTAGTCACAGTCAAGTGGAATGCACCACGTGTCAGCATCCGCATCTCATATCGGTGTTCGCACTTCATTCAAAGACTTTCAACATAAAGCAACAGAGGCAGTGAAGGCTACCAAGTGTCACTCTTCGGTCCCTTTCTACTCCATCCCCAAAAGAGATGTAGAAAGTGCCACGTACCCCTAGACAAAGAAGCGAAAGATGCCACTTATCTTCCTCAAAGCCACAGAAGCCTCCACATGTCAACACCTGAGAGAATCATCATCAAGCTCTATTAACAAATATAAAATGATGGTGGGTCTCGGGTGTTACTTCAAAAGTCTACGGAAGCTGCCAAGTGTCACCAGCCATAAAAGTCTAATATATGCCCTAGTGATACTACAACATAGCCAAAGGGAAGCAAAGAAAGCCACATGTCTTCGATGAATCAGGCAGAGGGTGCCAAGTGTTGTTCTCTGGTGCCTCCTACACCATAAAGAGAGTTTTCATAAATTGGCTAAGTATCCTCTTCTATTTCAAAGTGCTCGCCTACCTGCTAGAGCTAAATGGAGGGAAAATCGGTCGAAGTTAATTCGAGTAGATGAAACAGTCCATCGGGTAGATTTTTGGAGCCCCCCACAGCATTAAAGGCACCGTCTATTTGTCCCCTAATAGTGGAGGCAGACTAGATATTTGAACGGCCTAGTAGGTGATAGAATTTGAATTTTAGGTGTAAAAGAAGGTACCAGTCAAAAATCACCATGCCACAGTGATGGGCAGTCACTCTTCTCCAGCATGGCCTTCCTAAGGCATTAATGGGCTGTCTATTTGTCTCCTATGAGTTAGGTCAAAATTTGAAATTGTGTGAGAAGAAGAGTGATGTAGGGAGACATCTGAGTCTATATAAGTAATTGTAAAATCATTTCTAAGGGGGGGAATTCTCATAGTTTTAGAACATCTAAAGTTTGTGGCCAATAATATCATTTGCTCTTGTCTCAATTTTCTTGAGTTGTAAAGTTTATGTAATCATGCATGTTTTTGTGCCCCTTATGTGGCTGAATGAATTGAGGAAATTTGAGCTCCATGCCTTTATTGATGTTATCTGGGTTGTTTGCAAAGTAGTCTATACTGTATATTTTCTAGTGTGATGATTGGAAATGTTATTTGCTTTTGTCTCATTTTCTTGAATCTGAAGATTTACATGACTGTGCATGACTTTTACACCTCCTATGTGATTGGAAGATTCTATTAAGAAGATTGAACACTATGACTTTGTTGACAATTCATGTATCTCAGCAAAAGACTCCCCTGTTGTGAGCCTCTATTTCTATTATTCCAATATTTTACATTGATCATGCACTTGTCTGCTCTTAAATGTAATAGAATCACATAATAGTTTCACTGTGCTCAGGTTAGGATTAGGATTACTCTTAGGCGCAACGCCATAGTTAGGTTTCAATTCTTGCATTTTGTGTTTTTGTTTAGTCTCCTATCCCTTTTCCCCAACACCCAATACAAAAGAAGAGACCAGCTTCTTTAAAATTTGGAGTTTATTTTCAAGCTGCATTGTCCCACAGCTTGAAACTTCCCATTGTTGTTAATTAAGATCTAGCACAATTTTAAGATGTCAACAGTATCCATCCATGAACACATTTTTGTTATTGACTAGGGAGATGACCATCCTCATAGAGAATGTGGTTAGGATTACATGATTACCCATTTGGGGGGAGTTGATTTATCATATAGAGAGTGAGGAACAAGACTATCACTTGGATTTGATAAATATAATGGATTGGGTCCATGCCTAGTATCGTTCAGGTGGTTTTTGTTATGGTCCACTATAATATAGGCCTCTAGGGGATCAATGTTTGATGATGATGATGATGATGATGATGATGATAATGATGATGATGGCAACATCATATTTTACTTTACCTAATTTGAGTAGTAGTCAATTACCTTATTTACTACTGAGAGTATTAGTGGAGATGTTGTTGGGGAGGATTATTTTTGGGTGGGAACTAGTGTTGGTTTAGATTTACAAGAATATATAGGCATTTAGAGCACATAAAAGTTTTGGGATCAATATTGGGTTCATGCTCAATTGTTAGGTGTATGAGCACATTCAAGTGTTGAGACATTTGGGGCTGTCATGAGATGGCTACACTCTGACAGATTATAGAGTGGGTTTATTGATATGGTGAGGAGATTATGCTCAGATAGGTGTTAGTGGTGGTGTGAGAGATATTGATTGGTTTTGAGATGCCTTAGAGGGTATGGTTATGGGTGATGTCATGTGGAGGCCGTATGTGGGCTAGCCTAGGTAGGCCTAGTACACCTATCACACTTTATCATTATAGAGTTGGCAATGAATATATAGGAGGTAGGATGGTGAGACTGAGCTCATCCCATTCAACCAAGTTTAGAGGTAGTTTGGCCTCATGTAGGGGATTTTGCCATTAATGAGGCCAGTATATGTCTATTAAATGTATAATAAATGATGTCATCTTACTCTCTCTTTCTATTAAGATTGATTGCATTTTGTGACTTTTATTTTGATTTGATATGAGTTAGGATATAATTATCCATATTTTTTTATTGTGATTCTAACATCTAAAAAGCTCTGTAATTCCTAACAAGTGTTTTGGAAAATTCAATTTTTGTAATAAAACAGGGCATCATCAAGCTGAAGAACAAATATGAAGCAGATTGCATGTTTTTGGAAACATTGGAATCAATATAGATTAGTTCTAGAACCCCACCACACTATTTCAAGTTGTCACATTTTTAGACTTAGTTCTAAAACTCTATATTTAGCTCTAGAATTATCTAAATTAGTTTTGGTACTCCTGTAGATAAGCTCTAGAACTTTCATAGTTAAACATGGAACTTATAAAGATCTATTCCAAATAGCCAATGATCTGTCAAATCAATGATCCCATTAAATTAGGAGCAAAATTCTGATTTCCATACTTACAGATCCAAGACATTTATCATACTGCTGGATAGCCAGCTAGATCTTAATTTAGCATCTATTCTGGGCACGATTCAATTCCATCGTATACATGAAATAGTTACAGCCATCAATGCACCACAAAAAGAATAATATATATATAGACCTAGGAATTTAGGAAAGAAAAAGAGAAAAATAACTGAAGAATATAGGGATAAGGATAAAATAGTATATTTTTGTAATACAAAACATTTTATCAATGAAATAGCCATTTCTATGTTGAGAGAGAATTAAGTTGTTTGGTCCTGTTTCTAGGTGGAGCAAGGCCCCACTCCTCCAAGAATCAAGATCTTCATTTTTGGTCAGAATTTATATTTGATTCTCAAAAGCAAAAAGGTAGCTTTGTTAAATTTATAAATGCTTCCAACTCCTTAAGGTTAAAATTTGTTGTTGATTTGTCCTTGTGGGTGTTCTAGATTAAATTCTCATTTCTTTGCAATCATTTTGCAAGCATTATGCAAAAGTGTGTTTATTTCCAGCAATGTATTTCATTCTGCAAAAGTGTGTTTGCTTTGAGCAAATTCATTTCTGATATGTGTGTTTACTTCCAACAGATTTTCATAGTTTGATTCCAATAAGGTTTTAACCAAGAAGTCCTTAAGACATTAAAAATCCCCCAAAACAAAAGAAAAATATAAATATCTATAATCAATTACTAAATCGCTAAGATTCTTCTTGTTGCATATAGCTTTAGACATAGCCTTGGTTAAATATGACATCGATAGAAAGTTGATTAAATGAAGGGAATAATGACACCCATCATTTTTGGTGCCATTGTCAGGGATCCACTAGTTGGAATTTTCTAATTAGGTGTCAACAAGAACAACAAGCATACATTTAGTAATTAAAGAAATTTTCCCTAAAGTTATCACAAAATTTATGAGTAGACCTGTAGACACCGAAATTGTGTCTACTCCTTGGTCGTCTCCCCCTTCTCTCCCCCTTGGTCCCCTTTGTCCCGTTCCACTTCTGACCATGCCTAACCTATGTCTTATTAATTTAAAATAATTATCTTATTCTAAATTAATAATTCTCTCACCTCTCCTTGCCACCTCACCACCCTTGGATGCCCTCCTTGGATTCCCTTCACTACCCCATGACCAATCTTAAATGCCTAGACCCCCATTTCATTCTCCCACTCATCTTCTCATCTCATTTAACCTGCCTTCGACCGTTTCTTACCTCGACCCGTTGACCCGACAGTTGGGAAAATGGACAGAAGGCTATTTTTAACCTTTCTGCCCACCTTCTAGTCACTGACGTCGGTCAGTAGTCGGCTGACATCGGTGGTTTTTTTGGCATCGGTTGCCTTCAAGACTGGGTTCTTGACCCGAACGCAAGGGCTGACCTTTCAATCTTTTGATCCATTTTTCAATCTCTCGAATCTGCTTTTCCAATCTTTCAATCCGTGCTTTCAAACCTTCAATCATCTGCCTTTCAACCTTCAAAAATCAGCCAATATTTTAGTATTCAATCCACCAGACCTCTCACTCTCTCTCTCACAGGGCTTCTTCACCAGCTACAACAATAGCAGGGACTCTGCATCAGTCTTCTACATCAACAATAGGTACAAGCACCAGCAGCACTCCTTCTGCAAGCCACAGGTAAGTATTTTGTCTGTGTTTTCATTATGTTTTCAGTTATTGCTTCCAAGTAATATCACCCCCCAGACCAGACTATCAGCTAGACCAGAGTTAACTCCCTCTCAGAAAGGCTGAGAGGCCTTCCCATATCCTTACCATCTCTATCCCCCTTTTCAAAACATACACTTTGTCAATTGTCCCTGCAACTCTGCCCAGACCCTTGCATAGACCATTAACAAGGCCCAAACTCCTTCTCAGACCCGTCTATAGCCCTAAAACCCATCTAGCCTTGCCCAGACCTCATCCAAAGACTACTACCCCGACCAACACTAGTCACAAAGACCACTGCCCCCACCGACGTCGATAGACTTGACAACTGACATCGACAGAATAACCGATGTCAGCGACTGTGATGAGACTAAAAATAGCCTTCAGGTAAGCATTTACTTATATTTCTGTTTCAATATTTAATCATCTCAGTCTTTTATCATTCTACTTTTTATTAGACATTCTTTTGATAATCAGTGGGCTGTCATCCTCCAAGAAGTCTTTGCACTTCTAGGACCAAGCTTTCGCTTGGCAGTCCACTTTCTAGCCATCTAACAATTTTCTTGTTCTAGTCTCTTTCTCTCGCAGGTGTCATCCTCCATAACCAAAGAGGAGTGCTTTCAACATCTAGATAATGGTGCACAGACCTCATTCGAGTATCTTCTAACCCTTGACCACTTATCTTAGTTTCTCATTTCCTTTTGAATGTGAAAGCGAAAATCATATTGAAACATTCTGGCACGCCTGGTGGGACACTAAGGTCTTCCTTGGGTTCTTTTCTTTCTGTTCATATAGGTGCATTAGATTTCTCCTTTTCACCTCTTTCTTCTATATCTCTTCCAAAAGACATCATAAGCAGGATTAAAAAGAACTCTTCTTTCTTTTCTTGCATCTTAGACTAGTCAAAAGTCATACTCTTCAACCTTTTCTCTACTTGTCTTCATATGAACTCACATTTTGACTTGGGCTTAAAATCTTTTGCATTTCATTTTTTCTTGCTTGCATTATTAGTTCTCACATCTAGTAATTAAAACCACATCATGAATTAATCACACTTATGTTACACATCCAAACCACTTGCACAAATCAAACATCTTAACTCACCTGAGACAAGGCCTGACTAGGATTTCACCACCCAGCAGATACCTTACCCATCCCAGCAATCCCACTTGGACTTCACCACCAAGGGGAAATCCCACTCTGTTCTCTGGTAGAGGATAATCTCTAGGGGATGTATATACTGGCTAAGCGAGACCAGCTTATCAATGGGCTCGTGAAGTGAGGGGAGCTTGCTCCTTAGCACCAGGCCATGTACCGAACCTAATACAGACCTTGAGCACCAAAACTAACCTGAAACCAACCATAGACTACTTCTAGGACCCAGTTTACAAGCCAACTTCCCAACACACATTAATCTAAGGCATAAGCCAACTAGATTCTAAAAGTTGATTCTTAGGATTTAACGCTTAGGCTCTGCCTGTCTCCATCTATTTTTCTATTCCTATCTTGTTTTTTGAGCTAGTGAGGATGTTTTCTTCATTTTTTCCAAAAACTTCCAAATTTTTTGAGTTTCTGGAAAACACAGTCACCGACATCAGTTTTACCACCGACGTCGGCAACCTTTCTTTGCCGGCACTGGTTATCTGATTGATGTCGGCCACTTTTCTTCACCGGCATCAGTTTTTTTAACTGACATTGGTCACTATCCATATTTTTCTTCTCAAAATAGCGACCTTAAAACCCGACCCTTTTTCTGCCAAAACATCCATTCTGGTTTTCTAAGACTAAAAGAAAAACATAGTTTCTGGAACTTGACCCCTCTTGCCTTGAATAGTTTTGACACATAGTCAAACCAAGACTCTTGCAAGGCAACAGACACTTTCACCTTCACCTTTCATGACCAGCCCTCTAATGGAGTATCATCAGAGATTGAATGAAATCCTAACCAGCCTACCCCCAATCAACATCTAATTGTCCCTGAAGAAGGGAGCCCAAATTTTGAGAGGCTCCTTGACCACAATGTCAAAGCTCTCCAACACTATCTTGAAAGAAACCAAATGTGGGACCTTTCAGGTGTAGCAGCAATGACATCGACATCATCTGCTACCCAACCCATCATGACTCAACCTATTGTCTTGACTAGTCACTCGGCCATGGCCAATACGCAAATTTTGGCCTCCCCATCTATTTTCGAGCCTACCTCCATCAGGGTGTCATTACCCCCTCAATCACACACAATTCAACCAAGTTTTACACCATACCAAAACTTGATTGTCTCGACCTCACCCACTCTTGCACCTATACACACAGGAGTGACAACTTATCCTTTTACCAGTGCTACCACTCAACCACCTCTAGTGGTATCTAGTCAACTTGTGTCCTCCAACTTCATGGCACTAGCCCCTTTGACCACGACATTTATCCCTATGATTCACTACCCATATGTTCCACCTACACAAGCACAACCAAGTACGTCATATGCCTCTTTGACCACATTCTAGGTACCCTACAACCTAAGGGGTGCCCCACCTGCCAATCCATCAGCTAATCTCATCAAGATGCTGATGGATAAAATGTCTAGCCTTGAGACATCCATCTCTAGTTCAAGCAATGCTCTTTCATATGAGCAAGTCTGTAGTGAACCCATTCATCCTTCTGTGCCCATCCGACCTTATCCCAACCAATGGGAACTCCCTAAATTTACTCACTTTTAGAGTAAGGAGGACCCACAACAACATCTTCAAGTGTTTAGACACGCTTGTTATCTCATAGCACACAATGATGCATTATTATTTCGCACATTCCCCATGTCACTTTCGGGGGCCGCCCTTGACTGGTATAGTTCTCTTCCCAGTCATTCCCTCTTTTCTTTCACTCAACTAGCCCAACTCTTCCTTGACCATTTTTCAATCAATATCACCAAAAAGGTCTCCATCACGGACCTAAACTCTATTAAATAATTCAATGACGAATCAATAGCGGATTTCATTGCTCATTGGAGAGGCCTAATCAACCAACTCTCCTTTTCTTTGCCTCAGCCTGAGCTCATTGAGCTCTTCTCTCAGGCATGTGCCCAACATATCTCCTCTACCTTGCGGGTCCAGACATTCTGCTCCTTTGATGAAACTTTCACCATGGCAAGAAAGCTTGAACTCCATGCCATCGATGAAAATAAGGTCAAATTGCATAATAACAATGCAAAATCTAATGACCCTTCTTCGTCTGAACCTTCTTCTACCCACTCCCAGTCTAAGGGGTCGGCAAACACTGTCATTTTTAGACCATCATCTTCAACAACAACCAACTGACCTCAATTTTCAACATCAGACTACATCAATAAACATTTCCAATGATGATCCATACAATGTCAATACACTCTAATTAGAGAGTCATATGCCTCTGTCTTGGATAAAATCATCAAGCAGGGGGTCCTTAATCTCCCTCAAATCTGACCACTTCAATTCGACCCCTCAACACCTATCCCTGCATGGTAAAGGGAGAATGACTTTTGTAACTATCACCGTGTCAAAGGCCATGATACGGACAACTGTCAAACCGTCAAAAACATCATCCAATACATGCTATACAAGGGGGATCCTATCCTGGATAACCCAAACGCTCTAGCCAACCAAAACCTAGACATTTTCAAACAACCTTTTCCTAACCATCCCTCTAGCCAAAACAACATTCAGACCATGACCGATAGCTCCCAAGAGCATGATATACGCATGGTCAGCACGGTCTCATCTCTTGTCCCTGACCAACCTCCTCCACAGGTAGAAGAACCTTCTTCTCCTACTTGTCCACCACAGGTAGAGGAACCTTCCTCTCCTATTTTGCCTCCACCAATGGAGGATAATCCTTCATCCACACCTCTTTCACATGTGGGAGAATCTACCTTGACCTCTCTCATACTAGAGGATACTTTGATGGCACCAACACTGACTGCCTCACCCTCATCCTTCTTGTCATCAATGGGGGATCATACCTTCCCCACACCTAGACCACACATCAAGACCATGACCACCCCTATGCTCTATCCAACTGAAGAGCCACCCTCTCCAATCCCTTCTCCACCAAGAGAAGAACTTATCACCTCACCTAAACCCTTTAAACAACCAACTATGAAGCCTCACATGACATCACCTAAACCTTCACAGATGCCTACTATGCCAAAACGGGTCAAACCTCTCGGTGTTCATCCTACATCAACCCTCACTCACCCGTAAGTGAAGGTAGACTTGGCCCTCACCTCACACAATAGTGGTCCTCGTCCCATATCAAAGAAGGCTACTAGACCCCATTGGAGAACTCCTCCCCCACCTTCATCATTACCTTTGATTTTGGGTCCACATCCTTCCACTTTAGCAGGATTTCTCCCACACCCAACACCTCTCATCAAACAAATGCCATCTACACGCGTGGCCACACCGCCAATGAAAAAGATGGTCTGACCAATGCCTCCTCCAACTTCTAAACAAAAAATGTCAACCTCTACCGTGACAAAGAATGTAGACCCATTAAAGGTTCTTATGCTTCGATGTTATGTCAATTATTGCAGTCATCTGGCATCATCCTCCTGCCTATCAAGCCTTACCAACCTCTCAGACCAAAACCACCTTGGTTCGATGACACTCAAATATGCTGGTATCATCGCATGCCTGGGCATGACACTGAGCATTGTTGTGCCCTCAAGGTTGTCGTTCACCAATGCTTGGAGAAGACACCCTTCTTCTTGACCATATTATCAACAAACCTTCAACACCACCCCACTCATCAACTCCTGGATCAAGATCATCTTAGTTCGATAGCTCTAAATTTTGTCACTATCATCAAAAACTGAGACATGACACTGAGCATTGTTGTGCTCTTAAAGCTGTCATTCATCAACACTAAAAAAAGGATACCCTTCTCATCAAGGATCTTCTAGACCACCCCTTTGACAAATCATCAACATCGACCCATGCTTCTCAAACCTCATCACCTAAATCAGGATCTCCATGCCAGACTATGGTCCCTTTGTCACCTTTAACCCCCTTATTTGACATCAACACAATCAATCTGACCACCAAGCCTCAACTGACCTTGACCAATCTGCCAAACATTCTCCCTAGCCACTGGGGGAATTCAATGTTCATCTAAGCCTCGACCAACCTTTCAACCCAGTCTCGACCAAATATCAATCACTCTTTTAATCCTAAACCTCGACTAGGCCTCAACCAAGCCTCGACCCCAAACTTCGACCAAAACATTGACCAAATATCAACCAAGCCTCGACCAAGCCTCAACCAAGTCTCGACCAAGCTTCAACCAAGCATTGAATTTAACCAAGCATTGACCAAATATCAACCAAGCCTCGACCAAGCCTCAACCAAGTCTCGACCAAGCTTCAACCAAGCATTGACTTTAACCAAGCACTGACTGAATATCAATCGAATTCTCCAACATCAACCCTAAACTTTGACCAAATATCAACCGACCTCAACCAAACATCAACCAACCTTTTAATCACATCATCCAACCCAGCATTGACCAAATATCTATCAACCTCAACCAAATATCAACCAAGTCTCAACCAAGCATCGACCAAACATCAACCAACCTTTTAATCATGACCTCGACCAACTTTGACCCAACATCAACCAAATGTCAACCAACCTTTTTAATCATGACCTCAACCCAACTTCTTCATCATTAAGCAACATGTGACCAATTTGGAACGAAGCAAATGGGGCAAGTTTACTCCTAATTGATTTGGACCTTGCATCATAACACAAGCATGGGCTAGGGACTTTGTCAAAACCTGAGCCCCTTTATGCCTTGCATCTTTGACCAGTCTATTGTTAGTCAAGTAATTATTCACTTGATGTTTAACTTGAGCTCGATCCCTTGAGCAATCCCCGTCATCGTCATTCCTATTCTTCCTATCAACCCATAACTCTACAAGCATCAGTCAACCCTTTTGTCAAGCATGAATGCTTTGTCTTAATAAAATGGAAACCCTCTAAACTTCTATAGTCAAGTCCATGGCCAAATTCCAATCAAAAACAAAAAAAATCAAAAAAAAAAACAAACTGACTGACAAAACTATAAAATCATGGACTTGTCTATAGTCGTTCTCAGGGTCACCTATAAAAGGGGCAAAGTTGTTCCTGCCACAAAGGGTTCCCCCTTCCATCCATATCACATCACACCTATCACCCCAACATACTCAAGGGATTTCGAGCTTACTTAACGTCAAGTGATTCGATTACTTCTCTAACACAACCACTGGTCAATGACGTAATGCATGAACGGGGCTTTTGTTTCTAAACAACCCCTTATCTATGCTTTCATTATGGTCCTTGTCAATGAAAGAGAAATGCACCTTTCACTTCTGACACATCTTGGTCACGCATCCAACCAAACCCAACCAGCCAACCCAAACATTTTCAGACCAACATGATATCATCCATTTCACATAGTTTCTATGGACAACAATACACATGGAAACTATCGACCAAACACAATTTATGTTAAGCATAAACCATTACTTTCTGAAGCATAAATAGACTCAATTCATTTTTAGCATACATCCATCACAAATATGGAAAATTTCTAGGGATGAAAGACCCCGACCAATGTTACAGAATACACCATTTGGAAAACACTGTAACATCTTTTTCTCCTCATCATTTCAACACATGACCAAGACCAATTATCAACCATTTTGACCTCCTGTCTAAACTACATTGGTCTAAGGCCCTAATGACCAGGGGCTATGTAGGCAGCACTCAGATGACAAGACATCTTTTGGGGTTAGCTCGACCACATCCGTTTGTTCGTCTATCTGATGGACAAACCATTTTGACCTTTGACCATGACCTTAACCTCATCCAAGACCAATCCATCACTTTGACCCTTCCTCCCTTTTAGGGAGAACTACATTGGCCTGAGGCCCTAATGACAAGGGTTATGTAGGTAGCACTCAGTTGATATGGGGTCTTTTGAGGTTAGCTCAGCCATTCCTTCGTCCATCCATCTATTGGACCAACTGTCTATCTCGACTCAACCAATGACCATGGAGATTGCGCCTATCTCCTCCGACCCTAACCACTTCCAAGACAACATTGCCTTGGTTGTTTTTGCATGTATGCTACCTCATGAATGGTTAGCAAAATTGTCTGCAACCCATATTTTGACCCTCACAAGTATAGGATCGCAAGCCGGTTGATCCCCACTACTTGTGACATTTTTGTGTTTTCAAGAGCACTTCCTGAGCCTGGGATACTTGAAGCATGATGACTATTGGAGCTACAGCTTAGATTGAATAACTTGATCAGCTACGACTAATGCTAGGGCCCAGTTATTTCAATTTTGGCACTCCTCAACCCTTGACCTATGACAATTTGACATGACCATCTCGTGAACTGGTATGCACGCAATCTCAACTTTTCTAGCGTTCACTCCATCTTCACCATCTCCATCAATCTCTCTATCAAATCAGCACCCGATTTCAGGTTTCCTTCTCTCGACTCTTATTTTGAGGGGGAATACCTCATCCTATAATCGGGGCAACCAACACTCATTTTTATCTTGCAGTTCATTCAAACAACCAACAGGACAAAATCAACCTTATCCCATACCTGGGGCAACCAACTCCTATTTTTGTCTTGCAGTTCATCCAAAACAACCAACAAGACAAAAAGGGGCAAATGTAGACACCGAAATCGTGTCTACTCCTTGGTCATCTCCCCCTTCTCTCCCCCTTGGTCCCCTTTGTCCCGTTCCACTTCTAACCATGCCTAACCTATGTCTTATTAATTTAAAATAATTATCTTATTCTAAATTAATAATTCTCTCACCTCTCCTTGCCACCTCACCACCCTTGGATGCCCTCCTTGGATTCCCTTCACTACCCCATGACCAATCTTAAATGCCTAGACCCCCATTTCATTCTCCCACTCATCCTCTCGTCTCATTTAACCTACCTTCGATCGTTTCTTACCCTGACCCGCTGACCTGACAGTTGGGAAAATGGACAGAAGGCTATTTTTAGCCTTTCTGCCCGCCTTCCAACCGTTGACATTGGTCAATAGTCGACTGACGTCGGTGGTTTTGCTGGCATCAGTTGCCTTCAAGACTATGTTCTTGACCCAAACGCAGGGGCCAACCTTTCAATCTTTCAATCTATTTTTCAATCTCTCGAATCCGCTTTTCCAATCTTTTAATCTACTCTTTCAAACCTTCAATCATCTACCTTTCAACCTTCAACAATCAGCCAATCTTCCAGTCTTCAATCCACCAGACCTCTCACTCTCTCTCTCACAGGGCTTCTGCACTAGTTACAGCAATAGTAGGGACTCTGCATCAGTCTTCTACATCAACAATAGGTACAAGCACTAGCAACACTCCTGCAAGCCACAAGTAAGTATTTTGTCTGTGTTTTCATTATGTTTTTAGTTATTACTTCCAAGTAATATCACCCCCCCAGACTAGACTATCAACTAGACCAGAGTTGACTCCCTCCCAGAAAGGCTGAGAGGCCTTCCCATATCCTTACCATCTCTATCCCCCTTTTCAGAACATACACTCTATCCATTGTCCCTGCAACTCTGCCCAAACCCTTGCATAGACCATTAACAAGGCCCAAAATCCTTCTCAGACCCATCTACAGCCCTGAAACCCATCCAAACCTGCCCAGACCTCGTCCAAAGACTATTGCCCTGACCGATGCCAGCCGCAGAGACCACTGCCCCCACCGACGTCGACAGACTAACCGACATCGGAAGACTTGACAACCGACATCGATGACTATGACCAGACTGACAATAGCCTTTAGGTAATCATTTGCTTCTATTTCTATTTCAGTCTTTAATCATCTCAGTCTTTTATCATTCTACTTTTTATCAGACATTCTTTTGATAATCAGTGGGCTGTCATCCTCCAAGAAGTCTTTGCACTTCTAGGACCAAGCTTTTGCTTGGCAATCCACTTTCTAGCCATCTAACAATTTTCTTGTTCTAGTCTCTTTCTCCCATAGGTGTCATCCTCCACAACCAAAGAGGAGTGCTCTCAACGTCTAGATAATGGTGTGTAGACCTCATCCGGGTATCTTCTAACCCTTGACCACTTATCTTAGTTTCTCATTTCCTTTTGAATGTGAAAGAGAAAATTGTATAGAAACAAGACCATGAGACTCAAAGGGTATATTTCTCCCCAGAATATTTGAACAAGAATTTCCATCATCCTCTACTTTAAATAAGGAAGTTGAGCCAGAATTGGAGGCACCATTATCTCCTACAAGACAAGAAGCCAAATTGCCATCTTTGGAATTTTTGGATCAGTCACTAGAAGCAAGTAGAACTTTAGGGAGGAGGATTATTTCTCAAGATCCATTGAGGGAAAGTTTTTATTCTCAATTGAGTATTCAACCTCTTACTCCTGACTTTTCACCATCCCCAAGGCAGACCACATACCACATTGACTGGGAAAAGGGACTAGAAAATACTAGAGAGATGGTACTAAAAGCTAGAAGAGAACCTAAGAGAACCTTTACCTATCCCATTCAGATAGAGGATAATGAAACCACTATGAATAACATTTCACCTACACACTTTCCCACATTTATAGGAATGTCATCTAAGGATCTTGACCAATTTCTATTTGAGTTTAAAGTACTATGTCAGACTTATGATTACAAAATAGATAATCAAAAAATCAAGTTGTTTCCATCTACTCTGAAGGATGTAGCAATGAGGTGGTTTATGGGATTAACATCTAATTATATTACCAATTAGGAATAAATGGAAACTATTTTCCTAGAAAAATATCAAGATTATTGTAGAGGAAGAAATAGAAAGGAAGAATTTTTCAAAATCAAACAGGAAGAAGATGAAAATATGGAAGATTATTTAGACAGATTCCTCTTTATGAGTAAAAGATGTGGATTTGTACTTCAAGAAGATTTAAGTAAAACCATTTTTCTCAAAGGTCTAGATGATGAATCTAGGGAAACCCTTGATTTAATTGGTGGGGGAAACATTACTCAATTAAGAATGGATGAAATCATAGAAATTTGTAGAAACTATTCAAGGATAAAGGGTGGACCTAGAAATGGAAAAATGGTTAAAAATTTGAATCTAGATATGAAAAAATTGATGGATGAATTGTAAAACTTTAAAATAGACATATTAGTTCAATTAAACTCCACCATGGATGGATTGTAAGCTAAAGCAAATGCCCAAATTGAACCATTAGTCATGTATTGTCCTAGATGCAGGAAGAAGCATGTAATAAGGGAATGTCCTTTGGATAAAATAGAAGTATGTCTTGTTTATGAATCTAAAGAACATGATACTCACACTTGTTCTCTTCTTCCACTCATAAAGGATTATCTCAAACAAATGAGTACATCATCCACCTTAGAAGAATTGAATTTTGTTCAGAGATAACCCAACCAAGGACAATTTATGCCAAGACCAGCTCCTAATCCTTAGATGATGCCATGGGCAGCTCAAATAGTACCAAAAAGTTGGGGATAGCCACCTTGGGCCCCTCAATAAACATGGCATCCTCAAGATTGGGTAAGTCAATCTTGGTATACTCAGGGACATCAAAAACCTTGGGATGGTCAAGGAAATCCTTATGCTTGGCCACAACCTAGATGGGGCCCTAGTAATTATGTGCAAGGGATAACATATCCAAATCATAACCAACAAGCCATAATGGGATCTCTAGCACAAAATCCATAGGCTAAAAATATAGTCCAAACACAAATGCCAGCACAACCAGTAGCAAACCCAAGAAATAAATAAATAAGTCTTGTTTACGAAATAGAACCAAAAAAATCAGATGATCTAAATACAATGGATTGTAAAAACATTGAAAATAGATCTGGAAAAATGGTTAGCAGTCCACCTATTGTAATCACTGAGATGAAAAAGTAAGCTAAAACCCCTAGCCCAGTTGCACCTAAGAAAGATGAAAAATAAAAAGATAAGGAACCAGAAGGAAATTCTACTAAGATTCCATTTCTAGAAAGATTTAAAGAAGCCATAGAAATTAAGGAATCTAAATTGGTGGAGGAACTAAAAAGATTGAATATTGAAATACCATTGTTACAAGCAATTAAGTATATTCTAGAGTTAAACAAGTTAATCAAATTGTTATGTTTTTAAAAACTTGGAAGAAAGAAGCAGTACCCCAAGATTATTCAGGTAGATAGAAAACTTGCTAATTTATTAGTAAGAAAACTCCTACTTCCCAAATATGGAGATCCTGGCAGCCCTATTATTTATATCTCTATAGGGAATAAGGATATACATAATGTTTTGATTGATTTGGAAGTAGCTATCAATGTAATGACAGTGGACACTTTGAAAACATTACCATTAATAGGCATACAACCTACTAACACCATATTGTAGATGGCAAATCAATCTGCAGCAAAATTAGGAGTTATTGAAGATGTGGCAGTAATGGTGGAATCATGAGAATATCTAGTCTACTTCCTTATATTACAGCCAAAAGGTAAAACACTTAGTTATCCCATTATTTTGGGGAGACCATGGTTAGCTACAATTGTTGCCTTAATTGACTGCAAGTCAGGTGATATGACTATTTCCAATGGTAAGAATTCAAAGAAAATTTCATTATATCCCTCTGCATGACCTTTCATTGATAATCAAACACAATTATGGGTTGATAATCCTGATATTAATGAGAAAAATCTATCTTCTTTGGCTATGATAACATTACAGGATCATGTATGGGAAATAGAAGATATGGTTAATCCTTCATTAAATGAACATCAATTGTCATTGCAGTAGTCAGGATTAGTTCTGAAACTTGAAAAATCTATTCCAAAACCATCACAGTTAGTTCTGGAACCACACCAACAACAATTCCTTGTAAATGAAGATAATCTCGCTCTGAAGGAATGAGATTTCTCTTTGGGAGAGGAAGGATATGTAGCTTTAGCTTTAAATATATCAGGAGATGATGAAGAATTTCTAGAAAATAGCAATAATGAGGAATTTGACCTACAACAAGATAAATCTCATAACTCTTTTTATTGTCCTTTGTCTAGTATTCTGTCTCAAGGAACTTTCAGAGATATTGATACATATCATATGTTTTTACCACATGCCTGTCCACTAAACACCTTAATGGAACCCCTTCAACAAATCAGTTCATCATATACTGGAACCAAACATGTTGAGACTTGACTAGGAAAACTTTTGAATATTAATAGTTGGTTAATGAATGATGAAGAAGCTAAATTGTTTGATGTTCTAAAGTATCATACTAAAGCTTTTACTTGGGACTATAGAGACATGAAGGGAATTCATCCAAGTATTTTCACCCATCAGATTTATATTGAAAACATTAGACCAGTTAGGCAACATTAGAGAAGGATTAATCCAACCTTAAGGGATATAGTCAAATAAGAAATTGAAAAACTATTACAAGTAGGTTTTATCTACCCTATCTGAGATAGCCAGTGGGTGTCTCCTCTCGTAATTGTCCCTAAAAAGAATGGAAAATGGAGAATTTGTGTTGATTATAGGGAATTAAACAAAGCCACCCTAAGAGATTATTTTCCCTTACCATTCATAGATCAAGTCTTAGACAACCTTTCAGGTAAATAATACTTTTCTTTCTTAGATGGATTTAGTGGATACAATCAAATCAAAGTTGTTGTTGAGGATCAGGACAAAACTACATTTACTTGTCCATCAGGTACCTTTGCTTCTAGGGTATAGCCATTTGTACTATATAATGCTCCAACTGTTTCTACGCTAAATCGCTTTCTACATTCAAAGAAGAAAATGAGAAACTAAAAGAAATGGTCAAGGCTAGAAGATACCTGGATATGGTTGTGTGCACCAAAATCAGACGTTGGAAGGTACTCCTCTTTGGCTGTAGAGGAATGACACCTGCAAAGGAA
Source organism: Torreya grandis (assembly GCA_037957365.1). Taxonomy (NCBI): domain Eukaryota; kingdom Viridiplantae; phylum Streptophyta; class Pinopsida; order Cupressales; family Taxaceae; genus Torreya; species Torreya grandis. Next base: position 111,879 of record JARHVA010001158.1, on the reverse strand, counting down.
AATAGACTAAACACAAAAAAAATGTTAGACGAAGAGACGGTGGGTTGTCAAGCAAACGCTTGATCCCTGAAGTATGAAGACTTCCTTAAGGGATATCAACCCACTAATTAAAACAAAATATTTACTAGAAATGGAAATAATAAAAGATAGAATGAAATAAAAGACAAAAAATTAAATGCGTACCTGATATGCAACAAAATGTTCTGCACAGTCACCGGTGTCGGTCTCTGTGCTGACGTCGATCAGGGAAGGGTGCCGACGTCAGTTAAAGTGCTGGCGTCGGTCGGGGTAATGACCGGCGTTGGTCGGGGCAATAGTTCTGGACAGAGTCTGGGTGAGTCTGGTCGGGTCTGGTCAGGTTTGGTCGGGTCGGGACAGGGTCTTAGGCTTTGCAGAAAGGTCTGTTGTTTTGTTTGGGGTTTATGCAGGAAGTCTGAGCAGAGTTACAGACTGTGTAGTCAAGGGATAGTGGACAGAGGTGTAAAGGAGGAAGTCAGGTCGAGGTTATAGTCTAAGTCTAAAATAGGGGTGATAGCAGTAATAAACAAACAATAACCAGAGAGAAATAAAAACACAGAGAGAGATACTTACCTGTTACACACTGCAAGTATGATAAAAGACATGATTAAAGTCATCGATGTATTGCAAGATGACCAAAGCAGGATTCCTGTGCTAGAGAGAAACACGAAAGATTGATCACAGATTGATTGGATGCAAGAAAATGGTTGATCACTAGAGTTGATTGATCACAAGAGTTGGTTGAATGAATGAACTAGTTGATTGAATGAAGAGGTTGCGGATGAAGTCGAAGGAAGGTCTGATAACTGATTTGGGAAACGGATTGGTAACTGAATTGATAACGAATAATGGAATAATGGTTCTTGCATTCAGATCAAGAACGCAGTGCTAAGGAGAACTGACGTCGGCAGGACCGCTGATGTCAACCGAGAAGTGACCGACGTCAGCGACGTCAGTCCGGTGGTGACCGTGGTCGGTAGATGCAGAATGGGGGTAGAGACTAACTTTAGCCTTTTTCTCATTTTGACATGCTGCCAGGGTCAAGGCTAGTGGGGAAAATGGTCGACAGGGGTTAAGAGGAGGATGACAAGTGTTTCTACGCTAAATCGCTTTCTACATTCAAAGAAGAAATGAGAAACTAAAAGAAATGGTCAAGGCTAGAAGATACCTGGATATGGTCATGCGCACCGAAATCAGACGTTGGAAGGTACTCCTCTTTGGCTGTGGAGGAATGACACCTGCAAAGAAAAAGAGACTAAACACAAAAAATGTTAGTCAAAGAGACGGTGGGTTGTCAAGCAAACGCCTGATCCTAGAAGTATGAAAGACTTCTTAAAAGGATATCAACCCACTAATTAAAAACAAAAATATTTGCCAGAAATGGAAATAATGAAAAGACAGAATGGAAGCAAATAAAAGACAAAAAATAAAATGCGTACCTGATATTCAGTGAACTATTATACACAATCACCGGTGTCGGTCTCTGTGTCGGCGTCGGTCAGTGGAAGGTGCCGACGTCGGTCGGGGTAATGACCGGCGTCGGTCAGGGCAACAGTTCTGGACAGAGTTTGGGCGGGTCTGGTCGGGTCTGGTCGAGTCGGGACAGAGTTTGGTCTAGTCTGGACAGGGTCTGGGGGTTTGCAGAAGGTCTATTGTTTTGTTTGGGGTTTGTGCAGGAAGTTTGAACAGAGTTATAGACTAAGTAGTCAGGGGATAGTAGGCAGAGGTGTAAAGGAGGAAGTCAAGTCTCGGGGCTACAGTCTGAAGATCTGGGGTGATAGCAGTAAATAAAAAACAATAACTAGAGAAAAATAAAACACAGAGCAAGATACTTACTTGTTATATGATTGAAGATGAAGTTGGAGACGTGATTGACATTGTCATTGTGCTGCCAAATGACCGAAGTAGGATACCTATGCTGGAAAGAGTGAATGCAGATTGGTTGGATGCCAGAGTTGATTGATCGCAAGAGTTTGGGGTGATCGCCAGAGTTCTTGTTGAATGAATGAACTGGTTGGTTGAATGAAGAGGTTACAGATGAAGGCGAGGGACGTTTTGATAACCGATCGAGAAACCGATTGGGAATCGAATGGATAACGGGTAATGGAATAACGGTTCCTACATTCGGATTGAGAATGCAGTGCTAAGGAGAACCGACGTTGGCAAGACCACCGATGTCGACAGATAAGTGACCGACGTCGGTGACGTCAGTCGGGTGGCGACCGTGGTCGGCAGATGCAGAATGAGGGCAGAGACTAACTTTAGTCTTTTGCTCATTTTGACAAGCTGCCAGGGTCAAGGCTAATGGGAAAAATGGTCGACAAGGGTTAAATAGGTGAAGGAGAATAATATGAGGGATGACCAGGGGAGTCGACATGATTTTGGTGTCTACATTTGCCCCTTTTTGTCTTGTTGGTTATTCTAGACGAACTGCAAGACAAAAACAAGAGTGATTGCCCTAGGTGTAGATAAGGTCGATTCTATCTTGTTGGTTGTTCGAATGAACTACAAGACAAAAATAGGAGGTGGATTGCCCCGATTATGGATGAGGTATTCCCCCTCAAAGCAAGAGTCGAGGGAAGGGAATCGGGAATCAGGTGCTGATTTGACAAAGAGTGGATGAAAAAGAGGGGTGAGGGTGAACACTTCAAAAGTCATGATTGCGTGCATACCACTTCACGAGATGGTTAGGTCAAAGTGTCACAGGTCAAGGTTCGAGGAGTGCCAAAATTGAAGTAATTGGGCCCCAGCATTTAGTCGTCTACTGATCGGGTTATTCAATCTAAGCTGAAGCTCCAAATGGTCATCATGTTCTAGGTATCCCGGGCTCAGGAAGTGCTCCTAGAAACACAAAAAAGTCACAAGTAGTGCAGATCAACCGGCTTGCGATCCTATACTTGTGAGGGTCAAAAACATCTGTGCACAAGTCTGCTAACCAGTCATGAGATAGCATACATGCAAAATGCAAACAAGGCAACATTGTCTTGGAAGTGGTCGAGGTCGAAGGAGATAGGCATGATCTCTAATGGTCATTAGTCAAGGTGGAGGAATGGATGAAAGGATGTGGCCGAGCTAACCTCAGAAGACCCCATGTCAACTGAGTGCTGCCTACATAGCCCCTGTGGAAGGGCCTCAGGCCAATGTAGTTCTCCATAGAAGGGAGGAAGGGTCAAAGGGATGGCATTGGGCTTGGTCAAGGGCAAGGTCATGGTCAAAAAGAGGAAAGAAGGTTTGTCCATCAGAGAGACGAACAAATGAGGGTGGTCGAGCTAACCCCAGATGATGTCATATCATCTGAGTGCTGCCTACATAGCCCCAGTTATAGGGCCTCAGACCAATGTAGTTCAGACAGAGGGTCCGAGTGGTAAACAGGTGGTCAAAATGGTCGATAGATTGGTCTTGGTTATGATGAAATGATGAAGAGAAGAGATGATGTTGCAGCCTTTTCCATATTGTGTGATGGTGTATTCTACAACATTGGTCGAGGGGTCTTCCATCCCTAACAATGTTCCATAGTCATGATGGATGTATGCTAAAAATGAATTGAGGTCTATTTATGCTTCAACAAGTATTGGTTTATGCTTAACATAAATTGTGGCTGGTCGATAGTTTCCATGTGTATTGGTGTCCATAGAAACTAGGGTGAATAGGCTATGGGAGTGGTCTGAAAAGAGAGTTGAGTTGAGTTGATTGACAAGTGATGAAGGTGAATGTGACCAAAGTGCAGAAGAAGTGAAAAGCATCGTGCTCTTTTATTGACAAGGACCAAAAAGACAGCATAGATAGGGGTTAGTAGAATCAAGAGCCCCATTCATGCGTTACATCGTTGACCATAGTTATGTTAGAGTAGTAATCGAATCACTTTGACATTAAAGTGAGCTCAAAGTCCCTTGAGCAGGTGATAGGAGGAGGAAAAAGGGTAACCCATTTTAAGAGCAGAGATAACTTTGCCCCTTTTTATAAGAGACCCAGAGACAACTATAAGTCAAGTCCATGACTCATTTTTTTTTTTGTGTAGACTGATCAATGTGGGAAGCCTACAGAGAGATGTCATTTGCTTGGTGGTTAGTTGTGAAGTTGATCAATGCGGGAAGCTTCTAAAATAGTGATGTTTATTGCCAGATTAGTCATAGCCATCCTTCGAGGGAGTGGTCTATATTTTTGTTTAATATAAGGGCTTTCGAATAGCTGTCCTTCGAGAGAGCAGTCTATTAATTATAGCAATGATAGTACAGCTATCTTTCGAGGGAGCAGTCTGCATTTTGATTTGATATTGATATAGTGACCATGGATATTGTGACATCTTGATTTGTTTTTACAGAAATGTGAGTCATGGACAAGATTATAGAAGGTCAAGGGCTCCCTTTTATTAAGACAAAGCATCGATACATCATAAAAGGGTTATAGGAATTGTTAAGAGGAATAGGGTTGAAAGGAATTAGGACTTAAGAGGACGGGGATTGCTCAAGGGACGAGCTCAAGTTAAGTGTCAAGTGGATGAGTACTCGACTAGCAGTAGAATGGTCGCAGATGCAACACATTAAGAGGCTCAGGTTCTGGTCGTCCATCAAGAAAGGATAGACGATAAGTCCCTGATACATACTTGTGCATGATAATAAAAGGTCTGAGCCAATTAGGAGCAAACTTGCCTCGTTTACTTCGCTCCATATTGGTCACGTGTTGATTCTCTTTGAGGATGAGGTCTTCAATGTTGAAATGTCGTTCTCGTAGATTTTTGTCATAGGTGCGATTGATGCGATGTTGATAGACATGGAGATGATTAAGGGCAGTAAGACGACGCTCGCCAAGTAACTGAAGTTGAGCTAAGCAATCTTGATGAAAGTCATCGTTGGAAAGGATATCATGTAAAGAAATGCAGAGAGATGGGATCTGTACTTTGAGAGGTACGACAGCCTCTATTCCATACATGAGAGAAAAAGGGGTAGCACCCGTAGAGGTTCGGATGCTAGTGCGGTAGGCCCACAAAGCGAAGGGAATGTGAATGTGCCAGTCCCTTCCTATGTCGCTGACTACCTTCATGATAATTTTAGTGAGAATTTTGTTGGAAGCCTCGGCCTGCCCATTTGCTTGTGGGTAGTAAGGCGAAGAGAAAATGAGTTTGATGCTGAATGAGTCACATAGCTTTTGGACAGTCTTGTTTTTGAAGGACTTGCCGTTATGGGTGATGATTTTATGAGGGACACCAAAATGACAGATGATGTGGGTGTTGATGAAGTCGATGATCTTATCGGCTTTTGTGGAGATGAGAGGAACGACTTCCACCCACTTGGTGAAATATTCAGTGGCTATGATGATGGATTGATGACGAAGAGACGAATGAGGGTTAATCTCACCGATGAGATCTAAACCCCACTGAGAAAAAGGCCAAAAATCTTGAGCGATTTGTAAGGCATGACTAGGAAGATGAAGCAAGTTAGAGTGCTGCTGACACTTGATGCAACGCCGAACATAGTCGATACAGTCTTGATGAAGGGTATGCCAATAATAGCCCAGACGAAGGATGCGCTTGGCAACCGAATTCCCACTGAAATGTCCACCACAAATCCCGTCGTGGACTTGATGAATGGCTTGAGATGCTTCAGTGGAGGTGAGACATCGAAGAAGGAGGCCGTCGAAGCCTCGCTTATAGAGAAGACCCCCTAGCATGGTATAGCGAGCGGTACGCTTGATAAAATCTCGCCGTGCATTGCTAGAGAGGTTGGGAGGAATGACAGAGAAAGACAAGTAGTCCACAAGTTGCTTATACCAAGCATCTCGTGGGCTAGGTTCTATAGTGTTGACATGATTAATGTGAGAAGAGATATATGAAGGCAACGACACACGATGCACCATGACAAAAAGTCTAGATGCAGATGAGGAAGATGGGATATGTGAAGCGAGAGAAGCCATGGTGTCAACAAACTTATTCATGGATCGAGGAACAGTCTGCAGGAGGTAATGGTCGAAAGATGCAAGGAGAATGTCAGCACAATTTTTGTACCTTTGCAAAATTTCATTTTTACAGAGGTATGAACTGTTGACCTGATTGACGACGAGCTGTGAGTCACTGAAGATGTTGATGGACTTGATGCTGAGAGAGAGGGCGGTCTGAAGTCCCAAAATTAAGGCCTCATACTCGGCCATATTATTGGTACAATCAAAGTCGAGTTTAAAAGATAGAGGCATGGGCTCCCCTTCGAGTGGGATGAGAATGACCCCAACACCCCCACCTAGTTGACATTTGGAGCCATCAAAGAACATGGTCATCTGATAGGTGGTGTCATCAGTGGAAAGCGCAACGATAGACTCATCAGGGAACTCACATTGCAAAGGTTGATTGTCAAGAAGAGGGGCATCTACTAGTTGATCAGCGATGGTTTGCCCCTTGATAGATTTCTGCTGGATGAATTCGAGGTCGAACTCAGTAAGCAGCATGAGCCACCGAGCCATACGTTGATTCTGATATGGCTTGGAGTGCATATACTTGAGAGGGTCAGTGTGGGTGATGACAAAGGTTTTGTGATTAAGAAGATAGTGACGGAGCTTGGTAGCGAAAAAGACTAACGCTAAATAGAGTTTCTCGATATGGGTATACCGAGTTTCATAGTCGACCAGTGTTCGGCTGATATAATAGACCGCTTACTCATGGTGATGCTCGTCTCGATGCGCGATCATGGCACCTAACGAATGATTAGTGGCTGAGATATAAAGGTAGAAGGGTTGGTCATCTTTGGGTGGAATGAGGACTAGTGGAGAGACTAGATAGCATTTAAGGGCTTCAAAAGCCTCTTGACAGTCCTTATCCCATGTAAAGGTGATGTCCTTCTTAAGGAGATGATGAAAAGGTTGGTAGCGGTCAGAAAGCTGCAAGATGAAATGGTGAATGGACTGGAGCTTCCCTTGCAAACTGCGAAGCTGCTTGAGACTAGATGGGGGTGGCATTTCAAGGATACCACAAATCTTGGTGGGATCTATCTCGATGCCATGAAAAGAAATGATGAAGTTGAGAAGCTTGCCAGAGAGGACCCCAAAGACACATTTCTTGGGATTAAGATGAACATTGTACTGAAGAAGATGATTTTGAGAATGGTCAGATGGTCACGGCGAAGCTTGGACTTGCCGAGCAGGTCATCCACATAGTCCTCCATGATTTTGTGAAGGAGATCATGGAAAATGTAGGTCATGGCACGCTGATAAGTGGCGCCTGCGTTCTTCAAGCCAAAAGGCATGAATTGATAGCAAAAAGTCCCCCATGGGGTAATGAAAGTGGTCTTGTGCTGATCTTCCAGAGGAATCAGGATTTGATTATATCCTAAAAACCCATCCATGAGAGATAGCATCTCATGGCCGGCCATAAGATCAACAAGCTGGTCAATGTTAGGAAGAGGAAAGTCATCTTTAGGACAGGCTAGATTAAGGTCGCGATAGTCCGTGCAGATCTGGATCCCCTCAGTCACCTTGGTGGTGACTGGGATGATGTTAGAGACCCAATGTGGATAATTGATGGGCTGGATGAAGGAGACAGAAAGGAGGCGCTGAAGCTCCTCTTTAACAAGGAGGGCAACGTGAGGATGCATCTTTTGAAGCTTTTGCCTGACAGACTTAGCTTCTGGTTTGGTGACAATGTTATGGGTAACAATGGTGGGGTCGATGCCAGGCATATCACTGTAAGTCCAGGAAAATGCCTTGCTATGGTCAGAGAGGAACTGGGTGTAGTCAAGTTGCTCCTGAGCATCTAAAGATTGGCCAATATTTAAGACATAAGGAACATCGGAAGAAGGAAGGTTGATGTCAATGGTTGATTCATTTAACATAACCTGGGTCTCAGAAGGGAGGGAGCGCTGGATGAAAGAATCATCAGCGCCCATGTAAGAAAGAATGGCATCATCGTCAACGCAGTGGACAGTGTGAATGGTTGCCGACTCATCTTCGATCATGCTGGGAAAAATGAGAGGGAGAGACTTGGACACCCCATTGAGCTGATAAGTCAAGGGTTCTAGGCGGATGGTGTTTATGCAAAAAAAAAACTAGGAGGAATGGAAACCACTGACTCCGTAGGTGAAGGGGGCAGAATAGGCGAGTGTGGAAGAGATTGGTCAATGATTGGTTCGGGACAAAGGTCTACAGGGTCTTGAGTGGGGTCGTGATATCCCAGACCATACTGTTTCTTGGCATCGTCATCATTGAGCAGTTTGATGGGCTGATGGGAGCCCTGCTCATAGCGTCTGAAACCAAAACCCTTCCATACACACCTGTAAAGGTAAGTGTGTGCAAAGGTGGGGTTGCCAAGAAATGAAAAGTCTGATGTGAAAGGTTGGGGTGAAGAAAGAGGATTACCGTCAGTAGGAGCTTGATTGAGCCCCCCATAGATGAGGTTGGTTCGGAGGTGAGGAGGACCATAAGGTATGATCATCCTGATTCGATGGTCGTAACTGGGGCTGTGATGAAGGCGTCCATACTCTTGTGGAGTTTGGAACATGTCTAAGGTCAACAAGCGATACTCCCCCAATGAAAGTCTTTGGAAGATGTCTTCCATGGGATCTGTGGTCGTTGCTTGAAGGGGAGGTGTGAGGGTGACCGTCTGTTGTGAACTGGTCGAAGCTTTCATAGATGGAGGCGGTGCTGAGATTGATGGCTTGATAGGAATGAGGACGTCATTTGGATGGTAGGTGGTGTTACAAGTTTTGAAGGGTGAAGGGTCAGCGGGAATGGTGTGGACTTGCCCGTCGTGCTCAAATTTCACACAACGGTGCAGGGTGGAGGGGACACAGGCCATGGCGCGGATCTAGGGTCAGCCCAGCAAGATGTTGTATTGAAAGTCTCCTTCAATGATGTAGAAGAGCTTTGAGACTGTGTGTGGACCAATGCGAATATGAAGGATGACTGTGCCAATGGTCATGGTAGTAGTGTCATTAAAAGAGCATAAGATTGCGTCAGTTTTAGAGACGCAATTCTTGGGAAGAGTCAACTGATCAAAGGCATGGGTGGAGATAATGTTGATGCTGGTGCCTCCATCGATCATAATGTGTTTAATGCGTGTCCGATCGATATAGGTAGTGATGAAGAGGGCGACATCCTGATCTTTCATGTTGGATGTGGGAATCTCAGAATCGCTGAATGTGATGGAGGCAACAGGGGCTAAAGAGTGGACAAGGGCAGCAAGTGGCTGGGGGTCCTCGGGTTGGACCTCTGCTACCTGCAGGGCTTGGATGAGGGCCTGATGATGCTGAGGTGAGGTTTGGATGAGGTCATAGAGGGACATCTTCACAGGGGTCTGGTGAAGCTGTTTCAACATGGAGTCATGGATTGGTCCTGAAGAGGAAGAAGAAGAGGAGGGTTGAGGTGCGCCAAGGATAGAAATATTAGGCTTAGGTGGTTGAGGTGGATTGACAAAAGGGTAGGTCCAAGGAATGGCAACTTTTTCTTTCACCTTGTCCTTTTGCAACCTAGTGGTGATGTGAATGGCATTGATTTCAAAGATGGGAGGTGAAGGTGAAGAAGGGGTTGTAACCGGTTGATGAGATGTGGATGGGTTTGAAGAGGTTGGAGGGTTATGAGAAGGAGTCAGGGGTCAGTTGAAAGTGTCCTCAAAGAGAAGAGTGTCTTTCTCCAGATAGCGGTGAATGACAGCCTTGAGAGCACAACAAGTCTCGGTGTCGTGTCCTGGCGTACGATGGTATAAGAAAATCTTCGTGTCATCGAACCAAGAGGGTTTAGACCCAAGAGGTTGGAAGGGACTGATGGGTGGAAGAGCTATGCTGGAAGTCTACAAAAGTCATTGCAAGATCAAAGAGTATGAGCCCACTAAAGGGTCCGTGCTCATCGATGTATGCGATGCTGGTGACTTTTGCTTGGGCAAAGTTGGAGGGGGTTTTTGTACCACCTTTTGGGTTGATGGTGCAGTGACAGGCGGAGGCGGTACATTCTTTATGAGAGGTACCACCCTTTTGGGAGAGGGTAGGCTAGTAGTAGGCAAAGGAAGCAAAGGAGGCAACTGGTTTTGATTAGAAATCGAAGTGGGAAGGACTCTGGTTAGGGTTGAAGGATGGGGGCCCAAAATGGAGGGAAATGGTGACAGAAGAGGAGGCATTCACCTCTGTGGTTTGGCAGTCTTCTGTGATTTGGGTTGAAGACTATTATTGATTGAAGTCTGGTTTAAGTCCACCTTCACTTGTGGATGAGTGAGGTTGGAGACGGGGTGAATGCCAAGTGACTTGATAGGTTTAGATGGGGTAGATGCAGGTTTTGGTTTTGATGAGGTCAGTTGAGATATAGACGGTCTAGAAGTGGAAATCTGATTTTTGTTGATAGTCTTGGGAGGTTCTGCCATGGGAGGATTAGCAGCATGAGATGAGAGGGCACGGGCTTGTTGAAGAGCTGTGAGACGGTCCCACAATCCCTGATGCTCCACTTTCCTAGAAGGGAGAAGTTTGAGTCTCTCCACTAGTCGGGAAAATGGCTGAGAAGATGTGGGATGAGGTTTGGGTTCTTGAGAAGATGTCAACGGTTGTGGGACTGAAGGTGTGGTAGTTTCGGCCCCAAGGCATGATGAAGTCGTGACAGGTTTGTCCTTAGTTGGAGACGAAGGAGAGATAGGTTCTTCCCTGGGTGGAGAAGAAATCGGAGAATGAAGCTCCTCAAGTGGGTAAAGGGCAGGAATGATTGTGCCCTCCACTTGCGGTTGAGGAGTAGGAAATGTTGGGTCTTCCATGGGCAGCAAGAAGGAAGATGGTGAAACCGGCGATGCTGGCGAGGTTGAGGCGTCCTCCAAGATGAGAGAGGTTGACGGAGAACTAACCAGAGAAAGAGGTTCATCCACATGTGATGGACTGATGGATGAACTCACCTCTTGAGGTTGGTTAGAAATGAAGGGCGAGACCGTATTGACTGTTCGAATGTTATGTTCATGAGTGTTGTCAATCAAGGTCTGGACATTGTTTTGAGTTGGTGGATGATTGGGGAATTGTTGTTTGAAGATGTCGATACCCTGATTAGGGGGGGCATTGGGATTGTCGAGGATGAGGTCACCCTTTTCCAGCATGTCTTGGATTATGTTTTTAAGGGTTTTATAGTTGCCTGTGTCATGACCTTTAACACAATGGTATTGGCAGAAGTCATTTTCCCTATACCACACAGGGATGGCGCGTGAGGGATCAAATTGTGGCGGTCGTCGGATCTGGGGGAGATTGAGGACCCCTTGTTTGATGAGTTTTTCTAGCACATATGCGTATGATTCTTCGAGTGGAGTAAACTGTCACTGTATGTATCTCTGCTGAAATTGGCAGGTGGCACTCATAGATGTGGATGGCTCAGGCTGATTAGTTGAAGGCGAAGAGGAAGAAGATCTAACAACCATAGCGTTTGCTGAAGCTTTAGATTTAGGATTGGATGAGGAAGGCTTAGAAGAGGGGTCATTAGTCTTGGAGTTGGGATTCTTGCTCCGCAACTTGACTTTATTCTCCTCGACGGCATGTAACTCAAGTTTACGGGCCATCGTGAAGGCTTCATCAAAAGTGCAGAAGGTCTGAACCCTCAAGGTGGAAGAAATATGTTTAGCACAGGCTTGAGAGAAAAGTTCAATAAGCTCTAGCCGGGGTAAGGAAAATGAGAGTTGATTGATAAGGCCCCTCCACTGAGCGACGAAATCAGCAATGGATTCATCCTCAAATTGGTGGATAGAATAGAGGTCTGTGATGGAGACCTTCTTGGTGATGTTGATAGAGAAATGATAGAGGAAGAGTTGGGCCAGCTGAGTGAATGTGAAGAGGGAATGTCTGGCAAGGGAGCTATAACAGTCAAGCGCAGTACCCGAGAGAGACATGGGAAATGTGCGTAAAAGCAATGCATTGTCGTGGGCGATAAGGTAACAGGCATGTCTGAATGCCCATAAGTGCTGTTGTGGGTCTTCCTTGCTTTGAAAACAAGAAAACTTAGGAAGTTCCCACTGGCTGGGATATGGTCTGATAGGGACAGAAGGATGAATGGGCTCATTGCAAATTTGTTCGTATGAGAGAGTATTGCGTGAGCCAGAAATGGAGGTCTCTAGGTTGGACATTTTATCCATCAGCATTTTGATGATATCTACTAACAGATTAGCGGGTGGAGCGCCTCCTAGATTGTAAGGCACTTGAAAGAGGCTGGAAGAGGTATACGATGTAGTCAGTTGTACCAGTAAGGGCGCAACGTATGGATGACTAGTCGTAGGGATAGAAGAAGTGACTAAGGATGGTTGGGTAGAAGGCATGGTTAGGTTCGACATTGTTGTGGGAGGTTGGTTAGAGGTAACATGGGCTAATGGATAGGTAGCCACCCTAGTGTTGATAGGAGGAAGGGTAGGTGGAATAGAGACGACTAGATTCTGAAAGGGGGTAGAAAGTGGTTGAGTGGGCTGAGATTGATAGGGGGCCGAAACCCCGGTGGAAGTGGGCCCAATGATGGAGGGAGAGGCCACACTTGGATGGTTGGTAAAAGGTTGGTCATTGGTTGAGGCAATAGCCTGGGTTTCTAAGGGTTGAACTACGGATGCTGTTGATACGGCCGTAGTCTCAAGAAAAGAGGTCGGCATTCCATAAATTGGATTGCCAAAGGGGTCTCGCATTCGGCTATTCGCGAGATAGTGTTGCAAGGCTTTTACGTTGAGGTCCAAGAATTGTGCGAAATCTTGGTCCCCTTATGGGATAATAGGCGTTTGGGTCGGGGATGGTCTAGTAGGAGTTCTTTCAGTTTCTGAGTTGAACTCCATTATAGGGCTGGTTATAGGCGGGGTAGACGGAAGAGGATGATGCCTCGTGTGATCGACTAGAGCCTTGGCTTGACTACGAGTCAAAACCATTCAAGGCAAGAAAAGAACATCCTCACAAGCTCAAACAAGTAGATAAGAACTAAAAAGATGAAGAATGCAAGCAGATCCTAAAACCCTAGGAGTAGATTATTTAGGATTATAGTGGCTTATGCCTTAGAATGTGTGTAGAGGAAGATTGGCTTTTGAGTCAAGTCCTAGAAGAAACAGTCTATGGATGGTTTCGGGTTTTTTTATGGTGCTCAAGAAGTCTATGTTAGGTTTTGTACAAGGCCTGGTGCTAAGGAGCAAGCTCCCCTCACTTCACGATTCTAGTGGTTAGCTGGTTTCGCTTAGCCAAAATATACTTCCCCTAGAGATTAGGCTCCACCAGAGAACAGAGTGGGCTTTCCCCTTGGTGATGAAATCCAAGTAAGATCGCTAAGACGGGTAAGGTATCTGATGGGGGATGAAATCCCAGTCGGGCCTTGTCTCAGGTAAGTTAAGATGTTTGTTTTGTGTAAGTGGTTTGGTCGTGTAACATCAAGTGATCTAGATTAATTCAATATGCGTTTGTTAATTACTAAGTGTGGTCAAAAAGATGCAAGCAAACAGAAATGAATGCAAAGTGTTTTAATGCCCAAGTTGAAATGTTTTGTTCGTATGAAGACGAATGGAGAAAGAGTCAAAGAATATGAGTTTTGACTAGTCTAGAAGTGCAAGAAAGAAAAGAAAAGTTTTTTTTAGTCCTGCTTATGATGCCATTAAGAAGAGACAAAAGAGGCGAAAAAGGAAGGAACCTAATGCACCTATATGAACGAAAGAAAGAAAGAACCCAAGTAAGGCCCTAGGGTCCCACCGGGCGTGCCAGAATGTTTCTACGCTAAATCACTTTCTACATTCAAAGAAGAAATGAGAAACTAAAAGAAATGGTCAAGGCTAGAAGATACCTGGATATGGTCGTGTGCACCGAAATCAGATGTTGGAAGGTACTCCTCTTTGGCTGTGGAGGAATGATACCTATGAAGAAAAAGAGACTAAACACAAAAAATGTTAGTCAAAGAGACGGTGGGTTGTCAAGCAAATGCCTGATCCCGGAAGTACGAAAGACTTCCTAAAAGGATATCAACCCACTAATTAAAAACAGAAATATTTGCCAGAAATGGAAATAATGAAAAGACAGAATGGAAGCAAATAAAAGACGAAAAATAAAATGCGTACCTGATATTCAGTGAACTATTCTACACAGTCGCCGGTGTCGGTCTCTGTGCCGGCGTCGGTCAGTGGAAGGTGCCGACGTCGGTTAAGGTGCCGGCGTCGGTCGGGGTAATGACTGGCATCGATTGGGGCAACAGTTTTGGATAGAGTTTGGGCGGGTCTGGTCGGGTCTGGTCGAGTCGGGACAGAGTCTGGTCTAGTGTGGACAGGGTCTGGGGGTTTGTAGAAGGTCTATTGTTTTGTTTGGGGTTTGTGCAAGAAGTCTGAACAGAGTTACAGACTAGGTAGTTAGGGGATAGTAGGCAGAGGTGTAAAAGAGGAAGTCAAGTCTCGGGGCTACAGTCTGAAGATCTGGGGTGATAGCAGTAAATAAAAAACAATAACCAGAGAAAAATAAAACACAAAGCAAGATACTTACTTGTTATATGTTTGAATATGAAGTTGGAGACGTGATTGACGTTGTCACTGTGCTACCAAATGACCGAAGTAGGATACCTATGCTGGAAAGAGCGAATGAAGATTGGTTGGATGCTGGAGTTGATTGATCACAAGAGTTCGGGGTGATCGCCAGAGTTCTTGTTGAATGAATGAACTGGTTAGTTGAATGAAGAGGTTACTGATGAAGGCGAGGGACGTTTCAATAACCGATCAAGAAACTGATTGGGAACCAAATGGATAACGGGTAACGGAATAACGGTTCCTGCGTTCGGATTGAGAACGTAGTGCTAAGGAGAACCGACGTCGGTAGGACCACCGACATCAGCCGATAAGTGACCGACATCGGTGACGTCGATCGGGTGGCGACCGTGGTTGGCAGATGCAGAATGGGGGCAGAGACTAACTTTAGTCTTTTGCTCATTTTGACAAGCTGCCAGGGTCAAGGCTAATGGGAAAAATGGTCGACAGGGGTTAAATAGGCAAAGGAGATTAATATGAGGGATGACCAGGGGAGTCGACATGATTTCGGTGTCTATAATAAGGGTTAGACACAATTTTGGTGTCTACATTTGCCCCTTTTTGTCTTGTTGGTTGTTCTGGATGAACTACAAGACAAAAACAGGAGGTGGTTGCCCCAAGTGTGGGATAATGTTGATTCCATCTTGTTGGTTGTTCGAATGAACTACAAGACAAAAATAGGAGGTGGATTGCCTTGATTATGGATGAGGTATTCCCCCTCAAAGCAGGAGTCGAGGGAAGGGAACCAGGAATCAGGTGCTGATTTGATAAAGAGTGGATGAAAAAGGAGGTGAGGGTGAATGCTGCAAAAGTCATGATTGCGCGCATACCACTTCACGAGATGGTCAGGCCAAAGTGTCACAGGTCAAGAGTCAAGGAGTGCTAAAATTGAAATAACTGGGCCCCAGTATTTAGTCATCTGTTGATTAGGTTATTCAATCGAAGCTGAAGCTCCAATGGGTCATCGCATTCTAGGTATCCCGGGCTCAGGAAGTGCTCCTAGAAACACGAAAAAGTCACAAGTAGTGCGGATCAATCGGCTTGCGATCCTATACTTGTTAGGGTTAAAAAAAGTCTGCGCACAATTTTGCTAACCAGTCATGAGGTAGCATAAATGCAAAAACAACCAAGGCAACATTGTCTTGGAAGTGGTCGAAGTCAGAGGAGATAGGCATGATCTCCAATGGTCATGATCTCCAATGGACGAAAGGATGTGGCCGAGCTAACCTCAGAAAACCCCATGTCAACTGAGTGCTGCCTACATAGCCCCTGTGGAAGGGCCTCAGGCCAATGTAGTTCTCCCTAAAAGGGAAGAAGAGGGTCGAAGGGATGAAATTGGTCTTGGTCGAGGGCAAAGTCATGGTCATAAGGAGGAAAGAAGGTTTGTCCATCAGAGGGACGAATAAATGAGGGTGGTTGAGCTAAGCCCAGATGATGTCGTATCATCTGAGTGCTGCTTACATATCCCCGGTCATAGGGCCTCAGACCAATGTAGTTCAAACAAAGGGTCCGAGTGGTAGACAGGTGGTCAAAGTGGTCGATAGATTGGTCTTGGTCATGATGAAATGATGAGGAGAAGAGATGATGTTGCAGCCTTTTCCATATTGTTTAATGGTGTATTCTGCAACATTGGTCAAGAGGTCTTTCATCCCTAGCAATTTTCCATAGTCATGATGGATGTATGCTAAAAATGAATTGAGGTCTATTTATGCTTCAGCAAGTATTGGTTTATGCTTAACATAAATTGTGTACGGTCGATAGTTTCCATGTGTATTGGTGTTCATAGAAACTAGTGTGAATAGGCTATGGGAGTGGCCTAAAAAAGAGAGTTGAGTTGAGTTGATTAGGTGTGACAAGTGATGAAGGTGAATGTGACCAAAGTGCAGAAGAAGTGAAAGGCATATTGCTCTTTCATTGATAAGGACCAGAATGACAACATAGATAGGGGTTATTAGAACCAAGAGCTCCATTCATGCATGACGTCGTTGACCAGATGTTGTGTTAGAACGGTAATCGAATCACTTTGACATTAAAGTGAGCTCGAAGTCCCTTGAGCAGGTGATAGGAGGAGGAAATAGGGTAACCCATTTTAAGAGCAGAGATAACTTTGCCCCTTTTTATAGGAGACCCTGAGACAACTATAAGTCAAGTCCATGACTCGTTTTTTTTTTTTTTTTTACGCAGACTGTTCAATGCGGGAAGCCTGCAGAGAGATGTCATTTGGTTGGTGGTCAGTTGTGAAGCTGATCAATGTGGGAAGCTTCTAAGATAGTGTTGTTTATTTCTAGAGTAGTCATAGCCATCCTTCATGAGAGTGGTCTAGAATTTTGTTTAATATAAGGGCTTTTGAATAGCTGTCCTTCGAGGGAGTAGTCTATGAATTATAGCAATGATAGTACAACTGTCCTTCGAGGGAGCAGTCTACCTTTTGATTTTGATTTTGATATAGTGACCATGGATATGCTGACATCATGATTTGTTTTGATAGAAATGTGAGTCATGGACAGGACTATAAAAGGTCAAGGGTGCCCTTTTATTAGGACAAAGCATCCATACATCATAAAAGGGTGATAGAGGAATTGTTAAGAGGAATAGCGTTGAAAGGAATTAGGATGAAGAGGATAGGGATTGCTCAAGGGATGAGCTCAAGTTAAGTGTTAAGTGGATGAGTACTCGACTAGCAGTAGAACGGTCGCAGATGCAACGCATTAAGAGGTTCAAGTTCTGGTTGTCCATCAAGAGAGGACAGACGATAAGTCCCTGATCCATACTTGTGCATGATAATGAAAGGTCTGAGCTAATTAGGAGCAAACTTGCCTCATTTACTTCACTCCATATTGGTCACGTCGAGAAGCTTGCCAGAGAGGACCCCAAAGACACATTTCGTGGGATTAAGATGAACATTGTATTGAAGAAGGCGAGAGAAGATGATTTTGAGAATGGTCAGATGGTCACGACGAAGCTTGGACTTGCCGAGCAGGTCATCCACATAGTCCTCCATGATTTTGTGGAGGAGATCGTGGAAAATGTAGGTCATGGCACGGTGATAAGTGGCACCTACATTCTTCAAGCCAAAAGGCATGACTTGATAGCAGAAAGTCCCCCATGGGGTAATGAAAGTGGTCTTGCGCTGATCTTCCGGAGCGATCAAGATTTGATTGTATCCTGAAAACCTGTCCATGAGAGATAGCATCTCATGGCCGGCCGTAAGATCAACAAGCTGATCAATGTTGGGAAGAGGAAAGTTGTCTTTGGGACAAGCTAGGTTAAGGTCGCGATAGTCCATGCAGATCCAGATCCCCCCAGTCGCCTTGGTGATTGGGACGATGTTAAAGACCCACTGTGGATAATCAATGGGCTAGATGAAGGAGATAGAAAGGAGGCGCTAAAGCTCCTCTTTGACAAGGAGGGCAATGCAAGGATGCATCTTTTAAAGCTTTTGCTTGACAGGCTTAGCCTCTGGTTTGGTGACAATGTTATGGGTAGCGATGGTGGGGTCGATGCCAGGCATATCACTGTAAGTCCAGGCAAAGGCCTTGCTATGGTCAGAGAGGAACTGGATATAGTCAAGCTACTCCTGAGCATCTAAAGATTGGCCAATCTTTAAGACATAAGGAACATCGGCAGAAGGAAGGTTGATGTCAATGGTTGATTCATTTAACATAACCTGGGTCTCAGAAGGGAGGGAGTGCTGGATGAAAGAATCGTCAGCGCCCATGTAAGAAAGAATGGCGTCATCGTCAACGTAATGGACAATGTGAATGGTTGCCGACTCATCTTCGATCATGCTGGGAAAAATGAGAGGAAGAGACTTGGACACCCCATTGAGCTGATAAGTCAAGGGTTCCAGGCGGATGGTGTTTATGTAAAAAAAAACTAGGAGGAATGGAAACCACTGACTCCGTAGGTGAAGGGGGAAGAATAGGCAAGTGTGGAGGAGATTGGTCAGTGGTTGGTTCAGGACAAAGGTCTATAGGGTCTTGAGTGGGGTCATGATATCCCAGGCCATACCATTTCTTGGCATCATCGTCGTTGAGCGGTTTGATAGGCTAATGGGAGCCCTGCTCATAGCGTCCGAAACCAAAACCCTTCCATGCACACCTATAAAGGTAAGTGTGTGCAAAGGTAGGGTTGCCAAGAAATGAGAAGTCTGATGTGAAAGGTTGGGGTGAAGAAAGAGGATTATCGTCAGTAGGAGCTTGATTGAGCCCCCCATAGACGAGGTTGGTTCAGAGGTGAGGAGGACCATAAGGTACGATCATCCTGATCCAACAGCCGTAATTGGGGCTGTGATGAAGGCATCCATACTCTTGTGGAGTTTGGAACATGTCTAAGGTCAGCAAGCGATACTCCCCCAATGAAAGTCTTTGGAAGACGTCTTCCATGGGGTCTGTGGTCGTCGCTTGAAGGGGAGGTGTGAGGGTGATCGTCTGTTGCAAACTGGTTGAAGCTTCCGCGGATGGAGGTGGTGCCAGGATTGATGGCTTGATAAGAATGAGGACGTCATTTGGATGGTAGGTGGTGTTATAAGTTTTGAAGGGCGAAGGGTCAGCGGGAATGGTGTGGACTTGCCCATCATGCTCAAATTTCACACAATGGTGCAGGGTGGAGGGGACACAGGCCATGGCGTGGATCCAGGGTCGGCCCAGCAACATGTTGTATTGAAACTCTCCTTCGATGATGTAGAAAAGCTCTGGGACTGTGTGTGGACCAATGCAAATGTGAAGGACGACTGTTCCAATGGTCGTGGTAGTGGTGTCATTAAAAGAGCACAAGATTGCATCAATTTTGGAGATGCAATTCTTGGGAAGAGCCAACTGATCAAAGGCATGGGTGGAGATAATGTTGATGTTGGTGCCTCCGTCGATCATAATGCATTTAATGCGTGTCTGATCAACATAAGCAGTGATGAAGAGGGTGGCATCTTGATCTTTCGTGTTGGATGTGGGAACCTCAGAATCGCTGAATGTGATGGAGGCAACAGGGGCTAAAGAGTGGACAAGGGTAGCAAGTGGTTGGGGGTCCTCGGGTTGGACCTCCACTACCTGCAGGGCTCTGATGAGGGCTTGGTGATGTTGAGGCGAGGTTTGGATGAGGTCATAGAGGGACATCTTTACGGGCATCTGGTGAAGTTGTTTCAACATGGAATCATGGATTGGTCCGGAAGAAGAAGAAGAAGAGGAGGGTTGAGGTGCGCCAAGGATAGAAATCTTAGGCTTGAGCAGTTGAGGTGGATTGATGAAAGGGTAGGTCCAAAGAATGGTTGGTTTTTCTTTTGCCTTGTCCTTTTGTGACCTGGTGGTTATGTGAATGGCATTGATTTCAAAGATGGGAGGTGAAGGAGATAAAGGGGTTGTAACCTGTTGATGAGATGTTGATGGGTTTGAAGAGGTTGGAGGGCAATGAGAAGGAGTCAGGGGTCGGTCAAGAGTGTCCTCAAAGAGAAGAGTGTCTTTCTCCAGATAGCAGTGAATGATAGCCTTGAGGGCATAGCAAGTCTCAGTATCATGTCCTATCGTATGGTGGTATAAGCAAATCTTCATGTCATCAAACCAGGAGGGCTTAGACCCGAGGGGTTGGAAAGGCCTGATGGGTGGAAGAGTTATGCTGGAAGTCTGAAAAATTTGATGCAAGATCAAAGAGTATGAGCCCAATAAAGGGTCCGTGCTCATCGATGTATGCGATGCCGGTGACTTTTGCTTGGGCAAAGTTGGAGGAGGTTTCCATACCACCTTCTGGGTTGATGGTGCGGTGACAGGCGGAGACGGTACATTCTTCATGAGAGGTACCACCCTTTTGGGAGAGGGTAGGCTAGCGGTAGGCAAAGGAAGTAAAGGAGGCAACCGGTTTTGATTAGGGGTCGAAGTAGGAAAAACTTTGGTTAGGGTTGAAGGATGAGGGCCCAAAATGGAGGGTAATGGTGACGGGAGAGGAGGCGTTCACCTCTGTGGTTTGGCAGTCTTCTGTGATTTGGGTTGAAGACTACTATTGGTTGAAGTCTGGTCTAAGTCCACCTTCACTTGTGGATGAGTGAGGTTGGAGACGGGGTGAATGCCGAGTGACTTGATTGGTTTAGGCGGGGTAAATGAGGGTTTTGGTTTTGATGTGATTGATGGAGATGTAGACAGTCTAGCAGTGGAAGTATGATTTTTGTTGATAGTCTTGGGAGGTTCTGCCATGGGAGGATTAGCAGCATGAGATGAGAGGGCACGGGCATGTTGAAGAGCTGTGAGATGCTCCCACAATCCCTGATGCTCCACTTTCCTTGAAGGGAGAAGTTTGAGTTTCTCCACTAGTCGAGAAAATGGCTGAGAAGATGTGGGATGAGGTTTGGGTTCTTGAGAAGACGTTGACTGTTGTAGGATCAAAGGTGTGGTAGTCTCAGCCCCAAGGCATGATGAAGTCATGATAGGTTTGTCCTTGGTTGGAGACGAAGGAGAGGCAGGTTCTTCCCTAGGTGGAGAAGAAACTGGAGAATGAAGCTCCTCAAGCGGGTAAAGGGCAGGGATGATTGTGCCCTCCACTTGCGATCGAGGAGTAGGAAATGTCGGGTCCTCCATGGGCAGTAAGAAGGAAGATGGTGAAACTGGCAGTGCTGGTAAGGTCGAGGCATCCTCCAAGATGAGAGAGGTTGATGGAGAACTGACCGGAGAAAGAGGTTCATCCACATGTGATGCACTGATGGATGGACTCACCTCTTGAGGTTGGTTGGAAATAAAAGGTGAGACCGTATTGACTGTTCGAATGTTGTGTTCATGGGTATTGTCAATCAAGGTTTGGACATTATTTTGAGTTAGCGGATGATTGGGGAATGGTTGTTTGAATATGTCGATACCCTGATTAGGGGGTGCATTGGGATTGTCTAGAATGAGGTCACCCTTTTCAAGCATGTCTTGAATTATGTTTTTAAGGGTTTTATAGTTGCCCTTGTCATGACCTTTAACACGATGGTAGTTACAGAAGTCATTTTCCCTATACCATGCAGGGATGGTGCGTGAGGGATCAAATTGTGGAGGTGGTCAGATCTGGGGGAGATTGAGGACCCCTTATTTGATGAGTTTTTCCAGCACAGACGCGTATGATTCTCTGAGTGGAGTAAACTATCACTGTATGTACCTCTGCTGAAATTGGCGGGTGGCACTTATAGATGTGGATGGCTCAGGCTGATTAGTTGAAGGCAAAGAGGAGGAATATCTAACAACCACAACATTTGCTAAAGCTTTAGATTTAGGATTGGATGAGGAAGGCTTAGAAGAGGGGTCATTGGTCTTGTATTTGGGATTCTTTCTCCGTAACTTGACTTTATTCTCCTCGACGACACGTAACTCAAGTTTACGGGCCATCGTGAAGGCTTCGTCAAAAGTGCGAAAGGTCTGAACCCTCAAGGTGGAAGAAATATGTTTAGCACAGGCTTGGGAGAAAAGTTCAATAAGCTCAGGTTGGGGTAAGGAAAATGAGAGTTGATTGATGAGGCCCCTCCACCGAGCGACGAAATCAGCAATGGATTCATCCTCGAATTGGCGGATAGAATAGAGATCTGTGATTGAGACCTTCTTGGTGATGTTGATAGAGAAATGATTGAGGAAGAGCTGGGCTAGTTGAGTGAATGTGAAGAGGGAATGGCTGGTAAGGGAGTTGTACCAGTCAAGTGCAACACCTGAGAGAGACATAGGAAACATGCATAAAAGTAACACATTATCGTGGGCAATAAGGTAACAGGCATGTCTGAATGCCCGTAAGTGCTGTTGTGGGTCTTCCTTCCTTTGAAAATGAGAAAAATTAGGAAGTTCCCACTAGCTGGGATATGGTCTGATAGGGACAGAAGGATGAATGGGCTCATTGCAAATTTGTTCGTATGAGAGAGTATTGCGTGAGCCAGAAACAGAGGTCTCTAGGTTGGACATTTTGTCCATCAGCATTTTGATGATATCTACTGATGGATTGGTGGGTGGAGCACCCCCTAGATTGTAAGGCACTTGAAAGAGGTTAGAATAGGTATACGACGTAGTCGGTTGTACCAGTAAGGGCTCAACGTACGGATGACTAGTCGTAGGGATAGAAGAGGAGACTAAGTATGGTTGGGTAGAAGGCACGGCTAGGTTCGATGTTGTCATGGGAGGTTGGTTAGAGGTAACATGGGCTAATGGATAGGTATCCACCCTAGTGTTGATAGGAGCAAGGGTAGGTGGAATAGAGACGACCAGATTCTGAAAGGGGGTAGAAAGTGGTTGAGTGGGCTGAGATTGATAGGGGGCCAAAACCTCGGTGGAAGTGGGCCCAATGATGGAGGGAGAGGCTACACTTGGATGGTTGGTCAAAGGCTGGTCATTGGTCAAAGCAATAGCCTGGGTGTCTAAGGGTTGAACTATGGATGCCGTTGATACAGCCGCAGTCTCGAGAAAAGAGGTCGGCATTCTGTAAATTGGATTGCCCAAGGAGTCTCACGTTCAGCTATTCGCGAGATAGTGCTGCAAGGCTTTGACATTGAGGTCCAAGAATCATGTGAAATCTTGGTCCCCTTCAGGGACAATAGGCATTTGGGTCGGGGATGGTCTAGTAGGAGTTCTTTCAGTCTCTGAGTTGAACTCCATTATAGGGCTGGTTATGGGCGGAGTAGATGGAAGAGGATAATGCCTCACGTGATCGACTAGAGCCTTGGCTTGGCTACGAGTCAGAACCATTCAAGGCAAGAAATAACATCCTCACATGCTCAAAGAAGCAGATAAGAACTAAAAAGATGAAGAACACAAGCAGATCCTAAAACCCTAGGAGTAGATTATTAAGATTATAGTGGCTTATGCCTTAGAATGTGTGTAGAGGAAGATTGGATTTTGAGTCGGGTCCTAGAAGAAGCAGTCTATGGATGGTTTCAGTTTAGTTATGGTGCTCAAGAAGTTTGTGTTAGGTTCCGTACAAGGCCTGGTGCTAAGGAGCAAGCTCCCCTCACTTCACGAGTCTAGTGATAAACTGGGCCCGCTTAGCCAAAATATACTTCCCCTAGAGATTATCCTCCGCTAGAGAACGGAGTGGGCTTTTCCCTTGGTGATGAAATCCAAGTAAGATCACCAAGACGGGTAAGGTATCTGCTGGGGGATGAAATCCCAGTCGGGCCTTGTCTCAGGTAAGTTAAGATGTTTGTTTTGTGCAAGTGGTTTGGTCGTGTAACATCAAGTGATCTAGATTAATTCAATATGCGTTATTAATTACTAAGTGTGGTCTAAGAAATGCAATCAAACAGAAATGAATGCAAAGTGTTTTAAGTCCAAGTCAAAATGTTTGTTCGTATGAAGACGAATGGAGAAAGAGTCGAAGAATATGAGTTTTGACTAGTCTAGAAGTGCAAGAAAGAAAATAAAAGTTCT
Organism: Torreya grandis; assembly: GCA_037957365.1. Classification (NCBI taxonomy): domain Eukaryota; kingdom Viridiplantae; phylum Streptophyta; class Pinopsida; order Cupressales; family Taxaceae; genus Torreya; species Torreya grandis. Next base: position 88,047 of record JARHVA010001158.1, on the reverse strand, counting down.
TTTTATTCCTGCTTATGATGTCATTTAGAAGAGACGAAAGAGGGGAAAAAGGAAGGAACCTAATGCATCTATATGAATGAAAGAAAGAAAGAACCCAAGGAAGGCCCTAGGGTCCCACCGGGCGTGCCAGAATGTTTCTATGCTAAATCGCTTTCTACATTCAAAGAAGAAAATGAGAAACTAAAAGAAATGGTCAAGGCTAGAAGATACCTAGATATGGTCGTGTGCACCAAAATTAGACGTTGGAAGGTACTCCTCTTTGGCTGTGGAGGAATGACACCTGTAAAGGAAAATAGACTAAACACGAAAAAAATGTTAGACGAAGAGACGGTGGGCTGTCAAGCAAACGCTTGATCCCTGAAGTAAGAAGACTTACTTAAGGGATATCAACCCACTGATTAAAACAAAATATTTTCCAGAAATGGAAATAATAAAAGATAGAATGAAATAAAAGACAGAAAATAAAATGCGTACCTGATATGTAGCAAAATGTTCTGCACAGTCGCCGGTGTCGGTCTCTGTGCCGGCGTTGGTCAGGGAAGGGTGTTGACGTCAGTTAAAGTGCCGGCGTCGGTCGGGGCAATAGTTTTGGACAAAGTCTGGGTGAGTCTGGTCGGGTTTGGTCGGGTCGGGACAAGGTCTTAGAGTCGGGACAGGGTCTTAGGCTTTGCAAAAAGGTCTGTTGTTTTGTTTGGGGTTTATGAAGGAAGTCTGAGCAGAGTTATATACTGTGTAGTCAGGGGATAGTGGACAGAGGTGTAAAGGAGGAAGTTAGGTCAGGGTTATAGTCTAAGTCTAAAATAGGGGTGATAGCAGTAATAAACAAACAATAACTAGAAAGAAATAAAAACACAGAGAGAGATACTTACCTATTACACACTGCAAGTATGATAAAAGACATGATTGAAGTCATCGATGTATTGCAAGATGACCGAAGCAATATTCCTATTCTGGAGCGAGAGACACAAAAGATTGATCGCAGATTGATTGGATGCAAGAAAATGGTTGATCGCCAGAGTTGATTGATTGCAAGAGTTGGTTGAATGAATGAACCAGTTGATTGAATGAAGAGGTTGCGGATGAAGTCGAAGGAAGGTCCGATAACTGATTCAGGAAACAGATTGGTAACTAAATTGATAACAAATAATGGAATAACGGTTCCTACATTCGGATCGAGAACGCAGTGCTAAGGAGAACTGACGTCGGCAGGACCGCCGACGTCGGCCGAGAAGTGACCGACGTCGGCGACGTCAGTCAGGTGGTGACCTTGGTCAGAAGATGCAGAATGGGGGCAGAGACTAACTTTAGCCTTTTGCTCATTTTGACATGCTACCAGGGTCAAGGCTAGTGGGGAAAATGGTCGACAGGGGTTAAGAGGAGGACGACAAGGGTTAGACACAATTTTGGTGTCTACACCAACAACCTTTCAAAGAGTTGTATTAGCAATTTTTGTAGACCTAATAAATGACTATGTAGAAGTATATATCGATGACTTTACTGTGCATGGAGATACATTTGATGATGCCTTGAAAAATTTGGATAGAGTATTAACAAGATGTGAACAACATCACTTGTCTCTTAGTCATGAGAAATGTTTGATGATGGTTGTTGAAGGGATCGTATTAGGACACCATATTCCAAAAATAGGAATTTAGGCTGACCCAAACAAAATCAAGATTATTTCAAACTTGCCTACTCCTCAAACCCCAATAGATATCAAGTCATTTTTAGGGCATGTTGGATACCATAGGTGCTTTATCAAGGATTTTAGTAAAATCGCTGCCCCCATGTTTAAATTGCTTACCAAGGGCTGTGAATTTCTCAACCTTTTCACATCCAAACTGATGCCTCAAATTACTCAATTGGTGCAGTTTCAGGATAGAAAAATGAATAAAGAAGAATGTATGCTATTTACTACCTTAGTAAAAATCTTACTCCCACTGAAATAAATTATACTACCACTGAAAAAAAAATTGGATATGATCTATGCAATCAATAAATTTAGACATTACATTATAGGGTACAAAATATTTATACATACAAATCACTCATCAATTAAATATGTAAAGAACAAACTAGTTTTTGGAGGTAGAATAATTAGATGGTTATTACTTCTACAAGAATTTGATATTACCATTGTGGACAATCTAGGCAAATCTAATGTGGTAGCTAATTTTTTGTCAAGATTGACCACTATAGGGGAGCAAGATCCAGTCAAGGACAACTTTCCAGATGAACAATTGTTTTTTATTTCATCTGATACACCATGGTTTGCTGACATGGAAAATTATTTTGCAACAGGGAAGTTTCCTCCTTCTTTCACTAAAAAATAAATAAAAAAGTTAATCAAAACTAGTGCATAGTTTAAATGGTTAAATGGAATGCTATTTAAATGTGGTCTTGATTTGGTTTTATGCAGGTGTGTAATAGAAGATGAAATCTTTGACATCCTCCAGGCATGTCATGATGAACCAAGTGGAGGACACTATTTAGTGAAAAGAATAGCTCATAAGATACTTGGCACTAGTTACTATTGGCTATCTCTGTACAAAGATGTGAAGAGATATATCAGGCGGTGTGATCCTTGTTAAAGGATGGGACAACCAACCATTACCAATGAAATGCCTTTGCAACCACAAGTAGTGATTGAACCATTTGAGAGAGGGGGATTGGATTTTTTTGGACCCTTTAATCCTCCTTCATAGGGAAAAGAGCACATTCTTGTATGTATTGATTATGTAACAAAGTGGGCAAAAGTGCAAGATTTAACAAATGCCACTGAAGAAGTAGTTTCTAATTTCCTTTAGCATAAAATTATGGTAAAGTTTGGAGTACCAAGAAGCTTAGTTTCATACCAAGGACCATAATTTATGTCCAATATGATCTAAGCTTTCATAATGTATTATCAGATCAATCATAAGAAGTCATCTCCCTATCACCCATAAGTAAATGGATAAGTTGAAGTAAAAAATAGAGAATTGGAAAATATCCTCACTAAAATAGTTGAATTAGAAAGAAGAGATTGGGTAAAAAGACTACCTAAAGTTATCTAGGCTTACAATACAACTTGGAAAACTACAAAAAGATTTTCACCATATGAATTAGTCTATGGGAAAAATCCCTTATTTCCTATTGACTTTGAACTACAAACATTAAGGACAACAACTAAGGCGGGAATTAAATTGGATGTAGCTCAAAAGGAGTGAATCCTTCAACTCAATGAATTGGATGAATTAAGAATGTAAGCACTTCACCAGACAGAGATAATCCAAGATCAAAGGAAGCAATGGCATGATTCACATATCAAGCAAAGGCAATTCAAAGTAGGAAACTAGACATTGTTGTTTGATTCTAAGTACCAACAATTCAAAGATGAATTAAGAACTAGATGGTTGATCCTTATCAGATCAAGTAGATATTTCACAATGGTTCTATCTAGTTACTTCCCATTGATGGTAGTAGAAGAATACTCTTGGTCAATGGACACATGCTAAAACTTTATAGGAAGCCTCTTACTAAGGATGAATTATTGAAGTATATTGAAGTAAACAAAGAATTTGATCATATGGAAGAACCTAGTTCTTCCAAAATGATCAAATAATCAGATGAAAAGATCTAGAATAAAGGGAAGAGGATGAAAACCAATAAATGGCATTCTCTTCTCAAAAATAAAATAAAATAAATCAATCTCTCAAATATCAATTAAAAATCAGCAATGGAGGTTGATCTTCTCAAATAAATGGCAAATTTGAAATAAAAACTTCTATGCCATTCTAACTATTTTCTAACCATTTTTTTTAGGAATGATGAGTCATCATGACAGAGGGATTACATCATGAAGGATGGTAATTATGTTTTTAACTTGTTAAAGGTTAGATTGAAATTTTGCATGTGTGATTAGACTTGATTTAAAAAGATTAGTATGATGAGTCATCTATTGTACATCATGATTAAATGTACAAAATCATGAGAAGGATATTGATGATGGAATAAGTTGGCAGATAGTTATAAAGAATAATTCTTATTATTGAATCAACAAAGTAAAAGCTAGTTGCAAAAAAACTTTAAAAGAGATACAAGAAATTAAATCCATCAGTTCTACAGTTGAGTATAGTAGCTCTGTAGCTGAATTTGCTATTTCCATAGCTGAGTACAATAATTTTGCAATTGAATTTGCTAGTTTAGCAACTAAATTCGCTAGTTCCATAGCCAAAGTCATTAGTTCCACTGATAAGAGAAGTAATCTTCAGCTAACCTGTGTAAGATTAAAGAAGAATGAATCATAGGGATTAAAAAAAAGTTAGAACCAGAGGATGATACCTAGCTCCTTGCAAATGAAGAAGTAGAAACTATCTTTCAATAGGTAGGATGGCTAGAGTTTTTGAGAAAATTTCCCAAATATAATGATGAATTGGTAAGATAATTTGTTATCAATTTAGAGAAAACAAGGATAAATATTAGGAAGGTTTTAATTCCTTTTTCTATGAATGTAATAAGTGAGATATCTGGAATATCAATAGTGCATGTCCCAAACTCTGTCAAGGAGACATTAAAATACCTATTTGAAACCCTATTGAAAGAGGGGGAAGCTGAACCCCAGTATATTTACAACAAAAAGAAAATCATCAAAGGAGTCAAAAGGGCTAGCTTGCCCAAACCCTTTGACAGAGTAGCATTTTGGATAGTTAAGTATTTAACCTGTGATGGACAATTTGGGATAGTAGGAAAAGAAGTCCTAAAAATCCTCATACACCTTAGATATGGAGCCAAAAAACTAGAATGTATAGTAAACCTTCTAGGGTATCTTTTTGACTCCATCCATACAATGGCCTAGAGGTATTCTTAGGGTGTAGGAACAATTAGACATCATGGGTTAGTGCATTTAGTATGCCAATGCCATTTCCTTTCAAATAAAAATGGGGAAGAAATGTGGGAAAATTTTCTTGGCAAATTTAGACAGAACCCTAGTATTTCCAAAAGAACAATAGCAACTCCTCCTTCCCCTTCAGTTTATTTGGACACTAATACCACTTCTGAGGAAAAGAAAGAACTAGGGGAAGAGGAGATACCAAAAAGAAGAAGATCTGGAAGAAAAGCTAAAATTGTAGACCCTACCATGCCTTCTCAAGAAATTCCTTCTTCTATAGAAGCTACATAAGAACTAATACTTGTCTCTGACAGTGACGGTTCACTTAGGCCTAAGTAAAAGGTGAACATTAGAAGAAGCTCTAAGAAGAGACCCATGTCTACACATTTTGAGTCTCCTCAAGGAAGGAGAAGTCATAAAAGGTCTAAAGAAATTCCAAAGGAGATGAAAGAACAAGAAAGGATAGAAACTAAAGCTACTGATATTTTGAGCAGCATGGCCATGACTCCTCCTGGACCAAGCCAAATAGAAAAGGAAAAAGAATATGGAAGACTTGAGGAGTAAGTTTTCGAATAAATAGGTGAGACAATAACACCATCACATGCAGAAGATGAACAGGCTTCTTGGAAAAGGAAAGGGAAATCCCCTATGGTGGAATAAGAATGCTTAACTCCCCAAGAAATTTCATAAAAATAACAAAACTAGTAGATTAAACAGGCTCTATTTTTGTCTAGAGTAGAGCTCATTATCAAGGAAAAGGATGAGGAATTGAATTTCCTCAAACTCAAATTAGAATAGAAAGAAATGCTCCTTGAAGAATTAAAAAACTAGTTCACAGCCAAGATTGAGGAATTAGCAGAGATTAAAAGGCAAGACAAGGAAAAATGTACAATACAAACTACTATGTCAACAGTCTCTGCATAGACTAAATTGACTTATCTGTCAATCAAGTAGTTATGGGATGATACATGCAGAGAAATCAGTATAATCAAGCCATCTAATAAAGACTTGAAAAGCAAAATGGAGGAAGAAAATAAAACAAGGAAGGAATGGGAAGAAAAATTTTACGAGGAAAATGATAAATATAAATATCTTGTGAAAATACAAATAGTTTGCATGATGAGTGAGAAACTGCTTGCATGCAAAAGACCTTCTCCTACATATAGCATGTTTTTAGAGGAATAATTCATTCGCTGACAGTTGGCAAGGATAGCATGTGGCCTTCCACATGAAATAAAAGATGAAACTGATTTCTCGGCATCCTACTCCTTAGCTAATGTAGAGCATAAAAATATTCTATGTGAATTTTACCTTTGCAATTTCATGCTAGAAACAAATTCAATTTTTATGATTAATTTGTATGTAGGGGAAAGCCAGCTTAATGCATTTGTCTATGTTCTTCAAAATTAGATTGCATGGAAATAAAGGGAGTCAAAGCATTTGTTAAAGGCTAGTTCATCTAGTCTCTATATGATAATTCATTATGGTAACACATTCACCTTTGCTACCCATTTCTAATCCCATGCATTTAATGACAAGTTTAGGGAACCATATCTTTTCAATTTATAGAAAAGCATGGATGCCTTGACCTCTTATGAAAAGGCAAATTTTGATAATATTTATGATGCATGTTTAAAAAGATGGAAATTTCTCCCGGTGGCATTGAAAATAAGGGAAGTAATATCCCCTTCAAATTTGATCTGGAGTCTAGAAAGGGAAAAAGCTTTATGCACAATAATTCCTTAGATCAATGAAACTCCCCCATGCATATGGATAGGCATGTGGAAAAGGCCACCTCTACTTCTCCCCCCATATCTCCTTGGAAAAATAGAGAACCTCAAGATCCCACTCAATTTGAGGAATGGAAAAGAAAAGTAGAAGTAGGAGCAGGGTATAGTACCTCTAAATCAAAGCATTGGGATATTCAGTTCTAGCCATTTGATCTGAGCAATCAAATGGAATGCAGAATATACAATCCCAAATTTGAAGAGTAACATTTGTAAAGGGACTTATAAACAAGTAAGTATGGGGAAATTATGAGGCCATGATATGCCCATTAAATGCATAATAAATGACCTCATCTTACTCTCTCTTTCTATTAAGTTTGATTTCATTTTGTGACTTTTATTTTGATCTGATATGAGTTAGGATGCAATTATCCATCTTTTGTTGATTGTGATTCTAACATCTAAAAATCTCTATAATTCCTAATATGTGTTTTTGAAAAATCAAGTTTTGTAATAAAATAGGTCATCATTAAGCTGAAGAACAAATATGAAGTGGATTACTTGTTTTTAGAAGCATTGGAATCAATACAGCTTAGTTCCAGAACCCCACCATGCTATTTCAAGTTTTCACATTTTTGGACTTAATTCTGGAACTCTATATTTAGCTCCAAAATTATCTGAATTAGTTTTGGTACTCTTGTAGATAAGCTCCAAAAATTTCACAGTTAAACATGGAACTGATAAAGATCTATTCCAAATGGATAGCGATTTGTCAAATCAATGATCCCATTAAATTAGGAGCAAAATTCCAATTTACATACTTGAAGATCCAAGACATTTATCACACAGTTGGATAGTTAGCCACATATTAATTTAGCATGTATTCTGGGCATGATTCATTTCCATCATATCCATGAAATAGTTACAGCCATCAATGCACCAAAAGAAGAAGAATATATATATAGACCTGGGAATTTAGGAAAGAAAAAGAGAAAAATAATTGAAGAATATATGGATAAGGATAGAATAGTATATTTTTTTAATACATAACCTTTTATCAATGAAATAGCCATTTCTATTTTGAGAGAGAATTAAGTTATTCAGTCTTGTTTCTAGGTGGAGCAAGGGCCCACTCCTCTAAGAACCAAGATCTTCATTTTTGGTCAATATTTATATTTTATTTTCAAAAGAAAATAGGTAGCTATGTTAAATTTATAAATTCTTCCAACTCCTTAAAGTTAAAATTTGTTGTAGATTTGTCCCTATGGGTGTTCTAGATTAAATTCTCATTTCTTTGCAATCATTTTTCAAGCATTCTGCAAAAGTGTGTTTATTTCTAGTAATTTATTTCATTCTGCAAAAGTGTGTTTACTATAGAGTAATTTTTACTCTACGTCGTATTTATTTTTTTCAATCAAACCACTAAAATTTTGGTTCTTGCACACCCTGAACATAGCAGTAGAGTTTTGGAGCAGAGGGCGGGTTCATTTTTTGCCTCAGTGTCAAAGTGCAGCAGATGTTGCCAAGTGTCACCTTTTGAGTTCGAGTCCTTTTCCCCTTTTTGTTTCCTTCAATTTATTTTGCCTAAGTGTTGTATTTGGGTGGAAACCTCCAAGTGTCACTTCCCGACACATGGAGCCGACCAGCTGGTGTCCTCTGAGCCCTCTTTTATAACTTTCTAGAGAACTGTGGATCGTGCCACGTATCCAGTCATAGTTAAGTGGAATGCACCACGTGTTAGCATCTACATCTCATAAAGGCACCCGCGTTTCATTCTAATTTTTGGACAAAGACTTTAATTGAGCTAAGCAGAAGAGAAAAAAGTGCCATGTGGCAGTTGTGGAGGCCCTAAACTACCTTTTTGAAGAAGAAGCAAAAGTCACCAAGTGTCGGCGTCTGAGAGACTTTAAGTTCAACTCCTAGGTCCATGCTTTGGTTTAACACAGAAAGGCATCATTTCATTTTTCTTAATTACCATAAAGCAACAGATGCTGCCAAGTGTCATTCTCTGAGCCCCTTCTTACTTCATCCTTGGAAAAAGCAGAAGATGCCACATACCCCTAGCAGGAGAAGTGAAAGATGCCATGTATCTTCCCAGAAGTAGTAGAGGTCACCACGTGTCAACTTTTGAGAAACCATCCTCAAGCCTCATTATTGATTAAGATTATGGTGGGCCCTAGGTTTTACTTCAAAGGTCTGTGGAAGCACCAAGGAAACAAGCGAAGACTGCCACGTGCATCCATTCTCTCCTGAATAGTTGCTAAGGCAAGGAACATGGTGAGTTTTGTTTTGATAAAATTGCAAAGTATCAAGGAAGTGGATTGCAACAGGTGTCAAAAGTGAAGCATCCCTAAGTAGAATATAAGAAGCAAAAGTGGCCAAGTGTCATTCTCTAGTGCCCTCTAGACAAAAAAGGAGAATTTTCATGGATTGACTAAGTGTCCTCGTGTCTGTCTATCTGTTACAACAAAGATGGAGGGAAACTAGGTGGAAGTTATTCCTGGTAGATAGAATAGTGCACCAAGTAGATTTTTGGGGATTTCAAGCATTAAGGTGCCATCTATTTGTCCCCTATAGGTGGAGGTAGAGTAGACAGTTGAGTGGCCAAATAGGGGATAGAACTAGAAATTTAGGCGTGAAGGGAGGTACTAGACATGAATCGCCATGCCGCAGTCAGGGCAATTCTTGATAAGACCAGGATGCATATGAGGCATTGAAAGCACCAACTATTTTGTCCCCTATGAGGAAAGGACAGAGGAGAATTATGTGGGAAAGAGAGTGATGTAAGGGGAACATCCAAGGCTATATAAGAAGGATGGTAAAATCTAAAAAAGGGGGGAATTTTCTTATAGTTTTAGACTTTTTAGAATTTTGACCAGTAATATCATTTGCTCTTGTCTCAATTTTCTTGAGTTGTAAAGTTGACGTAACTGTGCATGTTTCTGTGCCTTTTATGTGGCTGAATGAATTAAGAAGATTGAACTCCATGCCTTGGTTGGTGTTATTTGTGTCATTTGTAAAGAAGTTTATACTATAGATTTTTGAAGTTGTGATTAGGAATGTCATTTGCTTTTGTCTCATTTTCTTTGAGTTGGAAGGTTTACATAACTGTACGTGACTTCTGCGACTCTTATGTGATTAGAAGATTCTATTAAGAAGATTAAACACTATGCCTTTGTTGACATTCTTTGTACCTCAGCAAAAGAATTCCCTATTGCGAGCCTTTGTTTCTATTATTTCAATCTCTTACATTGATCATGCACTTGTCTGCTCTTAAATGTAATTGAATCGTATAATAGTTTCACTATGCTCAAGTTAGGATTAGGATTACACTCATGCACATCACCATAGTTAGGTTTCAATTCCTACATTTTGCATTTCTATTTAGTCTCCTATCCCTTTTCCCCAACACCCAATACAAAAGAAGAGACCAACTTTTCTAAAATTTGGAGGTTGTTTCAAGCCACATTGTCCCATAGCTTGAAACTTCCCATTGTTGATTGATTAAGATCAAGCACAATTTTAAACCATCAATAGTTTTTGGCATGCCCAGTTGGACTGATCTTTCAAGGAATTGAAGAATTTTGGTGTGTTTTTTGGCCAATTAGCCTTTGGAGGTTTTTAGAAATACCAACAATGACTCTAAGTCAAATCAATCGATCAAGCAGTCTTAGTATCATCAAGAAGTCCCCTTTTGGTATGTATAATTCTGTTACTCATAGCTATGGGTCTTATTCTCCCTCATACATTTTTAACCAAGAACAAGCTTCTCCTAGAATCATGTCAATTAACATGGATGTAGATGGTCATGAGCTATACCAATCTTATACCCAGTCTCCCCAATATGTCCCATCCCATGCTCAACCTAATCTTATTTTCACCTTTAAATAAGCATTGCTGGGATTTAGAAAATATGTGTTAGAGCTTGACAGCAAAAGGGAATATGGCCAAGAAATTCCTTGTCATGTCATCCATCAAGTAAGGAATGCAATAGACCTGATTAAAAGTGAGTGGGATCCCATTGAAAGGGAAAATTGGCAATATCTTACATATGAGATGTTAGATGTGTGTAGATTGATAGCATTTCTAGAAGAGAAGCTAAGCATTCATGAGAGACAACCCTACCAAGTTTATCAAAATGCCTATCCACCACCACAAATTCCATATTAGGCATACGCCACCCCTGTTCATGAGCAAGGTCAAACTTGTCAAGGTCATTTCCTCAATAATGCAAAGTCTATGATATCAACAAGAGAAGAAGACCCCAAACTCTCACTTCCCCCCAAATCCCTTCCACCCTTCCTCAAGAAGATTCTTGTTTTTCATCATAGCCTTCTTCTTTATCCCTTTTCAAAGAAGAATATATTTTGGAAGAAGCAAATGTGTATGCGGAGGATTACGCTTAATTCATGGCTAGTCAAGAGGATTCCATAAGTACAGATGAGGAGGAAATCATCATAGGAGCACCCTTTAATGAGCAAGAGGACAAGTCACAGGATTTCATCTTAACCTCTGATGAGGAAGAGATCATTTCTAACTTTTTCCTCACCCTGCAAGAGGATATGGAGGAGCATGGACAATCCTTTGAGCAAGTCATCGAGATAAGTGACATTATTCTTCAAGAAAGCCATGAACCAGCTGAATATGGAGAAGATAACTTTGAGACCCAACTACGTATGCAGAAGGGGTGCCAGCTTTCAAATTTATCCTTTCAAGAGGATGAAGTCATCAAGGAGCATGATGATACAATAGAGCTGGAATTTGAAGAAGATAAGTTGAAAGATAATGGATATCAAAAGGCACAGAGTGAAGAACCAATAGCTAATGATTTCTTGATGACACACGATAGCATGAAGAACCAACATTCGATGGGCTTTCAAGGATAAGAAGAGTTTGTGGGTGTCGAACACATGTTTTACTCAGACTCATTTGAATGCAAGCACATTCGTGTGGCCAACATAGAGGACATTTCATCAAAGATATATTTGTTGTAATCACTGGTATGGCAACATAAGTTGTCTTGTCCTAAAGAAGATGTTGGAAAGTTTGTTTTTGATCCCAGAGGGAAAATAAAGATGTTTAATTAATGTAGTTAGGTAGTTTCCCATTCCCACATTATTTTGTTTTCAATTATTGTTTTCTTGCTTTTCTTTTAAAATAAGCATTTTAAACACAAAGTTGGCATCGTATAAGTTTTAATTCTTTAAATTTTACCGCATTAAATGCTTCCCCAAATCTTTTGAGATCGCTAAGGTACCTTGCACCACAACTTGCATAGAGTGTCCACCTCATTATTTCCTAAAGATTGAGTAGGATTTGCCAATGGTCACCCAAATTTAATGCTATTTGCGACTTGATAGCCCCATAAATATCCCTTAGCAAATTTTAAAATTTACAAACTCTCAAGCATTCTTGTGAAAATATCCCGCTCATTGTGATTGTTAGCGCCTAGTGAAATTTGTTTCAGTAAGCGTGTTTCCATCTTGTGCAAGGATCATGTACCAAGTATTATACAAGAGATACAGAGATGGTAGGAAAATCCTCTTCTCAATAAGGAACAGGGACACCTGGATATCTTGATAGATTACTGGCTAGCAAGTCATATGCTACAGCTCCTGTGTAACCACCAAGAAGCTATCCAAGAACTAGAGTCTTGGGAGTCAGTCAAACTAGTGACCCTTCAAAGGTAAGGGATTATGCATATGGAATCATGGACCCGATCTTACAAAGGGCCAGCAACAAGAACCTAAGAAAAGGAGCACATCAAAGGTGTCTACAAAGAACCAAGGAAAGGCAATATGAGACATTCAAAATGAGGATATGGACCTCACAACTGGCTTAATTTATTATCCCAACCATGCATCCATGCCCTGATGTGATTGAATTATGCACGAACTTGCTCCATGCACAATCTTGCACCATCTAATAGGGCCCCTTCATGCTGCAAGTCACCCCACAAGCTATCAGGGACATGCTTGCCCTGTAATATGATAGTACTACCACCTTCCCCACCATTGATAGGATATAAAGGACATGGGTGAATGTCAACACTTAGGTGAGGTTTTTGAGGTCTGAGTTACAAATGATCGATGGGGATGCAATAGTACCCACGCTCCCTACATCAAGAACTTAGTTCACACCCGCTAGTCAAGACGTGCTGTCGATGATGGCCCTCATCTTTGGCATGAAGGATGACATGGTAGTATATGCAAATAAAATGGCCATCCTCTTTAGGCTGAAGACAATCGACAAAATGTAGGAATATCACCTCGACTTCTCAGAGCACATCACCTTTTCAATCATGGAGCAGTTGACCCAGTTCAAATTGAAAGGGGTATTTAGGTATTCCTCTTTTTTTTTCCATCTCATTCTGCATCAAAACCCTGACCTTTTCACCCACTATATGAATTTGAACTTATATGACCCAGCTTTCGACCCCCAAAGGACCATTCATGTGTCTGCATGGACACATGTTTTATTAAGAACCAGTAACTCATATGATTTTTGGGAACTATTCGTTACCCCTGTTCTTCATTGCCTTAGCCCTGAGCCTATCATAAATAGGTTATTCCCAAGTGTTATGAACCTCTTGGTCAGCTGCCTAATCCCATGTGACTTTTATTTTGGGTCCCGTCACATGATCATAAGGGTCCATGGATTTTGTGGAGAACCAGTGTTGCTACCAAAGACCTTAACCCTTAGGTTAGCATTCCTAGAAGTTGCCAGGTAGGTATCTATAGTTGATAATGAGTATGGTTTTGGGAAGAAGAAGAGGAAAATGTATAATCTCCCATGGATGGCAAGCAATGTAAGCCTAGAAGCCAGAGAGGCTGAAACTATGTTGTTGAGGAAGTTGGCCTTCCTAAGGTTCCTATTAATAGAGGACAAATGGGTTTATGACCCAACTGATTACATAGCTTTCATAGTGAGGACCAATCAAATTGGAGCCAGGATTGTGCATGAAAGCCACCCCTTTTGGGAGACTAGGAAAAACCCTACAGAAGATGCCCCTAGTCTCTATGTTGAACTGACAAATTTGCCCCAACCACAAAATAGGCCATGGGAAACCTTCTATGACAAATAGAGGGATTATGATCCCAAACTCAGGATGACCTCTGGTTTGAGAAGGACATTGAGGAACAAAGGTTGGGACGCAGAGAAAATTGAGGCCTATTGGAAATATAAGTAGGAAATTTTCCAAACCACCCACACTTTCAAAGGCATGGACTCAGATGAAAGGTGGGAAGAACTCTAGGATGAGTGGCACCCTTCCCCTACATCTAGCCCAAAAACAAGCCAAATGTTGACACTTGGGGTAGAGTAGGAAGCTGGAGTGGGACCAAGCCAGCAACCACAGACCTCAGAGCAAGCTATAGCTTCCATTAAACAATAAAGGAGTGTGGTGTCTTCACCACCAAAAGCTACCCCATCATCGGGAGTTATTGAAGTCCTTAAATCTCCATAGGCACCACTGGCAATAGTAGAGGCAGAAGGCAAACAAACATAGCCAGAGGCAGAGACACCCAAAAAGAGGAGGGTGTAGTTCCATTTGGATTTAGAGGAGGAAGAGGAGCCTTCATATCATCCAGCACAAAGCACTACAACTTCCCCTTAGGTAAGTATTTCTCCCCCTCCTCCCTCTCAATCTGTTCCTCACCCTATTGGCATGATGTCTCCACCAGGTCAGATGACACCTCCTGCCACTGTTGCCATTCCCATTTCACAAGTCACCCCATCATCGGTGCCTTAGGCCCTAACATTACCCCATTTTTCCCCCTCTATTCCTAGAAAGATTCCCCTAAAACTCACCCATAGCTAACCAATGGCTCTCTAATATGGCCTACCACAAGGATTTCCTTTCACAGGGGGACATATTGCATCCCCTTCCACCTTCTAGATGCAGGCCAATGCTGCTAGGAAGGTAAGAGAAGCCTGGCTAGAGAAAAAGAGGATTAAAGAGAGTAAGGCACTGGTTGTCCCACACCTGTGGTCACAATTTGACCCAATCCAACAATAGCTGATGGTGACCCTTTTGTCACCCAATGTCGCCAAGATGAGTAAGCAAATGTGGTTGAAAGACTATATGATGAATGTAGTGGCCATTGACATGTCCCTGTTTAGGCCCCAAGATAGAGTCAAGTTGCTAAATGAATCCACTTCTACGGTCATAGAAGATTATTTGAAAAAATCAAGAAGACTGTAGAAGATGGAGGCTGATTTGGCCAAAGAAAAGGCAAACTTTAATAGTTTGGCTGAAGAGATAAACAAGAGGGACAATGAAATAGCTAGTCTGAATAAATAGTTGCAAGATACTGTTTCCCTTTGATGTAAATACAAAGATCCTTGCTTTCAAATAGGTTAATGGCTATCAATATGGAAAATGGACATGGCTTTACAATATGGAGATAGTTTTACATTGAAAATTTCAACGATAAGAAGCAATCTTGAAAGGGAGAACTGAGTTAAGGTTATTCCCTTATAAATCTTCTTGTTTCCTAGGAAAAGAACAAAGGAGAATTGTCTTTCAATACCACTTGCTCCAACTGTTATGATCCAAGAAGCCAAATTTGAGATAGTCCCAGGCTCTAGACCATCAATTCCTGCAGAACAAACCACCACAATCCCCTTTTTGGTAGCATGGAGTGATCCAATGGAAATCGCATCTTGCAACAATGATTGAGCATACAGAGGACCTCTAAGAGACACAGAGAACACATCTACTCCATCATAGGCACCTTGGTCAAATCTGGCAAGAATGTCTACATCAGTACATGAATCCCAAAAAACTTTGTAGCTTACAACTCTGGCATGAGGAGCTCCTCCCTTTGTCCCTTCTGCATATCCATAAAGACCTACATTTTTTTACAAAACTCCCTCCTGCCATGGATAGAGTATGAGTCCCATGCCCTTCTGTGTCTCTTGGTGAAATATCTTTTGCAACTTTAGAGAAATCAAGACGCCCAATCTTTAGCACAGTTACCACTGAACCCTTGTAAAAGTCAAAAATACAGTGCATGCCAACAAAAGAATATCCTGATTCCTTGAACATTTGCAGCTAGTCTACCACACTTGTAGTGGAGCTGAAACTCATACACCGACTTCCTCCATAATTGAAACGATGCATATCCTTGATTGAATTCAAGCTATCCTTTTCCTTAGCGACTGCATTCTTTCTTCAACCTCCGCTCTACTTCTGATTCTTGTTGATTGAATTCACTATTCCCAATACTAATAATAATATCTCGATCTTTGGAAGAATTGGTAATCTGACTATGGAAGTAGTGATAAATTTTGTATTGAAGCATCTACCTTGGTCCTACACAGTGGGCAATTCAAATGCAATTAAATCTTGACTTCTTACTATCTTCGGTAAGCTCTTGAATTTATCCTCGGGCTCTCCCCATAGAACAAGCCTGGACAGAGGAGAAGGCCCTCTCGACAGAGAGAAAACATATCTGGAAACAAAAATAGACAAAAACAAACAACATGTCCATCCCCTCATCAATGTCATAAACAGGATACCTGGGGTTGAACTCGTGCATCAACCTCCAAACAGCTTCGGTCTTCTATAGCGAGCTCCCCTTCATACTGTCATTCGAGATTCAATGTAAACATCTACTCAATAGCCCACAGCCAATAGTTTGCAGCTTATCTACCTCAGCATATGTCCATTAAGTCTCACTCAGCGTTGTATCACCACGGCCACACAGGATAATACAAGGCAATTTTGGCCTTCGTGACCTTTTTTCTCACACCTGGAGATCCTACCCTGAATTGGCTTTCTTTTCCCAAGGAGATCCTCCCTATTTTTTTTTCTCTTTGACTCCTCTATATTTAATTTTTCTTATTTTTGCTATATTTTGTTTTTAACAACCTCCCTTCTAACTTCTAGGCCAACTTGGGTTGAAGGAAAACAAAATATAGTTTTTCAATTACAACCACATGCCTAGGTTGAAAGAATTTCAACCATTCCTTGATTTTCTCAACAGCCCACAATAATTTACCTTTTTACTTTTACTAATTACAATTTCTCCTTAATTTCAACATTTGGAGGGAAAGCACAATCATTTGGATTTAAATTCCATCATGGCTAACGTAACTATGTCTTGCCTAAAAATATATATCTAGATGCTCTTGCATCAGACTCTCCCTCTAGAAACAATTTGAACCTTAGTTCAAATGAAATGCTGCCTCCATGCTTTAGCCTTCATTCTATACCTGGATCCCACGGTCTTCTTGTCAATGCTAATGCTTGTCTTTGCTGGTCTTTACCTTTCATCTTGCTTTTCTTACTCTTCTAGTAGGTTCTTATTCTCATCTCCTTCTCAGCTGCTATGTCCCATCTCCATGCTTCATTTTCATACATGTCTTCAAAATCTTCTTTCAAAAATTTGTCCATTGAACTATGGACTTCATTCATCTCCACAACTTTAACACCTGTATTCAAAACATCAAAAGAAACCTTAGTATAAAAACATTGAGGCCATGAAGCCTCTTGGCTATCTTCACATTTTTGCTCTTGTTTCTTGACCAAAACTACCTTGGTCTCATTGCTTTGCTCTTGTGTTGTTCCACTCTTCTCAATGCTGCCTTCACCATGGCTTGTACCTTCCTTCATCTCTCTTGAATTAACAAACAACTCCTCTATCATTCTCAACTCTACCTTTAGTGAGATCTCATCTATCTCACAATCTTCATCAAACTTGGGCTTATCAACCTGAAGGATTGCTTGTTCCTTACTAGTCTTACTCTTCATCTCATCATCCAACACAAACTCATCCAAATCTTCATATCCTATATCAAACTTAGGACCAAATTGTCTTTCATCCTCTATAAGTACATTCATCAACTTTATAGTTTCTTCATACAAATCAGCTTCTTCATCAACATCAGTATATTCATCAAAAACAATTGCAGTATTCATACCTTCTGTCTTCTTGCTTTCTTCAATCTCTATTTGAAGCCATCTTGTTTGTTTTGCTGCATATTCTTTCCTTTCCCCATCATCCATCCATTTTGAACTCTCTCCTTGATGCATATTAGTTTTCATAGCCACTTTCCATTCCTCATTTTCCATAAAAAGATTATTAAATGATTCAAAAACATCATTACCTTGCCATGTACTTGTGTCATCCTTCACCTTTTCCCATTGATTTCTTGGTATTGCTGTCTCAACACTCACATCTTCTTCACTCTTAGCCTTCTTAGGCACCCATACTTGTTTCTTCTTCTTATCAATTGACTTCTCAATCCATTTAGGCATCCTATAACCATGCTCTTGTGACACTACTAAAAAACCAACTTTGTTTGTCCTTTTATTTTCTTGCACATTCATATGAGAAAAATCAATCTTATAAGATAAACTTGCCTGCTTGCTTACTTGTTGCTTACTTGTGTGCTTCACCATCCACTTAGGCATCACATATCCATGATTGACTGCTTTGTGTGAGGATTTCATCTTCCTCTTGCCTCTTCTAACCTGTGTATTGATATCTTCATACTCATAATAACAATCAAAATCAACACTTAACACTTCATTTACCTCTTTGATAGTTTGTTCCACGGAGCGATCTTTCTCTTGCTTTGTGCTTGGCTGTCCTTTTTCCTCTTCCCGGCTTTCAATGGCATCATGGAATTCAGCTTCATCTTCTACTTCTTCCTTTGTTTGTGTGGGTTCTTCAACACCTCCATTATGCATTAACCAATGCATCTCTTCTTCTTTATCAATAGCAACAAACTCTCTTCTCATTCCTGTACATTCACTTGTGCAATTGGTGTCTTCTCCTACACCAATCTCTTCCCTCTCCAAGGCCCTTCTCTTGACCTTCAATAGGTTGCTCATACCTGCATTTACCCATTCAAAAATAGCATTAGATATAAAAACAAGAGACCATAATGTCTCCATGAGTATCCTCTTAATGAACATTCTCATCTTTCCAAGTGCTCTTCCTGGCACTTCTTTTCTTCTTCCTTCTCTCTTGTTCTCCTCAATGAGAACCTTCTTCTCAACTTCTTCCTCTTGCTACTCACTTGGCAACCTTCTTATCTTCTTGCCTCTTTGGGCTTCCCTCTTCATGGAAATCTTCTTTTTCCTTCTCCTCCTTTTCACTAGGAGATCTATTGGCCACTTCAACCTCCTCTTCATTGGCCATACCCATGCTTGCATATTCATTTGCATCTAAGACTCATACTCATCTTTAATCTTAGCTAATTCTTTCTTCAAACTAGCAATTTCTTTATCAAAATCAATATTAGTCATACCTTTAATGCTTGCTTTCCTTTTGCTACCCTCATATGCCTTGTTACTCTGTAGTGCTTTCAACAATGCTTCCATCTCTGAGATCTTCACTCAAGTCTTTTCCACCTTGGTCTCTTGATCCCTTGTCTCACCCAAGCCTTTCTCCTTGACTGGTCTGTTGAAAATCTCCTTTGATCTCACCTAGGCCTTTTGCATCCTAGTCTTTTGATCCTCTTCTCTCAATCCTGCAGCAACTCTTTAGACAACTCTTCAACAAACACAAATTACAAATCCAAGCTTACCTTGCTTTGGATCTTCTTCTTCTAGATAGTCCCTCTATCACTCTTCTCAAAACTTCATCCTTTACCTCACCTAAGTCTGTTTCACCTTAGTCTTTTGGCAAACTATCCAAGCTTCCTCTTGGATCTTCAATAAGCCTTCCTTGGCTTCTTCTCTTCTTAAGCCTCAATGGCTTGGCTGCCTTTCTCTTCACATGCAACTTCTTCACTTGATTGCTTCTTAGCACAATAACTCAAATTAAATAGCACAATTATGCATACATTTTCTCCCCAGGGTCTCCTAATGCTTTGTCCTACTGATCCTCTTACCAAATCTTTCACAACTGCAACATCATTCTTTTCTTAATTCTGTAGCAACAAATTAGCAAATCCCAAGATCTTCAAGCTCTGATACCAAATTGATGTAAATACAAAGATCCTTGCTTTCAAACAGGTTAATGGCTATCAATATGGCAAATGGACATGGCTTTACAATATGGAGATAGTTTTACATTGAAAATTTCAACGATAAGAAGCAATCTTGAAAGGGAGAACTGAGTTAAGGTTATTCCCTTATAAATATTCTTGTTTCCTAGGAAAAGAATGGAGGAGAATTGTCTGTCAATACCACTTGCTCCAACTGTTATGATCCAAGAAGCCAAATTTGAGATAGTCCCAGGCTCTGGACCATCAATTCCTACAGAACAAACCACCATGATCCCCTTTTTGGTAGCATGGAGTGATCTGATGGAAATCGCATCTTATAACAATTATTGAGCATACAGAGGACCTCCAAGAGACACAGAGAACACATCTACTCCATCATAGGCACCTTGGTCAAATCTGGCAAGAATGTCTGCATCGGTACATGAATCCCAACAAATTTTGTAGCTTACAACTCTGGCACGAGGAGCTCCTCCCTTTACGGTCCCTTCTGCATATCCATAAAGACCTACATTTTTTTACAAAACTCCCTCCTGCCGTGGACAGAGTATGAGTCCCATGCCCTTCTGTGTCTCTCGGTGAAATATCTTTTGCAACTTTAGAGAAATCAAGACACCTAATCTTTACCACAGTTACCACTGAACCCTTGTAAAAGTCAAAAATACAGTGCATGCCAACAAAACAATAGCCCGGTTCCTTGAACATTTTCAGTTAGTCTGCCACACTTGTAGTGGATCTAAAACTCATACGCCGACTTCCTCCATAATTGAAACTGTGCATATCCTTGATTGAATTCAAGCTATCCTTTTCCTTAGTGACTGCATTCTTTCTTTGACCTCCGCTCTACTTTTGATTCTTGTTGATCGAATTCACTATTCCCAATACTAATAATAATATCTCGATCATTGGAAGAATTGGCAATCTGACTATGGAAGTAGTGATAAATTCTGTATTGAAGCGTCTACCTTGGTCCTACATAGTGGGCAATTTGAAAGCAATTAAATCCTGACTTCTTACTATCTTTGGCAAACTCTTGAATTTATCCTCGGGCTCTCCCCATAGAACAAGCCTGGACAGAGGAAAAGGCCCTCTTGGCAGAGAGAAAACGTCTCTGGAAACAAAAATAGACAAAAACAAACAACATGTCCATCCCCTCGTCAATGTCATAAATAGGATACCTGGGGTTGAACTCGTGCATCAACCTCTAAACGGCTTCGGTCTTCTATAGCGAGCTCCCCTTCATACTGTCATTCGAGATTCAATGTAAACATCTACTCAACAGCCCACGGCCAACAGTTTGTAGCTTATCTACCTCAGCATATCTCCATCAAGTCTCACTCAGCGTTGTATCACCATGGCCACATAGGATAATACAAGACAATTTTGGCCTTCGTGACCCTTTTTCTCCCACCTGGAGATCCTCCCCTGAATCAGCTTTCTTTTCCCAAGGAGATCCTCCCTATTTTTTTTCTCTTTGACTCCTCTATATTTAATTTTTCTTATTTTTGCTATATTTTATTTTTAACAACCTCCCTTCTAACTTCTAGGCCAACTTGGGTTGAAGGAAAACAAAATACAGTTTTTCAATTACAACCACATGCCCAGGTTGAAAGAATTTCAACCATTCCTTGATTTTCTCAACAGCCCACAATAATTTACCTTTTTACTTTTACTAATTACAATTTCTCCTTAATTTCAACATTTGGAGGGAAAGCACAATAATTTGGATTTAAATTCCATCATGGCTAACATAACTATGTCTTGCCTGAAAATATATATCTAGATGCTCCTGCATCACCCTTCAGACTCAACAGGCAATCCAGGCCCAAAATGATTTATTAAAGGTAGAGCTCACACTTGCAAAAGATGTAGCCACAACCCTCAAGCAGGAGAATGTAACATTGTAGGGAAGAGTCGAAGGACTTCAACTGCAAGTTACCCAATCACAGCAAAGGTTGCTGGAGGAGTAGAACAAGGCTACAACTTTTCAAGTCCAATTCCAAGTAGAGCAACAGAGGATGGCACAACTGACCATTAAGTT
Organism: Torreya grandis; assembly: GCA_037957365.1. Classification (NCBI taxonomy): domain Eukaryota; kingdom Viridiplantae; phylum Streptophyta; class Pinopsida; order Cupressales; family Taxaceae; genus Torreya; species Torreya grandis. The sequence continues at coordinate 66,452 of JARHVA010001158.1, read as the reverse complement.
GGTTAATACATCAAGAGGTGTTGGAGTAATGTAGCTAGTGAAGGAGTTCTATGAGTCAGCATGGGAGAGAATCTCTTTGGATATTATCTAGCTCAGGCCATTTCTCACCTTCCTACTCAATGCACAGCAATTGTGTGAGAGGGTGGAGGATTTAGTAAAGAACACTCTGGCCACAGTCTCTAAAAGAGTCACAAACTCCCATTCATTGTTGCAAAAGCTCTATGACACAATGGATGCAGGATTGGCAACTTTAGGGATCCCTGATAGGATGGCCATCATGAAACAGGTCAATGAGGAGCTCAAATACAATGCCACGACCAATAGTTGTAGAGAACATCTCGATGTCATGAAGGAAGGCATCGGTGAGATCATATGCCATATTAAAGATCTGGTGTAACTAGGCCTTCCTTCTCCATTTTAGAATGCAAAGATGGTGCTGATGGTGGACCAAATTGAACCATTACTGCTGGCCAAGCAGAGGGACCAAATAGTTTTATATAACTTGAAGGATGATTCCTTAGTCTCAAAAGTTGAAGCTGTCTTGGTTCCTATTTCCCAGCTAGAATTTAGACTAAAAGCCATGGTCTAGATCATGTAAACCTTTTCACATAAGGACATCATTAACCTTGATTTGGATTTCATTGAATTGTAGAGCAAGCAAGGGTTATCTGACCATGAGTGGTCTATCTACCAGATGGCTCTTTTGAAGCTATAATTTCCACAATTTTGATCTAGCAAGAGTCAGGTTCTTTTTGAGCAAGCTCAAAAGTCTTGGGGGTCACCAGTAACTGTAGAGTAATTTTTACTTTATGTTGTATTTTTTTTGTCAAAACACTGCAATTTTGGTTCTTTCACACCTTAGATGTAGTGGCAGAGTTTAGGAGCAGAGGGTGGGTTCATTTTCTACCTCAGTGTCAAAGTGTAGTAGATGTTTCCAAGTGTCACCTTCTAAGTCCAGGTCCCTTTCCCCTTTTCATTTCCTTCACTTTATTTTGCCTAAGTGTTGCATTCAGGTGGAAACCTCCAATTGTCACTTCTCGACACATAGAGCTAGCCAACTGGCATCCTCTGAGCCCTCTTTTATAAATTTATATAGAACCACAGATCATGCCATGTATCTAGTAGCAGTTAAGCGAAATGCACCACGTGTCAGCATCTGCGTCTCATAAAGGCACTCACATTTCATTTTACTTTTTGGATAAAGACTTTCAATGAGCTAAGCATCAGAGCAAAAAGTGCCAAGTGGTAGTTGCAGAGGCCCTAAACTACCTTTTTGAAGAAGCAACAGATGTCAACAAGTGTCAGCGTCTGAGAGACTTTAAGTTCAACGCCTGGGTCCATGCTTTGGTTCAACATGTAAAGGCATCATTTCAATTTGCTTAAGTACCATAAAGAAATAGATGTTGACAAGTGTCACTCTCTGAGCCCCTTCTTACTCCATCCTTGGAAAAAGTGGAAGATGCCACATACCCCTAGTAGGAGAAGTAGAAGATGCCACGTATCTTCCTAGAAGAAGCAAAGGTCACCATGTGTCAACTTCTAAGAAACCATCCTTGAGCCTCATTATTGAATAAGATTGTGGTGGGCCCCGAGTGTTACTTTAAAGGTCTGTGGAAGTGCCAAGGAAACAAGTGAAGACTGCCACGTGCATCCATTCCCTCTTAAAAAGTTGCTAAGGTAAGGAGCACGGTGAGCTTTATTTTGATAAAACTGCAAAGTATCAAGGAAGTGGATTGCAATAGGTTTCGAAAGTGAAGTGTCCCTGAGCAGAATATAGGAAGTGAAAGTGGCCAAGTGTCATTCTATGGTGCCCTCTAGATAAAAAAAGGAGAATTTTCATGGATTGACTAAGTGTCCTCATGTCCATCTATCTATTACAACAAAGATGGAAACTAGGTGGAAGTTATTCCTGGTAGATAGAACAGTGCACCAAGTAGATTTTTGGGGCTTGCAAGTATTAAGGTGCCATCTATTTGTCCCATGTAGGTAGAGGTAGAGTAGACAGTTAAGTGGCCAAATAGGTGATAGAACTAGAAATTTAGGTGTGAAGGGAGCTACTAGACATGAATCACCATGCCATAGTTAGGGCAGTTCTTGATAAGACTAGGATGCATCTGAGGCATTGAAAGCAGTGACTATTTTGTCCCCTATGAGGAAAGTGTTGATGCTGGAGATTGCACCCAGTGGCTGGAAAACAAGTTCCTACCCTCTCCCCACAACATGGAAACTCCTCTCTCACCTGTGGGACTGGTGAAGTAGGAGAGGAGAGTCTCTAGGTAAGGGCTAGTTCCCTCTGGTGTATCTTGTTTGTTTTAGTGAGTGCAAATACATACAGGTATAGATAGGTATATATAACTATATAAATTAGCGCAATGAAAAGGGAAGAAAATACAAGAAAAAAAACTACTCTAAGGAGGTGATACACCAAAATAAGGTGACCTTCTCATGCCCACTCTCAAAATTAGACAAAGACAACAACATACACTCAGACTTGGTAAAAAGGCCAGGCTGCAGGAAAATGGTAGGGAGGTTCTTATGAAAACACAGGAATAGGGACTCACCAAGATGCTATGAAATACATACTATAAATGACCTCCTCTATTCTATACCTCCAAATGAAACTCTTCTCCTGTCAGTTGTAGACAATGGCACCTTGTAGATAACTAGTGTGTTGGTGTTGAACCTATGAGAGCATCAAAAGATAATGACTGGACACAACTCAAACACTCAGGACATACATAGAATATCTATCCAAGAATAGGTAAAAAGTTGTTTTGATTGATTCAAGTGGAAATTTTAATAGGGCTACACCTTGTTAAATTCATGAAAAATATGATTACAAAATGACCAAGTTCAAAATATATATGGAAAATCCAAAAGGCTCATTTGGTGCTCTTTTGTTTACAAGTGGCCTATTTCCTATTCATGAAAAGAAACAAGTCACTCAAAACATTAATGAGCCATCAGCTTTGTCTGCTCAAAATTTTCCCTTCTCTTTTAGATGACTTACATGGTTTGTCTACTCATTAATGTTAAACAGAGTAAATGGTTGCACTGCTAGCTACTTGCGTCCCAAATGATCAATTCGCTGGCACTATTTCACTTGCTAGAATCACTTCTTAAGTTGGTGCCACTTGGACTAATTGCTTACTCATTCTTTTCTTGTCACTTTGGCTTTCCTCCATTTGGTCTTATCTAGATTATTCAGCCCTTGGGGTGAACACCTTGGTGGGTCATTGCATTTCCAGCTCTTTTCCATGGTTTGCGCTTCTTTTGCTTTTGAAGACAAACAGCCACTTCCCTCTGTGAAAGTTGATGTTCGTATGGCCGTCATTGGTTTGAAAACCAATGACTAATCCATTTTGTTAATTTTGACATCCTCCAGGACATCACCGTCCTCATCACAACACTATCGGGCCTTCATATGATCTCTTTTGCAGCTTCACTTTTTTGTTAGCACTCTCTTGGGTAGCTTTTTGTTGTATACTTCAATGGGTCACTTGGATTTTCATATTGTTGTCGGGTCTTTGAATGTTTCCACAAACTTTTCCATTAAACTGAACCCATTGAACCAAGAAACTCAACTCGAAATTGAACCTTTACACCAAGAGACTGTGGGCAAAATTTGGTCAACAAATTGGTGACTCACAGGGGAAGCATGCCTGCTACGCATAAAGACTAGCTGCCTTGAAAATCCATTGGGCATGGAGTCAAATAGTAACCTTGAAAACCAGTAATAGCTCTGCTAAAACTTAGAACAAGTCACACAGATCTACCTCCATGAAAAGAAAGCACACGTAAGACTAAGAAAACTACTACCTGTGCAACAACACTTAGGGGAAATAGGGAAAGAAAACTGAAAGTAACCTACTATATACAGTTAACCAAGTATTTTAGATTCCCTCCTAGATCAAAGGGAAAGCTTATAGTGTCTCTTTCACCTGACACATCTAGTATCGATAATCGATCCCACAAGGAAATATTTGTGCAGCCCCTTCACTTGGTCTACCATGTTGATCTGAGGATCGCTCCCTTCCATATTTTCTTTGGGGTCGCTTACAGCCTTCTGAGGCGTAGGCTGGGGAGTTGAATTTATGACTAGGGGCCTGAAATTTGGGAAATATTGGTTCGCCTATGGTGGAAGAGATGGTGTGGATGTTTGAACAGCTGCTTGAGTTTCTTCTATAGCTCTCCCTTTGGGTCTTGTGTTGGTTGCAACACAGTCAGCCTGATTGTCTGTAGCACCCACATAATTGATTATGCAAAACTCACCTTCTAGGTGGTTCATAAGAGTAGAGTCAGGCTGACTCTAACTATTGCTTGTGTTGGGTTACATCAGAGCCTTGAAGACCTGAGAATGAGTGGCTGCTTGATTGTCCAGCACATTTGGGTAACAACCCATCATCTCATTTGTATAAATAGCTTGCTCTTAACCATATCCTGTGGTTGAACAACTTGGTTGTTCCTGCACCAGATTTTTCTAAACGAGCACCATAGCTTTAGATGGTGGAGGGGCGCCTGGGTTGTAGCCTTGGAAAGGTTTGGTCTGAGTAAGCTGACCCTATCCTTAACTGTAATTTTGAAAAGGGGGTCTAGGGGCTTGACCATAATGTTGGTATCCTTGATTCAGTCTGTTGCCTTAAGCTTGTTGCCTTTTGATGGCAATGAGTTCACTTGACATACTCTACAACAACCTCTTAACCTCATGAAGTTCATTTGACGGGACAACAGCTAGTTTTTTTATGGTAGGTAGAGGAGCCAATGTGGGAGCAGGGGCCTAAATTGGAGGTGGCATTTCTAGGAAAATTGGCATGTGGGGTCTAGGGGCTATTTTCCCAGCCTGTATTAAGCAATTCTCCACTGATATGGCTATGTCATAAGCATCAGGTAGTATATGCCCTCCCATATATTGTATCATGACTGCAATGTCACTGTTTAATGCTTTTAAATAGTACAAGAAAGTGTAACTAGGATTTGGCCTTACTAGGATGGGAATTCTCTGCCAAGTCTTTTGAAAATGCATGTTAAAGTCCTGCATATACTTGTGTGGATCCCTCTTTATGGTCGTTAGATGCTCAAAAAGTGAGAGGTCATCACTTTTTTCCCCAAAATGGTATGTTAGCTGAACACCCAATTCATTCCAAGAATGTATTGAATTCACAGGCAAAGTCCCGTACCAGTCAAGAGCCTTGCCCTTAAGAGACAAAGCCAGCAATCTAACTGTGACATTTTCCTCTATGATATTATGAATATTGATGAGATTAGAAATATTATTAATATGTTCAACTACTGTAACGGATCCCAATCCATCGAAAGAAGGCACATTTTTCAGAACTGCTCCTAGGATTGGGTCATATTGTGGGAGATTCAAGGGGCTTTCACCATGAAAGGCTGCAAAGGGTAATGCCATAGCTGGGATGGGACTTAACTGAGGTTCTATTGTGACTGTGTCTCTTATAACAGGTCTAGGAGGATTGCTTGTTGGATAAGGGCGGGTTCTCTCAAATCTTAATCTTTTAACAGAATTTAAAGGTAATTCAACGAATTCAAAAGAAACCTTTCTTGAAGTAGACCTTGTGGTGACTTTAGGCATAGAAAGTTAAGACACTGGTCTTAATATGAAAACTGAAGCTCTTAACAATGGAGTCACCAAATGCTGGAAAATATTTGATTTACTATAACAGGACCAGCATAAATCCTGAAACTTTACTGCATTATAAAACTGGGTCCCACTGGGCATGCCACAATTCTTGACATTGGAGATTGCACCCAATGGCAAGAAAACAAGTTCCTACCCTCTCCCCTCAACATGGAAACTCCTCTCTCACCTATGGGACCAGTGAAGCAGGAGAGGAGAGTCTCTAGGTAAGGGCTAGTTCCCTCTGGTGTATCTTGTTTGTTTCAGCGAGTGCAAATACATCAGGTATAGATAGGTATATATAACTATATAAATTGGGGGGATGAAAAGGGAAGAAAATAAAAGAAAACAAACTACTCTAAGGAGGTGATACACCAAAATAAGGTGACCTTCTCATGCCCACTCCTAGAATTAGACAAAGACAACAACATACACTTAGACTTGGCAGAAAGACCAGGCTAAAGGAAAATGGCAGGGAGGTTCTTATGAAAACACAAGAATAGGGACTCACCAAGATGCTATGAAATACATATTGTAAATGACTTCCTCTATTCTATACCTCCAAATGGAACTCTTCTCCTGTCAGCTACAGACAATGGCGCCTTGTAGATAACTGGTGTGTTGGTGGTGAACCTGTGAGAGCATCAAAAGATAATGACTGGACACAACTCAAACACTCAGGACATACACATAATATCTATCCAAGAATAGGTAAAAATCTACTTTGATTGATTCAGGTGGAAATTTTAATAGGGCTACGCCTTATTAAATTCATGAAGAAGATGATTACAAAATGACCAAGTTCGCAATATATATGGAAAATCCAAGAGGCTCATTTGACACTTTTTTATTTACAAGTGGCCTATTTCCTATTCATGAAAAGAAACAAGTCGCTCAAAACATTAATGAGCCATCTGATTTATGTACTCAAAATTTTCCCTTCTCTTTTAGATGACTTACACAGTTTGTCTACTCATTAATGTTAAATAGAGGAAATGATTGCACTGCTAGCTGCTTGCATCCCAAATGATCAATTCACTGGCACTATTTCACCTTCCAGAGTCACTTCTTAATTTGGCACCACTTTGACTAATTTCTTACTCATTTTATGCTTGCCACTTTGGTTTTCCTCTATTTGGTCTTATCTAGCTTATTCGGCCCCTAGGGCGAACACCTTGGCGGGTCGCTGCATTTCCAGCTCTTTTCCATGGTTTGCACTTCTTTTGCTTTTGAAGACAAATGACCACTTCCCTCTGTGAAATTTGATGTTCATATGGCCATCATTGGTTTGAAAACCAATGGCTAATCCATTCTATTAATTTTGACATCCTCTAGGATGTCACCGTCCTCATCGCAACACTATCGGGCCTTCATATGATCTCTTCTGTGGCTTTTCTTTTTTGCTAGCACTCTCCCAGGCACCTTTTCCTTGTATACTTCGATGGGTCACTTGGCTCTTCAGACTGCTGTCGGGTCTTTGAATGTTTCTGTAGACTTTTTCGTTGAATTGAACCCGTTGAACCAATAAACCGAACTCGAAATTGAACCTTTGCACCAAGAGACTGTGGGCAAAATTTGGTCAACAGAAAGGATGGAGGAGAATTGCATGGGAAAGAGAGCGATGTAAGGGGAAAATTCAAGACTATATAAAAAGGATGGTAAAATCTAAAAAAGGGGGGGAATTTTCTTATAGTTTTAGACTTTCTAGAATTTTGACCAGTAATATCATTTTCTCTTGTCTCAATTTTCTTGAGTTGTAAAGTTGATGTAACTGTGCATGTTTCTATGCCTTTTATGTGGCTGAATGAATAAAGAAGATTGAACTCCATGCCTTGGTTGGTGTTATCTATGTCATTTTCAAATAAGTTTATACTGTAGATTTTTTGGAGTTGTGATTAGGAATGTCATTTACTTTTGTCTCATTTTCTTTGAGTTGGAAGGTTTACATAGCTATACGTGACTTCTACGCCTCTTATGTGATTGGAAGATTCTGTTAAGAAGATTGAACACTATGCCTTTATTGACATTCTTTGTATCTCAATAAAAGAATTCCCTGTTGTGAGCCTCTATTTCTGTTATTTCAATCTCTTACATTGATCATACACTTGTCTGCTCTTAAATGTAATTGAATTATATAATAGTTTCACTGTGCTCAGGTTAGGATTAGGATTACACTCAGGCACATTGCCATAGTTAGGTTTCAATTCCTGCATTTTACATTTCTATTTAGTCTCCTATCCCTTTTCCCTAACACCCAATACAAAAGAAGAGACCAGCTTCTCTAAAATCTAGAGGTTGTTTCAAGCCGCATTGTCCCACAGCTTGAAACTTCCCATTGTTGATTGATTAAGATCAAGCACAATTTTAAATCATCAACATTTACTTCCAGTAAATTCATTTCTATAATGTATGTTTACTTCCAATAGATTTTCATAGTTTTATTCCAATAAGGTTTTAACCAACAAGTCCTTAAGATATTAAAAATCCCCCAAAACAAAAGAAAAATACAAATACCTACAATCAATTACTGAATTGCTAAGATTCTTCTTGTTGCATATAAATTTAGACACAGCCCTGGTTAAATATGACATCAAAATAAAGTTGATCAAATGAAGGTAATAACGACACCCATCAACCATATTTTTCAAGATATAAAAGGGAAGATGCCAAGTTTTTACATATAAAGCCAAAACCATAGGACATTGTTGTAGATCATGAGGATCTACTCACTAGAGCAATGATAGATGATGCTAGTGTGGTGGATGGATATTTATCATGGTATCAAGGTTTATATGTAGAAACTAATTTTAGATGTGGTGATGGGGGTCAATAGCCTATGGATGTGGATCTTACTAGGGCACCAGTATAGGGTGGTGGATAACATGGGTAGGTATAAGTAGCACTGGCAATGGCATAGGCCTAGATCATAAGGTTATAGGGATAAGTAGCCACTTTATAGGGACAGATTATCACTTTATAGGGTTTGGTGGTGATGCTAATAAGAGAGTGAGATTAGGAAAGGATCTCTCTTAGGGTAATTATCCCTCAAAGGAGTAGTCTACAATGATAGAAATATATGACCCAAATGATATTGGTTTTGGATTGCAAGGTTTTTAGACATAGACAAGTCTAATTAGGCTTAGAGGTTGACCTTTATAAGGGCAAAACTTTTAGCACAAAAGGTTATTTATGGGTGAAAGGAATGGTTTGGGGAACAAATGATCATAGGATTCCATCTCGTTAGAGATGAAAATTATCCATGAGACTAATGCTACGTGTAGATCCATGATACCCATATTAGGATTAGGTTATAACTATGATGGTTAATCACATGGTTCTATGTTGTAATCGATTATCCTCAAAGGGAAAGGGATAGGTAGATGGAGGAAAAAATATCATAAATCAAGGGATGAGCTTAAGTTAGACAAAAAAGTGAGTTTGATACTTCTTTAACAAAAAAAGGATACAGATACGATGCATTGAGAGGCTTAAGTTCTAGTTTGCCTTTGAGAGAGGAAAAATGATAAGATCTTGATCCATACTTATGGGTGATGATGTAGGTTCTAGGCCAATTGAAATAAAAATTTCCTCTTTTGATTTTATCCATGTTGCTGACATGATAATTTTTATTTAGGATGAGATCTCTAATAGGTGTGCTTGATTTGTTCTTGGTAGACACAAATATGGTTGAGCATTATGAGGTAATGTTTGTCAAGTATTTTAAGTTATGCTAGACTTTCTTGATGATAATTTCTCTAAAAAATTATCTCTTGAAAATATATGTGAAGAGAGGAAATATAGACTTCGAGAGGTAAAACTACCTTTGTTTCGAAGACTAAAGAGAAAGGGGTAACACTTGTAGAGGTTTGAATTCTAGTTCGATAGGCCCATAAATTAAAAGGGATGTGTAATTGCTAATCTTGAATTGAAGCACTAACTACTTTGGTTAATATTTTGTTAAGGATTTTGTTAGTAGCTTACACTTGTCCATTTGCTTGTGGAGGGTAGGGCAAGGAAAATCTTAACTTAATGTCAAATGTGTCATAAAGACCTTGGACTTTCTTGTTCTTTAAGAATTTACCATTATCAGTGATGATATTATGTGGAACACTAAAATGATAGATGATGTGATGGTTGATAAAGTAGATAATTTTATTGGCTTTGGTTGAGATGAGAGGAATGGCTTCCACCTACTTGGTAAAATATTTAGCGGTAGTAATGATGGATTGATGACATTATGATTAATGAGGACTAATTTCCCTGATAAGATCAAGGCCCCATTACTAAAATGGTTAAAATTATCTGGATACTTGAAGGCCATTAGCATGTGTGTGATGTAAATTAGCATGTTGTTGACATTTGACACACTTCTTTACATAATCAAAACAATCTTGGTTAAGGGTAGGCTAATAGTAGCCAAGGCAAAGGATGTATTTCACAATACCTAAACCACTAAAATGTCCCCCATATATTCTATCATGTGTTTCCTTGATGGCATGGGAATCTTCATGACTATGAAGATAATGGAGAAGGAGTCCATCAAAGCCATGTTTTGAAAGGATTCCCCCTAGTATGGTATAATGAGAGGTACTCTAAACAAAGGTTCTTTGGGAATTTATAGAAAGGTTATGAGGAATGATGCCAAGGTTGAGGTAATCAAAATTTGGTTCGTACCAAACATCTGATGGAGATACTTCCACATTATAAATGGTAGGAAGGTTAGAATAAATATAAGATGAGGTGACAAAGTGATGAATGGTAACAAATATTTTAGAGTTAGGAGGTTGAGATGGGATTTGGGAAGTAAGGGAAGCCATTATATCCATAAAATTATTGGTAGATCATAGAACTGACTAGATAAGGTAATGATTAAATGATGATAAGAGTACATCAACAAGTTGTTTGTACTTTAGGAAGACATCATTTTTACATTGGTAAGATCTATTTACCTAGTTGACCACAAGTTAGGAATCACCAAATATGCTCATTGTCTTGAATCCCATGGCTAGCATAGTTTGGAGACCTATGACTAGGGATCTATACTCAGCCATGTTGTTGGTGCATTCAAAGTCAAGTTTAAAGGAAAGGGGAAGAGGTTCACTATTGAGAGGAATGAGAATAACTCCAGCACCTCCACCACATTGTAATTTAGAGCCATCAAAGAACATGGTCATTTAATAGGTGGGGTCCTCTTGAGAAAGAGTAATGATGGACTCATCTAGAAATGCAAGAGGGAGAGATTAGTTGTCTAGTAGAGGGGCTTCAACCAATTTATCAAAAATCATTTGCCCTTTAATTGACTTTTAATGAAAAAACTCAAAGTCAAACTTAGCTAAAATCATGAGCCACTTAGCCATACGTTGGTTTTGGTATGGTTTAGAGTGCATGTACTTGAGTGGGTTAGTGTTAGTGATGATATAGGTTTTGTGATTGACAAGGTAGTGATGAAGCTTGGAAGCTATGAAGACAAGGGTAAGGTAAAGTTTATCAGGATGAGAATACTGAGTCTCATACTATATAAGTGTTCAACTTATGTAGTAAATAGCTTATTCTTTGTTATATTCATCACGGTGAGTGAGCATTGACCCTAGGGATGATTGAATGATGCTAAGAGTACCTATACAAGTTATTTTTACTTTATTAAGACATCATTTTTACATTGGTAAGATCCATTGACCTAGTTGACCATAAGTTTAAAATCACCAAAGATGTTAATTATCTTGACTGCTAAAGCTATTAAGGTTTGGAGACCTATTACTAGGGATTTATACTTACCCACTTTGTTGGTGCATTTAAATTCAAGTTTAAAGAAAAGGGGAAGAGGTTCATTGTCAAGAGGAATGAGAATAACTCTGACACCTCCACCATGTTGTAATTTGGAGCCATCAAAGAATATGATCATTTGATAGGTGTGGTCCTCCTGAGAAAGAGTTGTGATAGATTCATTTGGAAATGCAAGAGGTAGAGATTGGTTATCTGGTAGAGGGGCTTCAACCAATTTATCAACAATCACTTGCCCTTTAATTTACTTTTACTGAAGAAACTCAAGATTAAACTTAGCTAAAAGTATGAGCCACTTAGCCATATATTGGTTTTGGTATGGTTTAGAGTGAATGTACTTGAGTGGGTTAGTGTTAGTGATAATGTAGGTTTTGTGATTGAGAAGGTAGTGATGAATCTTGGAAGCTACAAAGACGAGGGAAAGTAAAATTTTATCAAGATGGGAATACTGAGTCTCATACTCTATAAGTGTTCAAATTATGTAATATACAACTTGTTTATTGTTCTTTTCATCATGATGAGTTAGTATTACCCCTAGGAAATGGTCAATGGAAAAGATGTAAAGGTATGAGGGTTGATCCTCTTTAGGATGGGTCAAAATAGGTGGAGAAATAAGGTATTATTTGAGTGAATAAAATGCTTGTTGGCAGTCTTTAGTCCACTTAAAGGAGGTGTTTTTCTTAAGAATATGGTGAAAAGGTTGACACTTATCAAATAATTGAGATATGAATTGATGGATTGATTAAATCCTCCCTTGTAAGATGTGGAGTTGATTAAGGTGGGCTTGAGGTGGAATTTTAAGGATTTCTCTAACTTTGGTAGGGTCTACTTCAATTCCTCAAAGGGAGACAAGGAAGTCGAGAATCTTTCCTAAAAGGAACCAAAAAATACATTTCTTGGAGTTAAGTCTAACATGGAAATGGATGAGACATTCAAAGATGATTTTCAAAAAATCAAGATGATCCTTGTGATATTTGTATTTCCCAAGGAGATTATCCACATAGTCCTCTATGATTTTATAGATAAGGTCATGGAATATGTAAGGCATGGCATGATAATATACTACACCATCATTTTTTAAACAAAAGGGAATTAATCTATAATATAAGGTTCCCCATGGGGTGATGAAAGAGGTTTTGTGTTGGTCTTTTGGGGAAATCAAGATCTAGTTGTAACCTGAGAAACCATCCATGAGAGATAACATCTCATAGAAAGATATAAGATCAATGATTTGGTTAATGTAGGCAAATGAAAGTCATCTTTTAGACAAGCAAGGTTAAGGTCATGAAATTTGATATAGAGGTGAAGTCCCCATATGGGTTTGGTAATGGGAATAGTGCTATAAACCCATTATGGATAATCAATATGCTAGAAGAAGTTAATAGACAAGAGGTGTTGAAGTACCTCTTTGACAAGAAGGGTGATGTAAGGGTTCATCCTACAAATATTTTTCCAAATAGGCTTAACATCAAGATGGGTAAAAATGTTTTTGAGAGTAATAAAAGGTTCAATAGTAGGCATATCCTAATAATACCAAGAAAATGTTATGTTGTGGTCATGAAGGAAGGAAGGGTAATCCTATTATTCTATAGAATTCAAGGATTTCCTGATTTTGATAATGCAGGGGTTATCTTGAGTACCCAAGTTGAAATCAATGAAATATTCATTCAACAGTATTTGGTTCTAAAAAATATATATATTTATGGATACAATATTCCCCCATACTGAGGTAGGTGATAATGGAATCATCATCCTAATGTTATATGGTGTTGATGGTAGGAGAATCATTTCCTACCATTTTTAGGATGGATGAGAGGAAGAGTTTTAGTTTGGTCATCCCTTTGATATGTCTGGGGGCCCAAGCTGATGGTATTGATTAAAAAAAATGTTAGATGGTATGGTGTCAAAATCTTTAGACTTCAAGGGAGATGGGGTTGGTGAGGATGAAACATCTTCCTTAATGGTGGTGATGGGTTTTGGTGAGGTGGTTTCTTCTAGTGGCATGAACCTAAGGCTGAATAACTCATGAGGTTTTTGAGTTTTTATTATGGGTAACTCATGAGGTCCCTATTCATAAAGGCTAAGGCCAAAACCCTTCCAATCACACCTATAAAGGTACACTTTAGAAAATGTGTTTTTTTTAAGATATGAGAAATTAGAGGTGAATGGTCAAATATGAGGGGTATTAGTGGTAGCAAGAAGTGGATGGTCTAGTCCCATATTTATGAAGCTAGTTAGATAATTGGGTGGCCTAAAATGGATGATGGTTCTGATGTTAGGGTTGTAACTATGATTATGGGTGAGGTTACCATACTCTTAAGGAATAAGTAAAGCATCCAATGATAAAATATGGTATTCCCCAAGAAGGAGATGTTGGAATGTGGGTTCTAAGGGGTCTTCCATGGGAATCTATGAAGGGATAGATGAGATTGTTGAAGCTTCATCAACCATAAGGGTGGAGTTCTTGGTAGTTGGTGGTGAGGTAGATGGTCAAATAAGAAGAACATCATTAAGTTTTTACTTCATATTTTAAGATGAAAAGGGACTAGGGTCAACTGGTATGATGATGACATGACCTTCATGCTCAAATTTGATGTAATGATATAGGGTGGAAGGGACAAAACTCATATCATGGATCCAATGGAATATAACTAAAATGTTATATTAGAACTCACCCTATATAATGTAAAAGAGTTATAGAATGGTGTGAGGTCCTAAAAAAATATGGAGAACAACTATTCCCAAGGTAGTGGCCATGGTGTCATTGAAAGAGTGAAAAAATATTGTAGTTTCAGATATGATGTTCTTGGGCAAATCAAGTTGGTCATAGGCATGGGAATAGATAATATTGATGATATCCCCCCATCAATAATCCCCCTTTTGATGTAGGTTTGGTTGATGTATGCCATGATAAAGAGGGGTGGGTTAGGATCCTCAAGATGTACAAAAGGTATTACTAAATCATTAAAGGTACTTAGGGTAGAAATTTGAAGGGTACTAACAAAGGATGCAAGGGTTTGAGGATTTTTGGTTTGAACCTATATGGATTGAAAAATATTTATCAATGTTTGATGGTTAGGTGGTGATGTGTTGATTAATTCATACAAGTTTATTTTTATTAGAGTTTGGTGAAGTTGTTGTAACACTACACACTTAATAGATTCATAAGGGTTGGAAGGGGAGGCACCCAAGATGGATACTTTGGGTTTAGGTAATGGTGTAGGTGTTTTGGTTCAGTTGGAAGGTTGAGGGGTTGAATGGTATGTCCATTTATAGACACTTTTTCTTTTCCATTATATTTCTATTGGGCCCAATGTTGGGTAACCATATGAATGGTGTGGATAAGAGCAAGTGTTATTTTGGGTCATTACTTCGATTTTAGCTTAGTCTTAGGTGAGAGTGGGGGAGTAGGTAAATGTTATATGGTTTGAGTTGGTGGTTAGGTAGATTTAAGGTTCAAAGTAGGTTCATCTAATAAAAAATAATCATCATCATATAAAAGGTTATGCACAAGTGTTTGGAGAGATTTACAGTTCTCTGTATCATGTCCTCATGTCCTATGGTATAGGCAAATCAAATTGTCATTGAACCATGCTAGTTTAAGATGTAAAGGGTCAAAAATTTGATGTGTGGTAGAGTTATAGAAGAGGTTTGTAACAACATTTATAGAATGGTCAAATAAAATTTGAACAAAGGTGTTGAGGGTGTTGGGTTTTTGGCTTTATGAGTGGGAACCTTCTTGGGTGTAGGATTTACCATGGAAATTGGAGGTGATGGTTTGGTTTTGGCTGGTGGCTTCAATTGGTATTGTTTAGTTATTTTCAGTTTGGAGGTGGAAGATTGAGAGATGGAGGGTGAAGGTTTAGTGATAGGTGAGAAGGTAGAGGTAGGTAAGTTAGTTAAGAATGATGGGGATTTTATTGTTTTGGTGGAGGTAGGTGTGGGTAAAATAAAAGGAGAAGGATTCCTAGAGGAGGAATAGGTAATGGGGATAATAGATGTATGAGGTCCTAAAATTGAAGGTAAAAGAGAAGGGAGTTGTATGGGTCTAATTTTAAATGGTCTGGGTGGTTCTACCTTTAGATACGTTTAGTCAAAGGACTCTTTGGTGGACTTGATGGGGTTAAATCCAAATTTAAAGATAGATGAGCCAAGATAGGGGTAATAAGTATTCCTAGGTTCTTCATGGGTTTCGTCCAAGAGGTGTAGGGTGATTTGTCAAGTTTAGATTAAGGTGGGTTGGATAGTTCTCCTATGGTTTTAGAGGAAGAAGTATCTAAAGATGGGGTTGAGGTAATGATAGGTTTAAGGGTATAGGTGAGTGAGGTTAAAATTTCTTTTTTTTATTATTAAGGTAGACTAATACGGTGCCCAATGGTGGCCCTATCTAGATTAGGTTGAGAAGTAAACTCTAGATTTTGGACCAATCTATATAAAAGTTTATAAATGAGTTTGATTCCTTAGTTATTGGTTTCAAATATTAAACACATAGGTTGAGGTGAGGGAATAGTTTCTTCACCTTTGACTTGGGTGTAAGGTTTGATGGCTGAGGAAGATGGTTTATCTATGGAAAGAATAGAGGAAATGATCTCTTCATTTGGAGTGGTTTCCAAAGAAGGAGTGGTTGATTCCTTGGTGGGTAAAGAGGGTGTGGTTTGTTCAGATGTAAAATAGGAGGTGGTTGATTCCCTTATTTGGATTTCCAAAGGAAAGAGTAGTCATTCCACCACTTCCATAAGTGGATTTTAGGAATAAGTGGTTGATGTAATGTTTTCCTACTTTGGTATTTATATCAAAGGAGAGGTGGTTGGGTCAATGGTTTCTTCAATTTAAAGAGAGGGGGTTTATTCCTATATTTGGTTGTCTAAAGGAATAGAAAAATATTCCACCACTTCAATAAGTGGGGTGGAAGAAGAGGTAGTTGAGGTAATGGTTTCCTCAACAATAGGTTCAATGGTAACAACATTAACCATGTGTACCTCATAAATGTGATATGACTCTGGTTGCTTATTATCATGGTTGGTAGAAGGTGTATGGTTAGGAAAAAGTTTTTGAAAGATGTCTAATGATTGGTTTGGAGGTGAATTGGGATTATCTAATGCAAGTTTACCTTTGTTAATCATGTTTTGGATAATAAATTTAAAGGTATTACACCTACTCACATCATGTCCAATGATGTGATGAAAGGCACATAGATCATTTTCATTATACCATCTAGGTCTAGGGCAAGAAGCTTCAAATTATTGGGGTGGTTTGATAGGAGGAAGTTAGATGAGGTTAGATTTAAGTAGTTTATCCAAAACCAAAGCATATGATTCCCCTATGGGAGTATATTGTCTTAGAGTGGTTTGGTTTTTATTGTTATTTTTTTGTTTTGATGGGTTGGAAGAATTGGTTTGATTTGGTTGGTTGATAATTGGAGGTGGAGTAGATTTTAAGATAACCATGTTTGCAATTGCCTTTGTCTTAGTCTTGGGATGGTTGGATGGATTAGTGGTTTTGGCTGAAGAAGTGTCATTAGAATTAAATATGGAATTCTTGTTTCTAAGTTTAAATTTTCCTTCATCAATGGCTCTAATTTCAAGTTTGCATGCCATGGTAAATGCTTCATCGAAAGTTATAAAGTTATGAACTTGAAGAGTTAGAGCAATATGTTTTTCACAACCTCAAGAAAAGATTTCGATTAGTTTAGGTTGAGGTAATGAAAAATAAAGTTGGTTAACGAGACCTCTCCATCTAGTTATTAAATATGCAATCAATTCATCATCAAATTATCTAATGGAATAAAGGTCAGTAATGGAAACCTTTATATATATATATATATATATATATATATATATATATATATATATATATATATATAAACTGAAAAGTGATCTAAGAAGATTTGGGCTAGTTGAGAGGAGAAGATAGAGTGCTTGGTAATATCACTATACCAATCCAAGGCTAGGCCAAATAGGGACATGGGGAAGGTATGAGGAAGAAGAGCATCATCATATGTGATTAAATAACAAGAATGACATAATGTTATTAAATGTTCTTGGGGATCTTCCTTACCTTAGAACTTGGAAAACTTAGGTAGTACTCAATGAAGAGGATAAAGTTAGATAGGAATAGATGTATGAATGGGTTCATTATAGATTTGATCATAATATATAAGGTTATGAACTCCATAAATAGATGATTCAAGATTGGAAATTTTATCCATTAACATCTTAACTAAATTTATTTAAGGTTAGGGAGCTCCATAGTTGGGTAGTAGGTTTGATTGAGGTTGGGAGGCTGCAATGTATGGATAAGAGATGGAAGGTTGGGAAGGTGCCACATATTGGTATGTGGTCATTAAAGGTTGGGATGATGCCACATATTGGTTGTGGGAACAAAATGTTGGATAAAAGGTGGTATGTATCCTTGTATATTTGGAATATATTGGTAGGTTGTCATGGGGGTTTATTGAGGGATGGATATGGATTGGTTTAGAGGTATAGTTGAAGTGGTAGGTTGAGGTTGGGTGGTAACTCTAATGCTAATGGGTGGAAGGGTCGGAGGTATGGAAAGTACCAAAATTTGAGGAGGGGTAGAGATGGGTTGGTTGGTGGTGGTAAGAGGAATGGTGGACATAGGGGTAGAAGATATCCCCATGGTAGTTAGGGTATAGGTAACAAGAGGTAAGGTTTTTATATAGTGGAGGTGTTGGTTGGTGTAGGTGGGATTTGGTTATAGGTTGGGATGTTGGATTGGGTTTCAGTGGTATTGGTAGATGGGATATTGGTGGAAGAAGAGGCTTAGGTAATCAAAGGTTGGTTGGAGATAACACCAACCATAAGAGGATGAGGCATACCAAAAGGTGGATCTGTGGGAGGAACCAGAGCAACATGGGTGTGATGAGATAAGTAATTAAGTGTCAAAGGGATACAGGGTTGTTATCAAGGAATGTGTAAAAATACACATCACCCTTAACAACTATCCAAGGCATGTTAGGAGGAGGAGAATGAGGAGGAGAAACCTCAACATCTAAATTATACTTCATACAGGAGGAAGAGGATGAGGAAGGTGGTCTTTAGTTGGTTTGATTTCTCAACTATTGTCTAGTAAAGACCATGTGAGAAAATAAGAATAGAACAATGAAAACTCACACCTCAAAAAAAATCAAGCAAAAGAAAAGAATTCAAGGCAATCTAAACATACACTAAAAGTGCATTTAAACTTAGGATTCTTTTTAGATCACTTTTGACTTATGCCTTAGAAAGTGTGAAGAAGAAAGTTAGCTTGTAGATCAAGTACTAAAAGAAGAAATCTAAGGTTGGTTCTCAGGTTGTGTTTAGGTTTTCAAGAGAGAAATTTGTATTGATCTTTAGTATGTGGATTGGTATTGGGGCCTACCCCCTCACTTCACAAACTGTAGTGATAATGGTGTTAGGTGCTTAGCCAAGATATACTAAATTTTAGATTTTATACTCAACTAGAGAGCTGAGTTGGTTCTTCCCTTGGTAATGACCTGTAAGTAGGATTTTTAGGAAAGGGTAAGGTTGATGGCTAGGTAATGAAATCCTAGTTGGGCCTTATCTCAATTTTTTTTGGTGTGTAGATTAATTATGTGGTATGTATAAGTGTATGATAACAAGAGTGAAAACTATGGTTAATTACTTTTTATTTTACGTTACTAGATGAACTAAATAAAGAAAGCAATCAATGTAATACTATGTTTATTTTAATCCTAAAATAAATCTCAAATTTCCTTCGATGAGTATAGAATAAAGGAAGAAAGAAAAGGGCACCTAGATGATGTCAGGGTCCCACCAAGCATGCCAAAATGTTTCTCTTAATTTTAGCTCATTTTTTAATTTTAGAAGAAGGTAAGAAACTAGTAATAAGGGTATGGTAGAAATACCTGGTTAGTGTTGCGCACATAATCTAGACATTGATGGAGAAATCCTCTTTGTCTAGAAAGGAATAACCTACAAATAAGAATAGACTAATAAAGGGGATCATTAACAAGATAGTTAAGTGGAATGCCTAGTGTGAGCCATATCCAAGAAGCATATGCTTGTTAGGAGACTGTCAATCCACTATTGATAACAATCAATTTGATGTAGATAAAATAAATACTATTTTCACTCAATAATATGGAAGTGAATTTATGCAATACAAAAAGAAAGCAAAATGCTTGTTAAAGAAGATGACTAAATCTAGTAAAAGTGGGTCAATACTCATGCTAAAGTGGGTGGGGTTTAGTTCCAAAAATCAAAAAAGGACTGTGAATAGGTAGGAACACAAAAATTTGGATTTGGTTAGAGTTAAAGGGCTAAGAATAACTTGTTATTTTCTGTCAGAATTACCATCGATGGTTGGGTTGATTGTCAATGGTTGGGTAACCATCAGGAGTTAGGGGTGACTATCGATGGTTTTGCTAACCATTATCAGTTGCCTATGTGCTTTTGAAGGTGATAAAAAAGAATTATAGATTAGGTAGATGGGTAGATAGAGGTTTTATTAAGAATTTGGTGGAGAGGAAATAGGGTGTAGATAGGTCTGATCAGGTCAGGGAGGTTAGAAATCTAAAATAACAATGCTAAGTACTATTATACCTATATCTTACTAGTTGGTTGATGGTTAAAAGATAAATCAATTTTACTAGAGTAATGGTACTTTGGCCTCACAAGAAAATTTGGTATAGGTTTGGGTCTCTTTTGTTGATGCTAAGTTGCTGGAAGAAGACTAGATGTTGGAGAGCTTAAATGTCTGTATGCTTGATAACTCTTTTGATTGATCCTTTTTCACCTCCCACTCCCCTCATTTTATAAGAAAAGAGAGATGGAAGATGGAAGGTTACTTAGAGGTTGAGGTTGATAATCATAATGTTTTGAAGTTTTTTAGCACTGTATAAGGTGAATATATTAAATGGTGCCTCATTATCCTATACACAATTAGTAAATGTGTTAGGAAGTTGAGGAGGTGAGGAGACCTAACCATCAATAATTAAACTAAACTTTGATGGTTATACTGAGTATCGATGTTTGAGTGTTCAAAGGTGAAAGGGGTCAAAAAAATGGGTTAAAAAGGGTAAGTTAAAGTTTAGGTTAGTAAGCTGATGAGTTAGCTAACTAGGTGATTAACTAGGCTCAAGATCTATTGAGGGTCTATAAGGATTCAATGAATTTTTAAAAATATTAATATCATGTACATTTTTATAGTTTATAAAACCACCCCATATCATCCCCAATAAAATGTCATAGCTGAAGCATTCAACAAGATCTTGTGAATGTGCCTGACAAAGATATGTGATGTTGGTCATAAGGATTGGGATGATTTTGTTTTAATAGTAATATGGGTGTACTACATGACCTAAAAGATCCTAAACAAGGATAAACTATTACAACTAGGGTTTTTCACTAAAGTGATTCTCTCCATGGAATTCATGGTGCCAGCCTTACACATTGCATAGATTGGTCACTTATATGACCAAGAATCTTTGAACACAAGTTTGGAAGACTTGAAACACTTGGATGAAAAGAGAACCCAAAAAATATGGAGTTATAAAATTAAAAATGCATTCCAAAATATTTTTCATGACAAGCACATCAAGCATAAGGAGCTGACTGAAGGAACATTAGTGTTGTTCTATGACTTGAAGTACCTATTGACCAAATTTGACTTTTAGGTAAAATTTGGACCCCTATAGGTAAAAAATTGAATTTTTATATGTTTTATGGGTCTAATATCTTGTAATGAAGTGTATTATATGTCTTTTAGTGTGATTTCATGTTATGTTATCCTTGGTCAATTCATCTTTCAGTCCATTTATCATTTTGAGTCATTTTGGGGTGTAAATAGAGCATTTAATAAGTTTTACAAAATCCTTGGTAAATTTGAAGATTATTAAATATGTTTTCACATAAAATGTGTCTTAATAGGCCTTAATAAATTTTCATAAATAAAAAGTGGCTGATTCTTTAGAATAAAGGGTAGTTTTCTTGAGAAAAAATGAGAGTTTGGTACTTGTATGGCCCATGGAGAAGTTTGTCATGTGGAAGAGGATCATATAATGTCTATATATCTTAATAAATCTCAATTACATGTTTTAAATTCTTTTTAAGTTCCATTTTAGGCCCAAAACCATTTTTCTCCTTTTCCACCCTTCTAGACATATAGAACCAATCTTCAAGTTTGTGCTTGGTACAACTAGCAAGGGAGGTTTAAAATAAAATGACTTTAGGAGGTGAAAATAAACTCAAGTATATTAATTTCCATAATAATATTTCTAATAATGGTTACCTATGCTTTATGAACCATCCTCATGAAATTAATTATGTTTTTTCTACTTGCTAATCTGTGTACCCTACAAGTTTTTCTCTTGTTTGGGCAAGTCCATATAATCCAGTTGCTAATATTAGTTTAAAATTATTTTTAATCATTTATTTCATATTTTCAATGGATTTTTTTACATTTGGAAAGGATTTGATAACTCAAATAACTCAGTTTGAATGGAGGAGTGAAGGAATGGAGTTACAATCATTTCTTCCACTTGTTGGTGTTTTCCTCTATGTTATGGTTCCAAAATGAATCAAATTGATGTATTATTTATAATATATATATTTTATTCATATTAAATTCCAAATCCAACTTCAAAATCCACTTCAAGAGCCAAGAGAGTAAGTAAATACACAAAATGGTCATCTACAACTGTTGTATGGTCTGCCATTTCTTGGAGGAGAATGAAAAATGTGTATGAACATTATATGATGTTTGGAGAGTAAAAAAAAGTTTCATCATCATTTTTAATAATTTTTAATTATGTTTGGGTAATTAGATAATCAAAAATTATTGTAAAGCAAACTTGTAGCACTTTGGGACATTTTCCCAAAAATGTCAAAGCATAGGTCTAGGCCCTTTTTGGGGTGCTCTTATATAGTTTTGGATTGAAGTATAGAGCCTTAAAGTTCATTCGTTTTAAATATCCCACATAGGCCTATAATTTTTCAAAATAAGAGAAGTGTTTGAGTTGAGGAAGATGGTTTTCTTAAGCCCTCAAGTTTCTCTTCAAGACACTGAAATCACTCAGTACTATCTACAACCAATATAAGACTTGCCAAACATTGAAAGCACAAGGAAGGTTATGAATTGTTTAAGAAGTATTTAATTGGTTTAATTAAACCATCCATTCCATAATTATTTCATGATACATATAGATAAATAAGACATTTTAATCCTAAGTGAGACCAAAAATAACACCTACAACCAATATACACAGTTGAAGATGAAGAAGGAGATGCATTAAATAGTCAAGGTAAGTTTGAAAGTCTTGTTGATAAATTTATTTATTTTATTCAAGGAGAAAGTGAGTCTAAAATGGTTTGAATAACTCAAATATATAATAAGATAGATGAGAATTCAAATTACATCCTAAACCTACTACATACACCTACAACCAAGCCTAAAAGAAGAAAACACAGTCTTGTAAGTCACATGGAAAGAAAGAAGGACTAAAGCATATTTTTAAGAAGTTATTAAGTGTGAAACATAATTTTAGGAATGGAATAATCATCATAGGACTACTGATGACACTTCAAGACCTTAATTTCACATAAGGAGTTGGAGATAATCCATACAAACAACCTCAACATACATTTACAATTGATAGTGACATAAGCATGGTATTTTAATGGTGTCTTAGCCATTTAAAGGTGAAAAAAGTTATAAATAGGTGATATATAACCTTAAGGATTTAATGGAAACCTTAAAACATCATGAACAAGGGAAAAGTACACCTACAGGGTTTCATCTTCCCCAACATAATTGACTATGTTGACTAAGTCAGATAGTTAATAGCTTGGTGATTAAGAGAGTGTGAGTGATAATAATGAGGAAAGTGAGTATAAAAAACACCATATTCACCTAAGGGATGTATATAAGGTATTTTAACCTGTATTAAATTTCAATTCATGCACATACACCTATAGGTGTGATGTTTTGAGGTTAACACAGTCAAGATTTTGTACATGCAATCTATACTAGTCAAGGAGCATACAGTATAAGGTTGAAATTTGAGTATGAAAACACTTAAATGGTATATGAAGGATTATTTAATTATAATAATAATATTTCCAAAGAATATATGGCATAAATTTCAAGGCAAAATGCTAACCATAGTCTTTTTGCCTCAAAAAGTCAACCATAGTTGACTGTCACAAATAGTGAGCATAATAGTAGTGTTTTTGGTGTGTGAATGGCATCAAAAAGAGGAAAATTGATCTAGGGCATTGTAAAAATGTCTTGGTATGTATCAATAAGGTTTTTAACATAATTTTAGGGTCTAAATATTGCAATTTAGCCTATAGGTGTCCCCTCTAAAACCAAAACATAGTCATAAATTATGCATACAGTTTATGCCAAGTAGGGGTATAAAGAGGTGTGTAGATGATAAGGGTAATTAGATGGATTGGAATTTTTTTTTATGGTATTTATATAATTCATACACTCATATATAACATAAAATGTTTATATAAAAGGGTTTAAAGGGTAATACATAGTCATTTTATGACTATCATAGACACATTCCTTTGCCTAGAAGTCTATCTTGAGTTTATAGTGCATTTGAGGGGTCAAATGACCTAACCAAAAGATAAATATTTGTATATAATGCCTTTATAAATTTATAAAAACCCTCCAATATGCAATGTTTTTGAGAATATAGGGGAAATACCCTCTATTTTGTCTCAGATAGAGGGTACTTCCCTAAGTGCATAAACTTATAGTCTTGAGGGATGGAGAGAAATGGATAGGTAAGGAGCTGTTTTAATCTTAATATAAGGTGTGAAAATCTAAGGGACATATTAAAAAAACATTAGGAACACCTCACAGGAGGAGGGAACTCAACAAGTGGTCCAGACCTATAAGAGTTGTAGTTAGGCTTAAGGGCAGGGTTTTGGCTTAGAATATAAACAAGAGATCACTTTCACTTTTAGATCTAAGTGAGATTTCCAACTAATTAGATCATGTTTGTAAGGTAATATCAAAGGTGTATGATCCATTTGAATGAAAATAATATAAATAGGATTATCTAAAACACAAAGGTTGTAGGCAAGCATATTGGTCATGGTTTAGGCCTAGTATACAAATGAGGGTCATTCCCACTTCTATCATGAGATATGAATTACAACCAATTGAAACATGTTTTTAGGGTCATAAAAGATTTTTTAAATATGGTGATATGTAGAGGAAACTATGAAAAAATCAAATTTGGCTCAGAAACCTACTTAAGCATGCAAGAAATAGATAGACAAGCTCGATGGGTTAACTTAGAGTGCTCACATCTGCTTAACGATTTGCATGTAGTCTAAGGAAGGTTAGAGGAGTTATCATGGGTCATATACTATGATTTAGTGGAATTAGTTGGAAAATTCAATGTCCCATTTTTATGAACAATGTTTAAGAGGTCAAACTACTCAAAACCCTTGCTACACCCTTACAAGGACCTGATTGAAGAAATGAGGATGGGAAGTTGATCTAATGATATGGTTTTACCATGAAAACTATTGTAGGTTGTATAAAACTTCTCAATATCCTCCCCATATTATTGGACTATATTAAATTATATATATGGGGTGAAAATAAGGTTTTTGTAACTATTTTGTGTATTGTGCAGGTTCCAAGAGGTAAACAAACTTTGATGGAAAAATTGAGACTTGTGATAAATACCAATGTTCATTTCATGCCTCAGAATAACTCCTAAATGCCTCAAAAGGAGCTCTCATATCATCCAATCAAAACTATCATAGTGGACATGATGGTGAAGGGTGAAAACTTTAAGTAGACTGATTTTAAGGTGTTCTTAATGCCTCTAAGCCCATGGATGATCTTGACAGGTGTCATCCACTCCCTCCCACATATTTACATGGAAAATTTATGATGTTTTAGAGGCCAAGTGTGTAGGGTGCATGAAATAATAGTATTTTGGATTAAAAATGATTATGGCTCATTCCTAGATGATTC
Organism: Torreya grandis; assembly: GCA_037957365.1. Lineage (NCBI taxonomy): Eukaryota > Viridiplantae > Streptophyta > Pinopsida > Cupressales > Taxaceae > Torreya > Torreya grandis. The sequence continues at coordinate 41,041 of JARHVA010001158.1, read as the reverse complement.
TAGATGACTAGGCCTATAACCAATTCATGAAAAGGCATGTTAAGGAGTGTGAAGTTAAGAATTAAGTTGATCTTTTGAAATTACCTCCCACCCATCCTCAAGAAACATCTTTTATTCTATGTTAATCCTCTTGTACTCCTCCTTCTCATGAATACTCCTATAAACTTCAAGAAATAATTTTCCAAGATAACCTAGCCAAGCAAATTGAAGAGTTAGAGTCAATAATGAAGTTGCTAAGTTAATGTGTGATGGAAGGTTTAGACCCAAAATAAGATCCTATGGCTAAAGAAACCCCATATAACCTCCCTCAAGAGAATGATAATGTATGGGAACCTAAGGAGGAAATTTTGGTTGACAAAAACTTATAACTCTTTCTTGAAGATAATGTATCTCCTTGACAACCTCATTGGACTAAGTCATATGACTTCAAAATTCCTAGTCTTGGAATCACAAAGAAGGAGAAAGAAATAGAGGACATTGAAGTGATTGAGAACCAAAGTCCTATTGTAACATTTGATATGAAACTTGATATCCCTCAAGAGGTTATAAATTCTAAATAAGAGGTGGTTTTATATGTTGAATCTTTATATTGGGTTGATATGAAAGAATGTCTTCCTTTTGCCAAAGAGGAAGAAATAGTTCATGGTTCTTACATCACTATGAAAGATATCATGGATGGGTAAGGACAAGTTCATAATAAAACTTTGGATGAGATTTATACTATCATTGGATTAAGTTATACTCCTCTTCAAGGAGGATATGAGATAATCACAAATGGAGAAGGTAGCCTTGGCACTCAAGTGAGTATGCAATAAAAAACATCCTTTCAAATTTGACCTTTCAAGAAGTATATGCATTTGATGATGATATGTTTGAAGTAATAAAAATGGGATATCATCCTATCAATTATTTTATGACAAATACATCATGTCTTAAAGGATGGAATAAGGTCCTATTGGCCTCAATCTTCTAGGGAACAAAAAACCAATCTTGTTGAAGCCATACCTACCAAGAAGATACTAGTTGATCATGAGATGAAGAGTGGGAATGAGTATGAGGTAAGTGTAAAATTTCAAGAGAAATATATCTATATTGGAGACCTATTTAAGGATGATGTACTTGAGATTATATCAAGTGAAGTGCCAATGAATAGGTCTGATCTACAAGACATTCAATCCAAGGAGAAACATGTTTGGTACTATGTTTCATTTTATGAATAAGCAGATTAAAAAACTTTCATTTTGATAATATAAAGGAGGTATGCTTATTTTCTAGTTGTGAATAATAGTTTGTTTCCTATTTTCTTTAAGTTCCTTAAGCACATGTGTGTGTGTCTTGTTAGTTTGTTTCCCTTTGCTTTTGTGTGTCCTTGCTTTGTGTGGTTGAGGTAATCAAGTGATCTTGTCTTGATAAAATATTATGTTCAAATTATTATTACTGTATTTAATAATTCAAATGAATCCCTATGCCCAATGGACTGATAAAGCTACTGGTTTAGTTAGTATAGTAGGCATACTACCCTTATGAGTCACCAATTTATTAACTAAATTTGACTTTTAGGTCAAATTAGGACCCCTATAGGAAAAAATTAACTTTTTAGATGTTTTAAAGTTATAATATATTTTCATGAGGGGTATCATAGGTATTTTAGTTTTATTTCATGTTATATTAGCCTTGGTCAATTAGTCTTTTTGTCTATTTATCATTTTGAGTCATTTTGGGGTCATAAATAGATCATTCAATAGGTTATACGACCTCATTATTAAATGTGAAGATTATAAAATATTATTACACATCCCATGTTTTTTTAATAGGTCTTAATCAATTTTCATTACTGAAAAGTGGTAGGTTCTTTAGAAGAAAGGGCAATTTTCTTGAGAAAAAAGGAGAGTTTGGCACTTGTATGACCCATGGAGAAGTGTGCCACATGGGATAAGATCATATAATGTATATTCATCTTACTCAATCTCATTTAAATATTTTAAATTCTCTAAAAGTACCATTTTAGGCCCAAAACCATTCTTCTCCTTTTTCACCCTTCTAGACATATAGAACCAGTCTTCAAGTTTGTACTTGGTATGGCCAATAGGGGAGGTTTAAAATAAAATGCCTTGGAGAGGTGATATTAAAATCATATAGATTAATTTAAATAAAAATATTTTGAATAATTGTGTATTGTACCTTATGAACCATCCTCATGAAGTTGACTATGCTTTTATGCTTTCTAATCCATGCACCCTGTAGGTTTTGATATTGTTTGGGAAAGTCCATACAATCCAATTATTAATATTGGTTATATATTATGTTTAACCATTTATCCCATATTATCCATTATTTTTTTTACATTTTTAATGGATTTGATATCTCAAATAACTCAGTTTGTAGTGAGGAGTGAAGGACTGGAGTTGCAATCATTTCTTCTAGTTATTAGTGTTTTATTCTATGTTATGGTTTAAAAATGAATTTAATTGATGTATTATTGATTATATATGTCATTTATTCATGTTAAATTCCAAATATAACTTAAAAATTAACTTCAATATCCAAGAGAGCAAGTAAATGCACAAAATGGTCATTTACAACAATTATGCATCCTGTCATTTCTTGGAGGAGTGTGAAAAATGCGTTTGAACATTCAATGATGTTTGGAGAGATAAAAAAAAATGTTTGGTTATAATTTTTAATAATTTTTAAGTAGTTTAGGTAAATATATAATCAAAAATGGTCTTAGATAAAACTTGTAGCACTTTGGGACTTTTTCCCAACACTACCAAAACAAAGGTCTAGGCCCTTTTTTGGGTGTTCCTATATAGTTTTAAATTAATATATAGAGACTAAAAGTGATTTTTTTTTCAATATCCCACATATTAATATCATGTTTCAAAAAAATATAGGTGTTTTAGTTTAGGAAGATGGTTTTCTTAAGCCCTCAAGTTGTTCTTCAAGACATTGAAATCATTTAGTGCTATCTACAGCCAATAAAAAACTTGTCAAAAATTAAAAGCATAAGGTTTTGAGGCTTTAATTAGGTATTAAATTGGTTTAATTAAACCACTAAATCCATATTTATTTCATGATCCATCTATAAAAACAATATATTGTAATCCTAAATGAGACCAAAAATAACACCTACAACCAATATACACAATTAAAGATAAAAAAGGATATGCATTGAATAGTCAAGGTGAGGTTGAAAGTCTTGTTGATGCATTTATTGATTTTATCAAATGATAAAGTGAGTCTAAAATGGTTTTAATAACTCAAAGATATAATAATATATAGGAGAATTCAAATTACATCATAAACCTACTACATACACCTATAACCAAAACTAAAAGAGGAAAACATAGTCTTATAAGTCACAAAGAAAGAAAGATGGCCTAAAGCATGTTTTGAAGAATTGATTAAGTATGAAAAATTATTTTAGGAATTCAATAGGCATAATTTATCTACTAATTAAAATATAATTCCTTACTTTCACATAAGGAGTTGGAGACACTCTGTACAAATAACCTCAACATCCATCTACCATTGACAGTGACCTAAGCATGGTATTTTGATGGTGTCTTAGCCCATTAAAGATGAAAAAAATTATAAATATGTGATATATGACCTTAATTATTCAATTAAAACCTTAAAAAATCATGACCAAGGGAAAATTACACCTATAAGGTTTCATCTTCCCCAACATAGTTGATTGTGTTGACGTAGTCAAATAGTGAGTAGCTTGGTGATTGAGAGAGTGTGAGTGATAAGAATGAAGAAAGTGAGTCTAAAAAAACCATATGAACATAAGGGGAGAATATAAGGTATTTTAACATATATTAAAGTTAAATTAATTCATATATACCTACATGTGTGATGTTGAGGTTAACACAATCAAGATTTTATACAGGCAATTTGTACCAGTCAAGGAATATATAGTATAAGGTTGAAGTTTGAGTATGAAAACACTTAAATGGTATATTAAGGATGATTTAATTGTACTTAAAATATAAAAAAATAATATATGGCATAAATTTCAATGGATAATGTTAATCCATAGTTTTTTTGCCTCAAAAAGTCAACCATAATTGATTGTCACAAACAGTGAGCAAAATAGTAGTGTTTTTGGTGTGTGAATGGCATCAACATGAGGAAAATTTATCTAGGTCATCATAAAACTGTATTTGAAATTATTAATAAGGTTTGTAACATATTATTAGGGTCTAAATATTTTAATATAACCTACAAGTGTCCCCTCTAAAAGCAAAACACAATCATAAATTATGCATATAGTCTGTATCAGGTAGGGGTATAAAGAGGTATGTAGAAGATAAAGGTGATGGGTTATATTGTAAAAATTTTGTTATGGTATTTATATCATTAATATACTACCATATAACACAAAACATGAATATAAAATGTTTTTAAAGGGCAATATATAGTCATTTTCTAACTATCATATACACAGTCCATTGCCTAGAAGTCTGTCTTGAGTTCTAGTGCATTTGAGGGGTCAAATGACCTAAAAAAAAAAGATAAAAAATTGTATATTAAAACTTTATAACTTGATAAAGGGCATAAAATATTCACTTTTTATAATAAAATATGGGAAGTTCCATCTATGTTGTCTTAGATAGAGGGTACTTTCCTAGGTGCATAAATCTATATTTTTGAGGGATGGAGAGAAATGGATGGGTGAGGAGCTGTTTTAATATTTATATAAGGTGTGGAAAGATTATATAAATAATAAAAAACATTATGAAAACCTAAAAGGAGGATTAAACTCAACAAGTGGTCCAAACCTACAATAGTTGCAGTCAAGCCTAAGGGTAGGGTTTTGGCCTATAATCTAAACAAGAGATCACTTTCACTTTTAGATCTAAGTGAGATTTTAAAATAATAATATCATGTTTTTAGGGTTATATTATATGTATATGATCCATTGGAATTAAAATAATCTTATTAGGATTATCTAAAACACAAAGGTTACAGATAAGCCTACTGGACATGGTTTATGCCTAGCATCCAAATGAGTGTCATTCACACTTATAGAATGAGATATGAATTCCAACCCATTAAGACATGTTTTTGGGGTCAAAAAATATGTTTTAAATATGGTAATATGTATAGGAAACTATTAAAATTTCTCTTTTAGCTCAAAAACCAACTTAAACATGTAGGAAATAGAGAGATAAACTTGATGTACTAACTTGGAGTGCTCACATCTCCTTGAAGACTTTGCATGGATTCTAGGGAAGTTTAGAAGATTTATTAGGGGTCCTATATTGTGCTCTAGTATAATTGGTTAGAAAATTCAACATCCCATTTTTATGAACAATGTTTAATAGGTCAAACTTCTCAAAACCCTTACTAAACCTTTACCATAAGACTACTAATTTTTACCTTCTCATGACTATTCATAGTGTGTTTTACTTAAATGTTGGATATTTCTTAGTGAAGAATATGGATTCCTTATCATTTTTTATCATTGTTTCATCCTATTTGTAGTTTAAAAGCTTCTTCTTATAAGGCATGTGAAGTATTCTAGGAAGTGTCAAGGTTGAGTGAGTTAGTCTATTTACTAGTGTTATTCAAAGTATCTTGTATAGTCCTCCTAGCCAAAGCATTCATCCATAACCTCACAATGTAACATTGATGTGAGAAGATGTAGATTGGAGAAGTGTATGTTTGGTTATCTCTTGGTTTCATGTGTAACTTATATCTATTTGGAATTCATCAACTTATTTGGTGTATCACCTCTATTAGAATAGTTTGCTTTTAGTTATTTCTCTCTCTTTTTCCCTCAAAAATTTAGGTGTAGTTTTGATCAAAAGTGGTACATCAAGAGAGTTATCCCTATCTAGATATTCACCTCATCCTTAAGTTAACCACAAGCCTAAAGGTGTTTCCATTATGCCACTTAGATGAAGAGAGCTGAGACATCTCCTCAAAGGGTGAAACTCCAAGTGACAATAGTACCTTAAGTACCTAGGAAAGGTAAAAATAAGGTGGATGGACCCATACATTATCCACCACATACTAGAGATAAGTTCATAAAAATTTCACATGTTATCTAGTGAAATTCTCCCAAGGAATTTCAATGGAAATTGATTGAAACTGTATCGATAGTAGAATGGTACTTATGCCATAGGAATACCAACTTCTTGGTTACTAGTTAGTTTGAGTTTGAGCTAACTAGAATGTCGTTTAACACAATCTGAGCCATTCTTTTTCTTTTTTTTTTGATTTTGTTCCTTGTATAGTGTAAAGAGGAAATAAGTGGTGCATGGTGGCTAAAGGGACTTATTTGTTGGAACTTCATACATAATTCTATATAGGTTAATTGAGCACTTGTGCTTTCTGAGCACATGAGGCCATGACACCTAAGTTATGGGTGCATGAATCAACTGAGCTCCAATGAATTAATTTGACCTTTCACACATAATTCCAATTAAGTGAGCTGAGCACTTATGCCCTCTAAGTGCATAAGGCCAGACCTAAGTGGTGGGCATGTGAGACTTACTAGACATAAGGAGAAGATGCATGAGATCTATGTGTGCAAGGTGAAAATTACAGGGCTTATGGGGGCCCAAGAATGAACTACTTTGGTGATTCCATGCATAATACTAGTTAGGTGAGTTGATCCTATTTTATTCCTAATCACCTCAGGCCAAATGCCTAAGTTTTTGGGCACAAGGAAGTTACTAGACCTTGAAGATTTGAGAAAAAAATAACAAAGTGTAAAAATTCAAAGGTAACCTTTGCACCATATTTAGAAATAGGGGCATCAATTGATCATGCACTAGAGACCAAAATAGAAAGTGAAGATGCTCAACATGGTTGGGTACAAGAAAGAAAGTGAAGATGCATAATCTAACCATGCATAAGAGAACCATAAGAGAATATGAAGAATTTGAGGGATAGTGCAAGGTATTTGTATGGTTTAAGAAAGGATATGTCATTATAAAGTGTAAGAAACCAACCAAAATATAGAATCATTCTTTAAATGAAATCATAATTAGAAGAGGAAGCAGAACTGAGGAGGCTAAATCATGTGTATGTGATGTGATGTACCTAGGTTGCCATAATGAAGGCAAAGGTCATGCCAAGTGAACAAGCATAGGAGAATAATCATCTAAGGCAAGTGGCATTCACCCAAATTTGAGAACAAAGTGACCATTTGAATTAAATTTCACTTCACCAAATTACCATTGGAGATAATTCAATGAAGTGGTAATGGAGGCATAAAGATATGCATTTAATGAATTGATGACAAAGGATTTCCATGGATTTTAATTTTTTTTGCATTTTATAATAAATTTAGGCACTACCACACCATAAATCACCTACATTAATGATGGTAGATAAGGAAAGGGTATAAATTAGCAAGTGAAAAACTTGCTTAGGTTATAAATTTTATACTAACTTAATACTAAGAGTGAACCTAAGTAAAAACTAGAGAGATGAGATGTGAATACCCTATACTAGTGAGAATTTGACCATTTTTAGGCACTAAAAGTGAATTATTTCATACTAGGAAGGATCATGATCCTTCCTTAGGTAGGTAGTGAAGTGATTGGATTCCCTAGCCTCCATTAAAGGTTATTAAACCTTGAGAACTGAGGGAACATTCACAAATCCAAAAACTATATAAGCACCACCACCATTTGATGATTTGCTAAATGGAACCTACCATGGTTCAACACCCACAGGTTCATGATGGTGAAGAAATGAAAGGGATCAAGCTTTGAGATAACGTAATAGGACCCAAAATGGGCATCTATAGTGCTCAAAATGGCCACTACAAAAACAAAAACATATAGAGTAGAAGTAATGATCATGGTATAGGTGGACACTGAGGTGATCACCAAAATATCCTACCAAGTAATATAGTTACCTCTATAGGTCATAATAGGGGAGGATTGACACTATTTTGCACATACTAGTTAAAATAATATAATCACCACACATCTAGTCACTTGAAAGACCTCATGCAAGATTAGATGGTGGGCATAGGGTGGAAGATAGTGCAAGGTGATGCCCTATTTTATGTCTCGATCTAAGATAGATTAAAATATTTTGGTACAACTTAACTTTATGAATTTCCATGCTTCAAGAAGCCAGAGGAGCTGGTTAAATCCCTACTATTGTGCATCCATGAGGACCACTTTTACTTCATAAGAAGGTGCATGAATATTTTAGTACAATTGATAAAGAGAATAATTAGGATTCCAAATACCAACAAGGACATCCATTAAATGATGGATGATGGTGAATAGGTAGATCATGTATCCCATCTCATAAAATATTTCAAGGGGGGTTTTGTGTTCCCCATAAAGGAGTGCAAGGACCCTAACATGAGGGTGGTGGTGTGCCTTGTAAGCTCCAATCTATGCCTAGGTATTTAATAGACTGATATGACTAAGGCATAACTTTGCATCACCTATCACATAGTGCAAGGTGTATAATTGAATATTACCAAATTCATCACTGATGAATTTGTGAAGAATGCATAGGAATACCATAGGGTAAAAGGGACATTTAGATGGGTATCTATTCTCATTATCATGGAAGAGATTATAATTCTAGATGGGGATGAGGATAACCTCTGGGTCCATCTAGAGCACAATGACTCCCTAGCATAGAAGTATAAATACTTCATGAGCTCCCCCTCTTTTAGTGATAAATATAATATTCATGTCATTGGATGGTGAAATAAGTACATAGAGGCCTTTAGGATAGAATGGTGCATCCCTCAAGGCCTCCCTCAAAGTATGTTTAAAATGGTAACCTTTGCCATAATGCAACACTATTATCTAGTATGATTATTTCTAGTTGATAAAAACATCTCAATGTGGATAAATCTTCCCTACACCTTCTTGATAAGATACTTTATGGACATAATATGTCAAATCCCCACTACACAATAGTTATACATTCTTATCAAGGAGTTGGATATGGAGAGGTGCAGGTTGAGGTACCAATTTACTCAGATAGATGTGAAGGCCATAAAAGATGAAGAGGATGAGTCATATTACACTGACATCTATCCTATCCAAGAGGTGACCATATCTAGGTACATCTATAGGGTTTACTATGAGATGCAGCCATAGATGAAGGGCCTCAATATTGACAGAGTGAAGACCCCCAATCTAGATCAGAGATGAAGGAACTCAGGCACTAGTAGAGAAGAAAAAATCTCCCAATAATATATGTGGAAACTTTATAAAAGATAGAGGAGAGAATAAGGCTCAAGATCTCTTCATAAGAAGAAGCCTCTCCTTTGACCTCCATAAAGAAGAACGTGTCTAATATAGAGGAGGAAGAGGAAGAAGAGGAGATTGAAGAATAAATAGTTGGGAGGGGAGTATACATCATGCTTGAGGAAGATGACTCCTCATTGAGTGAATGGACCCCCTCTCCATCCCCTCATACTAAATTATAGAAGAAGATGCAAAGATAGAGTACACACAACCTCAGTGATGCTAATATGCAAAAGGTGATGGAGTTGGAGGAACAAAGAGAAGAAATAACAAAGGTTTGGATGTCAAAATAATCCATTGATATGGTCAAGGCCAAAGAAAGGAGGAAAGAAGTGGAGAAACATAAGGCACAAGATATGAATGGGAAGAAATAAGAAAGGAAGAAGGAAGGAGAAATAGGTGAAGAGCCTAGTGAGGCAGAAGTGCATGGAGAAGAAATACCCTCAGGTACAACTAAAGAATAATTCAAGAATAAATGGGAGAACATGGGCTTAGACTAAGATGAAATAAATGTAGTTATATAGTTTCACCATAAACAATAGGCCATGAGGTCCATGGGTATGACCACTAGCTTGTAAATCCTTAGGATATGAACCCCATAAGGTTAATGACTATACTCCTCAAGATGGCCTCATTAGTAGTGCATAAGAACATCATCAATAATTTTCATGCTAACAAGTGGAATTAGATCATGCAATAGGTAGAGGAGGAATTAAAGGCAATCAAGCTCAAACTCTAGTAGCTAGTCAAACATGTTGAAAAGGTAAAGCCATCTCTTTTAGATGGTGTCGATACCTTGGTAATGAAATAAGTTGATAAAATTTGCATACTAGTAAAAAAAATACCTTAGATGAATATAATATTAGAGGAAAAAGAAGACCGATATGAATCCATTATAAGAGAGCTAAATAAAAATCTTTATATAGTGAAGGACCTATTTACCAAACTAGAAGGGAGTTTAGAAGAAGTAGATGCTATATTTTGCAACTTTACCACTCAAGCATTAGTCATAGACACATGCCTTTAGAAGGTGAAACAGGAGAAAAATGCTCTAATGAAGTATTATGTCATTATGGATAGGATTGAGTGTACACAAGTTATGGCATAGGTCAACACCATAATTTCCAAGCTAAAAACCCAAGAGCAAGACTTAGAAGCACTCTTCTATAACTTCCAAACAAAGGTAAGTGAGCAAGGGGAAATTCTAGATGGTGGGGTGAGGAGACATAAAGAAGGACTAGAAGCCTTCAAAAAATAAATGGATAGCATGTATGTGTTCACACTTAGGGCCACATTGACCAAAGTAAATGGTGCCACCAAAGAGATCAAGCTCACCATTCAGGGCTTCAAGAACTTCAAGGCGAAGTTGAAATAGAGTGCACTCAAATTTTGTGCATCAAAGGTGCTAAAAGACTATTTCAAGGGTGGACTAATAGTTTTATATGGGGTAATGCTAGGATATTTTTTATGATACCTAGTGGGCCATGCTAAGGTATCACATCTTAGTGAATGGAAATCATTAAAAAATATCATTCTTTTGATACCTTTAGCACCAGCTAGAAGAATCTTCAAAGATCTTACACCAGCTGACAAGTAGTTACTTAGAACTTAGGTTTTAGGGACATCTCCTTGAGTAATTGCACATGGTAATTGGAGAGATCAAGTGTTATATTAGTGTATCTAGTGGTATAAAAACCCATATAAATAGCTCATCACTCGGTGTGCACCCATCTAAATTGGTAAGATGTTCCCCTGCTTATAAAAAAGGGATTGAACCTAAAGAAAAGGGGTAATATTAATGTAGTAAAGCTCTATAAGATTATTTCTAGGATTATACATGTCTATTGGCTTAAAAATAGCATGAATAATTTATAAAATCATCACATATTACAAAATATCGCTTACGAACTACTGGGCATGTAGTAGTGTATAGAAACCATCATTCTCTATTTTTTTTCTATAAAGTGTACTTTGATGATGAACTATGACTTAATAGAGATGGTATTGCATATTTACATGGGTGTTAGTATATTTCATGTATTTTAGCTTTAATTTATGGTTTCAACTTGACTTATGTATAAGTAATTATATAATCTTATTATTGATTTTATTATGATTAAAGGCCTATTCCAAGTCTCTAATGACATCATTGTGCCATAGAGCAACTTTGGCATATCTATGAATTTGACTAAGTGTTGAAACCAGCATGTACTGAGGCCTCAATAACAATGCCTATAGTGTTAAACTGAGGAGTGACTACCTAAACATGAGTCATTCCATTGAATTGGCTAAGCTCTTGAATGACACTTAACTTTCTATCCTTATGTTATGCACCATTAATAGCAATACCTAGCTAGATCTAAACTTGTGCCAAAATATTTATTCCCTTAAGTAGGTTTTCACCCCCTAATATTATCCAAGATGGCATGTATCGATAGACCTCCTAAGCCCATTTCAAAAATGACTAAGTCCCATTGAGACTAAGGTTTTTCCATGTTTCAACTAGCCCAATGCAAATCCTGATCCCTTTACTGCTGCACTTTGGGTGAGCATAAAAGGCTTGTAACTTATGTGAAATTGATGACAGTGCAGTACTACATTTAAATGTTGTGTTGCACATAATTTTAATATGCTTTCACCTAGCTATATCAATTACATAATTGACTTGGATTGATTGTTAAGTACATGACTAAGCACATGATCTAAACAAGGAGAACTTCTCTAGAACATAGAAGCAAGGTGAATAAATTGACTTAATAAATGATGTAATTGAATCCTATAAGTCACCTGAATGCCTAAATTTATCCATGTAAAGGATTTAATTAATCATAAATGTGGTGAGGCTTACTTATTTGGGGTATTACCTAGTATGCACTAATAACATAGTTTGGTTTTAACCCTAGTTAAATTATGAATTAATAATTTGATATCATTAGCCTGTCTAGCTATTAATTCAAAACATTTAAAACAATTACCAAAATCCAAAATCACTAAGCAAGTTTAATTAAAAATCAAATCTCAATTAACTTGCCAAAGTAAAAATTCTAAGTTGAATTAGTGAATTTCATTTATAAAAAAAGGAATTTTTATCCAAATTTGAAGTCAAGGTCAAAGGAGCTAATAAAGTGATTTATTAATTATTAATATTCCAAAAAGGTGAGTCACAACCTCACAAATATCAAAAGTGAGTTATCATGGCTCATAAATATCTAAAAATGAGTTTTCAAGACTTCATGAGTGTTTTAACCCAACATAGGGTTAAATTGACTCAACTTAAGTTATTTTAGATTCAACCAAAGTTAGAACTAAACCTAGCCTCCCTAGGGTTAGAGTTACTTTTGAGACTTATAAATACAAGTGTGCTCACTCTACCCAACCAAGCTTTTATGTGTAAGGTTATTCTATATGAATGCATTCAATAAAACATCAAAGTAATGTTATAATTCTAAAATGATACCAAGATTCACACCAATCTAATCCAAACCTATCAAATCCACAAGTGGCCATTGAATAAGTGTTGCCAACATGGAGAAGCATTGATAAAAGTCTCTAAATCCATAGAATAAGAAAGAACATCTACTATGCCAACAAATGGACATCAATTTTGATGAGGAAGGTAAATATTTTGTGTGTATTTATCTCTATTTTTTGGTCTTGTCTATTATGTTATGTTCCCCCTATTTTTTAAGGTAAGATTTATTGGTTTCATTGTATTGTTATGCATGGATTTTTATTGATTCTCTAAAAAGGAACTAATCAACATTTATGTTCTCTTCAAAATCCTAATATGAATAATGTCATGATTGGTGGGACCACATATACTATATGGACAAGAAAAATGATGTGAAAACTTTAGATTTCTTTAAAATAACATTTAAATCTTCAAGTTTAGATTTTTATGCTAAAAAATCCTATCATTTCATTCTCTTTATAATCAGTGACTTCACCCTATGTAACAATGACTTCATTGCTCTATTGTCTATTTTTGATCTTTTTTTTTTCATAAATGATGACTTTGACCTGTGTAATGGTGACATTTCCAAACTAAAATGACATTGACCTTGATAAATAACAACTTTGATAGGTATATTTGTAAATGATTTCAGTGACTTCACCATATTTTAACTTGTAAACAACAACTTTTCCAAGACTAATTAGTGAATTCACCACTGTTTAATGGTGACCTCACTAAGAGCTTGTTTCCATCTATCTATGCCACTAAAAAATAGTAACTTCACTAAAATTGGCACCTTTGCTCGATTGTATAATTGCCAACTTTGCTCTATGTTTTTAGATATCTGAGAGCCTTATTTATTAATTTGGTTTTTGAAATGAAGACAAGAGAAACCCTAATGTTTTTTAAGGAACCAAGGTGGATAAAGAGAGGCCTAAAAACTTCTAATTCTCACATACACTTTCATTTTAGTGTTTAAAATTAACCTAACCAAACTTGTATTTTTCATATTTCAATTTTACACGAGAAAAGAAGGCCAAGGGGTCAAAAATTCATTCACATTTGAGTTGGTTCTTTTAAAAAGAATATACAATTTATTTTAGAGCTATTAAGAGATCTTATATTTTTTTTTCTTTGTTTATTATCTAGTTTCAAATTTCCTAGATTAAATTCTTTATTTGTGAAAACCAAACTTTACATGTATGCTCTCCCACCATCCCTTTTAGGGAACTCGAGTGACCAAAATTGCTTCATTTATTACCATATTTGTTTAGATTGGAATGTAAATAACATCGCATATGCTCTCCCCAAGCTCCAAGGGACTTAGATGACCAAGAAAATGACCTCTAAAGTCTTTCCAATTTTCATTTATTTATTTTCTTACGTTTTTATTGTAGGTTGGAGTTTATCACCTCCTCATAAGTTATTTAGCAATGTGTTTACCTATATTTTCATCTCCTAGCATTGTACCAACCCTTGTCCATTGTGGGTTATATAAATTGGTAACATGATATTGTGATTAACTAGGGCTGAGTAGTTATCCTTCCAATCCTAACAAAAACCTAGATTAGTTCATGCTAAACTTTAGACTTCATTAAGTAGTACACAACTGAAGTCATTATGAAAAGGACTAGACCTTTGCATCATAAGTTAGTGAGTTTGAATCAAATTAACAGGATGCACCCTTGTATTATACATAATTGGGACCATTTAGTGCATTTTAAAACTTATATATTTTAGTCAAACCCACTTACCACATAATATCTTTCCAAATGTTGAGTCCTCCTCACTCTAAGTTCATGCCACATACTAATTATTGAAAGACAAAGGGGGGATTAAAAACTCTACTTACACGTATTCTTTATTTTTTGTATTAACACTTAATTCTCTTTGAGCATTGGTGTATCAGTGGAAACTTTGGTAGAATCTACTCACACCTTATCAGTTTATGGATAAGATGAGCCATTAGTGATATTTCTATTATTTTTGTTTACATGTGTTTGAAACTAAAATTATTTATTTGTTTGTCAAATCAAAATGATTTAAAAATATCACATATTTTCACACCACTTTGACCCAATAGGTGTTACTCTACCCATTTTTTCACACGTTTGCCTTAGATTCTTATTCCAAAACCATTTATGTATTACTTATTCAATGGGACATTATTATTCTACCCATTTTGTTTCAAACATTTGCCTTGGATTTTAGTCCAAAACCATTGTTTACCATTTGTTTAAAGGATTGTTGTTATACTATCTAAGTTGTTCCAAATAAGTTGTCATATTTTGAAATCAAATTCCAAAACCATTCATACCTTTTGCTTCAAACATAGAGTTATGCTACCCATTTTGGTCTAGCCTATTTGCCTTAGAAAATTCAAGACTTTTACATTAAGTTTGAAATTCAATATTTTGAAGTATAAATCCTAAAATAATCAGGTTTACACCAAAGCCTCATCTAATTTGGGCTGAGGGTGTTTACTTCTTGCATTTGGATTATGTTCCTTTGATTAATTTCTTATTTTATCTAAATACCCCCTTTCCTAGATGTAGTGGTTGCTTATTATTGTGTGCCTTGATTTAGCATCCTTTGTTCTAAATTTGTTTCTATGTGCCTTGTTTATAATTTTTTTGCACTAATTTCTAAAAATTCTTAGTTCCATTTGTTAAAGAGTTTTTTTTCAGCCGATTATCGAGTGTCTTCTTAGCCAATTACCTTAGTATTAGGTTATTTTCAAAGTCATTTATCTAGTTCATCCAAGCCAATTGCCTTATAATTAGATTGATTTGAATTTCTTATTTTAAATCAACCTTTGTTTCTAAGTCTATCCTTGTTTTTCACACTAATGATTATAATGTTCTTTGGCCAAATTGTTATTATCCTTTTGATCATAGTTTATAATTATTCTACCTTGTCTAGTTACCTTTGCCACTAATTATCAATAACTTTAGGAAAATTATTACATTTATTAGACTCATTTCAAGCTTTTGTGTTACCTTTGCCACTAATTATAACCAATTTTATGTTTTTATTCCACCCTTGATTTAGACATAGATTAGTTGTTTTACCCTTTTGGCTTCTTTTATAGATCCAAAGTTTGTTTATTCAAGACATAAATTATTTGAAAACTTTGGATATTTTTTTTTCATGAGAATTTGTCATAGATCTTAACATGCATCATTATACACATAGAGGGACTATGTACAATCTAGACTATGAGAACTTTATTACTAGTGACCCTTTTATTCAAGAATTGTATGGTGATGATATATTATATGAGATGGATTACTATCCATATTATAATATTACATATCAAGAACAAAGGAATGAACCACTATCATATTACTTGGTGAATGTACCATCATATCCAAGCCAATAATAAAATTAAATGACATAGTACCTTGCTCAATGGATGCCTATTGTTGATCAAAGTCAACAACAAGATCCCTACTACATTACAAAACTAATGTAGATAATTTATGATCCATATTTGTTTGATCACCATTTTTATAAAATAAAGACAAAATTTTAGTTAGGGAAATAAAATTAGGAGACAAATGTTTGCTAGACTTCTCACATGAAAGTTTATCTAGTTTTATTAGAACCCCTAGTAACGTGCCTCATAACCAATAGTTTGAGTAGGCATCAAATAATTATAATTAAGCTTTATCACAAATACCTCAAAAAATCCAAAGTTTACTTATGAAATGGAAAGGTCATATGGATGATCAATTAGCATATATATAAAAAGCGTACCAAAATTACCTAACTTTGCTCAAAATTGCAATGCCATGGTTTTTTCAAACATGCCATGTATAAAACTATCTCCTTTAATAAGGCCACAAATAGATTCATCAGTATATACAAATTTGAGAATATATCTCTTTAGCCGAAGATTTTTTGTTGAATACATGTTTAATGTCTCAATTTAGATAGAAGAAACTACCACTCAAATGGAAGAAATCACTCAAAAAGTAGTGTATAACACACAACTACATTCCAATTTGAACCTAAGTGGGTCTAATATACTATCAAGAAACACATAGAAAATTCTTCCAACTAATACTCAAGTGGCTTAAAATAATAGGTGATATGTACACCTATTTATCAAACACAACAAGCAACCTCCACTCTGTTGGGTGAATATTTTGTCAATCAGCTAACTGATGAGCAAAATATTCACCCAACAGAGTGGAGGTTGCTTGTTGTGTTTGATAAATAGGTGTACATATCACCTATTATTTTAAGCCACTTGAGTATAGGGAAATTGGTCTCTTCAAACATAGCATAGGGAAATTGGTCAGCTAGATGTGCAAGTTTACTACATCAAAAGGTAAAAATCTCTCCTCTCATCAAGGGGAGGTTCCCTGTAGATATGTAGGAGCTATATACTATATATATATATATATATATATATATATATATATATATATATATATATATATATATAACACTCAGGGGTAGGATAAACGATCCATCTCTCTTTTTTTAGAGATGATGTTCACAAATCAAAGGAGAAATCATAATGAAATGATAGAAGGCACTCCTCTTCTTTCAGATGTGTTGTTCAACAGATAAAAGGAACCTTTCAGGTGGTGACAAGTAACTGTAATAGGGCACAGTAACAAAATAGGATGAAATGTATCACAAAGTCTCCACCTCAACTGCCAAAGAGTGAAATACAAAGGACAATGAGGGCACAAAGTTTTCCCAAGATCTTTTACACAAAAATAGAATACGAAGGATTATGAGGGCAAAAAGTCATCCCAAGATCCTTTACACATGAATAGAAAGAAAACACACTAAAGGAAATTATGGGGGCATAAAGTCTCTCCACAGTTGGCTTCAATAAATCATTTTGATTATTTTCACTAATTTTGCTTATTCAATTAAATGGACAAAAACGTATTAAGGAAACAGACATAAGAAAAATTTCTCCAATAACCAAGCTATTCCAACACAAAGTTTAAAAAGTCACTTGTTTTCTTATTCAAATAATGAAATATGATCAATAATCTCAGCTCAAAGTCTCAGTAATGCCTTTGAATTTGGGTAGAGTTTTATTTTTGATCACAAAGAGAAATCTTAAAACAATAAGAGAGAGTCCAATATATAGTGCTCCAAGAAAGAATTTTGTGCTTTGTTTCACAAAAATGGCTTATGATGCATTTAATGCCTTTAATGCATTTTAAATTCTATCCATGGGCTATGCTAGAATTGAGCATCAGATTTTAATATGGGCCACCTGATGTGTTTCCTGATGTGTGCATAGCTGTTCACTCTACTCAATGCTAAAAAATAGGCCACACCATTGAATGTTCACACTCTCTAATGTCCACCTGGTGGACTACTTCACCTTCTAGAAACATATCCCATGCACAAATATTTCTAATCCTTCTTCATCATTCTCCCTTTCCTGGCTATATTTTTCCATTTTCTATGTGATCTGAGCTCTTGGGCTATCTCTTTGGCTGGTCACTGAATTTGTTCAAGGGTCTATGCTTAAGTCTATAAGGATCAATAGTTATTTCATTGCCACAAATTTGATGTCTTCAAGTCTGTCATCATTTGAAAGCCAATGGCTACTTGGTTGCCCTAAATTTGATGATTGCAAGCCCATCATCTTCCTTAGCAATTCCTTCATGTCTTTCCTACTCACTTTGGCCACTTTCTACTGATCTTAACAAGTGACACATGGTGTGTTCCACTATGAAATAGGTGAGGACACGTGGTAGCATCCACTTAACTTATAGAGGCTTTAGATGTCTTTTGAGAGTCCTGTAGAAGATGACACGTTGCACACTCCACTGAGGTTAGCAACTCACTTGAGGCCCACCACATTCCTTATTAAACAAAGAAGAAGAAGGAATAAATTGTGGAGTTTGACACTTGTTGGCTTCTGTTGAGTTATAATGGAACACGTGGCACATTCCTTATCTTTGAAACTTATTAGAAATTGTGTCCCGGTAGGTGATACTTGGTAGCTTTCGCGTAGACTTTATAAGGGACAGGTGGTGGCTTCTGCTACACATTGAGGTTTGATATTTCTTGGAGGGAACTTGCCCTTCGGGGTCTTGAGAAATAGTCCACTTTCTTTGGCGAGAGCCTCTCACAAGGGTACCTACCCTTTGGGATCTTTTAGGTGGCCTTCGAGCTTTTATTTCCTTGACAGGTTTTTCTTTTTTTGGTGGGCTTTTCCTTTGGACAAAAGTCTAAAGGAATTCCTTCAGACTTTTTGTTCAAAGGAAATGATCCTTAACAAATTTTCCATGAGAACTTTTCTGAAGGAATTCCCTATGTCTGCCTTTGCTCACTACCCTCTGTAAGGGAACTTAGCTTGGTTCATTGCCCTCTGTAAGGGCACTCGACTTGGTTTATTGGCCTCTGCAAGGGCACTTTTTCCTTTGGCTTTGGGGCAGCCCCTTGAACCTGCCGATTGAACTAACTAATTGAAACAACTTTGGTTCAACGGTTTAATGGTTCAATCGATTTGATCTCTTTATTTGACTAAGTCTTTTTTTATCTCTTAAACCAAACACATTGAACTATATGGCCATTGAACTTGTTGAACCATTGAACCCATTGAACCTTTGAACCAAAGTGGTTCAATGGTTCAATGATTTAACGGTTCAATAGTTCAAGCCTTCTTCTCTTTGATAAGTGTTTTGAATCCATTGAACCTTGAAGTGGTTAAAATTTGAACCTTGACAAATGCACTTAACTTTTGTTGATGACATTGAACCTTTGAACCCATTGAATCTGTTGAACCAAAATGGTTTAAGGTTCAATGGTTCAATGGTTCAATGGTTTAAACACTGCATAGAAGCTTTCCGATGAACTCTTTTGGTTGAACCAAGGCATTGAACCAATCCTAAAAATGACTAAGTGTTGGAAACTTGTTCTTTTGATTGAACTCGCCTGTAGAAGCCTTTGAACCTATTGAACCTACTGATTTCAAGCATGTTGAGTTTGTATTAACATATCTGTAGAGTCTATAGATTTAAGCCTATTGAGTCTATAGATATGAGTCTGTAGAACTGGTGGAGTATATATAAATGAGTCCATAGATTCTTTCCTATGAATTCCATAGAACTGAGTTCATAGATTTAAACCTATAGAGTCCATATATTTTTGGGAAAGATTTGAAAAATGAATAAGTTGAATGCTCAGAGCAATTTTTTGAAAAGGGGAGAGAGGATTTTAGTCTGTTGAACCAAAATAGTACATAGGTTGTTCCTAAAATGAGTGACATTTTTGGGGACAACAACTGGGTCTAGTTGGGGAACTTCCTTTAGTTGAAAACTTGGAACAACTGTGGGGAGTAGAAACCAGAATCTCAAGTACCTTGAAGTATGCCATTGGGCTATGGAGTCATGCTACCCAAAAAGAAAGGTGACAAAAACAAAAATGAAAGTAGAAAAATAGAAGTAAAGACTATACATATGTACAAGCTGATCTTATCTGATACTTCATGGATTGAAGTGCTTCAGATGTTGCCCACTATGAGGTAATGAAAAGGGCGTACCATCTTGATATTTTAGAAAGAAACTATTGTCACCATTGAGATGATGGATAATAAAATGGCCCCTCCAAAGGGAGTCAGAATTCCCATGCATCCCCTTTGGTTCTCTCCTTTTATCCCACAGTAGGACTTGATCTCCAACTTAGAAATCACATTTTTTTGCCTTCTAGTCGAAGAGCTTCTTCACTAGAATTTGATGGGCAGCAATTCGGTCCACCACTATAGTTCTCTTTTCATCTAGCTCAGTCAAGTAGATGATCCTCTTATAAATGGATCTTTCATATGTCTAATCTTCAATTGCCTTAGCCAATTTTAATGCTAGAAATTCTAGGGTGATTGGTATCTCGGCATTGAGCCCATAAATAAGTTGGAAAGGAGACATACCAATTACCCTTTTTGGTGTAATTCTAGCTGCCCACAAAGCATCAACCAATGTTTTATGCCATGTCCTTTGGTTGTCATCCACCAGCTTCTTGATGATAGTCATCAGGTTCTTATTACTTGATTCAGCTTGTCCATTCCCTTATGAAAAGTAATCAGAAGAGTGGGAGAGGGTGATCCCATAGTAAAAATATAACTAAGTAATCTCCTGGGAAGTGAAACAAGTTGCGTTGTCTATGACAATCTTGGTTGGGACCCCAAACCTAGAAATGATATTCTCCTTGAGGAAATTGCACACTACATCTAAAGTAGCATGCTTGGTTGGGATAGCTTCCACCCACTAGGTGAAGTAGTCAGATGTTGTAAGGACATAATCATGTCTAGCACTTGAAAATGGGTTTATAACTCCAATAAAATCAATTCCCCATTGCTAGAATGGTTCCTCTATGATAACTAGCTTGAGAGGTAGGGTAGCTAACTTGGGTCTCCCAAAAAACTACTCGCATAGTTCACATTTTCTTACCCACTTATCTGCATCTTGGAAAAGAGTTGGCCAATAATACCTAGCTCATAGAGTTTTATGGGCAGTCACAGGAGCAGAAAAATGTCCTCCACAGGCTAGATTGTGGAAGGATTCCAAAAGTTGGCTTTATTGCTCCTTATCCACACAGTGAAGGAACACTCCATCAAGGCTCCTCTTGTACAGGCTATTGTCCCAAAGGACAAAATTGGTAGCTTTCAACTTGATAGTCCTCCTTTCTTTGTAAGATAGGTGAGCAGGGCACTCACCATAAGTAAAGAAATGAGCAATACCTGAATACCACTCATTCGTGGTGGAGACAAAGAGGACTATTGGTGTGTCTTCCACCTCTGCTTCTTCATGCTTTGTTTCTTTTGATTTGTTATTAGAAATTAATTGGCATAGGCCTTTTCCCTATACCAGCTTTGTTGGCTTGATGACTAGATCAAACTCCTAGATCTTTGCAATCTAATTGCCTCTTTTCATCCCAAAATATTACTGAGTTAGTATGGATTTAACCATGGTATCAGTGATCAAAAATTAGGTTTTAAAAAAGGTTTCAAGTTAGAGTTTAAGTGGTGGCACACTTTAGAGCTCATCTAGATCTTTTTGGCACTTTTTGTGGTTCACAAAATGGAGTCTGGATGCTCAAGATATGGTCATTTGAAGATTTGTCAAAAAAAGTCACTTGCAACATTTGGCATGTGTTTTGAGAAATGTATCAACATTTAGACCTATTAGAGGTTGACACTTGGAAAAATACTAAGGGTTGCAAAAAAATTGGTTTGATGACATGTCACATCATCAACATGCCACGTGGCAGTGTGAGATAGGCTCTTTGACCAAGGTGGTGAGACCAAGAAGGTGGCAAGTCTCGTGGCATGGCAAGTCTTGTGGCATGGTGCGCTCTCCAAGGAAAGACCCAGCCCGAGCCCATGTAAAAAAGAGCCTTATGTGGCCAAAGCCACATGAAAATAGGGCTGTTGAAGGCTATTTAAATCCTTTCCCTTCCCCAAGGCGTGTGCATGTGGGACAAAACTTCAAGTCCAAGTGCCTAAAATGGAGGGAAGAAAATTCAAATGCATGCCTAGGCACCTAAAAAAGAGGACTAGCCAGTTTTGAACCACTCACCTTGTGGAAAAAAGGTATGAGGCTTATCCACTATGCCATAGGCTTAAACTGAGTATAAAGGCATGAATTTGCATTTGAATTAAACAGGTTCTAGACTGTGTATTTGTATTTTAAGAGGCCGAGAGTTTGTTTTAAGCTTGGAGATAGCTACCAAATGGGATTTTCTCCAATATCCAACCTTATAAATAGAGGGTAAGCCTTTTTAATTATGTTTTGTAATTAAAGAGAGAAATATTTCATTATTATTTGGATATACCAATGGATTAAGTGAAGGGACCAAAGCACATTCAGAAGGGGTTGAAGACTGAGGAAGGATTCCATGTGACCGAGCTTGAGTATATCAACAAGGTGGAGTTCTTGGATAAAGATCAAGCATGAGGGAAATTGTGTAGCATTTCAAGAATTTGTAAGTCATTTGTTGCGCAAATTTAATAGAAACGGTCCTCACTATTGGGCGGACTCGGAGATGTAAGCAAAATATGCCGAACTCCATTATCAATGTCAGATGGTAACTTATCATTTGCTTGCATGTTTTAATTCATTTTTCTAATTTTTTAATTATGAAATCATGCAAAGATTAAATTTTGACAATTTACAACATTTGATGTAAAAAAACAAAAACCGGTTTAATTGGTAAATGGAAGTAACAAGTCTTTTGATCATTCCAATCCAACCAAACAACCGAGAACATTTTTGCCAAAACATTTTTCAAGTTATTTTGAGTTTTTTAGATAATTTGATAAATTTTGAGAAATTTAGTATTCATATTTTGAAATTTACTTTGATTTTATCAGTGGAGTTTATAGATCAAGTTGGTATCAGAGCAGTTAGAAAGCTGGGTTAGCTTCCAATTAAGTTTTGACAATTACTTTTAGTTTATTGGTTGTCCATATCACTTGATTATATTGTAGTGTGTAGTTTTAGAATTAGTGTATTTGTAGGAAACAATGGGCAAGTTGTCACATAAAGCCAAGATGGAAGAGCTTTAACGCATCAATAGCCAGATTCAGGATGAGAATGCATTCCTAAGATGCAAGCTCTATTCCCTTGAAGAGCAAATTGCAAGTTTGAAATTGGAGCTTGAGTCCAAGGATGAGCTCTTAATTAGATTGCAATGTGGTGAGTATGAAAAGGTAAAGCCTTCAACTTCAGATGCAGAAACTATGACTGAGTGCAGTGTAAGTTTTTCACCATAGGAATCTTCATCTTCTTCTACCATTTTAGATTTAGATTCTAGTAATATTGTTTTTGGTGATTTTGAAAGATACACTAAGGGCGTAGGATCTAAATTATTGTTTAAAATAGGTTATAATGGATGAGGACTTGGTAGAGATAGCCAAGGTATAAATAACCTAAATCAAGTTGAGCATAGACCTCTTCATGAAGGTTTGGGTTATACTAGTGTGCAGGTGGATGATGGAGAAGTTTCTTCCATGGCTAAAGGAAGACGAGCTTCCAATAACAAAGGTTCTAGGCCACTAGTTCAAAGGTGTAAAGGTAAACGAGGTATTGAGATTCGACCTCCTGATTCCTACACTAAATCTTCTGATCTAATTGATACTTTTAAAGAAATTGGATATAATGTATAGAAGATAATGTAATTATTTCCATGCACTTTTTGTGGGATGAATAACCATAGTGTTAAGACTTGTTGGAAATGAAATGATTTATTGAAGCAGATTGCATGTTTGAAAGACCATTTTCATGTCAAATTGGGAATTAGTAAAAGGGGACCCTCACCTAAGAAGGATGTTTATACTCATTGTAAAGTGAGTGGACATAGGATTGATAGATGTTTTAAGCTTCATGCATCTTCACATTCAAGTATTGTTAGAACTAAGATGATTTACAAACCTCTCACTAAGGTTAATGAAGCTAATTCAATCCATAATGTAGTTGACAATAAAACCCAGGATAAGGTAAAACCTACAAGTGAAAATCCATTTAAGAGGTAAAGTCAACAATATGCAATTAATAAGGAATCCACTAAGACAATCAATTTTACTAGGAAGAAAGAAATGGTTATGTGGATTATCACTAAATTATTTTTTCAAATCATGGTTAAGAATTAACCTAAGGGAGTGAACAAGATTTGATAGATGTATATTAGAGTTGGTGGGAACACTTCAAGATAGGTTTACCATATGAATTTTTTCAATTCTCACTTTTTGATAACTCTAAGTTTTTGAATCTCTTATTTATGTTGTGTGAGTTATCTAGAGGACTTGAACTCATTTGATCAATTGGAGATAATAGCAGAATGCATGTTGTAGGTTGAGTTGATTCCTTACAACACTTATTTGACGGCTATTTTGAATGTATCTTTGGCACATGAATGTATAGATGTATGTTTAAGACGCTTTGGGCATCTTTAAATTTTAGGCAGTATACACTTTAGGTTGTTTGCATTTGCTTAGCATATAAGTCCCATACTATGGCATTGTATTGCAACATGTCCACAACATTTATTATATGTTTTCGAGATTATAAACTTGTGTTGTAGTTACATTGGGAGTTGTTTCAATTTTTGGCAATTCACTGCTTTACAAGATGTGACATTTGGACAGACAATTTTGGTATGTTATAATCACTTTGGCAGTTACAGATTCAGTTACTCATGCCTTTGGATTAGGCATTTTCATAGTTTGATTGTGAATCATTTTAATGCAATTGTTTATATCCTTGCTATGATTGGGTTCTATTTTCATGGATGTAGTAGACCAGTTATAAGATTTCAAAGGATATTTGACTTTTGGAGACCAAAAGCTTTCCATTGGGGAGGTGTGATCAGAAATTGGGTTCTAAAAAAGGTTTCAAGTCAGAGTTTCAGTGGTGGCACACTATAGAGCTTGTCTAGAGCTTTCTGGTACTTTTCACTATTAAAAAAATGGAGTCCATATGCTCAAGATATGGTCATTTGAAGATTTGTTGAAAAAAAGTCACTTGCAACATTTGGCACATGTTTCAAGAAATGTATCGACATTTAGACCTATCAGAGGTCGACACTTGGAAAAAATGTTAAGGGTTGAAAAAAAATTGGTTTGATGACATGTCACATCATCAACATGCCATGTGGCAATGTGAGATAGGCTCTTTGACCAAGGTGGTGAGACCAAGCAAGGTGGCGAGTCTTCTAGTGAGTCTTGTGGCATGGCGCGCTCTCTAAGGAAAGACCCAACCCAAGCCCATGTAAAAAGGAGCCTTATGTGGCTAAATCCACATGAAAATAGGGTTGTTGAAAGCTATTTAAATCCTTTCCCTTCCCCAAAGTGCATGCATGTGGGAAAAAACTTCAAGTCCAAGTGCCTAAAATGGAGGGAAGAAAATTCAAATGCATGCCTAGCCACCTAGAAAAGAGGATCGACCGATTTTGAACCCCTCACCTTATGGAAAAAAGGTATGAGGCTTAGCCACTATGCCATAGGCTTCAAACTGAGTATAAAGGCATGAATTTGCATTTGAATTAAATAGGTTATGGACTGTGTATTTGTATTTTAAGAGGCCGAGAGTTTATTTTAAGCTTGGAAAATAACTACCAAATGGGATTTTCTCCAATATCTGATCTTATACATAGAGGGTAAGCCTTTTTAATTATGTTTTGTAATTAAAAATAGAAGTATTTCATTATTAATTGGATATACCAATGGATTAAGTGAAGGGACCAAAGCACATTTGAAGGGGGTTGAAGACTGAGGAAGGATTCCATGTGACCGAGCTTGTGTATATCAGCAAGGTGGAGTTCTTGGATAGAGATCAGGCTTGAAGGAAGTTGTGTAGCATTTCAAGAATTTGTAAGCCATTTTTTGCACAAATTTAATAGAAATGGTCCTCACTATTGGGTGGACTCAGAGATGTAGGCAAACTATGTCGAACTCTGTTATCAATGTCGGATGGTAACTTGTCATTTGCTTGCATGTTTTAATTCAGTTTTCTAATTTTTTAATTATGAAATCATGAAAAGATTAAATTTCATCAATTTAAAACATTTGATGTTAAAAAACAAAAACCAATTTAATTGGTAAATGGAAGTAACAAGTCTTTTGATCATTCCAATCCAACCAAACAACCAAGAACATTTTTGCGAAAACATTTTTCAAGTTCTTTTGAGTTTTTTTGAGAATTTGATAAGTTTTGAGAAATTTAGTATTTATATTTTGAACTTCACTTTGATTTTATCATTTGAGTATACAGATCAATCAAGAACCAAGGTATTAGTGTGAGAATTCAAGATGTAGAAGAAAAAATGCTTGACTACCTTCACCACTGCATAAGCATGCTTCTCCATGTTTGAGTACTTTAGCTCCTAATATTTGAGAGGGTAGCTCATGAAAGAAATGGGAGATTTCATACCTTATTTATTATATTGAACAAAAATTGCTAAAATCATGTGTTTAGAAGCATAACTGTATATTGTGAACTCTTTGTTGTAGTCTAGACAAGCCAGAATTGGGGCGTGGGCAATGGCAATCTTGATATCCTCAAATGTTGACTTACCTTCTTCAATCCAGCTAAAGGTCACCTTTACCTTCATCATGTTCATAATGTGTCAAGTCTTCTAAGCACACTCAGGAATGAATCTTCATAAAAAATTCACCTTTTTGAAGAAAGAATGAACAACAATCTTACTTGTAGGCAAGGTAAGCTCTTGGATAGACTTGATACAGTCTAAGTCAATCTTTATGCCTTCTCGAGATACAGTGTGCCTGAGAAGCTTCCCTTTTGTCACTCCAAAGATAGACTTCTTGGGGTTGAGATAAATTCCATTTTGGTGGCAATGTTTTAGGACTTGTTGCAAATGGCGCACATGTTCAGAGCGATGCTTGGAAAAGACGGTCAAGTCATCAAGGTATACCATAATGAACTTACCCATTTCATCTTTGAAAGCAAGGTCCATTGCTCTCTGGAAAGTGGTGCCAGCATTTATCAAGCCAAAAGGCATCCTTATATATGCAAACATGCCCCAAGGTGTGGTGAAGGCTATCTTGTGATGGTCTGCTTCACCAACTTCAACTTGATTGTATCTTGAGAAGTTGTCTAGCATTGATAACATCTTTGAGCCGGTCACTGTCTAAAGCACTTGATCCACAATGGGCAAAGGATAGTTATCCTTTAAAGATGATTGATTTAGATTCTTGAAATCCACACAGATGTGAATTTTTCCATTCTTCTTCCTCATAGGGACTATGTTGGCAATCCATGTGGAATGATGGATTGGGAAAATTATCCTAACATTTAGCATTTTTTGTATCTTAGACAGAATAGTAATTGATATCTTTGGATTATACTACTAGGATTTCTAATTTTAAGGCACTGAACCATCCATGAGAGGAATTTCATGGTGAATTTCCTTAGGCTTGAGTGACTTCATTATGCCAAAACATCCATGTAATGGTGAAGCAGGTCAATAAATTTGAGTTTCTCCTCTAGAGTACAACACTTCCCAATGTTCACCATCTTGGGATTTTCCTTGGTACCCAAATTTATCTGATCAAACCCCTAGGGGGAGCTTGAATCCATTTTTTGTTGTTTGATGAACCTGTCGTGCTTGTCAAATAGTTTCTCAAGAGAAACTAGTCCTTTGGGAATTTTACTCCCTTTTAGCTACAAGAATTCTTCACCTGTGTCTGAATTCATTTTTAGAGCTGATTCAAGTTTTTAGATCTTATTGCCTTCAAAGTAAAGGTGTTCGAAGCTATCTTTTTGGTCCAGAAAGGTGATTATTTAGTTATTGTTATTGAACACTTGCCAATGATTGGCATTATCAGGCACACTTGGTCTAAAGACCAATTCAATAGTGTACATGTTGCCTTTGAAGTCTAGGTGAGGAACTAAGAGAGTTGCTGAAACAACTAGTGCATCAGCTCGGTCATTGAATTCTCTAGGTATGGTAGAGATGTTGAAAGCATCAAAGCTTTTAGTTTGATCCTAGACTAGATTGTGGTAGTGGCGTAATCTCTCATTTTTGGTTTGTTATAGGTTCCTTACTTGATAAACCACTAGTTTAACATCTCCTTTGGCATGAAGGAGTTTAATGCCTTTATCTCGAGTAGCCTTCAATCCAAGAAATAGAGATTCATACTCAGTTATGTTGTTGGTGTTGCTAAACTACAACTTGTATGAAGAAGGAAAAATATCTCCTTGAGGAGATATCAACACAATCCTAGCCCTTGAGCTAGTAGAAGAATTTTTGCCATTGAATTCCAGGATCCAAACATCATTAAAAACTGATCTTCTATTATATTTCCCTTCATTAGAGAGGGAAGATCTTTTTTCATCTATAATGTGCTCTCTCACATCTTTTGTTGCTCTATCTGAACTAATTTTTAGACTGTCATTTTTAGGAGTTTCATTAGCTAAAACATGAGTATCCTCTGTGGTCAAGAAATAATTACCCATGTCTAAAGATTCAAATAGAATTTGAGCTTCAGGGGCTGATGTCTGAGTGACAACATATTTTTATTCCTTTTTAGGAAGTAACCTCTGCATGATGCCTTTGATAGGGATCCTCACTTCAAACAGGTCCATGCTCAATTCTCCACCAACATCTTTGCAGAAATTTCATCCAAGAAGAATGTCGTATGAGGTTGGGACATCGGCCACCAAGACTGTCTTCTTGATTCTTTTGTTTGGGAATGCTGCAAATGCAAATTGGGCATCCTTGATTTGTCCCAATAGAGGTACTTATTTTTTTTCCATGGAGAAACATCTCCCTAAGGTTTTGGTTAGCATGAGTCCAAGAGATTCTGCCACCTTGGCAGGCATGACGTTGTCAAATACACTTGAGTCTATGATGCATTTACTTAGTTTGTGACCATTTATTAATAGGGAAACATAGAAAGGCTCTATGTTTCTAGAGACAGCTAGAGGAGTAATGACAATATTGTTTGGGATGGGCATGTTCCTTGGAGGATCATGAGTTACCTTTTTAATCTCTTGTCCTATAGGGGTGGCTTTATTCTTCACACACTAAACTAACCTATCCAACTGCTCAAGATTGGATTGCAAGAATTAAAATTTAGATATTTGAATTTTGGTCTTCTTGACATGGTTGATTATGTCAAATGATTAAAATGGACTAGGAATAGAGGAAGGGAGTTCATCTTTCTAGTTTTTAGGAGGGGTGGTACTAGTCTACAGAATTAAATTTGAAGATGGAGGAATGCTTGATGTACTTACATTTTTATTACTCACTGGGTCCTTTGGCTGGAAAGGCAGAGAAGTTCTTTGTTTGGCAATTGAGATTGTAGGTTGAGAACTTTTCTCTATTTTTCCTTTATCAGCTTGTTTGGCTGACTGGTTCTGGGACCAAGTGAATACAGCATATGATCCATCAACTGCTTCACCTTTACCTCTAGGTTCATCCTAGTAATTTAGTAATCTAATGTTGGAGTCACCAGCTATTTCTTCTTGGCCTTCTTCAAGGAGATCAACATCATTTTCTTGGTTCAATTCAGGTTGAACAGAGAAATTAGATTCTATTTTGAGATATCCAACTAATGAATTGGTTAGGGGTGCTTCAATGGCAAGTTTCCCTTGTGGGGGAGGAAGACAATTTAGCTATCCTTAATTCCTAGCAACATTGCCTTGGTATGACAGATTAGGGAATGTCCTTCTTGGAATATCTCTATATGAAGGAGATGAAGATATCACTTGCTCTATTTTCTTCCTAAGAGCTAGCAACTCATTTTCCAGCTTCTGCACCATTGGATCAGTGGTACCTGTAGATGGATATTCAAAAGATGAAGAAGATTTACCTCTGTTAGGATCTCTCCTTATCTTTCCTACCAATATAAGGTCATATTCCACCTCAGTGGAAAAATATTGAGTTGTAGCAAGGTCTATTTGGCTAGCACGTCTCAGCAAAAAACTCACTTTAGGTAGCTGAGAGTTGATGAAGAAATATTTTAGATTTTTAGGTGTTGATGAGTAATTACAAGAATCCTATTCCTTAGTTTATCAAACTTGGCTATGAAATCCCTCATTGGTTTATGAGACTCCTTCTTCATTTGTTTGAGTTGAGCCAATAGGGCATGCACATCTTCTATAGGCTTGAATTTAGCTTCAAATTTGACTTTGAGGGTGTTCCAGTCAGTCACAGTCTAGGCCTACAGATGATAGAACCAATCTACAGTAGCACCTTGTAAAGTTTCCATGAACAGCCTGACAACTACATCCTCATACTCCACACCTATTACACCATAGGCTATACTGAAGGATGCAATATGTTCATCAAGATGAACTTTCCCATCACCATAGAACTTGGGGAAATTTTTTCTTGAACTACATGGTAGCTCATGTAGAGGTGGAGTTAAATTACGTGGGCCAAAATAGTTACCCCAAGGACCTTGAACTGCCATTGTATGAATATGGAAAGGTGGAATAACAAATCTCAAAGGGATAAGTATTGACAAAGCTTTATTAATAGCAGAAATAGAAGATTTGCCCGGTAATGGAGACTTGACTTTAGTAGGAGAAAAGCTCCTGGTTCGTTGGGGGTGAGATGGTGAAGGAAACAAATCAAAATTACTTTATTATACCAACTTGAATATAGGGTCAACAATACTTTTATCCCTTTGGCTTCGCATATAGCGTGGATCTACCAGAGTGTAAAAATAAAAATGGAAAAGAATTGGCACTGCTTCAGCTTGAAGCTTGAGGCTTCAAACTGTGCATTCTTCCACAGTGGGCTAAATGGATAAAGATATAATGATAATGGGTAAGACATAGGTGATGTTTCAATCTGAAGCTTGAGGCTCCAAATTACACAAAATTACTATGTCCCCAGTGGAGTCACCAAAAATTATTGGGTGAATATTTTGTCAATCGGCTAACTGATGAGCAAAATAGGTCTCTTCAACCACAGCATAAAGAAATTAGTCAGCTAGATGTGCATGTTTACTACATCAAAAGGGGACAAATCTCTCCTCTCATTAAATGGAGGTTCCCTATAAATATGTAAGAGCTATATACTATATATATAAACAAAAACAATAACACTCAGGGGTAGGATAAACCATCCATCTCTCTTTTTTTAGAGATGATGTTCACAAATCAAAGGAAAAATCTTGATGAAATGACAGAAGGCACTCCTCTTCTTTCAGAAGTGCTATTCAATAGACAAAAGGAATCTTTCAGGTGGTGATAAGTAACTGTAACAGGGCACAGTAACACATTAGGATGAAATGTAGCACAAAGTCTCCACCTCAATTGCCAAAGAGTGAAATACGAAGGACAATAAGGGAAAAAAGTCATCCCAAGATCCTTTACATAGAAATATAATATCAAGGATAATGAGGGCACAAAGTCATCCCAAGATCCTTCACATAGGAATAGAAAGAAAACACACTACAGGAAATTATGGGAGCACAAAGTCTCCACAGTTTGCTTCAAGACACCTTTTTGATTATTTTCACTAATTTTGCTTATTAAATTAAATGGACAAAAACTTATTAAGGAAATAGACATAAGAACAATTTCCCCAAAAACCAAGCTATTCCAGCACAAAGTCTGAAAAGTCACTTGTTTTCTTATTCAAATAATGAAATATGATCAACAATCTGAGCTCAAAGTCTCAGTAATGCCTTTTAATTTGGGCAGAGTTTTGTTTTTGATCACAAAGAAAAATCTTAAAATAATAAGAGAGAGTCCAATATATAGTGCTCCAAGAAAGACTTGGGTGCTTTGTTTCACAAAAATGGCTTATGATGCATTCAATGCCTTTAATGAATTTAAAATTCTATCCATGGGCTATGCTGGAATTGAGCATCGATTTTTAATATGGGCCACCTAATGTGTTTCCTAATGTGTGCATAGTTGTTCACTCTACTCAATGCATAAAAATAGGCTGTGCCATTAAATGTTCACACTCTCTGATGTCCACTTGGTGGACTGTTTCACCTTTTATAAATATATCCCATGCATAGATATTTTTTATCCTTCTTCATTATTCTCCCTTTCTTGGCTATATTTTGCCCTAATCTGTGTGATCTGAGCTCTCAAACTATCTCTTTGGCCAGTCACTGAATTTGTTCACAGGGTCTGTGCTTAAGTTTGCAAAGATCAATAGTCATTACATTACCACAAATTTCACATCTTTGGGTCCATCATCATTTGAAAGCCAATGGCTGCTTGGTTGACCTAAATTTTATGGTTGTAGGCCTATCATCTTCCTTAGCAATTCCTTCATGTCTTTCCTGCTTGTTTTGGCTGCTTTCCACTGATCTTAACAAGTGACACATGGTATGTTCCATTGTGAAATAGTTGAGAACACATGGTGGCATCTGCTTAACTTATAGAGGCTTTAGATGTCTTTTGAGAGTCCTATGGAAGATGACATGTGGCACACTCCAATGAAGTTAGCAACTCACTCGGGGCCCACCACATTCCTTATGAAATAAAGAAGTAGAAAGAAGAAATTGTGAAGTTTGACACTTGTTGGCTTTTGCTAAGTTATAACAAAACATGTGGCATATTTTGTAGCTTTGAAAATTATTAGAAACTGTATCCCAACAGCTGACACTTGGCAGCTTCTACTTCAAATTTATAAGGGACACGTGGCAGCTTCCACTGCACTTTGTAAGGGACACATGGTAGCTTCCGCTGCACTTTGAGGTTTGATCTTACACAGAGGGAACTTGCCCTTCAAGGTCTTGAGAAATGGTCCACTTTTCTTGGTGAGAGCCTCCTACAAGGGTACATACCCTTCAGGATCTTTTGTGTAGCCTTTGGGCTTCTATTTCCTTGGTGGGTTTTTCTTTTTTTGGTGGGATTTTCCTTCAAACAAAAGTCTGAAGGAATTCCTTCAGACTTTTTGTCTGAAGGAAATGATCCTTAACAACTTTGCCATGAGAACTTATCTAAAGGAATTCCCTATGTTTGCCTTTGCTTGCTGCCCTCTACAAGGGAACTTGGCTTGGTTCATTACCCTCCACAAGGGCACTTGGCTTGGTTCACTAGCCTCCACAAGGGCACTTTTTCCTTTTTCTTTAGGGCAGCCCCTTGAACCTGTCGATTGAACCGACTGATTGAACCAACTTTGGTTCAACGGTTCAATCGATTCGATCTCTTTATTTAACTAAGTCTTTTTTTATCTCTTGAACTAAATGTGTTGAACCATATGGCCATTGAACCTATTGAACCATTGACCCATTGAACCTTTGAACCAAAGTGGTTCAATGGTTCAAGCCTTCTTCTCTTTGATAAGTGTTTTGAATCCATTGAACCTTGAAGCGGTTAAACTTTTAACCTTGACAAATGTGCTTAACTCTTGCTGATGGCGTTGAACCTTTGAACCCATTAAATCCATTGAACCAAAATGGTTCAAGGTTAAATGGTTCAATGGTTCAAACACTGCATAGAAGCTTGTCGATGAACTCTTTTGGTTGAACCAAGGCATTGAACCAATCCTAAAAATGACAAAGTTTTGGAAAGTTGTTCTTTTGATTGAACTCACCTGTAGAAGCCTTTGAACTTGTTGAACCTGCTAATTTCAAGCATGTTGAGTCTGTAGAAACATATTTGCAAAGTCCATAGATTTAAGCCTGCATAGTCTGTAGATATGAGTCTGTAAAACTAGTAGAGTCTGTAGAAATGAATCCATAGATTCCTTCCTATGAAGTCCATAGAACTGAGTCCATAGAATTAAGCCTATAAAGTCCATAGATTTTTGGGAAAGCTTTGAAAAATGAATAACTTGAATGCTCAGAACAATTTTTTGAAAAGGGGAGAGAGGATTATGGTCTATTTAACCAAAATAGTTCATAGGTTGTCCCTAAAATGAGTGACATTTTTGGGGACAACACACTCCTCAACCATCTACTTCCTCAAGTTCTCAATAGGGGGGAACAAGCCAAAAAAATAGACCAACATACTACTTCAACAAGTACATAACACTATACCACCTCAATAGGGGAAACAAATGTTATATCATAATAATCATATATCAATATACCTCAATAATCAAAAATATTTCCTAATCCATAATGTGTTTATATTATCTAAAAAGTTCCATTTGGTCAACAAAAACAAATACCAAACCCTCAACAAGTACCTAACCAACAACATGTGTTTATCCAACAATAAGGTTCCAATGTATAACATGGACTAGGTTCTATGTAATAGTTACCTTTCACCCAATAGATACTAAAAATACAATAAGGACCCAATTTTTAAAACCTTCAATAGTAGGGTTCTAGTCATCAATATGTTCCCCATATATTATAGGGTTCGATGAGTAGATATTAAGTTCATATCCAAACCCAAAAATACCAACATATTCCACCTAGCTAAATGTTGGTACCATAGTTGTAATTTTCAAACCAAGGCTATGTATCTAACCCTAGCTATAATTTTTTTCCAATAGCAATGTATTATATATCAATAATACAATACCAATGCATGAATACATATACCTAGTTATGCAACCAATCTAAAAAAATTTATGCACTATGACATTCCTTTTTACCTTGGTAAAGGTAATCCACTTTTGACTGCATAACCCTAATAGCAATAGGCCACTTTAGCCAACTTCCTAGCCCAAGAGTTACAAAAAATGAAGGATGCAATTCAAACCATTCAGACCATAAAATAAACAAATAAATTCAAGCTAGATGAAATATGCTCATATATGTTCAATATGGATTATCTTTGAATACCATTTCTTCTAGGTTATGAGCTTCCCAAATTTGATAAATACAAGGGAAAATGCAACCCCGTAGAGCATCTAATATATATATATATATATATATATATATATATATATATATATATATATATATATATATATATACAACCAGTGGTTTATAGTTACATATATTAGATTCTTCACTTTCTAATGAGACTATCCAGATAAGACTTAGAATGGCTTTTGAAATTTCCAAATAATTTTGTACCTAACTTTGATGATCTTTTTGATAATTTTACACAAAATTTATCATGTAATATCGAACATGAGATTACAATTGTGGAATTGGGCCAATAAAAATAGACAAATGGTGAAACCTTCGTTACTTACCTACAATAGTGGAGAGAACTTGCAAGCTAGTTCACTCACAATTTACTACACAAGCAATTAGCCAAGATATTTACCAAGAGCCTACATAGTGAGACATATTATCATATCAAGATGCAATGTGATCATATGTTTGAAGAGGTTATTGAGAAAGGTATACATATTGAGAAGGCCCTTGTCAACAAAGGAATTATCAAGCTATCTTCTTCCAACCAGAGCCAAAACTAACATCAAGACCAGCATAATCAAAACTAAATCCATAACCAAAATTAGAACCCAATCCAATAATAATGAAAGAAAAAAGACCTACAAAATGTAATAAGAATGTTGTTGTAAATGGGGTCACTGAACCATTCCATGTACAAATTATGCAAACACTAGATGTCCATTTAGCTCTACCCATTCAATAACCACAACCTTCATTCATTCATCCAATGCCTCCATAAAACCAAAAACCATAAAATAAAGCCCAACTATAAGCCCCTTCTCTAAGGAGAAGACCTCTCATTTTGAGATAATTTAGTGACCTTCGGGAGATTATTGAGTTTGTATTTTTTTAATTGGTTTAGGAAAATATGATTAACTAGATGTTGCCAAATCCATTCCTTGAAGGAATTATTTTTCTTGATTGGTACAAAGAACATGAATTTTATGAGTAACATCATGTCAAATGACATTATATATGCCAATGTATTCAACTAAGGCACATAATTGAAAATATGTTGGAGAATGGAGAGATACAATGAGATACCCATTCTCCTATAACCAATCATAACTTGGGCATCTATCATAATCCATTTCCCCAACATAATAATAACAATAACCAATAATAGTACTAACAACAACAACAATAGTGGTAGATAGCTCTATTGAAGAATCAACAACAACAAAACCAACCACAAAAAAAACAAAATGACTGGATTCAAGGGCAAACTAACCAAGGAGGCCATCATGTTATTATGTATACCTATGACAATGTTGTAGGACACATCTTAGGAGATTATGTTTCCATCATTATCATTAACCCCTGGATAAATACCAATAGAATAATAAATTTAAAAAATAATACCTATAATCTAACTAATGCCTACCAACCTCCTTATGTTAGTAATTCTCTTTTGGATTGTATTAGCATCCAGGCTCAACACAAGCCCTAGAATTACCATTATAGGCCCTATTACCTCTATAACCAGTTATGAAAGCCCTATAATAGATTGACATTTTTAAATTTCAACTCGATGAGTCAATATTACCATCAAAGGAGCACAACCAAACATGACAAATGAGACCATTTAGACCTTTATGCCTATCAAAAATAAGCCAACTACCAAAACTTAAGGGAAGACTTATGATATTTTGGAGTAACTAAAGAAGACACATGCACAAATATCCATCATAGATTTCTTGCATACATCTAGCATCCAAAAATATATAATGAATAAGTACCTGATCTAATCTCTCACACATAATGACATCACACCTAATAAATTTCAAGCCATGGTAGAACACTTGACCCCTAGCATATGCCTTACCTTTGACCAAAGTGACATTTCATCCTTGGGCCCACTACATAATAAACCATTATAGTTTGAGGTCAGTATAACAAACCATAAATTTAAATATGTCCTTGTATAAAATGGTTTAGGCATCAACATTGTATCTTTGAAATTGATTAGGCATCTTATATACAGGAAAGTTGACCTATAGCCAAATACCATTGTTATCAAGGTATATGATAAATAGGAATGAGAATTAAAAGGTACTATTAGTTGTTAGAGGTGCAATCCACTGAGAGGGGTGGTAAATTAGTGGCGGAAAACAATCCAATTCATTTTCCAAACTCTTAAAAATACTTAAGAATACAATATAATCATTCATGAAGCAAGTAGATCATTCATAATAGTGAATAATGAACATAATGCAAGATCATAAACACAAAATAAGATCTACATGGGAAACCCTCTTGGGGAATAAAACCCACTTTCAAGCCTATAAACACATGAAATACTATCCTATAAGATGATCACAAATAAGATACTCATCAAGTCTTCTGATTAGGAACCTTTGGTCAAGTCCTTCTGACCTATGACCTTGATCAAGTCTTTCTGATCAATAGTCTTAAGTGAAAACCTATTTCACAAAGAACAACAACCCCTAAGGAATATCAAGTCCTTTAGAACCTCCTTGATAAGAAAAATTTAACCTTAGAACTGATGTCTTTAACACTTGATGATGGAATTTTTGATTATCTAACCCCTGCATAACCTCTCTCTTTCTCAAACAAGCCTCTCACATAGGCATGACATAATATCTCTCCTTCTTCACTAAAACATGCCTCATATGCACACTCATATCTCTTCACACAACTTCACACTAAAACAACACTATACTATAATAAAAAACATGATCTATATATCATATACATAGTATTTAATCTCTTCTACTTATCAACCCAATAGTTGGTCACTCTCACTCTCCTCTACTTTCCTTCGCTCTCCAAATCTCTCACATACAAGTCTCTCACCCATAAAATCTAGAACCCAATACATTTGGTTTTACTATATATAGAGAAAACATGAATTATCAAGTCCATAATAACCTTTTTTTACCATAATACATGCCTTCACCCTTAAGGCATCTCATATGGGTCACACTTAATCAGCTACACCTTTTAATAAGGACCTTATAGCTCTTATAGGTATCAAGGAGACCTATCCACCCATTTATAACACCATCAAACAAAAAAAACACACAATACCACTTTAAAATACATGGGTCCACTCCTTATGTCCCCTTCAACATCCTCAAATGATCATAATCATCTTAGATTACCTCTATGTATGCTCAAATAAAGACCTTATACATGAACACCATTACTGAACATACAATCAACTTTTTAAGCATTGTTCATACTCAAGATAGATTGGTCACACCTCCAAAAACCTTACAGATCATCCTCATGGAGTCTAAAACACTCCCTAAAATCCAATTTACCATGAAATAATGAAATAATATCAAAATGAGCTCAACAATCCTTCTCAGATCAATTGCAAAACAAGAATGAACATGCATTCAACTTCTAGGCTTAATATCTTTGATTATACTCACTTCCAGATCTTCAAATCAATTTTAGAAAATGCATCTTGGAGTCCTCTACCACTTTGATTTTTACAACAATAGAAAATTCAAATTATATTGACATAAATGGATGAAATACAAAGCTCTATTTTTTTCATGTGTTAAATTCAAATATATGAATAACAACGATCACAGTTAACCTTCAAACACAATACTCGCATCTTATGTCCTCTCAACTTTAGATCAATCTCACATTGTTGATCTTGTCTAAACTTTAACACATAGTCCACCAAATCTCAACATTAAATAATAGTCACTTTGATCTCATCTTTTGCAATCTCATAATGTTGACTTAATATGCTCCATCTATCTCTATAGATCAACCAGGTATATAATGATCAATGCTCATTGTTTGATCAATCTATACTAATTCCCACTTATCATTGGATCTTTATCCTATAGCTTTGCTCAGTCATTAAAAACAATGCACCTATCTTCATCTCGTTACTTCTTAACTTCTTAGAGAAATGTGCACTATTGATTTTTATCAAGCTTTAACTCTTATAGAAATGACTAAGTATGGGGACCCTTTCAATATGTCTAGAAGGACAATTTTGCACCTCAATAACTTCTTCTGCACTTACTTACATGATCTAAATAATGGACCTGATGATCTCCTTACATAGGAGAATCTAAACATATAAAAATAATCTCATAGAACCCCACGCTTGTGATAGATATAACATCATTAAAAAGCCCTTCTCAAAATCTTCTATCACATAGCTAACTATGTCAAAACCTACTTAAGAGACCAACTTTGCTCCTGCATAAATTTTGTTGTGCTTTAATGCATGATTTTAAAATAAGCACAAAACATCTATGTTGAAAATTAAACAAACCCATATGATTATTTTATATGGACACCTTCACACGTGTAAGATATAACACCATAAAAATGCTCACTTGGCTCTTCTTGGACACATTGTAAAATTGGTTATGGGAAAACACAGTCAAACTACCTAGGAGCCCAACTTTGCATATGCATATATTTTGATACGCTATATAGCATGATCTAAAAAATTACCAAAAATAAACTAGGCACAAAAATGAACAAACCCATATGATAATTTTTTCTTGACACCTCCATGTGTGTGAATGTTGACCTCATCAACATGGTTACTCAACTCTTTCAGGACATATTGTAAATTTGGCTAAGTGGTGGGAAAATAAAGAATTCTAACAAAGAAGCCATGTTTACACCCCATAAAACCTTGAATATACTTCAATGTATGAATTGAGATTTGGTTCATGACAATTAGGGATTAAGGTGATCACAACCATATGACCAACTCCCTTTGACTCCTTCCCATTGTGGCAATGGTGATGTCATCAAATTGCCTACTTAGATTTTTTGCCACTAGACCAAACTATCTAGATGAAAAATTATGGACAAATAGATTAATTCCACTTATTACACATAAGCACTTAAAGTATATATAATATCTTAGGGACCTCTTGTACATGCTCCAACAACCATACTCATCGCTAAACATCTCTAATCATGTCAAAACTAAATATCAACCAAGCCAACATAAAGCACACTAGAACAAACACTTTGTCATTATTACTTAGGTTATCAAAGCACTTAATCCACTCACTAGGACACCTCCATGACATCATTAGAAATTCTCCAAAAATATCCCCGTTTATTATTGATTGTCAACAAATAACATATATAGAAATATACAACTCACCTTTGTTCTCTTCAAGCATTCCCACAATAGGAACTTTCTCCCCCCTTTGACATAATGAAAAAGTGGGCACCAATTAATTATGAGGACCCTAAAAAGACCATAAAAAAATAAGAAAGTACCATCTTAAAAATATGATACAAAAATCCCCCCTTACCTTGAGCTTACTTATGCTTGTCTTTGACAACTTCCTCTTACTCAATCCAAGACTCTTCTTCACAAGCACAACTAATGAAAACAAAACACATAAAACCACTAAAAATATAATGGAACTCATCAAGAAACATCTATAGAGGGACTCCTCCTAAGATTTTTTTATCTATTTCACTTTTTTAGCATTTTCATATCTCCACACACCATCAGGAACCACCATGCAATCTTACCAACCTTCTCTCTTAATATACTTCTATGACCACCAATAGAGCATCATACCACTAATCAATTAGGAAAAGTGTTATAAATCAAATAGAAAACTCACCTTGAAACATTCATGCTTTGTTCTTTTGGATAAACTAAACAAAAAAATTCTTCTGCAAACTAGGCCTATCTTAGACTCCTTGTAGCCCTACTTGGAACTTGTAGAGCCCATAACTTTCATTAGAAACAACTTCAAGACATAAAAATTTATATATAGATTACTCTCATATTCCCCCTTAAGTACAGCAATTTTTATCACTAGAATCATCTTCTGAAACATACTTTCTTCACAAACCAACTAGCTAATTAACCCTCTATTTTGACATAACCAATAATAACTTGAGAACCACAAAAATTCAAATCTATGTGAAGATTAATTTTACCACTCATTTTTTCTATTTAACAAATTAATAATCATTATACCTCAACTCATAAGTCAAAACACTTTTCTAGCAGAGCCCAAAACCCTAGAATCTTAAAATAGACAAAGTCAACACAACACCTTCTAGTGAATGTCCACCTCTAAA